>OY740783.1:38657255-39351005 GCA_963514005.1 Raja brachyura | reverse complement strand
GCTGTTTTTCCACAGGCAGGGAAAATCGATCCATGTCGGGCGATTTCGTTGCGGAAGAAAAATCGCTCCGACATTTCATGAATGAAGGTATTTTTAAATTACTCTAAATTATTTATTAACTAGAGTAATTTAAAAATCACCTTCAAAAGCCGTGAGCGCCGACAACCGGAAGGATTTTGTGTAGGGGAGAAAAAAAGGTAAATAGTTTATTTTTATATTAAAAGTTGGTTTTTCGGGAGGCTTTAATAATATTTTCATGTTGCGAAATGGGGTCCAAAAAAATGTATGAACAAACAGTATTTTTCCTCCCGACTTCACCGCAAACCGCAACGTTCCAATCCACCGCATTCTACTAAAACCCACTCGCTAGTTGATTTAAATGGCCATTAATTTACAGGAATCAAACACTAAATTCCTTCCATTTGGCCCAGAAATTCATGAAAATGAGACTTAAAAATTATGTTATATTGTGGATTATTGTGTGAGTGTTATTTGAACACTTAGGTAATTTAAAAAAAGTTTATCTTTTCTTAAGAAATGGATAGATGTTTACATCTACTCATTGAATTTTGTAATTAGCTACAATTAGATAACTAACTAATTATATGCTTTAATTTCAGGTCATCCAAGTAAGATTGCTTCACATTTGTTTCAGAATGCTTCAATCTATAATAACTGAAAATTTCATTGAGTTCTCTTAATTTTTAAGAAAGTTATGGGCTTTTAACTGTTCCAGATCACAGCTTTTAAGTTGAGTCAATTCAAAGGCAATGGGGAACAAGGTGCTAATTTCCGAGTATGAAAATGGCCATAACTTTCTTAATACTGAAGATATGAAAGTGAATTAGGTGTCAAATTAAACTTCTTTTTATGCTTTATCAGATGGGATAAATTGCAGACTTGATTTTTTAAATCTCAAAATTTTGTAATTCTAGAACATGTGGCTGGTGAACTGCCAACCGTTGTCGGTTCTCAGGCTGACTGGAGCTCCAAAGGTAGAGAAGTGTCTTTTCAGCTTCTGGATGACCACCTCCGATGTGAGGGAGTCCATTCCCGGCCAGTAGAACAGGTTACGGGCGTGTGCCAGTGTGGCGTTGATTCCTGGGTGACCGCTGCGTGTCTCTTTGATGTATATGTCTTGTAGTGATGAGGGTATCACCACCTTGTGACCCTTGACGACAACCCCATCCTGAACTACCAGTTCATCACAAACCAGGAAGAAAGACTGCACCTCTGTGGGCGTGTTGGATTGTCTGTCTGGCCAGCCTGTTTTGATGATGGAGGAGAGGATTTGAAGTGTATCGTCTGTGGCGGTGTGCGCAGTTGCTTGCTGGAGACGGTCGATACCGAGAACCGTGAAATATTCCTGTTCATAGGGATGTTGTTCGCAAGATGCACAAGGTGCACAGGAGAGAGTCTCAGCGACGTACATGTCCTTGCCCTTAGTGTAGGTAATAGAGAAAACGTACTGCTGCAGCTGCATCATCATACGCTGCAAACGAGCTGGCGCGGCCTGGATGGGCTTGCTCAGGATTGTCACCAGTGGTTGGTGGTCCGTCTCGACCGTGAAGGTGTTGCCAAAGATGAAGTCGTGGAATTTGGAGCAAACAAAAACGACGGCCAACAGTTCCTTTTCGATTTGCGCATAGTGCTGCTCCGTGTTAGTCATGGTGCGAGAGGCATATGAGATGGGTAGTAGAGTGCCCTCAATAGATGGTTGCAAGCAGGCTGCACTGAGCCCGAATTTCGAAGCATCGCAGGTGATCGTCACCGGACGTTTCAGGTCGAAAAACATTACAGCCAGTGCACTGGTCAGTTTGGACTTTAAGATATCGAAAACAATCTGATGTTGCTGGAACCATGACCATGCTGTGTCCTTTTTTGTCAGCTCTCGCAGTGTGGAGCTTAGTTCGCTGAGGTTCGGTATGAACTTGCCGAGATAGTTTACCATGCCCAGAAAACGCTTTTCAGGCCTTTCACGTCTGTGGGGGCAGGCATTTCTGTGATGGCAGTAGCCTTCTTCGGATCGGGGTTGAGATCCTTAGGAGTGAAGATGTGGCCGATGTAGGAAACCTCTGGAACCCGGAACTTGCACTTGTCAGGATTAAGCTTGAGGTTGATCTTGCGTGCGCGATCCAAGATGAGCCTGAGATTGTGGTCGTGCTCCGTTGCATCTTTGCCATACACTAGGATATTGTCGACAATGATGGCACAAGGTAGGTCCTCGAATAATAGCTCCATAGTTCTTAGATATGTAGATAGGTCTTAGTAGATAGGTGTCACTTCGGGGTCAATAATAATCTTGGAAGTCACGGGCAACTTGCCCAGGTTGTTGTCAAAAAGATTAGGGAATTCATTCAGCGGGCCCAGGGAAATTTGCAGCTTGTGGACCGTTTTGTCAAAGGAGATCAGCCCCAGTTCCTGACAGGCCCGGTTGCCAAGCAGAGTAACTGAATTAAAGTTCAAGACATAGAAGGTCAAATTCCTCGTGGTTTTTTTCAGCACACATTTCAAGTTGGTTTTGCCCAAAGGCCGCAGAACCTCCCCTCCAAACGCATGTAGAGTAGATTTGTCCTTGATCAGTGGCTCGTTAGTTCTTATCTTGTTAAAGAGGTTGATTGACATAGTATTTACTTTCGCTCCCGTGTCTAATTTCGCACCAAAATGAACGTTGTTTACAGTTACTGTCACAGTCGGATCATAATTCTGAGCAGCAGCAAGCTGTAATGAGTAAACAGTCAGGTCCTCTTGTGAGTTCATTGGAGTCTGTTCGTGGGCAGGTTCGAGCTGGAATTGGGGTGTGAGATTGTTGCTGTCTCATAGCAAGAAGTTGAGATTAGACCTGGAGCTAGGCGAATTCTTCCCACAGGCCCGACTTGCTGCCCGACATACAGAGGCAAAGTGATTTAACCTTTTACAGTAGTTGCATGATTTACCAAAAGCGGGGCAAACTGCTGTGTGAGTAGTTGCAATTTGGGCATTTCTTCTGGGGATCACCAAGAGCTGCCTGACTGGCTTGGGTCATAAATCGCCTGTTATCTGTGTTGGTTTGCTGCCTAGTGAAGCCCGTCAGATTGATGGTTTCATGCAAACTGTCTATAGGGTCAATGAATTCCGCTGTCCTGCATGCGTGTGCAAATCCAGAGTCAAATCTCGCCGTCTCAGAAACTCTGATCTGAGCGTTAGGTCAGTAATGCCATTCACTAAAATGTTCCTTGTTATCTGATCAGTCAGCTGATCAGATAACAGCATATTTTGGGCTAATACATTAAGTCTGAGATAAACGAGTCTACTCGTTCACCAGGGAATTGACGGCGAGAGAAAAACCTAGCTCTGTGATTTGAGGGCACGTCACAGATCTGGCTAAATTTACGCATCAGAACATTGGGGTCATCAGGAGATTCAGCTGCGGTTGTTGCCTGGTCATTGGCATCGAGGACTGCCGGAGCATAATGGAATGTTCTGGATCGCCAAAGGGCATCTGGGCCCGCAAGGTTGAGTAGGAGAAAGGCCTTGACAGCATCAGGTTCATTTCGGTGTGCAATGTTCATGTAGTGTCGGTAATCAATTTCAAACGTGGCCCAGCGTTCGCTGATATCCGCGTCAAAGACGAGAGGGTCAGGCTTTCGACAGGAAGAGGCCATCATAAAGCAAAATAAAAACACAAAAGGGTAAAACAAAAAACCATTATATAGGAGTGGATCCCACTTCTGACGCCATGTAAATGACTTCCAGACTCCGTACATGATTCAGACACATCTTTAATCAGTACTAAAACTTAATAGCATGAAGGATGGTTAATTATCAACACATCCTGGCTGCTCAAACTGTCTGTGCTGAGAAATAATATTAGTATAAGTATTACAGTCGGGTGGAAAGCCGACGAAACCGTGCTGCAAGCGGAGTCTCGGATACGCCACAGAGTCCTGGTGGGAGCAGCGACTCGGGGAAGAGCTGGTCTGGGAATCTTCCCAACACCCCAGTTTGACAAGGGCAAGGGGAAAGAGAGGCGCAGGCTGGTCCAGGAGGAAGTGAGGGCAATGGTGGAGGAGGAGAGGTGTACCAGAGCAGTTGGATTGAGGCAGCAGGGAGCCTGGACAAGGTGGGAGCAGGCCATGGACCGAAAAGTCACATGAACTGAACTCTGGCAGGCTGAACCACAGTGCATCAAGTTCCTGGTCCAGGCAGTAGATGATGTCCTGCCCAGCCCATTGAACCTCTTACTCTGGGGCAACGCGGAATCTCCTGATTGCCCGCAATACTCAGGCAAGGGGATGTTGGAACACATCCTGAGCTGCTGCCCAAAGGCTCATGGGCAGGGCCGGTACACCTGGCATCACAACCAGGTTCTTAAACCCATTGCAGAAGCCATCAGCATGGGAATCAGCAGCTGCAGACGAGCACGTCCCACCACCCAGATGATCACCTTCGTGAAGGCCAGAGTGCAGCTGCCACGACCCGCAGCAGCCAGGTATCCGTCAGGAATCCTGGCGACTGCGCAGGACTGGCAGCTTTCTGTAGACCTGGTGAAACAGCTGAAGTTCCCACAGCACATTGCCATGTCCACCCTGAGGCCAGACATCCTCCTGGTCTCAGAGACGACCGAAAACATTGCCTTGTTGGAACTGACAGTACCGTGGGAGGACCGTCTGGAGGAGGCCCATGAGAGGAAGATGACCAAGTAGGAAGAGCTGGTCATAGACTGCCGTTAGCAGGGCTGGAAGGCAAGGTTTATGCCCATCGAGGTTGGCTGCAGAGGTTTTGCAGGGCAATCGCTCTACAAAGCCTTGATTGCACTGGGCATCAACGGAATGGAGAGGAGAAGAGCCATCAAGAACATCACAGAGGCAGCGGGAGAAGGCCTCGAGATGGCTGTGGATCAGGAGAGAAGGTCCATGGGGAGGAGCGAATGCCACCTGAACACAAGTCGTGGTCTGATCAACCACGGCTGGGTCGCCTTGGCGAGGGTGTCTGATGTTGAAAGACCCGAAACACCCAATTACCCCTGGTTACATCACTGATGTGTTCAGGAGCATCAATAGATGTTTTTTTTGCAATTATCATGGCTGATCATCCACAATCAGTACCCCGTTCCTGCCTTCTCCCCCATATCCCCTGACTCCGCTATCTTTAAGAGCCCTATCAAGCTCCCTCTTGAAAGTATCCAGAGAACCGGCCTCCACCGCCCTCTGAGGCAGGGAATTCCACAGACTCACAACTCTCTGTGAGAAAAAGTGTTTCCTCGTCCCCGTTCTAAATGGCTTACCCCTTATTCTTAAACTGTGGCTTCTGGTTCTGGACTTCCCCAACATCGGGAACATATATAATGTTCTATAATGATTATATAATGTTTTGAACATGAGGCGTTAGACATGCTATTCCTGTGCAAATGTGACGCACTTCTGCTGTTGTGTGCAGGGTGGAACAAACTCAGAAAAGGCACTGTGGAATTGAATATGATCGAGATGTGTTTATTATCATATGAACGGGTATGATGAAAAGCTTGATCGGAGGTACAGAAGCAAGGAGACTTGGACAACAAACGGAACATAACTTATCTCTAAGTTGTGCATAAATTATACATGACAGTGAAAAGCAATAGACTGCAAAACAAGACATTAGTGCAAAAACATTCGAGAGCAAGTCCATGGTGGTGCAAGAGTAGTCTGTTGCTGATGTAGGATTAGGGTTATGCAGGTTAGTTCATGGGGAGGGCCGGAGGGCTGGAGATTTGACCAACAACAGTGGTGTTTGTAATTTCTAGAGGGCATTATAGCTGTGCTTAGCCACACAGTCATGGGTGTAAAGATGGTAGAGTAGTAGACTGAACACACAGCCCTTAAGTGCACCTGTGATGGTGGTCAGTGCGGAAGAGATGATGTTACAGATCTTGCATTGATGCTGCTGGTGATATTTAAAGCAGTGTCATTGTTAACAATCGAAAAAACACTGGGTAGTAAGGTATGGGGATGGCTTTGATGGTCAATATGTTTGATAGTGAATGAAACAAGAATAACAATGTATCAGTCAAATGCTGACATATTTGCGATGGAGAGATACGTAATCTGGAATTATTGAATGATATATTCAACTTCAAGAACTGGTCATTATAAGATGAGTTTTCTGCTGCGGAATTAATTTAATTTTCTCTGCCATTTGAAGAACAATGACTTTTGCCAGAGCGATCAGTCACCATTGGAAAATGATTGCATGCTTTTATCCATTGTCAAGCTTTTGCATTGGTTTTAATTCTGCTATATTCAGGAATCGAGCATCTACTTTGTGTGTTAGTATGTGCACTCTGTTGAAAATGTTGCTTTTGGCCAGATGAGTATTATAGTCCCAGTTTCAGCCAGGTATGTCCAGAGATTGAAGCAAATGTACCTGATTCATGTTGAACATTTCACTCGTGTACCAGCAATGGCCAATGGATACTTAATGCTGGTTAAAATTTAATGATTGTTGATCAGATGACTAGGGAAAAAATTCTCAGCTGTTTAGTTTAGAGATACAGCACAGAAACCCGGTGGCCATTCTGCCCACCGGGTTCATTCCGACCAGTGATTATCCTACACCCACTGGGGACAATTTTTACATTTACCAAAACAATTAATCTACAAACCTGTACATGTTTGGAGTGTGGGAAGAATCCGAAGATCTCGGTGAAAACTGCAAGGCAATTAGCCTTCAAGAGTTATACAACACTGATTCCAAAATCCCAATAAAAGTGGGTCCTGTATCACTTTACATTTGGACTGACCCTTGAATTATAATACCCGTTTTTGTAGCAGCAAGCATCTCAACTGTCCTTGCATCAATACAACCTGGTTGCTATGCATGTGGTGCAAATTATCATGCCTCATTCTTTTCCCACATGCGATGTAGTCACCATTGTTATTACTGTGGACGCAGCCTGATCTTTTCCCAAATGTCTGTCTGCGTGAGCCCTGCAATCTCTAATGTTATCCACATCATGGCCTGAAACATTGGCCCATTATAAAAGTGCATCAACATCACAGGGTCTAATCTATGTGCAGAAATCCCAGGATATGGTGTATCTACATAAGCATAAATTTATATACAATACAATCTAAATGACATTTATTATCACATACACCAATTGGTGTAGTGAAATCTGTCTTCCCATTGCAGCACAATATTACACAACATTAAAGAATTTAACAATAAACATAAAAACATCCCCACCACAATGGTTCCCACTTTGGGGGAAGGCAGCAAAAGTCTAGTCCCGTCCCCTGTTCACCCATAGTCAGGCCTATTGAGGGCTCTGCAGTCACCGCTACAGCAGCACGATTCTTCAGGTCCTCTCGCCGGATGATGGAACTCCAGCGACAGGAGAACACACTCAGCGGCTCGGAGTGTCTGGAACGGCCGCTTCCTCCCCGGAGACCGCGGCTCCCGAAGTCCACGGGCAGTGCCGGTCGGAGCTCTGACACTGGCGACCTCGGCGTGAGATCCCAGGCTCCGCGGTGTTTAAAGTTCAGCGCTGGACGCACGCAGCCACAGCTCCTTGGATGTTGGAGTCGGTGGTCTGCACGGCGACCCAGGCAAGGCATCGCCCGCTCCACGATGGTGCCCCAGCACTGTGCCGCCGCCGAAGCTGAAGTCCCGGCAGGAAAACGCCGCTCCAGTCTGTTGGTAGGCCGCGAGGAAGGGGCGAAAACACAGCTTGGAGAAAAGCCGCATCTCCGACCAGGTAGGGGCTGAGAAAAATAGTTTCCCCCTTTTCCCCTCCCCCCACATCAATGTAGAGACAACATCCCCCAATTCCCAATGGGTTTTTCAGTTTCTCCCCACCCCCACATTTTACTTGCTGAAAAAGTTCAAAAACTAATCAATGTAGTCCCTCTGCTCTATTGTAATTAACAGTGCATTTACTGAATTCAAAGCTATTAGGATTGCCATTGCCACTTTGTTGCAGAAAAATGCTGGATGTGCAGAGTGTAATAACAGGAATCATAACGGGAACTAATTTGAAAGAGGCAACATTGCTTCTGGGCATCACAAAATACTGTTCTTATCTGAATCCTAAATTTTCTTGATTGATCAAAGCTGAGTCCATGCTTTAATGCTGTGCAAATGTGCACGTTAATTATGCTTATTTCTTGCACTGCTAGACACTCTATGGTAATCCAGAAAAATGGGTAATTTTTGAAATGCTGTGAAATTACCTCTAGAGGAGACAGTCTTCTGCAGCATTATATGAAATTGCATTCTGACATCAATCGGGGGGGTAAGAGATAACAATCTAGCTAAAATCCATAGCTCCCAGCTGTAAACACATGATATAGTATGCAAGCTCGACAGAATTACTTTCTGAATAAGCTTTGTCCTAATACCAATAATTTATCATTATTTATTCCTTTATGTTGTTGGATAAGTCTCCACTGCATAAATAGATGATAAAATTATCTCTTAACCATCTATTGGTTGGTTCACTGCAATGCTTCAGAATGTTATTTCCAGATAGATTTGGGTGCAATTTGCTGCTGGAGAATTGCAAAGCTCTATAACCTGACATGATGCCATTTTTCACTAATGCCTCCATTAGTAAGAAGCTTAAAATGAGTCGCCAAAGTCGAACATCAATTAAAGTGATTAAATAATTAGTGCTGAAGGGTGAAGGATCCCTCCATTAAGATACTAAAGAGTAAATATGGAAAAACAATTGTTGCTCAGGATTTTAAATGTTTTAATAATACATACACACTTCATACATGTTATAATTAAATTAATTTCTTTGCTCTTCACAGACTAACTGATCTAACAGTATCCCTAGTATTTTCTGATGTATTGCTAACATTGATTATTCACAAAGACGATATTTAAAATAAATGTTATTTCATGTTTTCTTCCATCCAGAAATTAAACAAAAAACAAAGCTTTGGAGATATCAGCCAGGTAGTATTAGTTGCGAGGAAGAAATTGAGTTCGTATTTCCGGTTAGTGAGCATGCATTTAAATGAGAAAAATAGGTAAGTGGGTTCCTTCATATTGTAAAGGGGTGGTGGTGGTGAAGGAAGGAAGAATTTGGGGTTAATGGATATCCAGGGAATGGAGGAATATGGATTGTGTGCAAGCTGGGAAGATTAGTTTAAATCGTTAGCATCATGTTTGGCACAAATATTGTGGGCAAAGGGCCTGTACCTGTGCTGTTCTGTTCTATGTTTCAGAAAATAAAGAATGAAAGTGTGATCCACAGCAGAATTCATGACAAAGGGATTCTGTACATCATGCTTTATATGTTATGAGATGGAAGGAGACTATTCAGCTGATTGAGCCTATCTTGGCTTTGAGAGCAATTCCATTCCTCTTCCTACTTCTCAACTATACGTGCTGGAAACCTAAAATAAAGACAAAATGCTATAATCTAAGCAAGTCAGGCAGCATTTCTGGAACGAGAAACAGAGTTAATGTTTCAGGTCAAATGCTTTGGTCGTAAGCCTTCAGCCTGAAATATTAATGCTGTTTCTCTTTCAACAGATGCTGTCCAAGGCCTTTATTGTTTCCAACATTGCCTGTTTTTACTTAGCTTATTCCCCTGTAACCTATTCTCTCCCACATGCCTTTCAACTCCCCCTGTATCCTCTACCACACACCTATACAAGCGTAGTTTATAGTAGCCAATTAATCTACAAATCAGCATGTCAGTGGAATGTGGGAGGTCACCAGGGAGACCAATGCATTTATAGGAAGAACAAACAACCTCCACATATGGCACTGGAGCTCAGAATTGAATCCTATGCCAATGTGCCACCCATGCCAGATGACACAGAGTGAAGGAAGGTGGTAGTGGAACAATAAGGGAATTATATCATTCTGAAGGGAGTGTGTTGGGGAAGCAGAATACATTTAAATCTGTCAATGCTGTAAATCTGAACGTCAGATTCACAGATTATCTGCAATTGATGAGCTCCATGTTGAATCTGGAAGGTTGTCATGTGACTAACGTGCTCTGCCCAACCCACCACAGGCTGAGTGCTCCCTACCATTGAAAACACCTACATGAGAGGCTGCCTCAAATAGATGACATCTTTCATCAACAATCCTTGTCATCTTGGCCATGCCCTCTTTTCACTGCTAAAATCCAGCCAGATGTACTAAGGCCTGAAGTCCCACCCCATCAGTTTCAAGAACAGCCTCTTTCTTACAACCATCATGTTCTTGAACTGACTTGCACAGCCCAAATCTGATGGAACACCAAATCATGTCTTGCACTACCATGAACATGTTATCTAGTTGTGCTTTGCGTTCTTTTTTCAGTCTTTATCACTTCACTATCTTGTAGAATTTATATGCAATTTGTTTATTGTGTGCTGTCTAAAGGGCCTGTCCCACCAGCATGCAACTCTATGCGATTAGTGCGACCTAACGTGGTTGCTTGAGCCGTCCGGCGGGGCCGGTCCCACTTCGATCGCCGGAATTGTGCGGAGTTCATCCCGACACCGCGCGGGGCTCTGAAAAACTGACTACACGGGCAAAATTCCGCGCGGCAACGGCTTGTCGGCTCGCAGTCACCTTGACGTTTACACACCGCCCCGACATCGTGCCTCCGTGACCCTATCTGTAGGGCCTCCGTGACCCTCTATGTGTGTGGCTCCGTGACCCTCTGTGTGTGTGTGTGTGTGTGTGTGGCTCCGTGGCCCTCTGTGTGTGTGTGCCTCCGTGCCCCTCTCTGTGTGCCCCTCTCTGTCCTGGCAAACTTACCTTAGACTTCGCTCCAAGATCGCCTCACTTTGCGCCACGTTGCGCCACTCACCCGACCTCCGTGCGGCCCTAGCTGCTGGTTTGGTTGCGCTTGCCGCATGCAGGCGCATGCTGGTGGGAACGGCCCTGTACAGGGGATCAACTGACCTCCGCGCGGCCCCCGCTTCTAGTTTGATCGCGCTCATCGCATAGTTGCATGCTGGTGGGACAGGCCCTTAAGTCTATGTGCCTGTGATGCTGCTGCACGCAAGATTTTCATTTTACATGTATGGTGAAGTAAAGATACAATGCCAATTAAGTTCACTTAACTCAAATGTATACTTCATCTGAACAGCTTAGGAAGTGAAAGGCAGGGTTTGCCTTTCTCTGGGTTTGCCTACTCTGCTAAACAGCTGCCCAATTCATGTAAACCCTGAACAGTGGGAAAGGAGGAGATAAAAGGAAAGGTGTTGCCACATTTTGGTTGTTTGGGAAGATGCTATGGCAGTGATGAAGAAAGAAAGTGAACTATCATATCCCAGAGGCAACAATCCTTCAGAATGCTAAATGGGAAAATGTGTCCAGTGGTGGGGTGGATCTGGAGGTGTTGGGTATTTCAAAAAGATGATCAATGTGATATGGTTTTGTGTGGGAAGAGAAGGGGTTAGAACAGAAGTGTGAAGGGTTCTGATAATTATGCTGAAGAAAAGGATGCCACATATGAAGCACTGGTATGGAAGGTGGCATCATCAAAACAGATGTGATGGAAATGGAAAATACAAGTGGGAAAGAGATTTAAAAGAGTGGAGTGATTACATTGGATGCCTGCAGATTTTCTTCAGGGACCTGTACGGAAAGAGTGGCCATGCTCTTGCAGCATAGGAGATATTTTTCTCTTTTTTGGGCATGAGAAGCAAATGGCACCAATACAGACATCAACAGTGGAAATAGAGATGAGGAAAGGAAAAGTAGGGTTGAAACAGAAAATGTTCCACCCATACCACAAAGATGTGGTGTGCTTCTACATCAGTCACTGAAAGTAAGTGTGCAGATACAGCAGGCAGTGAAGAAAGCTAATAGCATGTTGGCCTTCCTATCAAGAGGAGTTGAGCAGAGGAGCAAAGAGGTCCTTCTGCAATTGTACAGGGCCCTAGTAAGACCACACCTGGAGTATTATGTGCCGTTTTGGTCTCCTATTTTGAGGAAGAACATTATTGCTATTGAGGGAGTGCAGCGTAGGTTCACCAGGTTAATTCCCGGGATGGTGGGACTGACATGATGAAAGAATGGGTTGACTGAGCTTGTATTCACTGGAATTTAGAAGGATGAGATCTTGATAAATGTGTAAAATTCGTAAATGATTGAACAAGCTGGATACAGGAAAAACGTTCCTGATGTTGGGAAGTTGGACCTATGTTCCTGATGTTGAGGAATAACCACAGGTCACAGTTTACGACTAAGGGGTAGACCATTTAGGACTGAGATGAGGGAAAACGTTTTCACCCAGAAAGTTGTGAATCTGTGCAATTCACTGCCACAGAAGGCAGTGAAGGCTATTTCACTGGATGTTTTCAAGAGAGAGAGTTAGCTCTTGGGGCTAAAGGAATCGATGGATATGGGGAAAAAACAGGAACGGGGTACCGATTTTAGATGATCAGCCATGATCGTATTGAATGGAGGTGCTGACTTGAAGGACTGAATGGCCTACTCCTGTACCTATTTTTCCATGGTTCTAAGATGTTTGGCATAGACCCATGTGTTCCCAGTGTAAAACCTTGTATTTTTACCCTTTAACCTGTGTCAGTACAAATTATGCATGATTTATAGCTCAAGATATATCTGTTGATTGGGACTGCTCTTTCACATGGGCCTAAGACACAGTACTGCCACAATGACGCAGAAATCTATGGTACAACCGCTGACCTTGAGGAAAGCTGTCATAAAGATCATGGCCTTTTTAGTATAGACTTCCACTTTTCCAATATCAGTTCTTGTCCATCATTGGTAAAACAGTAATCTCTGGTCTCCAGTAACCATGACCTGCCAAGCTTGCCAGATGAGAAGATTTTTTTGCAGACAGAAAGCTGGGAAGGGAAAAGTACATTTTGTATTTAAAACTTAAAATGTAAAAGTTTTTACATAGATTTTTTTTACACAAAATTGGTAGAATAAGAAATATAAATAGCAAAGTGTGTTTGAAACTCTTCTATTTTTAAGTATTTATCTGAGGGAAATACAATTTCTGTACAATTTTTTAAAGTGTTTGGAAAACAGTAATTTTAGCTTAATCACGTAGACTATATGTACCATTTTCGGGAACTTTACAGTGCGTATAGTTTGTTAATTTTATCAATTGAACACGTTTACCTTGATTATGAAGAGTACAAAAAATACTCTTCCCAGAGAGGAGGGCTGGATCACTGCCAGATCTGGAATTTTCACAATAAGTTTAGTGGCACGTGAAAATGTTTAGATTGTTATCAGTTTCACCACTGTGAGTGAATGCTGGGTATATTGCTTTCAATTCAGCTGTAATAACCCAATCAATTAGTATGATGCCAGGACTGAATGCAGCAGGTAAATATGATGGCATTATGCATTCCTTGGATTGGTGTCTTCTACAGAGAAACATAGAAAATAGGTGCAGGAGTAGTCCCTTCAAGCCAGCACCGCCATTCAATACGATCAAGGCTGATCATCCTTAATCAGTACCCCATTCCCGCTTTTTCCCTATATCCCTTCATTCTGTTAGCCCCAAGAGCTATATCAAACTCTCTCTTGAAAATATCCAGCGAATTGGCCTCCACTGCCTTCTGTGGCAGATAATTCCACATCTAATATCAGGCAGAAATAGTCAGTGGTTAAACTAAATGTATTTCATCCAGTAATGTTACCAGAATTGACAGAAAGAAAACAGAAGTAAAGTCAAAGCACACACGGTGCTACTTTTTTAAAAAAAGAAATCAAGGCTGCTTCCATAAATAAACATAGAACGTGAACGTTACGCGTCTAGACTGAATTAAAACAAGATTTAAGTACTTGAAGATGAGGTGCTTAACAAAAAAGGCCTAGTGTAATGTGGTTTAAAAAAAAATTGCTAACAGACAACTTGCTTGTGTTTCATATTGTACAGAGCTCTCCGAAAATGGAACATGAAGTATCCGTGAAACGCCAGCTCTTGCCTGCTAATGAACCCCTCATTAATGAGGAGCGTATGCCCCATTCTGAAGCTACCAAACAAAATAAAAAAGTGGATATTTATCACCCAGCTAGCCCTAACATTCGTCACCTTAATGAACAGAAGATGTTCAAGGAGCTCCACAGGCCTATACTCAGTAGAGAAATGGGTAATAAATTTGAATCCATAGGGAGGCCTAACATAGTTCCTATATGCCCTGGACAATAGCAATTGTCACCCCATTTTAAAAGTGATCATAAATATAATGTGGGGAATTGGTCACAATTTTTAAACATGGGATCTAATTGAAAGTAAAAATTCTCAATCAACAATATTTGTTTATTTTTCAGGAAATAATTGCAAGGCTAAAAGACTTTTTAAATCAGTATTTCTGTGCGGGGATGCTAGTAAACCTAAAACTTCTGCTTTTAGCCCATGGCTGGGATTCCCAAGTCCACATGTCAACATGGATAAATTGAAATATTTTCTATTGCTATTTATTTTCTTCCCGTGACAAAGAAATAACCCTGTACCCAGCGCTGAGTTAAAGAGATGGCATTTGCACTGGTTAAGTGGCTCGCCATCTGTTTAGTGAATGTCAACAGGATAACTATTCACTGGTGTGGGGTGATTGTGTTTCTTAGCTGTCACTAGTAATTAGATTGTGTTTTTTGAGGGAAAACATTATAACAATTTCTAGTGTATCCATAACTTTGAGTTGTCTTTCACCCAGGGACAGAAACTTTAGCCCCAAATACGCTTGTTCATTTTATTTTAAGGGATAATATTACATTGAAGTACAATGCAGTCACGGCCCAGAGGTAGGGGAAATGAATGAATAAATGAATAAGTTTATTGGCCAACTATTCACATACAAGGAAATTGCCTTGGTGCACTTGCCTTGCACAGTGAATCTCTGCTGGTGGTTATGGAACTCTTCCTCATTTTCCTTTTCTGCCCGTTTCTCTCCTCATCTCGTTATGAATTGGCATTGTCACTCTAACTTCCTGATATTGCTCCTGGGGCAGAAACTGGTGGTTTAAGGCTACCTTCACTTTGATAAACAATGTACACCTATGTTGCTATATAGCACCATTGTCTCTTGCTCCCAGATACCCTCTTAGATTCCTGGGATGTCGGGACTTTCATATGAAGAAAGACTGGATAGACTCGGCTTGTACTCACTGGAATTTAGAAGATTGAGGGGGGATCTTATAGAAACTTACAAAATTCTTAAGGGGTTGGACAAGCTAGATGCAGGAAGATTGTTCCCGATGTTGGGGGAGTCCAGAACAAGGGGTCACAGTCTAAGGATAAGGGGGAATTCCTTTAGGGCCGAGATGAGAAAACATTCTTAACACAGAGAGTGGTGAGTCTCTGGAATTCTCTGCCACAGAAGGTCGTTGAGGCCAGTTCATTTGCTATATTCAAGAGGGAGTTGGATGTGGCTCATGTGGCTAAAGGGAGAGAAGGCAGGTACGGGATACTGAGTTGGATGATCAGCCATGATCATATTGAATGGCGGTGCAGGCTCGAAGGGCCGAATGGCCTACTCCTGCATCTAATTTTCTATGTTTCTAGTACAGTATTATAAATTTAAGGATAACATGAAGGCATCACTACTTTTACTTTACTGATTTGTGTCTTATGATCTTGGGTGCCAAATCAATTATGTTTATAGATACCCCCAATATTGTCTTGTTGAAACAAACTTATCAAAATTCCATACTGAAGCCATTGTATGCTGAAGCACAACAACTATTGTGTTCTGTGCTCTTTATTATTATTTGTATAGCTGTATGCGACCACTGTACCATTTGGTACATGTGACAGATATATGTATCTTGTAAATCTTCTTGTACCTCTGCTCTCCAGATTGACATAACTGTCTTCAAGCTGTGACATTGCTACTAATAGTGAAGATCCAGATAATGTGAGAGAGAGAGAGAGAGAGAGAGAGAGCGCAGAGGTGCAATGCAATTTCCATCAGTCTGTTCTAACAAGACTACATTAGGGGTATCTATAAACATGCCTTGTCTTCATCTCGCTTGTTAACTGTACTTTCCCATGATGATCAAAGGAAGGCTGTATCTGCCTCTGATTACAACCTAATGCTATTTTGCCATTAGAATGAGATCTAATTTCCTTGTTTCACTTCACCTTTTAAAGGCCATATGTTAATGTATCTCTCTATACAACCAAGCAGTGCATGAGTGGTTCTCAGCTTCTTATAAAATGCATCTATAGACATTACTCAACTTAAGGATGGCTACCTAACTAAAGCCACTGAAAGGTCAGATTCTTTGTACAGATTATCTACTGAAAGCACAAAAAAGGTAGGAGCTGACTGGTTAACTCAGTGGGACTGCATCGCCCTGCAAGTAACTTATGTAATTTTATATGCACACAGTGAATTACCTTGTAATATGAAGATAGGTGTTCTGTTTTTGTGTTTTGAGACCATTGTAAGATCATTTTGTGATGGAACAGCCAATGTGTGTGGGGTGGTTTATTCAAGTATTTTATGTGCTGGTAATGTGCCAACATTGTACTGTCTGCTAATTACCATGAATGTAGCTAACTGCTATTGAGCGGCTGCCTGCTTTACCATGGGATCAATACATGAATGGGGAATACCACCGAAAGCTTGCTTGCAGCGGTTATGAAAACCCAGTTCTAAGAGTATTCAGCAGCAAGTAAGCCCCAGAATCATATCAACTAACTTCCCTTACAACACTGATGCAGATTTGCATGAATATTCCTAATGCAGAAAAGACATGTGTAAAGAAATCTGTGCTATAACAGCAGCAAGCATCGACCTTCTTGGAGAGTAAAATATTCCTCTTACAATATTAGACCAAAGAGGAATGAGGAGTGTGCAATAATGAACATTTATAGCAAGATTATTTTTAACAGTGGAGCTGGAGCTTCATGATAAATAATGTCCTTAAGTGCCAGGAGCCATTTCCAATGTGGAATGAGATTAGAGATCCCACAAAGTCAGCTGGGTAAGTATTGCTGTTGTAAGTGCCATTAATCTATGTGCACTATAGGAGATGCAGCATCAAAAAGGCAGCCAGCATCATCAAGAACCCACACCACCCTGACCACGCTCTAATTTCATTCCTGCCATCAGGAAGAATGTATAGGAGTCTGTAAACTGTAACATCCAGGTCAGGAGCAGCTACTTCCCAATAACCATCAGGCTGTTGAATACTATGAACTTAACTCCGAACTACAAACTGCATTGATTGTATTATGGACTTGTGGCATTTTTAACTGTGCTATATTATTTATTTGTTAAACATTGAACTTTTTGTTTATTATGCTGTCTACTGAATACTATGTTTACATACCTGCTGTTGCAAGTATAGAATTTAATTGATCTGTTTTGGGACATATGACGAAAAAACACTCTTGACTTTTAACTTGTGTACATCACAGAAACGGTCCTCATCAACTTATTAGAGAAATCTGCAGCATAGAAGGAGACCATTCAATCTACAAAGTCTATTCTGGGCAATAATAGGACTAGTCTGTTTATTCCCACTCAGGCTTTCAGTCCAGAGCTCTTCTCTTCCAGATACCCTGTAAATGTGCCAAAACTTTTTGCCTTCATCTTTGTTCTAGGCAGTGGAAAATATTTACTCTATTTCCCTTTACTCCTTCCATCAATTAACTTAAATTTATATCCCTTTTGTTATTGTCCTTTCGGCCAAGGGAAATAAATCTTTCGTGTTCATTCTGTCTTGGCCTCTCACTATTATTATATATATCTATATCTATATCAATTAAATCTTCCCTTGGTCTCCTTTGTTCTAAAGAAAACAACCATGGCCATGTTAATCTCTGCCCGAAACAGTAATTCTCCAGTCTTGGCAATGTCCCCAATGAACATTGACTTCTCTTTGTACAGGAGACCATTCAACCCATTGAAAGTGTACAAGCTCCCAGAAGAGCATGATCACCAGACCCGTTTCACCTCCATGGGCCTGCAATTGTTCTTAACTTTCAAATCTTTATCCACTTGCCCCATGTAAGCTACATTTAGATCTGCATTTGACAGACTTCTAGGCATTGCATTCCAGATCACACATTTTTACTGCACTGAAAAAAATATTCCTCGAGTTGTTCCTGGAACTTTGCTGGTCATTTTAAATCAGTGACCACTGGTTCTTGACCCTTTAGTAATGGGAACAGCTTCAATCTATTTATCCTATCAAAGCCTGTCAAGAATTTGGACACCTCTATCCAATTTCATCTTCTCATTCTTGGCTCCAAAAGAACGATACCAGCTTCTGTAATCATTCCTTTGAACTGAAATTCCTCATTTTGTGGAACTATTCTTGTAAATCTATTCTGCAGCACTGCTGCAGTCTTCAGATCCTTCAAAACAGCGACCAGAATTTAACCAACACTCTACTTGTGGACCTTTCAGTTCTGTTTAATAGTTCAACAATGCGTTCTTTCTGTCGTGCTCTCTGTCTAGAATTTCTCAGTTGCCTTGCCACACTCGAAGATTTATGCATGTATACACCCAAGTTCCTCTGTTCCTGCAACAATATTAGAAGTATAATATTGAGCCTATGTTGGCTCTCACTCTTTCCGCCAAAATATCATTTTACAACTCTATAAATTACATTTCATCTAACGCTGCCCACTAAACCAACTATCCATATCCTCTTGTGGTTTGCTATTAGTTGCCTTTTGCCACATTTTCAATCTTTGTCATCTGAAAAATTTCAAATTTTACCCTGCACATCCTAAGCCATTAATAAATAATATGAAAATTGTGATCTCTGCACTGATCCATGGGGAATATTACCATGTAATTCCCTTCAATCTGACAGACAACTCTTCGATCTCCTTATTAAGCTTGTATTCACGCTGTTCCTGATCCAATTATTCCATCGGTTTGAGTTTGCTAATTAGTCTTTTAAGTGAAACTTTATTGATAGTCTTCTGAAAATCCACATAGAAAATATTCACCTCATTAACCTTATCAATCCAAAATGCTGGAGTAACTCAGCGGGACAGGCAGCATCTCTGGAGAGAAGGAATGCGTGATGTTTTGGTTCAAGACCCTTCTTCAGACCTGAAACGTCACCCATTCCTTCTCTCCAGAGATGCTGCCTGTCCCGCTGAGTTACTCCAGCATTTTGTGTCTACCTTCGATTTTGCCAGCAGTTCTTTCTTAATACTAAACCTTATCAGTCCTCTCTGTTATCTCATCAAAAAATGTCTAGGTTTCAGCTTGGAAAACTGAAAACCAGATCTGTAAAATCGACAGTTATGACTCAAAACCTTTTTAGAAAGGGAAACTTTAGTCTGACTGAAGTAAAAAAATGAAAAGAATATTTATATAAATGGAAATCCATGTTTTCAGATAATTTCCTTCTATCTGTAATCTCGCATTTCATTTGCAGCCAGTAAAGTAACACTACCTCTGTAAGTGACATGGGCTGAACCAAAATAAAATAAAATATCAAAAACTTCAAATGAAAGGAGGAAACAGAAAGAACATTATTCAAATTTAAGAAAAATAAGCTGCCAGTTTTGCATATCATCTAAAATATATGGGCAGTGGGCACATACATTTAAATGGGATTTAAGAGAGAGTTAGATAGGGGCTTGTGGAATCAAGGGATATGGGGAGAAGGCAGGCACGGGTTATTGATTGGGGACGATCAGCCATGATCACAATGAATGGTGGTGCTGGCTCAAAGGGCTGAATGGCCTTTTCCTGCACCTATTTTCTATGTTTCTAAAATGAATGTTGAGGGGAAAAAAAACCCGTCTCCAATTGTTACAAAGCAGAGCAGCACACCTTAAAAGATTTAAACTCTGCTTTGTCTTAACAAGTTAGATATAATAGTAAGATTAAATGAGAACTTACCTGTTCGAAGTTTGATCTTTATTTTATGAGGAGTTACGATGAGGGATTACGTGAAGAAGCCCCGCCTGGTGCTGAATCGGCATACTTCAAAGCAGCGGCATGGAAAAACACAGAACCAATAGCCGGAGTAAGATAGTAAGGCCCAACATAGACTAGAACTACCAGATGATCATTTATATTATGAGGGTTGGGAGCGGAGGGCACGTAATCCCTCATCGTAACTCCTCATAAAATAAAGATCAAACTTCGAACAGGTAAGTTCTCGTTTAATCTTACTATTTTACTTCGGAGTCACGTGAGTGACTACGTGAAGATTTTAAAGCTCTGTTTTTTATGTCGTAGATTCATTCCATACGACTCTCTGTTTAGTCAAAACAGTAGTGAGTAAATGGTATTTTTAGACATTGTTACAATTTATGTAATAAGTCCTTTAAAAAAGAACAATTTTTAAAATAATAACCCCTCTATCGTAGGAGAAAATTACAAAAGAAAAATGATAGATGATGTCAATGGTAACATAAATCGATAATATAAATCGATAATATAAAACAAAGCAAGCATTTAAAGAGAACCCAGCTCTGCGTGTCCAAATCCTGGCACCGTGACAACAGGTTTATTGTAGAACTTTGAAAACTTTTCTTCTCTACACCACCCTGCGGCCTCTAAAAATTTAATCGAGTGGTACGTCCTGTACCTTCGCCGCGGACGTAGCTGCCGCCCTAGTGGAGTGAGATTTAAACACATCAGTGTCTATTCCTGCTAGATCCAAAACCTGTTTTAACCATCTAGAAATGGTTTGAACTGAAATTTTGTATATGGTTTTTTGTGCGTTATCAATAACGCTTCCTCAGAACCTCTGAGATTTTTGGTTACCTCAATGTATTGAGTTAAATGCTTACTACACACAATGCTTCATCGATAGGATATGCTTTAAACATTACCTTAGCTCCAGTTCTCCCTGGTCAGCTTTGTTTGATCAGGTCATAAACATAAACACAATGTTATCTGCAGTCACATGCATGCAATCCAACCGTAACAATTGCAAAGTTTGTACTCTTTGAGCTGATACCAATGCCATTAACATTACTACCTTCAATGTTAACTTCTGCAAAGACATTGAAGTAATTGGAGTCCATTGCTTAAGCAAAGTGAGAACAATGCTAACATCCCAAAATTCTGTATATCTGGGCTTGGGAGGATTTTTATTAAAATTCCTTTCATGAATCGGGATACTAATGGGTGAGACCCAACTGAATCCCGATCAGAAATTTGTCCTAAGTAGGACGACAATGCACTACGAGCACAATTAATGGCACTATAGCTCAAATGCTCATCAAAATGTAACCCAGCAAGGAACTCCAATACATTTGAAATGTTTGCAGTATGATAAGATATCTTTGACTGTGTACAAAAACTTCACATTTCCTTATATGTGACGTATATTGTTTTTTAAGTGCTATTCCTCCAAGCTGCATCTATAACATCCATGGTCCTGTCCGACAGTTCAAACTCTTGCAATGGTCTGGTCAGAACCTGCAGATTAACAAATTCATATGATCATGCAATGGATGAATTTCTTTTGTTACTGGTTGTGTCAACAGATTGTCGCAACTGGGAATTGTCATACATGGTTCAACAATCATTTTAAGCATCAATGGGAACCATGACTGCGTAGGCCAATTTGGCACCATCAAAATGCCTTTGGCAGCGTCTTGCGCTATTTTCTTAAGGCATTGCCCAATCAGACAGAATGGGGGAAAAGCATAAAAGAACGTATTCCCCCAGTGTAGCGTGAAAGCATCCACTGCTACTGCTCCTGGATCGTGTTCCCAAGACACGTATTTGGGCAATTGGTGATTCAATCTAGATGCAAACAGATCAATGTCCGGTACTCCATACGCACTGACAATATTTTTGAAAATTTGTGGATTTAACATCCAATCTGTATTGTCTTTAAATATTCGTGATCTTTTGTCTGCCACAACATTGTCTCTCCCTGGGAGATAAATAGCTGAAAGCCAAATATTTTACCAATACACCATTGCCACATCTGGTTTACCAGATGATCACATGATATTGATCTGACACCACCCATGTGATTGATATATGCCACAGCTGTGGTATTGTCTATTTGTATTTGGACATGCAAATCTTTTAATGTAGAACAATAAGCTTTTAATCCATAAAATGCTCCCAGTAGCTCCAAATAATTAATACCATATGTTTGGAGCAATAAATCCTCTTGGACAGCCCATCTGCCCCCACAGCTGGTCTCATTATCCATAGCCCCCCATCCAAGAGAACTTGCGTCAGTTTGCAAAAACACTACTGGCTGCTGAACTAAAATGTTCTTAGCAGCTTGTGGAACATTCTCAACCCACCAATGCAATTCTGATAAGGCTTCCTTTGGCAATTTCATTGGCCTATCAAAATGGCCTGCTCGCTGAATAAGCGCTTGAGTTTTTGCCCTTTGAAGATTTTGTAATGTAGTGGACCAAATTCTACTGCTGGAAATGCTGCTCCCAACTTCCCAATAACCTTAGCAACTTCTCGGATGGAGGGATAAGGTTTGTTAATCAGGTTCTGACACACATTTGTCAAATCTATCACCTTATCCATTGGTAAAGTTACCAACATGGTAACTGAATTAATCACAAACCCCAGCTATTCAATGGTTTGGGATGGCTGTAACTTAGATTTTGTTGGATGAATCAGGAATCCCAACTTTTCAAACAAGTTTGTAGCTGCTGAGACTGATTTTTCAGCTGACTCCTGATTAGCATTGACAATTAAAATGTCATCTAGATAAGCCATAATGATGTGTTTTTGTGCCCTTAGCAGTGCAAGTGCTGGCTTCAACAATTTAGTGAACAATCTAGGTGCTGAACTTAATCCATTAGGTAATGCTTTGTATTGCCACAGCTGTCCCATCCATTTAAACTTTAAATACCTGCGAAAACTATGATGAATTGGGACCGAATAATATGCATCCTTCAAATCTATTGTAGCCATATAACAACCTGTTGATACCAGCTGCATTGCAGTGTTGAATGTGTCCATTTTAAAATGTTTATACTGGACAAATGTAATCAATTGTGTGAGATCTAAAATGATTCTACAACCTCCATCTTTCTTTGGTCTGGGGAAAATATTTGATACAAATTGATGTGGATCCTCTCCTGTTTTCTCAATAACTCCTTTCTCACACATTCTTAACCTTTTTGTCAATTTGAATTTTTTCAAGAACTGAAAACATCAAAGAATGATTAGGCTTATTCTGTCCCAATGGATCCATACCTCTTACAAAATCAATGGTAGATCCTAACACAGTATCTACTACAACACGATCAGCTGTTATACTGTCCCATTCATTATAAAACATTCAGAGTCTACCACCAATTTGAGGTTCATCCAAACATTCTTCTTTGATAGGATAAAGTTTTTGTACCTCTCCAACTGGACGAAATGATCTCCTTTTCCCAATAAATGGGTGTACATTCGGCTGTGCTGGCTGGTAATTCTTTCTTATCATACTCCTGCCTCGCTTGTTCCAGCTCCAAAATCAAATCCCCTTTTCATATGACCAGCCCTTCTCTGGCCAAAACTGAAGGGTTTCATAAGGCCAATAGTTTTTGCCTCTTCATCCATTTCTTTAATTTGTTTAGACAAATTTTCTCCGAACAAATAACCAGGATTTTGAACATTGCTTGGCTTGCACAACCCTGCAAATCTTGGATGTAACAGAGGCCGAATGGCAAACTTCCTCATACAATTTATCTCAAAAATGAGTTGCAGAATAAAGCCAACATATGCTTCTGAACTTTGGTCACTCCACAACCTTCCACTTATCTTCCAAAGGCAGTAATGCCAGCTGAAATCAGCTTGAGGATTCTTTGAAATCGAATCTCCTGCGCCCGCATCATCGATGACATTGGTGCCCAAATAGCTGGATTCACTGTAGGTACCTTCAATGAGGCACAATTAATAGGTGTTTTATACAATTCTGCTGTCTCAACTATAACAGCTTCTTGAAGCGGGTGAGAGACCATATAATTAATATTGGCCGCCAGGTTTCCTTCCATGGCCTCACTGCCTCCTCCAGGTATAGCAAAACTTTGTGCCACATCAGGCACACCTGGATCAATATATTTGTATTGTGTGTACTCCGGACCTCAATCACCACTTTCAGGGTCTGTCTCATAAAGCCCTGGTACTCCTGAAACTTGTTCAAGGAGACTTCCTCCAGCCCAATCCTGGGCACTGGAGTTTCAAATTCCCAATTCAAACTGGCACCATATTCATGATATGGAACCCCCTCAGGGGCTGCCTGGGAATATTCTGGGTACTTGGACCCTTGGTTGATTATAGTTTGGAGCATTTTCTCCATTTGATCCATTCTGAGCCATAAGGCTTTTCTTTCTGGACCCTCTGAATCAGAATCCTCAGAAACCTCAGGCCTTTTAGCTTTTCTTTTACATGTTTTAGGCACTGGGTTTTCCTCCAAAGTTTCTGTTTGTGGAGCAATCAAAGCCTCACTAACGGGTATTTCAACGGCCACCGGTATCGGAACCGGCTCGGCAATAATCTGCTGTCCCGACTTTTCTACGCACGTTTTACCCGCAATTTAAATTTTTTTTTTTTTTTTTTAATTTTAATTTAACTCCTCCTGGTTTACCCACCAGCCTACGGAGTTTAGAAAACGCCCTTGAAGTAAAATAATTTTACTTACCTGCGGGCCGTTTCCTTACCGCTGTGTTGGAGCTGCGCTCTGCAGCTCTCCCTCTACCGATAGCGTCGACGTAATGCCGATTCAGCGCCAGGCGGGGCTTCTTCACGTAGTCACTCACGTGACTCCGAAGTAAAATCTGTGTTTGGAGAGGCTAAAGGAATATCATTCAAACTGCATAGCTAGCCAGTTAGCATCCTTCCAGCTCAGGCTCTGCATTTCACCCTGCATGCGACCAATGTGCATATTAAGGTTTGCTGGTCATCCTCTCGTATAACTTTGATCTGTCCTTCTTCATCCAATTAGCTAATCGAACCTTGAATGGTAATGTAGCCCAGGGTTTTCCTTTCTATAAGATTCTTCCATCATTTCTGTAAACTATGAGGTGTGGATAAACCACTGCTTGCATACATTAAGAGTAGATGGGGGAGAGGCCCATCCACATTTCCCGCTTACTCACCATTTCCAGAATTGAATTCTGCAGTCTCTGCTTCATAAAGTTTCCTTCACTCCTATTATAAATCTATAGTCAATATAAATATTGATATATAAATATAGTCCTCCGCCAGTTTCGCCACCTCCAACGTGACCCCTCCACTCGCCACATCTTCCCATCTCCCCCCCTGTCTATCTTCCGCAAAGACCGTTCCCTCCGCAACTCCCTTGTCAATTCTTCCCTTCCCTCCCGCTCCACCCCTTCCCCGGGCACTTTCCCTTGCAACCGCAAGAGATGCTACACTTGTCCCTTCACCTCCCCCCTCCACTCCTTTCAGGGACCCAAGCAGTCCTTCCAGGTCCGACAGAGGTTCACCTGCACCTCCTCCAACCTCACCTACTGCATCCGTTGCTCCAGATGCCAGCTGATCTATATCGGTGAGACCAAGCGGAGGCTTGGCGATCGTTTCACCGAACACCTCCGCTCGGTCCGCAATAACCAACCCGACCTCCCGGTGGCTCAGCACCTCAACTCCCCCTCCCATTCTGTATCTGACATCTCAGTCCTGGGCCTACTCCACGGCCAAAGTGAGCAACACCGCAAGTTGGAGGAACAGCACCTCATATTCCGCTTGGGGAGTCTGCATCCTCTGGGCTTAAACATTGAATTTTCTCAATTCTGTTAACCCTGGCTGTCTCCTCCCCTTCCCACCTCTGCCTTAGCCCTCGGGCCCTGGCATTCCCCCTCTCTCATCTCTCCCCTACCCAAGTCGCACTAGCTTCTCATTTTCACACTACAAACAGCTTACAATGGCCTGTTTCCTATATTATCGATACTTTTTTTGCATATCTTTCATTCATTGTTCTTTATCTCTCCACATCACTGTCTATATCTCTTGTTTCCCTGATCCCTAACCAGTCTGAAGAAGGGTCTTGACCTGAAACGTTGCCTATCTCCTTCGCTCCTTAGATGCTGCTGCACCCGCTGAGTTTCTCCAGCCTTTTGTGTACCATAAATCTATTGGATTTAGCTATCATGCATAATATAAAACAGCAGTCTATAATACCAAATATACCTCCAATAACATATAGTTATATGCAGATGATGTACCTTTATACATTACTAATCCCCAAATTGTTCTATAATGTTTTAAACATTATAGAACAATTTGGTTCTTTTTCTGAACATAGAATATATTGGTATAAAAGTGAAATCATGCCAATAAAAGCACAAGACCCTTCTCAACTCCAACAAATTCCTTTCAGAAGATTGTTTGCCTTTTAGTATAGGCTCGATCCTCCTATCTCCAATACATTTGAATAAATCAACGTATGAGCAAAATCCGATAATTCATAGTACTATCCGTATCTGGAAACAGCTGAAATTCAGTCTTAAATTGAGAAATATGTCTCTCCTTCTTCCTATTGTAAATAATCCCTCATTTAAACCGTCAACTTTAGATGTGGAGTTTGTTCAATGGAAGAACCTGGGAATCAATACTGTGGGAGACCTCTATAAGAAGGAGACTCGCTCTTTTCAAGAACTACAGGAGAAATATGACTTGAATGCCAATAATTTTTTTAGATACCTTCAATTCCGAGATTACGTGAAAACATAGACTGTCCTATTATTGGTCCAGATATATTAGACGATTGTTTGAATAGACACCCCACCCTCTGAGATTTATAGGCGAGCATGGGAGGATGAGCTGGGTTTACCCATTTCGAAAGATATATGGGTGGAAAGCCTACTATACATACACTACTGTTCTTTAAATACCAGGCATTGCCTGATACAATTTAAAGTATTGCATAGGTTTTACTACTCAAAGACCAAATTGAACAAGATCTTCCCAAATGTCTCTCCTCTCTGTGATAAATGTCACTTTCAAGAAGCCACCCTAACTCATTCCTTTGTATCCTGTATAAAAATACAAAACTTCTGGATGGAAATATTCAATATCATCTCTAAAACACTTAAAATTCAATTGGAGCCAGATTCAAAACTAATAATATTAGGAATGTCAGAGGCTGCCCTAATCTAGAGATATTTCAAAGACGCTTCCTTGACTATGGTTTAATTACAGTGAAAAAACATACTTAAATTCTGGAAAAAGATAACAGTTCCTACAGTGAAGATGTGGATCACATAAATGACCGAGACACTACATCTAGAAAAAATAAGGCTGTCTTGACTGACAAACCAGATCAATTTTCCAAAATATGGTCTCCTTTTATTGAATTTGTTCAACAACATAATGGTTGAACACAAACTCAAAACCGACGCTAGGGTCGGGTTAGCGGGCGTAGGGAAGGGTAGTGGGATATATCGCCGCTTCTTTCACTTCTTCGTTAGTTCTGGGGTTTTTCTTTTTTTCTTTTTTGTGTCTTTCTCGAAATTCTTTTCTTCTTTCTTTCCCTTTTTTCCTTTTTCCTTTTTTCCTTTTTTCTGATTTAGTTATTAGTTTATAAAATGTTAAGATTGAAGCTGTACGAAAATTGTATAACTGTTATGTCGATTACTTTTTCTTTGTACAATTGCTTCTACTAAAATAAATATTAAAAAAAGACAAAAAAACAGCAGTCTGTTTACCTTAAAGAAACATCAATTAAAAGAGAAAACCCCTGCGGTTTGGAGGGTTTCATGGAGGTACATCCATGCAAGTTACATGATTTCTCAGGAAATTGTATGAACGAATTAGGAGACTTTTCAAATAATTGTCAAATTAAACAATCTGGGATTGACAATTACATTTGTTCTTTCACAATGCGGTCTGTAATTCTGAATATGGACAGGCTTCAGAATAGGAAACATTGCAAGCTTGTGATAATTCTGGAACTCGCTCACTCCTGTTGTAAGGGATAGACAAGTCTGTGAGTTAGCATTCGGCAGTAGTACGGGCTGCCTCAGTGTTAATACTCA
This sequence comes from Raja brachyura, assembly GCA_963514005.1. The sequence continues at coordinate 39,323,140 of OY740783.1, read as the reverse complement.
GATGTGGATCTGTTTCCTTTTTAACTTTTCGTTTCTGTGGAGAACCACACGTGAACTCAATTAGAAGGGAAAAGTGGACAGCTGGAAGCTTATTTCATTTTGTATTCGGCTTCTCTTCTCATGAGAGATCCTGTCGAGAAAGAGTGGGAACCAATACGAGAAACTTCAACTTCTATAACTATCAGGAGCAGTTAATCCACTCTGCGCTGGCTTGCAATGAGTAGCCTGAATAATTGCCAGCATAATACTGATACAATGGAACTCAGTGCAGCCCTGCAGAGCACTGATTTATTTTAGAATTCTTGGACCTTCATAGATACACTCCACATTTTAAAACAAAATCAGTGTGAACTGTTTGCTCCTTAGTTAGTTTATTGTCACATGTATCAAGGTACAGTGAAATGCTGTTGTGTGCTAACCAGTCAGCAGAAAAACAGTACATGATTACAACTGAGCCATCCACAGTGTTCAAATACATGGTCAAGGGAGTACCATTTAGTGTAAGATAAAGTCCGATTAACGATAGTCCGAGGGTCTCCAATGAGCTAGATAGTAGCTCCTGACTGTTTTCTAGTTGTTGATAAAATTATTCAGTTGCCTGATAACAGCTGGGAAGAAACTGTCCCTAAATCTGGAGGTGTGTGTTATCACGCTTCTGTACCACTTGCCTGATGGGAGAGGCGAGAAGAGGTGGTGCTTGGGGTGCGACTTGACCTTGATTATGCTGGTGGCTTTGCCGAGGCAGTGCGAAGTATAAATGGAGTCAAAGGAACGGAAGGTTGTTTTGTGTGACGGTCTGGACTGTATCCACGATTCTCTGCAATTTCTTGTGGTCTTAGATGGAGCTGCTCCCAAACCTTTATGAGAGAGGTAAGTATCGTACTCCCAACTCCACAGATACTTCCCCAGCAATCAATAGCTCAAGAGTCCAGAGGCCACCTGCAGATCTGGTGTTGTCGAAGGGACGGGCTGGGTTGAGCAGTGTGACTATGGTGCATTGGGACGTCGGTCTTGGGCGGCAACATGTCAGGCACGGTATGGACCATGGCGGGACTGGTGGGACCTGCTCCATGTGCTGACAGATCACCCAGATCCCCATCTCTCGTTGCATGTGATGGAAACCACTGTCTCTCTCTGTCCCTCCTCCACCCCCACCCCCTTTGTTTGGCTGCAGGCCACTCCTCTGCCTGGAAATGTCTCTGTCCCCCATTCCTAAGTAAGTATTAGATTGTATAAAATGTCCTCCATATTACAGGGAAGGAGAGGTTGGAACAGGAATAAGCCGCAATGCTGAATTGGAGAGAGTGTCTCATTTGGCTTTATCGAGCTTATGATGCTTGGCCACAGGTAGTTTGGGTGCAGTCCCAGACAATAGTGCTTATGAAAGGGTGCGATTGCTTGATGAGAGAGCATCTGTTCTTTCTTGTGCTGAGGTTGTGAAACTGAATTTAATTCATCTTTCAAACTGCAGGCTAGTCTTCTGTAAAATGGTCATTTTAAAGGTCGATCCAATCCTTCAGGGAAGGGAGCTTTGTTTCTGATTATTCTCAGCCCTTACATGACGAGGGAGATGAAGAAAATAATGAAAGAGGACTGAAAAAGGTTAATATGCTGAAAAAATGCTGAAGGCCTGCTGAATTCAAAAATAAAGTTAGAGGAAAAGTGCAGTCAATATAAAAGGAAAACATCTACTCCCACCCCTGAAAAGTATCTACCAGGACATGTAATTGGTAGGAAGAGGTTTGACACCTATTCTGGAAAATAATTTCTGCTTGGAAGTGTAGGGAAAGGCTAGTATACCTGATGTGTACTAAATAAGTCGTTAATGGTAAAATGTTAATAGAAGCAGGGATGGTCAGTGTGGTGAGAAGTGGCAGGCAGGCTGCACTGGAAAATGTGGCTATGTTAGGAATGAATGTCAACCTGGTCCTAATGGATTGCATTCCAGATTTCTAGGGAAGTGGGTGTTGGCATGGTGGAAGAACTAATCTTTGCTCATGGCGAGGGAAGAGGCAAGGGATAGTAAAATGGCAAATATTACATCATTGTTCAAGGAAAGATATTCCCAGTAGCACTTAGCAGCCATAGATGCTGCCTGTCCCGATGAGTTACCCCAGCATTTTGTGTCTACCTTTGGAGTAAACCAGCATCTACAGTTCCTTCCTACACAGTTTAATCCCATTGGTGGGTAAGGTTTTGAGAATGATAATCAAAGAAATACACAACAGGAATTTTGAGACAATTGGAGGGAAAGCCTACATGGATTTGCAGATGTGTAGGAAGGAACTGCGGATGCTCGTTCAAACTGAAGATAAACACAAAATGCTGGAATAACTCAGTGGGACAGGCAGCATATCTGGAGAGAATGAATGGGTGACTTTTCTGATCGAGACCCTGCTTCAGACTGAAGGGTCTCAACTCGAAACATCATCCTTCTCTCCAGAGATGCTGCCTGTCCCACTGAGTTACTCCAGCATTGTGTGTCTATCATGGATTTGCAGATGGTATTTGACTATCTCAGTATAACTCTTGTACATGGTTGTCTTGACACCACTTACTAAGTTCTTTATCTCCTTCCTGTACTCTCATCTCATTGTTTGAGATCTGGCTACCACGGTGGTGTCAATTGCAAAGTTGGAAGTGGAATTAGCACAGGATTTGGCAATAATCTTCAGAATTGCAGCTCATTAAACCATCTCAAATCATTAATTTTTCAATTTAGTCACCTCCTTAAATTGGACGCATTCAGTTGGATGAGAAAGTGCTGTAAACAATGACCCAGATTATTGTAAACATGTATGGATAGACAAGGGGAGATGAGCATTGTGTATTAAAATAATCCATATGTTCCACATGGCAGGTTGGTCAATAGTGTAAAACCCCATGGGATTCAGAGGACTGAGTCAAGTTGGATCAATGACAGGAAGCAAAGGGTAATGGTTGATGGAAGTTTGTCAAAAAAAGACGGATACCAGTGTTCAGCATTCAAGGGATGTGAGGGTCATTTTTCCAGTCCAAAGAAGACTAAAATGTCACCTGTCCATTCCCTCCACAGATACTGTCTGACTGAGTTCATTTAGCACTTTGTGTTTTGCTCAAGATTCCAACATCTGCAGTTCCATTGTCTCCCCGTGGACATTTCAAGAGATTAAAGATTCAAGAGAGTTTATTGTCTTGTGTCCCAGATAGGACAATGAAATTCTTGCTTTGCTTCAGCACAACAGAATATGGTAGGCATGAATACAGAACAGATCAGTGTGTCCATACACCATTATATAATATATATATACACACACATTAATAAATAAACAGATAAAATGCAAATAAACAGATAATGGGATAATAATGTTCAGAGTTTAGTTTGAGTTTAATAGCCTGATGGCTGTAGGGAAGTAGCTATTCCTGAACCTGGACATTGCAGTCTTGAGGCTCCTGTACTTTCTACCTGAAGATAGCGGAGAGATGAGTGTGTGGCCAGGGTGGTGTGGGTCCTTGATGATGCTGCCAGCCTTTTTGAGGCAGCGACTGCGATAGATCCCCTCGATGGTAGGGATGTCCGGGCCGATGATGGACTGGGCAGTGTTTACTACTTTTTGTAGTCTTTTCCGCTCCTGGGCACTCAAGTTGTCGAACCAAGCCACGATGTAACCGGTCAGCATGCTCGCTACTGTGTACCTGTAGAAGTTAGAGAGAGTCCTCCCTGACATACCGACTCTCTGTAATCTTCTCAGGAAGTACACTGATGTGCTTTCTTTATAATTGCATCTGTGTTCTCGGACCGGGAGAGATCTTCGGAGATGTGCACGCCGAGGAATTTGAAGCTCTTGACCCTTTCCACCATCGACCCGTTGATATAAACGGAACTGTGGGTCCCCATCCTACCCCTTCCAGAGTCCACAATCAGTTCCGTGGTTTTGCTGGTGTTGAGGGCCAGGTTATTGTGCTGGCACATTTCACAATTTGTTGGAAATTTATCAGATTTTGTATATAGAATCTAGTTTGGTTGGCTGTGTTGGATTGCAGAATTTTATGCAATGACTTTTGGAAGAATTCCCACTTATCTATTCACCACTGACATTGTTGATTTGTATAGCACATGCAGATTAACCAAATTCAGCTGGCAGATAGTCTGGTTTATGAAAAATCAGGATTAGCAAAAGCAGCTTGTATTTACATAATAGCTTTACATCATAAAACATATTAAAGTATTTCATATTAAATTGTTGTCAAGTAACATTTGACATTGAAGAGAAAACTGAAAGTGGAAATAGGGGGAAAATATGGAGCTGATAGAAGTATTCACATACAAGGGCAAAAGATTTAAATGTATTTGTGACAGGAGCTGGTACATACCAGAAGCATTAGGAAAACTGGGAAATGGTTGGACGTGACAGAATTGATCATGGGTCAGACTAGGTGTTGGAGGTTCATGGGGCAAAATTTCTTCCTAGTGTCTAACCATTCTTTACAACTAACCTGGTTTCCCAGATTGGGGCAAATTAAATAAGAATGGATATTTATGATACTGATCATGCCTTTTACTTCTGAGGGAAAACCACAGAAGTGAAACTGTGTCATGAAGAGGGGTGATATGAAAGAGTTGTATAAAACCAAGAGGGGAATAAATAGGATGAATGCATGGAGCCCTTTATCCAGGAATCAAAAAACAGAGAACATGGGTTTAAGGTGGGAGGGGCAAGATTTAATAGGAAACTGAGCGGCAACATTCATAGTCCTTCTATCCAGTATCTCTGGATAGAAGGAATGGGTGACTTTTTGGGTCATGATCCTTCTTCGATCACCCATTCCTTCTATCCAGAGATTGTGCCTGTCCTGAGTTACTTCAGCATTTTGTGTCTATCTTTGGTGTAAACCAGCAGTTCATTCCTACACATTTTATACATTTGCAGCATGACTTCCTTACACTTATACTTAATACTCCAAAAGGATTGTGAACCTTTGGAATTCTGTATGCTTGAGGACTATGAATGTTGACCAGTTTCTCAACATAGACTAAAAACAGGTCATTACGTTGAAATGTGAATTTGAGATAGAGATTCAGCACACAATGATTGCTTGAAATGGGTGGAGCAAGTTTGCCAGACAGGCCTGTCCCACCAGCATGCAACTCGATGCGATTAGCGCGACCTAACGTGGTCGCTTGAGCCGTCCGGCGTCGCGGGGCCGGTCCCACTTCGATCGCGGGAGCCGTGCGGAATTGTGCGGAGTTCGTCCCGATGCCGCGCGGGGCTCCGAAAAACCGACAATGTCCAAAAATCCCGCGCGGCAACGGTTTGTCGGCTCGCAGTCGCCGCGACATTTACATACCGCCCGGACATCGTGCCTCCGTGAAACTATTCATAAGTGCCTCCGTGACCCTCTATGTGTGTGGCTCCGTGGCCCTGTATGTGTGTGTGTCTCGGTGCCCCTCTCTCTGTGCCCCTCTAAGTCCTGGCGAACTTACCTTGGACTTGCTTCAAGTTCGCCTCGCTTTGCGCCGCGTTGCGCCACTCACCCAACCTCCGCGCGGCCCCTACTGCCGGTTTAGTTGCGCTTGCCGCATGCAGGCGCATGCTGGTGGGACCGGACCTGTACAGGGGATCACCCGACCTCCGCGCGGCCCCCGCTGCCGGTTTGATCGCGTTCATCGCATATAGTTGCGTGCTGGTGGGACAGGCTAACTCTTGCTCCATGTACTATGGAGATGCTACTGTCAGTGGTAGTCAAGGTCTTCACAGTTCCTTTTAAGTCCCTGGCTCTTTCCAAATGCCTGCAAACATATTGATGGAATCCATTTAATCAATCAAGCAATGAGATACAATGCCAACTTTTTTTACAGGACATTCGGAAGCCAGCTATTGCAGTGAAGGCTACAACACCAAACATATTGGTCGTTGAGACACTCATTTAAAAATAAAAACAATTAATCATGCAATGTAAAGGAGAAATTGCATTGAATAATAACTTTGAGGAGAATTATTAACCCTGCCAGAATGGATAGAAATTATTTAAATTACCAGATAGTATCTGTAAACTTATAAAGGTGTGGTTAACTTTTCATGGGTTCTGATGAAAAGCCATTGTTATGAAATATTGATGCTACCTTGCCCTCTGCACAGGTATCATAAGACCTGCATTTTCTTTTTATATTTTCAAGAAAAATGCTGCATATGTGTTCTTTTTTCCAAGGACTACAAAGAAGTTAAAGCCCTTTGGAGTTGGCCTCTTTGGAATAGGGGAGAGTGATGTCGTAGGTCTTCTTTCAGGCCCGACCTAGGGCAACCTGGTTGATTTTATTTGCCTTCACCCTGCCCAACCTTGCTCCGCTTCACTCATTGATGCGCAGAATGTATACAAAAGGTTTGATAAAAGGCTATTGGGCAGAAAGGTTAACTTTGGTTCACTTTCTCTGAAGTTGTCCGGCTGCTGAGAATGGCTCGCACTTTGTTTTTTTTCCAGATTTTTAACTTTCACGGTTTCATTTGTAGATTCTCTTACAAATGTATGCTCTCTTACCTTACAGTGGTGTCCGAGTTCAGTTTAGAGATACAGCATGGAAACAGGCTCTTCGGCCCACTGATTCGGCACTGGCCAGTGATCCCCGCACATTAACGCTATCCGACACACACAATTTACATTTGAAGATCTTGGAGAAAACCCATGCATTTACAGGGGAGAACGTACAAACTCCGTACAGACAACACCTGGCGCTGTAAGTCAGCAACCCTACCACTGCACCTCCGCACTGCCTTCAAAGTACTTATTATACCTTAAGCAGATAACAACGTTGCTAAATGTCCTCTATTGTAGTAATGGTCCTCAGTTATTTCCAATTAACTGTGCTTCTACCTGCCATCTCTTTCTTGCTCCGTCTCAATCTCCACTCAATCAAGAGGCTGAAAGCAATCCTAGCACTGAACCATTTGATTGCAAATGCCGATTTGGCTCTGCTGCAGCTAGCTGCCTTCCGATTTCCCGGTTTGCAAGAACCGACCTGAACTCTGACATCTATTTCACTTGGTGTGGATTAACAGATGATGTGCACAGTACATTTTCAACTGTTCTTTCCTCTTTGGATGGCTGCTTCTTTTGGTCACAGATCCTGATGTTTATACTCCGGTGGAGAGTCTTGGAAGGCTTGATTATATTAAACCCCAACATAAATGTAAACTGTGACCGAACAGGTATTATGCACAATTTGACACACATTAGTCTACAATATAGTAATTTCATGAATGAGAAGCGGATAAATCTAAAATCACCGGTTTTGCTGCGTTGAGCAATCTTGGTGGTTAAAAGATTTACCAGATCCTACCTCCATCACAAACACTATGGGCCTGTTCACTACCATAGGCTTGCTTTCTAATTGTGTCATCTTTGCACAAATGTCTTGTTTTTCTGCATAGTCTTTTTCAGTATCTTGTAGAATTTATGTGTAACTTATTTTTAATTTATGTTTTTGTATGTTGTCTGAATCTCTGTGCCTGTGATGTAGCAATGTTAAAAAATTTTGAGATTTTAAAAATCAAGTCTGCAATTTATCCCATCAGATAAAGCATAAAAAGAAGTTTAATTTGACACCTAATTCACTTTCATATCTTCAGTATTAAGAAAGTTATGACCATTTTCATTCTCGGAAATTAGCATCTTGTTCCCCATTGCCTTTCAATTGACTTTACTCAAAAGCTGTGATCTAGAATAGTCAAAAACGCATAACTTTCTTAAAAATTAAGAGAACTCAATGAAATTTTCAGTTATTATAGATTGAAGCATTCTTAAAGAAATATGAAACAATCTTACTTGGATGACCTGAAATTAAAACATATAATTAGCTAGTTATCTAATTGGAGCTAATTACAAAATTCAATGAGTAGATCTAAACATCTATCCATTTCTTAAGAAAAGATAAACTTTTTTTAAATTGCCTAAGTGTCCAAATAACATTCACACAATAATCCACAATATAACATAATTTTTAAATCTAATTTTCATGAATTTATAGGCCAAATGGAAGGAATTTAGTGTTTAATGCCTGTAAATTAATGGCCATTTAAATCAACTAGCGAGTGGGTTTTAGTGCAATGCGGTTGATTAGAACGTTGCGGTTTGCGGTGAAGTCAGTATGTAAAATACAGCCAGTTCATACATTTTTTTTGTCCCCTTTTCGCAACATGAAAATTTGATTAAAGCCTCCCTAAAAACCAAGTTTTTATGTAAAAATAAACTGTGTAGCTTCTTTTATCGCCTACCTTAGGTCTGTTCTGCTGTCGGTGTTCAGAGCTTTAGAAGATGATTTTTAAACTACTCTAGTTAATGAATAATCTAGCGTAGTTTAAAAATACCTTTATGAATGAAATGTCGGAGCGATTTTTCTTTAGCGACGAAATCACCCGACATGGATCGATTTGGACTGCCTAGAAAAAAATCGGCATTTTAAACCCGCCCCCCTCTGAAAGGCACCAAAGTCGCGCACACGGGGAGCGGCAGAACTGCAGCGCTGCTAAAGGTAGGTATTGTAACATACCTATGCGATGCCGATGCAAGCAAGGTTTTTATTATTACCTGTACCTCACTACGTGTGCACATGACAATAAACTAGACTTGCCTTGATACTGGTGAGGCGCAAACTATTACAAACAAATTCATTCTTTCATAGAAACATAGAAACATAGAAAATAGGTGCAGGAGTAGGCCATTCGGCCCTTCGAGCCAGCACCGCCATTCAATATGATCATGGCTGATCATCCAACTCCATTGTTTTGAGACCCAACAATGGAACACTGTCACTGGTTCAACTCCTCCATGTCAGTTTTCTCCTGGGTGCCTTCATAAACATTGATTCATCCTTTTTCTTAACCCATTGCCTTTCACTATGCTTTACTGCTTTCCCATTCAACAGGAATTATCAGAGCTCTGCATTCCTACTTCATTCAGCTAATGCACAAGTAGCAAGGAAAGAGGCTGAAAGGGATGTGTACAACTGGGGACAAAATACATCAAAGCACGAGATCCCGGTGCACCGGCTGATCCCACTGATGAAACTGGCCCTTCCAATGGTTCTTGCACTGATCAGTCAGTATCTGACTTCCTTCTTACTTGCTGTTTTTGTTCACTCAACATCACCAAAGGGAAATGTTATTTTAGTTCTGGATATTCTCATCTTGAACAACTGCCCGCCACTCATTTACTGCAGACAATCTTAAGCAATATAATTAAAAATAATTGTTGTGTTTTGTTGCCTGCCAGTCTGTTCATGTCACAGAGCTTTCATTTGGACTTATTACAACGAATCAGCATGGCTTTGTGCAGGACAGGTTCTGTCTCACAAACTTGATTGAGCTTTTTTATCCGGAGGTAATGAATATGATTAGTGAAGGTAGAGTAATTGTTATTAGGAACATAGATTCATGCAGCTCAGAAACAGGCCCTTTTGCCCAACTCATCTGTGCTGTCCATTCATCTCTGACCTTTGTCCACTATCTGCCTATCAAAACCCCCCCTCATCTCTATCAACCCGTCACCTGCCAGGCTTTGTCCTGCCCCTCCGCTTTTCCAGCTTTCATCCCACCCACAATCAGTATGAAGAAGGGTCCTTTCAAGTTCACAAGTTATAGGAGTATAATTAGGCCATTCGGCCCATCGAGTTTACTACACAAATGTCTGATCACTGCCTTCTAATCCCATTTTCCTCTCTTCTCTCCATAACCATTGACACCCGTTCTAATAAAAAATTTGTCTATTTCTGTCTTAAAAATATCCACTGACTAGGCCTCCACATACTCTGTGAGTATGAGTTCCACAGATTAACTACCCTCTGACTAAAGCAGTTCCTCCTCACCGTTCCTTTCCACAGCTGCTGAGTAGAAGCACTGGAGGATCCTCAGAGACACTCTGAATTTCCTCAATTGCCTGAGGTGGTAAAGGCGCTGCCTTGCCTTACTCACCAGTGATGTCCATGTCAGATCCTCTGAGATGTGGACTCCCAGGTTCGAAGGGCTCGAAGGGCCAAATGGCCTACTCCTGCACCTATTGCCTATTGTATTTGTTTAATTGTTTAATTGTGTTTTTTAATATGTATATATTTTTACCCTTCCTATATTTTAACATTGTTCTTGTGAACTGCACCGTTGGATTGACTTTTAAATTTATTGCACCATGTGCAATGATAATAAAGAGATTCTGATTCTGATTTAAAGCAGCTCACCCTATCCACCTTATCCCCATTAATCTTCAGTGGTGTGTATGTCCTCTGATGATGTGCCCTCCTAAAGTCCACGATCAGCTCCTTGGTTTTTTTGATATTCAAGAGGAGGCTGTTGTCCTGACACCAGAGTGCCAGATCAGCCACCTCCTCCTGGTAGGCCTTCTCATCGTTATCGGAGATCAGTCATGTGTGTACAGGGGGCTGGGGTTGCAACCCTGTGGGAATCCTGTGCTCAGGGTGAGGGACTTCAATCTATTTCCTCCCATCTTGACTACCTGGGGCCTGGCGGTGAGAAAGTCCAGGACCCAGGCACACAGGGGGGTGTTGAGCCCCAATTCCAGCAGCTTCTCGGCAAGCCTGGTGGGGACTATCGTGATGAAGGCTGAACTGAAGTCTATGAACAGCATCCTCACACAGCCCCCTTTCTGGCTGTCAAGATGAGAGAGAGCGGTGTGCAGAACCTGGGAGACAATGAAGGGGTATGGACCATGTGCAGGCAGATATAATTAGTTGGTCAGTGCAGACATGCTGGGCTGCAGAGCTTGATTCTGTGCTGCACTGTTGTATATTCTATGTCTGAGTATGGAGTAGAGTTCTTGTGTGACTATGGTTCTGTGGCCAGCACACCTGGATAGCATTGGCAGATTCAAATTTGCGTCGTCTGACTTTTTAAATATAGTTCTTGGTTAAAAAGAGCAATGCAGAAACCTGTTGGCCTCAACTCTACTGTTAGCATTTTTGGTATTGGTTTATTCTTGTCAGGTGTACAGAGACACAGTGAAAATCTTTGCTTTGTGTTATCCTGGAAAATCATAGGTAGTGTAAAAGAGACAACAAACAGTGCACAATATAATGTTACAGTGAGCTGCAGTCCTCATGACATAAGGCAATCCACCTTTCACAAAATTTAATTGTTTTTATTTTCTATCCACTCTTATTTTTCTTCTCTAAATTCCAAGGCTCATTCTAATCCTGCCAAGAGCCACATACAATAGCTTCCACTCTACTGAAATGGATCAAAGCTTCCTATGTGTTTTTCTTAACACCTTTCCAAAGATTAATTCTCTCCACTCCATCCTGACAGCAAAGTCCTGGTCATTTTCATCCCTGTAATCCAAAAATCCTTTCCCTCCTTTCCACATTCCATGTCATGATATCATTTATTTGAGATGATTATAGAGAATTATCAGTTAATGCGAACATGATGATTAGCCAAAGGCAGAAAAGAGAGATCCAGGGATCATAATTTATGCAATTATTGCCAGACGGACAGTTCCAAATGAAGCTAATCAAATAACCTATTCACTGGCCAATGTAGACAGCCCCTATAGGCTTAACATGAAAAAGTTGACAGCAATGTAATGGACTCCCATTAAATGTTTTGACAACTGAATAAAACAGCACCATTTTAAACTCTAAAAATGTCTACGAAGCAAGAAGACCACTAAATCTTTGGGGCTGCTGAGCGAGAGGCTGTATCAATATGTTTGTGAGTTAAAGGCCCACATGCCATTTTCAAGTGTTTTGTCTAAACTTGTGCCTCAAAATATATTTTGTGATAATTTGACATGGGCGTGAATCATCGCAGGGATGATAGAATGCAGAATACTACTGAATGCAGACATCGTGGAAACCAGATCGTTTTGATGTTTCAATGAAAAAATTCACAAAACCAAAACAAGAAGATTTATGTTTGCACCCAAAGGCATGTTTGCACCGAAGGATCCTGCATAGTAAGTTTACAAGGCTTCCAGAGTACAAAATAACCAGGCCAATGAAAGTTTCCCTTTGTAAGAGATGGGATCAAATGATTGATTCATTCTGAGTAAATTGTATGAAGTACTTGAATCTGAAGGGGGAGACTGACTTTACTCCACCTCATATAGGTTATATCTGATAATTTTGAGTGCTCAATCGTGGTAATTCCTTGGAGTATCAGAGGCAATGATACATAATACGAGCTCTTAAAAATTCATTACCTAAACTACAGGACATCACTGCTGAGCTGGAGCCAGTCTAATAGTATGTAGATCAGAGATTTGGAGCAATAGTGTCATTGTCCAGCTCTGCTGATGATTAATTCTCACATCAGAAGATGAAATGTGAATTTAGTTGCAATTTATTTTGGGTGCATTTGCTTCTGCCCCCATTTTGCCTGCCCATTGAGCAACTTGGGCCCGAAGGAACAATTTTCTCAATCATTGTGCAGACATAGTTGGTGACCCATAATACTTGAGGAACATTCTCATTGTGGCAAACCAATTTCCTTACACTTTTGGGTTTTAATATAACATTTTCAGACGTTACTCATCAGGAATTCTTTGCTTCTGCCCTTCCATCAGCAGAGATGCATTCAATTAAGACAGTCAGTAAATTTGAAGTGGCTCCCAGACATTTCCTGCCCACTGCAACAGTGCATGGAACTTGTCTGACATGAAAACTGTAGGCTTCTCTCTGTGCAGAACAGAAACCAGCCATCACTTTGCCTTCCAAAGAGATTCTAAACTAGGAAATTGATTTGTTGGAGGGAGTTGACGCTTAACGTCATATTAGAATGAAGGGAGAGGGTACACTTTCATTGGAAACAAACAAGGCCATTGAAAGTAAAAGTGAAGGCATTGTTGAACAGCTTAGTAATTGTAGACGTTTTCTGTGGAAAATTAACACTTGTGGGTAGGCAGTGGATTACATAGAACTGGTATGAATGGGTACTAATAGCTTGGCATTAGGGCACTTCATAGTTTAGTTGTAAGCACTTGGCTTGGAAGAGCTGGGCAAAGAGGATGTTTCATCATGGGTCATGCTTCTGCTCGAAACCTCACCTTGAAATAAAATGATCCTTGCCGATGTTGGCCTTCTGTGGCAAGATAATGATGGAGTTGCTTGAAATCCAAAACATTTTCCCTGATAAGATCCACAGGAATCTGTAACCTGTATTCCTGGTGTAAGTGGCGGCTGATGAGGTGTGCATCAGCCTTTTGCAGTCTGGCACATGAGTCACTCCAAGCCCTTTCATCAGCATTGTTCCAAATGGTTCCATTCTTACATTTCCAGTCTGGCCGAGGGAATAATCTGCACCATTCTTACATTATCATGATAATCTAGGTCTGATAATCTATTGAACGGTGGGGGCGCTGCGAGACGACTGCCCTGCCAGCAGCGTGTTCGTTATTTCTACTTTTTTTGTATATTTTAGTGTACAAATGTTTGTTTTAGTGTTTCTCGGTGTGTCTTGTGTCGGGGGTGGTTAGGGGGGGACAGTGGGGAACCGCTTTCGGTTGCCTCCTCCAAGGAGAGGCAACTTTTTCCATGTGGCCTCCCTCGCGGCTTAACACCATGGATTGGAGCGGCCTTTCCCGGAGTCGGGCTTGGAGTTTCAGCAGCGGGCGCAGTGTGGACTTTTCATCGCGGAGCGGGCAAGTCCTTGCCGGGGTCGCCAGAAGGGAGTGCTCCGATCGCTGACCCATGGACTGTTACGTCCTGAAGCCGCGGTGTGTGGATCTTCTAGCTGCGGGCGTGGCATCCAGAACTGGGATCGCGCGTTGGGGATCCCCGGAGAAGAGCTCCGACCAGTGGCCCGCGGCCTATAACATTCTGAAGCTGCGGTCTGCGGAGCTTCTAGCCGCGGGCGCGGCGTGGACTTACCATCCGGAGTGGGATCCCTCACCGGGGATAGTCAGAGAAGAGCTCCGACCGCCGGCCTGCGGCCTACAACATCCTGAAGCCACGGTGTCCATTACGAAAGCTTTTATTCGGGATCTCCGAGCTGCGGAGTGTGTTCAACCGTCCCGACGAGAGGGCCTGTACATCGGGCCGCCCCGACCATGGGTGAACAATGAGGGAGGAATAACTGAACTTTGTGCCTTCCACCACACTGAAGAATGCTGTGGTGGACGTTTGTGTTAAATCTTATTGTGTATTGTGTGTTCTTTTTTTAATTGTACTGCTGCTGGCAAATTCATTTCACTGCACTTATATGTGGATGTGACGAATAAAACTGACTATTGACTATCTTTTGTATTTTCTCTTTCATATCCTCACACTGTCCCTCAGTGACAAAATCTCAAAAAAAAATGTTTTTAATATATTTAAGACACCTTTCTCTTCCTCATTACTGATCCTCTTGACCTTTCTGCTGTCTCTAAACTATCCGACAATGTTTTTAAAAAAAGCTCTAACTAAATACTGGAAATAATTAATCCACTGTCTTCTAACCTTGTCACAATCTCCATTATCTATCTATATATACATAACTAAAACTTGTGCTCTTCCGGTTTGCGCGGTTTTTCTATTTGTTCAAAAATGGTACACGATCGCGCTACAATTTTTCGCCAGCTCACTCACCGTTCTCCTGTGCTGCGAGTGCAACAAGTTTAATTCTGATCGGTGGTATATTGTCAAAGTTAGTGAGGTTTAAAAATGTTAAAAACCGTGCATGTGCAGGTCGATCTCTCCTCCAGTCAGCGCTGCTTGGATTGGTCTCTTCTCATGTCATTTCCCAGGATGGTCCACCCCTTCCTGCGCCATCGCGTGTTTGGAGCTGATGGATGCTGTGGATGGCCGGCGGAGGTCTCCAACCGGACCCAATTTTCAGAGAGACCGGAAGCGGCGCAGTGTGGCATGGAGTCAGAGATGTCGCCGATGTCACCGAACGGAAAGCGGACACTCTGATCCCGGTGGAGGAGAATGACCAGCAACCAGCGCCCGTTGTGAGTCCCCATCGCACCACCAGCTCCAGCCCCTTCCCCGCTGGTCCCCCTCTCTGGCTCCTGCCCCCCTGCCCCATCCCCCATGACACCATCCTCTCGTCCAAGGCTCTTCCTCGTCTTTTCTCCAAGCTCTCTCCCCCCCTCCCCTAGCCCACACACCTTTCTGCCCCCACACCCCCCTCCCCCCTCCCCCCTCCCCCCTCCCCCCTCCCCCCTCCCCCCTCCCCCCCTCCCCCACAAATCCCGCCCTCACACCCCTCCCCCCCCACAATCCTGACTCCCACCCCCCCATGCCCCCCCACAACCCCGACTCCCACCCCCCCACGCCCCCCCCCACAACCCCGACTCCCACCCCCCCCACGCCCCCCCCCCACACAATCCCCCCTGCTCCCACAACCCCCCCCTGCCCCCACACAGATTCTTGACCAGTACAGGTGCCGAGGTTAGGGGGAGAAGGCAGGGGAAAGGGATTTGGAGGGAGAGAGAGATCAGCCTTGATTGAATGGCAGTCAACTCGATGGTCCGAAGGGCCTAATTCTACTCCTATCAATTATGAAAGCTGCACCGGCTAATTCACCTCCTGCCCTGTCCTGTCCTGTCCTGTCCTTCCTGATCTGTACTGATTTCAAATGAGGCATTTTCACAACTTAAAACTTGCATTCAGATGCCTCACCAGCATCAACCCTCTCTTTGTAACCTCCTCAAGCCATCAAAACTTTGAATTATCTGCATTACTTTAACTAAATGTTGATCTTCAAAAAACTGTTTTCACTCCCCCACTGGCAGCTGTACCTTCAGCTATCAAAACCTTTAGCTCTGGGATTCAACCCTCCACCTCTCTGCTTCTCTTACCTTTACAAAGCCCCTAATATTTACTTGGACCAAGCTTTAAACTGGCAGTCTATAAGCGAGTTCGGTATTCCGAAAAACGCAAAGAATCATGGGATTTGTCAAAGGTTGGGCTTGGGAGGGGGGTGGGGGGGGGGGGGGGGGGGGTGCAGACTGGGTGGGAGGGAGACCCGCAAGCATTGCCGAACCATTACCGATCCCTGGTCCACCCCCCTCCTCCCACTTGGGACGTCCGGACCGACTGGACACCGGCCCCCAGCGCGGAGAAGCGCCAACCCCAACACCAGCGTCCCCAGACCTACAGAACCCACAGCCAGCGCCAACTCCAGCCCAACCCCGCTCCAACTCCTGAGGAACCCGCACCCCAATGGGCAGTTACGGCGACCTGCGCCAGTTCGCCCATGGCCTCAGCAGCCACCCCAAGACCCTTCTTCAGACTGGTTAGGGATAAGGGAAACAAGATATAGTTGGTGATGTGGAGAGATAAAGAACAATGAATGAAAGATATATAAAAAGTAACAATGATAAAGGAAAAAGACCATTGTAAGCGGTTTGTAAGGTGAAAATGAGAAGCTAGTGCGACTTGGGTGGGGGAGGGATAAAGAGAGGGAATGCCGGGGCTACCTGAAGTGAGAGAAATCAATATTCATACCACTGGGCTGGAAGCTGCCCAAGCAAAATACTTTAGGAAATGCTGTTCCTCCAATTTGTATTTAGCCTCACTCTGACAATGGAGGAGACCGAAGACGGAAAGGTCTGTGTAGGAATGGGAAAGAGAATTAAAATGTCCAGCAACCAGGAGATCAGGTTGGTTCACACGGGCTGAGAGAATGTGTTCCGCGAAATGATCACCCGGCCTGCGTTTGGTATTTCCGAGGTATAAGAGTCAACATCATGAACAACGGATACAGTAGATGAGGTTGGAGGAGGCACAAGTGAACCTCTGCCTAACCTGAAAGGACTGTTGGATCCATGGACAAGAAGGAGAAGGTATAGCAACAGGTGTTGCATCTTCGGCAGTTGCAGGAGAACGTACCTGGGGAGGGGGTGGCTTGGGTGGGAAGGGATGAGTTAACCAGGAAGTTGAGGAGGGAATGGTCTCTGCGGAAGGTGGAAAGGCTAAAGCTATGTTGTTGGTTTCTATTAAGAACGTACAGATACAATGGTGTTCATGTTGCCTCCTATTGAACCACATGCCTACGATATCAACAGTGTTGGTTGCCACTGACTGAGGTCCATTCACCTGCTAGGCAGATATTCAAGGTTTCTTGTGTATATGAATGTGGGATTAAACCCACTTTCAGGCATCAAGCTGTTATGGATTTAGTGAAGAAAACGACTATAAATGCTGTATTGATTTTTTTTTCAAGAACAATGCTTCAACAGAGAGACAGTGACATAAGGCAGACCATTTATTTTGCATTAAAATACTAAAAATAGAAAGCCTTGTGAGAGAAAGAGATGAACAAATGTCTTTCTTCAAATACAAACTAAAATAAAAGACAGAATCTGAAATCCCATTTAATTTAAATTGTCAAAAGATTGAAAACTCTACAGTACGTGGGCTTTTGTCATTTTAGTTACAGTAATACAATAGCAAATACTCAGAGCCTACAGTAGGATTTGAATGTCAACTATTATATTAAATGACAGCTTTCAGGAGTAGACTGGTTTAAACCAGACAGCTTTTATTAAGGCAGTTTTAATGACCTTTTAATAATAAAGATTTCTTGTTCTGTCATGGAAGGTATTTACATTTTTTCAACACATTGCTATTACCATTAGTGAAATCTATTGCTATTTAACAAGACTGCTTTAACATATTGTTTCAAATATTCTTGCAGTTGATGATTTTGTTTTTCTTTTGTGTTCAGGTTATCTACATCAACACTGTACAACTATGTAATCGTAAAAAAAACACTTGTTCAGAGCTACATTGAACAGATAGAGCATAAACATAGAAAAGTTAAGCACAGGCCCGTCAGCCCACAATGTTTGTGCTGAATATGATGCCATCTAAACTAATCCCATCTGGCTGACATAATCCATGCCTCTCCATTCCCTGCATATCCTCGTGTCTATCTAAAAGCTTTTTAAACACTGTCGTAGTACCTCAATATGCCTCTACCACTACCACTAGTTTGCATTTAGCCTCACTCTGACAATGGAGGAGACCGAAGACGGAAAGGTCTGTGTAGGAATGGGAAAGAGAATTAAAGTGTGGCATCATTTTCCAGGCACTCACCGCCCATCTGTGAAGGAAAAACTAGCCCTGCACATATACGATAAATGTTGCCCCTTTCACTTTAGAACTATGCCCTCTACTCTTTGACATTTCCACCCGGTTCTAACTGTCTACCTTATCTATGCAGCCCAAGAAATCTCATGTCTCTCAAGAAGTTACAGTAGTAGAATTTGGCAATTATTGATTAATTAAACAGTTGCAACCAATGAAGCATCGTGGTTTGAGATTGTAATTTGGTTTTGTCTGAATTATCCCAAGATTTATAAACCTAATATGGTCCAGGAGGCATTTCACCAATCTATCACTGTTACTGGAGTCCACTTTTTCATGATTCTTTAGGGTTAGGGTTAACATCTTGTATGTGAGACGTGGACACTGTTCTTCCAACAGAGTCTTGGCCAGGCCCTTGTTTCCCCTTTATTGTTTGTAATTTAATGGTTCCTTGTCCCTTGATTTGAACTTGATAATATAGTTTTTCCAAGCCTTAGTACTGTAAATATGCTCTTCTCAAGCTTACCCCCCAGTCTAGTTCAGTCAAAAACCACTGAGACAAGCACTGGAACAACAAAACTTTATTTTTAGATTGAACAGCAAATTCTTCTATACGATACCTAAACCACCGCGGGTTCGATCCTTGTCTCTGCCTGTTCAAGCCGTTCAGTCTTATGCAAGCAGAAACACTCCAAAAGGTCTCACAGTCCCAAGCGCACTTCCAGCAGATCAACCTCAATCTAAGATGGAGCCATCTTGTATAGGTCCACGAACCTTTAGGGGCCGAACTACACAGGGGTAATCTCTTTACAATCCAATCAAACATATTAATTACATCAATACATTATTGACCGTTCCCCAAACCAATTACAGAATCTCCCATACATTTCCAGGAGAAGCTTCTGGAAGGAACCTAACTTAACTGAATAATGCAAAATTTACCGTGGAACTCGAACAAACCTGCCAGGGCTTAACATTTTGGCCAATCAACAAACAGCAGGGTAACTGTCTTGCAACAATATTTACATTATTTACAATCCTTTTGGACTATTACAATCAACTTCATGCATTTATATTACTTTGGAGGTCCTCTGCAAAATTCTAATTCATTCTGTCAATTGAAGAGATACTCTTTACATTTCTTATCTGCAACATTGATCTGGGACCTAGACTTACTTGTCTACAGAAACACAGACTTGACCAAAGTGGCCTAGCAATGCATGAATCCTCTGCTAATTTTTGGTTCCATTTCTGCTCAGTTTTGGCCAAAACCTACAGTACTAGTTAATGTATATATATAAAATGTGATTAAATATTTGGTAATCTTAATTGCGATGCCATTTTTAGCTGTGAGAAGCTATATTTTTGTTTCAAATATCTCCACCTTTCACAATGTAGAAAGATAAAAATATCTAATAATTTAGATTTCACTGTTCACCTGAAGCAGATAAACCTAATAATAGAGGTTATCCCTGGATACAACACATCCCTAGCTGGTTCTTTCTGAAATAGCTACAATATCATCTTCTATTCCATATTGTGAAACACTGCACAGCTACATCCAGTCCACAACATACAAGACAAATCCAAACTAAGTGTTTACTTAGTTTTGGTTTTTAGTGGAAACAGGCCCTTCGGCCCACACTGGGTCTGCACCGATCTGCAATTCCCGCACATTAAAACTATCCTACACACACTAGGCACAATTTACATTTATACCTAACCAATTATCCTACAAACCTGTACGACTTTGGATTGTTGGAGGAAACCAAAGATCTCGGAGAAAACCCACAGCACCCGTCCTGGATGAGAGGGGATCTTATTGAAACATAAAAGATTATTAAGGGTTTGGACACGCTAGAGGCAGGAAACATGTTCCCGATGTTGGGGGAGTCCAGAACAGGGGCCACAATTTAAGAATAAGGGGTAAGCCACTTAGAACGGAGATGAGGAAACACTTTTTCACTCAGAGAGTCGTGAGTCTGTGGAATTTTCTGCCTCAGAGGGCGGTGGAGGCGGTTCTCTGGATACTTTCAAGAGAGAGCTAGATAGGGGTCTTAAAGATAGCGGAGTCAGGGGATATGGGTAGAAGGCAGGAAATGGGTACTGATTGGGGATGATCAGCCATGATCACATTGAATGGCGGTGCTGGCTCGAAGGGCCAAATGGCCTACTCCTGCACTATTGTCTATTGTCTATAGTCAGGATTGAACCCGGGTCTCTGGCATTGTAAGGCAGTAATTCTCCTGCTCTGCTGCCATTAAATGTTCTACTTATTCTTGGCCCACTTTCAACCATCAATAGAGTGGTGGGTGAGGTTGTCAGTGGTTTAATCAAATAGGACAATGGATATGGATGATGGTGATTAAAACAACGAGTGCCAATGCTCAGTCTAGTTTTCACCTGGAACAGTGAAAGTGCTGGAATAAATCAGTGGGTCAGGTAATGACTCGGGAAGACGCGAATAGTTCACTTCGAGCAGTTGGTTCCGGATCTCATTACAATTTTGCTCAAAGTAATTGAATACAGAAGTAAGAGTCATTGGCTTTGATATCAAGACAGTATTTATCCCAAAATGGCATTGACAAGCCTCAGCAACTTGGGAGGAAAGGTTTCCAGTGGGTGCAGTCTTGGTCTATAGTTGTTAAAGAGATGGGAATTTCTCATGTTTCTGCTCGAAGCCCAACATTTAGCTGCATCATCAATGAAGAGGACAGTTCAACTTCCTACTGTGTGCTCTTTAACGCAGAAGTATTGATCATGTTTAGGTCCATTTCTGTGTGTTCTTTTCTTTTTTTGCATGTTATATCCATAGTGATTGAATTTAAAGTAAATCGCTATAATATGTTTGCACCTCTCTATCTCCTTTCATCATAATATGATTCACTATTCTTCATTTGAATCTTTGCTGTTCACTTTTTCCTCCAATAGAATCTATTCACAATGAAATTAAGCAAATTACTTTGCTATTGGCTTTTTCTTTGTTCTGTAAAATACAACATTAAGTCTAGTAAAGTCCGATTAAAGATAGTCACGGACAGGAAGCAGCATGTGAGGTTGTGAAAGCACATCTCGGATCCGCAAACCCTCAGCATAGGAGCACCGCAAGGCTGCGTACATTCCCCTCTCCTCTCTCTACACCAATGACTGCACCTCCACTGACTCCTCTGTCAAGCTTATCATGTTTGCGGCCGACCTGGAGCTCAATGCTCTTAAGACAGTGGAATTGATTGTAGACTTTAGGCGAGCTCCCCATCCCCTCACCCCACTCACCATCAACAACACCACAGTCACATCTGTGGAGTCTTTTAAGTTGCTGGGAGCCATCATCTCCAAGGACCTTAAGTGGGGGGCTACCATCGACTCCACAGTCAAAAAGGCACAACAGAGGATGTACACAATCTGCCCCAGGCAATGATGGTCCAATTTTATACGGCCATCGTAGAGTGTGTCCTCACCTTCTCCATCATGGTCTGGTTTGGCTTAGTCACCAAGCACGACACCCGGAGGCTGCAGCGAATCGTCCGCACAGCTGAGAAGGTTGTTGGCTGCAACCTTCCCTCCATTGATGAACTGTACACGGCAATGGCCAGGAAGGAAGCGGGTAAGATCATCTCTGACCCCTCTCAACCTGGCCATAAACTCTTTGAATCACTTCCCTCTATAAGGCGACTCGGGACCGTCAAAGCTGCCACAGCCAGACATAAAAACAGCTTTTTTTTCACGAGCAGTAGCTATTGTGTAAAGTGTGAGTTGGGAGGCTGACCAGGAGATTACAGGGATGATTAATTCCAGAACTAACGAGACGAGGATGATGTTCATAATTTCTCTGGATGTATCCTGAATTATTTTCAGTTCTTCTTTATTTTAGTGGTTTGAGGTTTCCATTCTTATTTTATTCCAAGTATATAAAGGCAACAAGGGATACTATGCATCACTGACATTCCTCTAAACCCTATTGTAACATCAATAGTTGATGTTACCCATCATCTGTTTCTGTTAATTACCTTCAACCTGTAAACACTAATGGACTTAATTTCCTTTGCCCTCTATTCTTGGTTCACTGGCTAACTTGTTCTAATAACTTTTTCTCTGCAGTCTTTTAATGCAGCTGTTATACTGTTTATAATTAAAAGGATTAACAGCTTCTTTCGATAGAGCAAATGGGAATGAGCTGAACAACATGTCAAAAGCAAAGGTTGAGTGGAGTGAAACTACTGAATACTTTACATTTCTTTTTGTACAGAGGAATGGAACTGTTGCAGCTAGTCGGTATTTTAAACCCTGCTGCATGTAATTATAGTCTATCGTTCTTAAGGGCACGGCCTTTAAAAATATTTTTAGAAAACGAATTGCATTATATTTTAAGTGCACAAATGATCATGGTTACCTCATCGTGAACATTGGCTGAATTTGCAGATGAAATATCAGGTGGAACCCAGCACCTCTCTAAAGTTAGGTAGGTCAGATCTTCACTGGAGGGCAATTTTTCTGTGTTTGCTGCCAAAATATCCTCGTTGTGGGGCTAGAATAGCATGAGGTAATGACACAATTTGTCTCCTGGCCCACAGATGCTTTATGGCAACAGTGAGACCTAATTAATAATTTGCCACAAATCTTTTTCAATCTTTGCTTAAAAATAGTAAGTAGTTTATTTCCAAGGATACTCTTTAATAGAACTGAAATGGGTGCAGCTATCCAAAGTCAGCAGTATAAAGGGCCTGTCCCACTTTCCCGAGTTACTCACAAATTCTCCCGTGTTTTCCCCTTGATTCAAACTCGGAGAATTACGGTAATAGCTGGCCGTAGGTACTCAGGGACATTTTTTTTACTCGTGGACATTTTTCAACATGCTGAAAAAATGTCCCGACTAAGAATGGAAACCTCAAACCACTAAAATAAAGAAGAACTGAAAATAATTCAGGATACATCCAGAGAAATTATGAAACCCGGAAAGTGGGACAGGCCCTTTACCTAATGCCCCAAGTACCTACGCTGGCATTACGAGCCGCTACGAAATATCTATGGACTCCTATGGCCTCCTACGGACTCGCGACAGACTCCTACGGACTCACTACGGACATTCTCCGAATTTGATTCAAGGGGAAAAGTCGGGAGAATTCGTGAGTAACTCAGGATAGTGGAACAGGGGCTTAACATAACTTTTTTTTAAATCAGCTTCAGGGCTGAGAGTTCTTACTTTATTTATATTTGCAGGTGAGGTGTTTTATAAAGACTTTTCCCTAATAGATTTGGCTCCAGGCGTCGCAATTAAGCTGGACTGTGGTTCTCAAGAGTTTTCAGAATGCGTGAAAAAATCTATCAGCCCAATCTGTTTCCCAAGTACATGGATGTACAAATGTAGATAGTAAAAAACAAACAAAATAATGTTCCAGTTAGTTAAGCAAGGTGATGCATCCAACAATGTAACTTTGTCAGAAAGCTTTTTACTTAAAACAGCTTTTCCTTTAGTAAGGATATATTGATTCATTTTTAGTGGGGTGCATGGTAAGCATTGTGTCTATTTATTATGTTCTAATTGTGGGCCAAACGGCTTGTCTCTGTGAAGTACTGTTCTGACAACATCATAAACAGTAGCAATTTAACAATCGATTATCCTATGCCTAATCAGCTCCATGGCTGGTCCCCTTGATGAAAATGAGAGATTTATTTTATTTTAGGCATCCATATGTTATGAATTAGTCCCTTGAAACCAAGAAATCCAAGGGAGCTTCTACCATGTCAGGGGTAGGGAGATTGGATTGTCCTGTCGCCAAACTTGGACTTAACCTATTGTTAAAGAAGGAACTGCAGATGCTGGAGAATCGAGGGTACACAAAAGGCTGGAGAAACTCAGCGGGTGCAGCAGCATCTAAGGAGCGAAGGAGATAGGTGACGTTTCGGGTCGAGGCCCTTCTTCAGACTGCAGTCTGAAGAAGGGTCTCGGCCCGAAACGTCGCCTATCTCCTTCAGGCCCAAAAGACACTTTATTTATTCATTCTCTTTGTTTCTTGACTTGGGTAGATCTAACTGGAAATTTTTAAACGAGAGATAGCTATATTTCTACGAAAGGCAGTAGTTATCATATCATATCAGCTATCATAAGACTTATATGATATCAGTTATCATAAGACTACTCCCAGGAAAAGGAAGGGAGAATTCCTCCCACACTCCAAAGACATACAAGCTTGTAGGTTAATTGGATTCTGTAAATTGTCCCTGGTGTGTAGGATAGTGCTCGTTTACAGGGTGACCACTGGTTGGTACGGACTCGATGGGCCGAAGGGCCTGTTTCCACGCTTTATCTCTAATCTCTAAAGTAAAGTCTAAATTATGGTTTGAATTTTTTATTCCCAACAATTTTCTGCTGTACATGTTGGGAAGTCTATGTTGGGGCAAAATTGGGCTGCGATACAATCTATGACAGATCAGATTAATACATCTGAAATTCCATTTGAATGAGATAACGGAGGGCACTTATGCCCTGTCTTGAAGAAAGGAATGAAAATTGGAAAGCGGTTTACAACATGGTTTAAACTGCGGTTTACAACAGCGGTTTAAATGTTCTTCCAATGTCTCAAAGATAATACACTGAAGTGTTAACGTCATACTCATAGTTATAACAGCCATATTCATGCTGAGTAGGTATATATATTTTAATATAAAAATTAAATGCAGCCCTATAGGGGGGGGGAGGGGGGGGGGTGTTGTGTGTGTGTGTTAGGACTGCATTAATAAAAATGAAAGTCCAAATCCGATAGAACTTGGACTCATCAGCATTGGCACAACTGACGTCAACGACTCTCCTTGAGCAGTAGATCAGGCCCCAAGGACCTGAATCAGGACCTGAACCTGAAAGAAAATAAAGAGTGATCGGATGATGCCAAACTCATTTTTTTCAGAGATAAGAGTTGATATGGCATGGAGAAGGAATATGTTAGTTTGAAATATTGTACTATAAATCTTGAGGTTCACTGCTTTGCGAATTTCTTTGAAACATTTAAGTTGGCATTTTTGAAATCGACAAAGAAGCAGCATTGATGCCTTGGGAGCAATGCTCCGGAATTTCCAAAACTACGTATTGACCAACAAAAGCTTTACCACTGATTTTTCTTCTTTCATTCCTTGCAAGATTCAACATAATCTTCTTCAGATTCTTTAACTTTGATGTCCATTGTTTGAAGTCTTTTGTGCATCATTGGATTCAACATCTTGTTCATCCTTTTGCTCTGATTTGCTAAATGTGGAACCCGTTCATCATCAGTTCAAACATAGATACTTCTCAAATGGCTCGTCTATTTCACATCTTTTGGTGTTCAACAATCACTTTATAAATCACAATGCAAAGGTGGCACAGTGGCGCAGCTGCTAGAAATGCTGCCTCGCAGCGGCAGAGACCTGGCTTTGATCCTGATCTCCGACGCTGTCTGTGTGGAGTTTGCACAATCGCCTTGTGACTGCATGGGTTTCCTCCAGGTGCTCTGGTTTCCTCCCACATCCCAAAGACATGCGGGTTTGTAGGTTAATTGGCCTGTGTAAATTGTTCTTGGTGTGTAGGAGTTGATGAGAAATTGAGATAACATAGTACTAATGTGAACGAGTGATTGATGGTCAGCATGGACTAGGTGGGCTGAAGGGCCCGATTCCACACTATATTTCTAAACTTCAAACTATACTAAATGAAAATGGCATAAATATGACTGGAAATCAGCTTTCACCCTTTCTGGTAGCTGAAATTGTTTATGTGAAACTAGTTGTATATTTTTAGCTTAATGTTATGAATTGGTATTCTTATGCATCCCATCTAATTGCTTTGATGCTTATTGCAACGTTCACTGATAACTGACATATTAGACTGACCTGATATTAAAACTAGGTATATTTTCAAAATATATACATTTTCATTTTTCATTGATTAGTCCCCAAGATGAAAGGAAATCTAGATGTCCAAATAAAAATCAAAGAGCCTGATAACCTATAAAAGTGTGAAGCATATTGATACAAAGTGTGCACAATGAAAGAGGAAACCTTAGTTAGAAGATGATTTCATAATGAGAATGTTTCCATATTCAGTGAAAAGTTCAGGTTGGTTTCAGACCAATGGCATCGCTAACAGACAGGAAAATGCTTTAATTATCCAGAATGAAAAGTTCACAGAAGAAAATATCTCATGTGTGTTACACATCATTTGATTGTATTTCATTACACAGAATAAAGTACTAATGGGAAATGGAATAGTAAATGAATGTAATTTCTATGAATTTTTTGATTCCTATTTCAATCCAAAATATAAACACTAAAAACAGTACATGTTTAAAAAAGAACAGCAGATGCTGGTAAACTTGGTTAGACAGAAAATGCTGGAGCAACTCAGTGAGTGAGGCAGCATCTATGAAGTGAAGGAATTGACGACATTTTGGGTGTTGACCCGAAACATTGCCTATTCCTTCTCTCCATAGATGCTGCTTCACCCGCTGAGTTTCTCCAGCATTTTTTGTCTACCTTCTTCAGACTGATATCAGTGGAGGGGGTAGGACAAAGAAAGAAAGTGGGTGGAGGCAGTGGGACTAGTAGGAGTACTGGGAAGGAGAGAGAGGGCAAGGGCTACCTGAAGTTAGAGAAGTCAACTACTTTGCTTGGGTAGTTCATAAACTACCCAAGCAAAATATGAGGTGCTGTTCCTCCAATTTGCACTGGGCATCGCTCTGACAATGGAAAAGGCCCAGGACATAAAGGTCAGATTGGGAATGGGAGGGGGTAGTTGAAGTGCTGGGCCACCGGGTGATCAGCTTGGTTAAGACTGACTGAGCGGAGGTGTTCAGCGAAACGATTGCCGAGCCTGCGCTCGGTCTCGCCGAAGTAGAGAAGTTGACACCTGGAACAGTGGATGCAGTAGATGAGGTTGGAGGAGGTGCAAGTGAATCTCTGTCTCACCTTGAAAGACTGTTTGGGTCCTTGGATGGTGTTGTGGGGGGAGGTAAAGTGACAGGTGTTGCATCTCCTGCGGTTGCAGGGGAAAGTACCCGGGGAGGAGGTGGTTTGGGTGGGAAGGGACGAGTTGACCAGGGAGTTACGGAGGGAATGGACTCTGCAGAAAGCAGAAAGGGGTGGAGATGGGAAGATATGGTCAGTAGTGGATCCATTTGGAGGTGGCGAAAATGTCAGAGGATTATATGCTGTATGCGACGGCTGATGGGGTGGAAGGTAAGGACAAGGTGAGGACTCTGTCCGTGTTATGAGAGGGGGAAGTGGAGTAAGAGCAGAGCCACGGGATATTGAGGAGACCCCAGTGAGAGCCTCATCTATAATGGAAGAGGGAATCCCCCATTCCCTAAAGAATGAGGACATCTCCAATGCCCTGGTGTGGAAAAACTCGTCCTGGGCACAGATGCGGTGTAGACGGAGGAATTGGAGTAGACAGAAAGAGTCTTAACAAGAAAAAGGGTGGGAAGGAATGTAGTCAAGATAGCTGTGGGAGTCAGTAGGTTTATAGTAGATGTCAGTCAATTGTCTGTTTCCTGTGAAGGAGATAGTGAGATCTAGAAACGGTGGGGAGATGTCGGATATGGTCCAAATGAATTTGAGTGCGGGGTGGAAATTAATGGTGAAGTGGATGAAGTCAGTGAGTTCTGCATGGGTGCAATGCAATCATCCATGTAGCGGAGATAGAGTTTGGGGATAGGGCCAGTGTGGGCCTGGAACAGGGATTGTTCGAAGTACCCGACAAAGAGGCAGGCATAGCTTGGGCCCATGCGAGTGCCCATAGCTACGCCTTGGATCTGGAGGAAGTGGGAGGAGTCGAAGGAGAAGATGTTGAGGGTAAGAATCAGCTCTGCTAGGCACAGGAGAGTATTGGTGGAACAGTACATGTTATTTTCAGGAAATCTGGTAATAAATATCACCCTCCAATAGAGGAAACCTTATATTAAAGGCTATTTACCATTTAAGACACAACGTGGTATTACCATGAACTAGATTGTGGATCTTTATCACTATTTTTTGGATTGAACTTCAGTGAGCTCATAGAGAAAAAGCAGCAGGGCTCAATAAAATCAATGGGAAAGATATATGATGATCATACCCCCTCAGGGTTTATGTATACATGGAAGGTTGGGATTGATTGCAGTTTTCTATGTACAATAATACTTTCGAAAGAGTACTATTCATTTACGAATAATTTGGATGAGAAAGCAGGTGGCATGATAGTTAGGTTTGCAAATGCACCAACATTGGTGGCGTAGTGGGTGGTGAAGGTTGCCCCTTACAATTACAGGGCAGTGGTGCAGCGATAGAAACATAGAAATTAGGTGCAGGAGTAGGACATTCAGCCCTTCGAGCCTGCACCGACATTCAATATGATCATGGCTGATGATCCAACTCAGAACTGCTGCCTCACAGCACTGGAGACCCAAGTTCAATCCTGACTACGGTTGCTGGCTGTGCAAAGTTTGTACGTTCTCCTTGTGACTGTGTGGGTTTTCTCTGGGTGCTGGGTATTCTCTCACATTTTTAAGATGTGCAGAATTGTAGGTTTATTGGCTTATTTGTTAAGTTGCCCCTAGCGTGTAGGATATCCTTATGCTCTCTAAGCTCTCTCTCTCTCTCTGAGCATCTAGATCAATTGAATAAGCGAGCAAAGGAATGGAAGATGGAGAATATAACTTGCATAACTGCAACTTGATTTGGGGAAGTTTAACAAGGACAGTACATGGGCAGTGAAAGATAGGATACTGGGGATACGAACCTGGAGTAAAAGTACATAGTTCTCTGAAAGTGGTAACATGGGTTGACAGGATGGTGAAGAAGGCATTTAGCATGGTTGCCTTCAACAGTTGGTTCAGTTGTGTACCAGATTTGGGATGTTTTGTAAATGTTGGAGAAGACGCTGGGAGGTTTCACTGAGTATTGTGTGCAGTTTTGGTTGCCCTGCTTTAGAAAGGATGTGAATAACCCAGAGAGGTTGCTGAAAAGATTTATGATGATGTTGCTGTATGTACAAGGTTAGTCCAAAGGAGAAACTGGGCAGGTTGGGGCTATTCTCCCTGGAGTGAAGTGGGGGTATCTTACCAAGGCTTATAAAGTCATGAGGGGCATTGATCACAGTCTGTCTCAGGATAGGGAAGTCTAAAACTAGAGGTAAGAGGTTTAAGATGAGAGGGGAAAGATTTAAATTGGATCTGAGGGGCAGGTTATTCACACACAGCGGTTGGTATGTGGAATGAGATGCCAGAGGATGTAGTCGAGGTACAATTACCTCTATGTTTAACAGACATTTGGTCAGGTTTATGGATACGGGCCACACACATGTAAATGGCACTATGTTAGGTAGCCTCATTGGTTGGTGCTGTACAACTCTATGACTAAACGTGAATGTAAATATAAAGTTTGGAATTATATATTATATTATTTGTAAATGAGGTGGTATTTGTTTCAACTCATTATCAATTGATTTTTGCATCAAACAGTTCTGCACAATGTATTATTTTCTGCCATAAATCATATTGATTGTTTTATTTCTCAATCTCACAGAATGTCCTGTATCACACTAGGGCAAGTTAAGTTTGTTCACAGCATCACTTTGGCTTGATTGTGTGCTGTGACAGTTCTTGCAAGTGATTATTTCAAAATGTGAATGAAAAATGCTGATGGAAGAAAGCAGTTTGTTTATCTCAATGACAGAACTCTGGAACTTGTACTTGTTTTGAGAGAAGTCCTCTATCGGGCTAATAGAAAGCAATAGCAAAGTGCAGAGGCCTCATAGTGGGTTGATTCCACCACAATGAGCAGATTTCATATGCAGTGTCTTTATCTGACAAATCAGCATTCCTTACATCAGCTACTGCCATAGTGCTTAACAAATAAAACGTTATTGCCTTATTTGTTAATGCTAACACCTGACTGGGTGTGATGACAGAATATCTGGTGGGGATTATTGTAAGTGGGTCCTTGTTCTTCTGAGTTAATGAGATCTACTGTTGTAAATCTAATTCTTAAAATGTTGCTCCCCTGTGAATAACTGCAGTCCCCACCTGCATAAAACTTTCAATGAATTTTATTCATTAGAAACATTCATCCATCCACAATGTTGTAATGGAGTTGTGTATGAAGGAAGTGCAGATACTGGTTTAAACCAAAGACACAAAATGCTGTAGTAACTCAGCGTGACAGGCAGCATCTCTGGAGGAAAGGAATGGGTGATGTTTCGGGTCGAGACCCTTGAGTTTCTCCATTCTGCACATTTTGGGTATAAAGGGTTTGCATATTTAAAAATATATATAATTATTTGAACTGAAGACTAACTGTACCAAATATCTGCCTGTATGTTTGAAATTGAGCAATTTTATATATTATGTGAGGAATGGCGATATTTTCCTTACCGCATTTAATGTGCACTCTTTTATTTGAGAAAAGAAATTAGCCTTGAACTGAATAATTTTTATTTTCCAAATTAATATAATTGTATTTAATTTACATATGTAATTAGGCTTAACAAGAAACAGACTTTCTAAACAGACTAAGTTGGAAAAGTCATATTTTTGAAACTTGGATGTTATATGTATTATACAATTAGGGATAATAGCAAATTAACATAATTAGTTCTAATTTATATAAATTGATAAGATTAATTGGAAAATAGACTTCCGGTGAAAGCTTAAATTTGAAACCTTTTATCTTGAGAACACTGGGAAGGTATTAGTAAGCCCATCATTAAGCTATTTAAAGGTAATAGCATTGCTGATACATAATTAAACATAATTCTCTTCTGAACCACAGCTTATTAAGTGAAAAATATTTTAACACATCTTTTGCCAATCAAGAGGAATCTATTCTAAAAGCAAAGTGCCTTGCAATTAACCAATGTACTCCTTAATAAAAATAAAAAGGGTGGAGAACAGCATATTTAGTTGTGTGGAATCAGAACTACATTTGTGGAAACTTGTAAATATTAGGGTCTGCAAATTACAACAGGGATTGGTGCTTATACAGCAGATTGTACCATAAAACATACCCAAATGGTTAACAGAATCTCCATCAATTTGGTTCTGAGGTGCATATTAGCCTTGATTTTTTGCGGGGTTTTGAGGGGGGGGGAGCGGAGGGGAAGGGAATTCTTTGGATTTACCACAAAGCTGCTGGTGCTTTATTATGCAACTGACAACAACTCCAGAATTTCTGATCAAAGTTGTTGCCAACTGTGTGTAGTATTTCTCACGACTGCTCGGATGCTTGACATTTTAGAGTCCAGAACAGAAGTGTAAAGTCACAGGTGGATGGTGGGGAACTTGCTTGTGCAGCATCTCCACTGGTTGCAATAGAGAAGTTATAATAGAGAGACTTTTTAAATTTTTTTTACTGAGTGTAGGGGAATCAAGAACCAGAGGACATAGGTTTAAGATGAGAGGGAAAAGATAATAGGAACCTGAGGGGTAAGTTTTCCATGGAACGAGCTGCCAGATGTGGTAGATGAGGCAGATACTATAAAAACATTTTAAAAACATTTGGACAGGTACATAGATATTTTAGAGGGCTAAAACCAAAACACGGCAGGTGAAATTAGTGTAGTTGTGGCATCTTAGTAAACATGGGCAAGTCGGGCCATAGGACCTGTTTCTGTGCTGTATAACTCCGGGTGCTAGAATGTGAATATTTTCATATTTATTAAAATCTTTAGTTTAGTTTTAATTTAGAGATACAGTGCAGAAACAAGCCCTTCGGCCCACCGAGACCGCACAACCAGCGATGCCTGCACATTAGCACTACCTTACACAGACTAGGAACAATTTATAGGAACATTTATACCAAACTAATTAACCTCCAAACCTGTACATCTTTGGAGTGTGGGAGGAAACCAAAGAACTCGGAGAAAACCCACGCAGGTCACGGGAAGAACGTACAAACTCCATACAGAGAAGCACCCATAATCAGAATTGCATCCGGTTCTCTGGTGCTGCAAAGCACTTGCTCTACCACGACGCCACCCTGGTGCCCAAGTATAAGTTTATTTTTTAATGTTTCGGGTATTTCGAGACCCAGGTGAATTCTGTGAAAGTTGGCAAAGCCAGAAGTTGTGAGTTGTATAAGAAATAGCAAAAAATAAGCCAAACAAATCTTCAGTAAACATGGGGATAGTTCTTGCCTTCAGCTTTATTTTCCTGTTTTCTCCCCTTGACTATTGATTCCTCTGCTGTCCAAAACTCTATCTCTGCTTTCACTATATGAATGACTTGGTATCCCCATCTCCCTGGAGCAGCAGATTTCAAAGATTAATGGCTCTCTTTGGGGAAAAAAAATCCTCTTCATTTTAAATTTAATGGTTGAACTCTTATCCTGAGTATATCCCCTGGTTCCACTGTGCCTCACAGGCAGAACCTTTCTCATTGTATCTACTCCGTCAATCTGGCAGGCAGCTGTCAAAGCTGTCTCATCTTTTTTGCTAGGGCTTAATCTGCATCCTCACGTCATGTCATTTATGGCCTTATAAGCCATTTATTCAAGCCGTCCAGTTGCAGTGCAAGGCACTGCTGCTGTTGTTGGAACCACTTCATATCTGTGCCTTTGTTACAGTTAGGTTGGAATTTTCAATTATTTTCCTTCACTAATATCCCATTGTCCACCCTCCATAAACATGAGGTCACCCACTTAGCTGCTGTTCACATTCTAACGTGGGTTCCATGCAACAATCAACTCTTCTTCCTGACCTGCAACAAAACCCAATTTAACATGTTCTATTCTTGTTTGCAAATTACTTCACGGGCTCACTCCGCCATGTCTCGGTTACATCCCCCAGTCTAATAAAGCTCTGAGATCGCCTCCTCACCAGTATCTCCTTCATTTTAAACATTCTATCATTAATTTGCATGCTGACTATGGTCAAGACTTTAAACAGTGGAATTCCTTTCACAAATCTTCCTGTTTCTAAATCACTCCTTTGAAATGTTTCTTAAAATCTCTCTCTCTCTTCCCCTGCTCTAATACCTCCTCTAACAACTCTGAAGGTAGCTGCTATTAGGATAGTTTCCCCAGTGGGAGATTGTAGAAGCAGAGGCCTTAGTCTTAGATAAGAGTTAAGTGAGGATGTACTACTTCCCCAGAATGCGTCTTTGAAATTTCCTCCCCCCACCCACCCTGCCGTCCATGCATCCCCACGATTTGTGGATGCCAATTCATTGCTATCTTAAAGAAAGATACTTTTTTGGATTACAGGGTTTTGGGTGATCAACCAGGGGACTTCAGTTGAAGCTACATATCAGATAATCTGTGGTGTATGGTACTGTAGAGTAGGCTCTGCATTGAGATTAGTAGATTTACATGACATTTGGAAGATGGAAAAAATGGCTTGAATAATGTGGTCAGAGGCTTTTTTAGTGTTACATAACTGAGAGACTGGGATGAAGTCCATGGTAAGGGAATGGGGTTTGCGGTAGGTGCAGAGACGATGACCTTGTTTTTCCCAATGATTAGATGGAGGAGGTCCCTGCCCATCTGGCAATTGTGACAAAAGCATAACTTGATTCTTAGCTGTTGGGGTCTACATTGGTCACCAACATGACTGGTGAATCCTCTTATGTTTTCATAAATGGAAATATTATTGCATGGAATGCAGATTAGAATGTGGACAACAGATAAGTGGGTGACCTCAGGTATAAATGGAAATAGTGAAGGCTTGACAATGCACAATGAAGTACGAAAGGAATAAAATAAACCATGTTTGAGCGGAGTCTGCCACCATCTTTACTGCACTCTAAACAGATATTGACTACAAGGGACAGAAATAAACATTGAAGATCATTGTCATTTTCAATGGTTCTTTATTGTCATTTACAGTGGCTTGCAAAAGTATTCATACCCCTTGAACTATTCCAAATTTTGCCGAGTTACACCCTTAAACATAAATGTATTTTATTGGGATTTTATGTGTTAGACCAACACAAAGTGGCGCATAATTGTGAAGTGGAAGGAAAATGATACATGGTTTTCAAATTTATTGACAAATAAAAAACTGAAAAGTGTGGCGTGCAAAAGTATTCAGCCCCCCTGAGTCAATACTTTGTAGAACCACCTTTCGCTGCAATTACAGCTGAAAGTCTTTTGGGGTATGTCTCTACCAGCTTTGCACATCTAGAGACTGCGATTTTTGCCCATTCTTCTTTGCAAAATAGCTCAAGCTCAGTCAGATTGGATGGAGAGCGTCTGTGAACAGCAATTTTCAAGTCTTGCCAGAGATTCTCAATTGGATTTAGGTCTGGACTTTGACTGGGCCATTCTAACACATGAATATGCTTTGATCTAAACCATTCCATTGTAGCTCTGGCTGTATGTTTAGGGTTGTTGTCCTGCTGGAAGGTGAACCTCCGCCCCAGTCTCAAGTCTTTTGCAGACTCTAACAGGTTTTCTTCCAAGATTGCCCTGTATTTGGCTCAATCTTCAATTTTGGTCTCATCAGACCAGAGCACCTTCCTCCACATGTTTGCTGTTTCCCCCACATGGCTTGTGGCAAACTGCAAACGGGACTTCGTATGGCTTTGTTTCAACAATGGCGTTCTTCTTGCCACTCTTCCATAAAGGCCCGATTTGTGGAGTGCACGACTAATAGTTGTCCTGTAGACATATTCTCCCACCTGAGCTATAGATCTCTGCAGCTCCTCCAGAGTTACCATGGGCCTCTTGGCTGCTTCTCTGATCAATGCTCTCCTTGCCTGGCCAGTCAGTTTAGGTGGACAGCCATGTCTTGGTAGGTTTGCAGTTGTGCCATACTCTTTCCATTTTCGGATGATGGATTGAACAGTGCTCCGAGAGATGTTCAAAGCTTGGGATATTTTTTATAACCTAACCCTGCTTTAAACCTCTCCACAATTTTATCCCTGACCTGTCTGGTGTGTTCCTTGGGCTTCATGATGCTGTTTGTTCACTAATGTTCTCTAACAAACCTCTGAGGCCTTCACAGTACAGCTGTATTTATACTGAGATTAGATTACATGCAAGTGGACTCTATTTACTAATTAGGTGACTTCTGAAGGTAATTGGTTGCACTGGATTTTATTTACGGGTATCAGAGTAAAGGGGGCTGAATACTTTTGCACGCCACAATTTTCAGTTTTTTATTTGTGAAAAAAATTGAAAACCATGTATCATTTTCCTTCTACTTCACAATTATGCACCACTTTGTGTTGGTCTATCACATAAAATCCCAATAAAATACATTTACATTTGTGGTTGTAACGTGACAAAATGTGGAAAAGTTCAAGGGGTATGAAAACCTTTGCAAGCCACTGTATGCACTGAACAGTGAAATGATTTTTGCATAGCTGGGGATTCATGAGGATTGCTTGGTATCGAGCACTTATTAATCTTCCATAATAGACAATAGGCAATAGACAATAGGTGGCGGAGTAGGCCATTTGGCCCTTTGAGCCAGCACCACCATTCAATGTGATCATGGCTGATCATCCCCTATCAGTACCCAGTTCCTGCCTTCTCCCTGTATCCCTGACTCCACTATCTTTAAGAGCCCTATCTAGCTGTCTCTTGAAAGTATCCAGAGAACTGGCCTCCACTGCCCTCTGAGGCAGAGAATTCCATAGACTCACAACATTTCCTGATCTCCGTTCTAAATGGCTTACTTCTTATTCTTAAATTGTGGCCCCTGGTTCTGGACTTCCCCAACATCGGGAACATGTTTCCTGCCTCTAGCATGTCAAAACCCATAACAATCTTATATGTTTCAATAAGATCTCCTCTCATCCTTCTAAACTCCAGAGTGTACAAGCCCAGCCATTCCATTCTCTCAGCATATGACAGGCCCCCATCCTGGGAATTAACCTTGTAAACCTACGCTGCACTCCCTCAATAGCATAATGATCTGTGGAATTGCTGTAACTTGCTATGAAGTGGCTTAAAAGGTAATTTATTGGACACTTGCCATATGTGACACAATTACATCATCTTTTTGCACCCCAAGTATTTGGCTGCAATGGAAGCTATTTGCATTGCATCACTGCAAACCAGTCCAAATGCCATGGCAGCTGGTACAATCTTATTTTTAGTTACCAGGCAAAGAAAAAAGATTGTTTTCCCAGTCACTGGTATTACAGTGTTTAAGCATATTCTGAATGGAGCAGAATTGGATCAAAGAAATGCTATTCCTGGTATCCTTTTCATTGTACATCATTCATTTTTGTTGTCACGAGCATTTGCTGATGGTTCATTGAATGAATGTGCTGGGTACCTGACACACTGCTTGTCTGCACATACACCACACATCTGCAGCTTGATCTCTTGGCTCTGTTGAATATCTGTTCTTATTTATGGAAGCAATAAAAGCATAGATATTCTAGGTAGGGAGGAGTATCGGGGAGAGAAGGGTAACAGCTTGGTCTTTAGTGCCTCCACTGGTCATTATTGAAAAGCTCTCAATAATTTCCATTCCCCTAATGCAGTCTCATTTCCTGATCTGCTCCCCCATCCAATTCTGTCTTGAAAGACATTTCTGAATTTGTTTCCAATACCCTGTAATGCTAGATCTTAAGAACAGTGCATTTTATTGCTCCTGCTCTTGCCAATTGAGGTTATATTCTTTAGGTATACCATCTTCTCAAAGGAAAGAGTTTCTTCCCACCTGTCTGAAAAATGGTATAATTCGATGGCTGAGGAGATTTCCAGAGAAGGGCTATCAGAATATTTATTTGCCTGATTTCTTCATGAAGAGAATTCTGCCCAAAGAAATGCAGTTGCAGAATTGAACATCATAGTGTATACCTAATATTTCCATTGGAATATAGATTATATTTATACAGTTAAGGTAAGACCCTTCATATCAAACAGCATT
Source organism: Raja brachyura (assembly GCA_963514005.1). The sequence continues at coordinate 39,286,316 of OY740783.1, read as the reverse complement.
GATGTGCAAAGGGGTCAGAATTCAAATCCATAGCTCACTGAAGGTGGCAGCACTTCAATAGTGTGGTAAAGAAGACATATGGCATGCTTGCCTTCATTGTTAGAGGCATTGAACATAAGTCAGGAAGTCATGACTTTGGTTAAGCTGTATTTGGAGTATTGTGTGCAGGCTGGTTGCCCCATTACAGGAAAGATGTGGAGGCTTTGTAGAAGGTGCAGAGGAGGTTTACCAGAATGCTACCTAGATTAGTATTTCAGCTGCAGGGAGAGTTTCCAGAGACTTGGATTGTTTTCTCTGGGACTTTGGACGTTGATGGGAGACTTGAGAGAATGATGAGAGGCATAGATAGGATAGACAGTCAGAGCTTGTTTTCCCCAAGGTGGAAATGTCCAACTCTAGAGACCATAGAGAGGGAAAGTTTAACGGGGATTAGACTAAGTGGCCGGGGGGGGGGGGGGGGGCTTTCTGGAGTGTTAGTATGGGTGTTGTAGGCTGAAGGGACTGGTTGCCAGAGGACTAGTATGGACATTGTGGGCTGAATGCATTCTTGGGCTGGAAGCTCAGTCACTCAGGCCTGGTGGGCTGGTAGCTCAGTCACTCAGGCCTGGTGGGCTGGCAGCTCAGTCACTCAGGGCTGGTGGGCTGGCAGCTCAGTCACTCAGGGCTGGTGGGCTGGCAGCTCAGTCACTCAGGGCTGGTGGGCTGGCAGCTCAGTCACTCAGGGCTGGTGGGCTGGCAGTTCACTCATGGCTATTCATTGAAATTCCATTTCAAGCAAAGCGTAGGCCATCACATTCAGTTTCACAGCATTTCTGGCAGAGTGCAGGCCACCACATTTAATTTTACAGCATTTCAGGCAGAGTGCAGGCCACCACATTAAATTTCACAGCATTTCAGGCAGAGTGCAGGCCACCACATTCAATTTCATAGCATTTCAAGCAGAGTGCAGGCCACCAAATCGCCAAACAATCAATTGCATTGTCATTAAGGGTTAACAAATCGTTTATTGCAAGTGCATTGCAGACTCACAGTTCAGTTGATTCACAGCTTAGAATGACAGTTGTGGCCTCTCCATTGCGATCTTACAGAGTGACTGGAATGTCCAGGCATCTGGGGTTTTATAGTCCTGCCCCCCCCGGAAGGGATGTTACCTTCATCGTGGTGATTGACAGGTGAGAGGACCAATCAGCTGATTTCAAGATTTTTTAAACACTCATAACTTTTATATTTTTCACCAATCAGAAAAATCCGCAGGGCTGCCTCAGTGGAGGAGGACTGTGAGTAAGATGGCCAAAAATCATAGCGATAAAGGGTAGCGTTTTTTTATAAAATCAATATACAGCGCAGACAGAAAGTGGTCAAGATGAGACTTTTAGTTAAATAGATGTGCGGGATTTGTTTTTGACTCAGAGAGTGGTGGGGTCCTGGAACATGCTGTAAGGGCGTGGGTGGGGGGTGCTGGAGGCAGATATGATAGTGGTGTTTAAGAGGCTTTAGGATTGAAGTGCAGGGAATGGAGGGACATGGATCATGTACAGGCAGATCAGGTCAGTTTAACTTGGCATCATGTTCGACACAAACATTGTGAGCCAAAGGGCTTATTCCAGTGCTGTAGTGTTTTATATTATATCTTTTTAAAGAAATGTGGTGCGAGGTGGCATTGATCAACTGAAATTAGTGAGTGTCTCTGACTGAGGTCTGAATTTTGTCAGTATTTACTGTTTTATTTCTTCGATATAACCTACAAAGAAAAATTGTCTCAAAATTTTAAAAGCATTACTGGAACATGCTGCTGACCTTTCTGAAGCTGAAGTGAAATGAATTTTACCAAGGAGCTAAGCAAACCTTTGCCAAGAATTGCTGCAAGATTTGAGGGAAGCAATAAACTAAATGCATTAAAATTAAATTCCAAATTGAATATCACCCTCCCCTAATCTTAAAACAAATTCTGCTATACTTCAAAACAATTAGGTTTAGCAATGTGAAAATCAGTGCTAAGTTCATTTTATGAGAACAGTAAAACTGATGGAGTACGACTATGGCAGATTTTCCAGACTTTCACCATCTAACCATATTACTGGAAATTAACAAACTGAATCGATATTCAGTTCCAAGCAAGCTTAAGCTGTATGTGGAAGTTCAAATGTACTTAACAAGAATTTCAAAGGTGTAAACTAATTAATGAACAATATAAGTCTTATTTTATAATTTAGGAGGCCTGTCTGCCCCTTAAACCCATGCCAAAACAAAGAAAGGGCGATCTACAAACTTATTTATCTTCTCCTTATTTTTTGTTTCCTTTACAATGATTCACACACTTGGAAAATGTAATTTCATACTGTTTTCATGGAATTATATTGACTGGATGGAATAGAATCCTCAATCTAACCAGTGTTAATGGATTATATGAACTTGTCAACTGACCTGGTTAGCATTTCCTCTTTCTTTCTCCATTAAATGGTTATCTGACTTAAATTCATTATGCTTTTATATCAAATCCTCCTTTTGGGAATGAAACTCTTTTCCAACTACATTCATGTGACAGTCATGGCCAACGATCATGCTCTTGTCATTGACCTTAAATACTGGGTTTAAGTATTCAGAGAACTGTGCAGTAAATATCTGCCTGGTATTCCGTGCAATGTTAGGGATATTGTGTGTTTTTGGCGTACCTGTCTCTCTGTATGGCTTTCTCTACTCTCATTGATGGATGTAAAAAATACATTGGAGCTGGTTTGAAGAAGTCCAATGGTGTTGTAATTGATTCATGTTTAACCTATGATGAGCGTTTGTCAGCACTGGGCCCATACTCGCTGGTGTTCAGAAGAATGAGGGGGGACCTCATTGAAACATACAGAATAGTGAAAGGCTTGGATAGACTGGATGTGGAGAGGATGTTTCCACTAGTGGGAGACTCTAGGACTAGAGGTCATAGCCACAGAATTAAAGAATGTTCTTTTAGGAAGGAGATGAGGAGACATTTAATTAGTCAGAGGGTGGTGAATAGACAGAGCTCTTAAAGATAGCAGAGTTAGGGGATATGGGGAGAAGGCAGGAACGGAGTACTGATTGTGGATGATCAGCCATGATCACCATGAATGACGGTGCTGGCTTGATGTGCCAAATAGCGTACTCCTGCACCTATTGTCTATTGTCTATTGAATCTGTGGAATTATTTGCCACAGAAGGCTGTAGAGGCAAAGTCAGTGGATATTTTAAGGCAGAGATAGATAGATTCTTGATTAGTACAGGTGTCAGAGGTTATGGGGAGAAGGCAGGGGTTACAGTCTAAGGATAAGGGGGAATTCCTTTAGGACTGAGATGAGGAAAACATTCTTTACACAGAGAGTGGTGAGTCTCTGGAATTCTCTGCCACAGAAGGTAGTTGAGGCCAGTTCATTGGCTATATTTAAAGGGCCTGTCCCACTAGCGCGCGATTAGACGCGACAAGCGCGACAAATTCGGACGCGGGGGTCGCGTGGGGGTCAGGCGATCCCGGTGCGAGTGAAGGGCCTGTCCCACTAGCGCGCGATTACACGCGCGACGTCTGAAGGAAGGACGTTATTTTTCATCACGTGACGATGCGCATGAGCATGCGCGTTGCACGACGTCGGGCAGTGACGTCATCACGCAACGCCACACTGAAGACGCACAACGTCAAAACGTCATCACGTTAATCACGTTCTACACGTGATTCTGCGCGACAGGATTTTGCCGCGCGTAATTTTTTGAGCAGTGTCGGTTTTTGGACACTACGCGCGATGTCGACACCAGCTACACACAACTCGACGAGACTCCGGCGATCGCAGTGGGACAGGGTCACGCGAGGCCGGGCGACTAAAGCGACCACGGTAGGTCGCGCTTGTCGCGTCTAATCGCGCGCTAGTGGGACAGGCCCTTAAGAGGGCGTTAGATGTGGCACTTGTGGCTAAAGGGATCGGGGGTATGGAGAGAAGGCATGTACGGGATACTGAGTTGGATGATCAGCCATGATCATATTGAATGGCGGTGCAGGCTCGAAGGGCCGAATGGCCTACTCCTTCACCTATTTTTCTATGTTTCTATGTAATGGCGTCAAAGGGGGAGATAGATCAGCCATGATTGAAAGGCGGAGTAGATTTGATGGGCCAAACTCCTATCACTTATGACCTTATGATTTCCTACTTAGTGTTCATCCTTAAACAAACCGATTTTAAAACCAGAACTTTTGTTGTTATTGCATTGCTGGTCGTGGGATTTTTCTGCGTGCAAATTGGCTGCTGTATTTCTAACATTATTACACTCAATTACATTTCAATGGTATTGCTTTGGTTGTAAAGGGCTTTGAGAGATCGATAGTCATAAAAGTGCAATGTAAATGCGTCTTTTCCTTTTTCAGTTACCTGATTATGTTTATTAAAAAACTTAAGTGTGTTGTCTTGGGCCATGTACAGTCCTCTTCAAAGGTCAATTCTATTTCATATTCTTTCTTTTGCTCACATTTCATATTCTTTCCTTTGAAAACATTTGTCGCGCTTCCGTAGCAAATCAATGAAAGCTGCAAACTGTTGCTGTATCTCTTGACACTACATGGCCACATACGCAGACGATGTCCTGTGGTTTACTATTTAGCACCGAGAGGCTTGCCATAGTTGGCATTTCATGGCATTTTGCCTGGAGAATTCATCCAACATGCTTGGCAGTCAGTAGATGACATGAGGATAGTTTTCCACAACACCCAGAGGACATGGTTGCAATGACTGAAGAAGATAATGGGCCTGAAAAGTGCCAGGATTGTGCTGCCCAGCTGATTCCTCTAGTGCATGTGCAAGGTACCAGGTGAACCCTCAGAGCCGGCTTCCCCTTTATTGCTGGTAATCACAATTGAGTTCCATAGCAATTAAGATGCTTTCAGACAGATGATTGTTTGCATCATCATATAATGGCTTTGTAATCCAGTCATTGCCACATATCTGGTTTGATGTTTACTTCTGCATTATTTTTCTTAATTTGCTCCTTCAATATGTTAGCACAATCTTTGTTCAGTTAAGAACAAGGGCCTTTGAAGATGAAGACCATGAGGAGGCGTCTGTCAGATTTAAGAGGTTGTGATAAAACTTCCTGCATGAGTTTCACAGTCATAGACCGTACACGTAGGAAAGCAATCAAAAGGGCAAAAAGTAGATATGAAATAGAGCTGGCAGGCAAGGTAAAGGGAAATCCCAAGAGATTCTACAGGTTTTAGGTTTTTTTAGTTTTAGAGATACAGCGTGGAAACCGGTCCTTCAGCCCACCGTGTCCGTGATCCCTGCACGTTAGCACAAGCCGACACACATTAGCGACAATTTACACTTATACCAAGTACACAAACCCAAGCCTATTAACCTTCACACCTGTACGTCTTTAGAGTGTGGGAGGAAACCCATGCGGTCATGGGGAGAACGTACAAACTCCATGCAGACAGCACCCCATACTCGGGATCGAACCCGGGTCTCTGGCGATGCAAGCGCTGTAAGGTAGTAACTCTACCGCTGTGCCACCGTGTGCACCAAGATCTGCATTGTTGTCTTTGTGTGGAACTACATGAAATGGGGGAGATAATAGAAACATAGAAACATGGAAAATAGGTGCACGAGTAGGCCATTCGGCCCTTTGAGCCTGCACCGCCATTCAATATGATCATGGTTGATCATCCAACTCAGTATCCTATACCTGCCTTCTCTCCACACCCCCTGATCCCTTTAGCCACAAGGGCCACATCTAACTCTCTCTTAAATATAGCCAATGAACTGGCCTCAACTACCTTCTGTGGCAGAGAATTCCACAGATTCACCACTCTCTGTGTGAAAAATGTTTTTCTCATCTCGGTCCTAAAAGACTTCCCCCTTATCCTTAAACTGTGACCCCGTGTTCTGGACTTCCCCAACATCGGGAACAATCTTCCTGCATTGTCTTTTCAATTCTGGCCTTTTTCCAACAATTTATCACCCCACTTCCCACTTTTATCCTCCCATCACATGCCAGGCTTTGTCCTGCCCGCACTTCTCTTCCAACTTTCTTCTCTTTCTCCCAATACTCCCACCACAATCGGTCTGAAGAAGGGTCCCACCCAAAATGTCACCTAGTCCAATTCTCCAGAGATGTTGCCAGATCTATTGAGTTACTCTAGGACTTTGTGCTTTATTTTGGTAAACCGGCATCTGCAGTTCCTTGTGTCTCTCTGACTAAGGATAATCAGCACGGTTGTGTGCGTGGGAAATTGTATCGCACAAATGTGATGGTTTTATTAAAAGGTCACCAAGAGGATTGATGATGGCAGGGAGCAACTGCAGAGACTTGGTTATTCAGTGGAGTCATTATGGGTATATTAGTGGAGCTGATGTTTGATAGTGTGGGAAGCTATCAAAGATGGGAAATCCTTGTGTCCAAGACACCATATTTTACTGAATGAAATTTAAAAACAATGAAAATGCTCCTTGATGAAATTAGAGCTTGGTTGTCTTTTCAGAAGCTACAGTGAACTGTAAACTAATAAAAGAGGCAGGTGTTATGGGGGCAGTTAAGATTGGGTAATAATTATTGCCCTTTCCTGTAATGTCCAAATCAGCATAATCTCATGCCAAGGAATTTGAGTTACTGTAACTTTTACCTACATAAAAAGAGCAGTCAGCATGAGAGCATGGCTGGAGATCATCACTATGACTGCCTTCCAAGAACTAAGAGAACAAAGATGTTGCTGATCAGAAAGGTTCAGATTGTGGTGCATAGTGCATAGTCACAGAGAGAGAGAGCATCGAAACAGATCCTTTTGCCCAATAGATTCATGCTGACTGTTGATCATCACCACCCATTTAAAATGAATCCTACCCTAATCCCATTCCCCCCCCCCCCCCCCCAACTTCGCACCAACTCCACCCAGATTCTATCACTCACCCAAGTACCAGCGGCTAGTCACAGTGGCCTATTAACTAACTAACCAACCTGCATGTCTTAGGATGAGGGAAGAAACTGGAGCACCCAGAGGAACCCACGCGGTCATGGGGAGAACGTGGAAACTCCATCCATATGGCACCTCGGGTCAGGATTGAAACTAAGATCTCTGGCATGGTAAAGCAGCGGTTTTTCAGCTATGCTGTGCTGTCCATATTCTTTACAGATGCACATCTCTGTGCCTCTGGGCCAATGACCTCCAACCCTCCTGTAGCGACTTTAATGGTTAACTGGAACTTCCAGTGTGAAGAGCTACCATTGGTGTCGCCACTGTGACTCCCATTGAATGACTTACCCTGCAGCTAAATGATGCAACAACATTCCCTGAGAGCTTCAGTGAACCTATGAGCTTTGGGAATTGCCTGAATGCCCATTCACATTGTCCTGTGCGATCTCCCAATGTCAGCTGGCTAACTAATGAGGATTGTGATCAGACCCCTCCCCTCCAACCCCCACAACCTCAGGTTTACAATTGCACACGGAAATTATTGCTGATATTCTTTCTTCTGAATTAAACTGATTTTGTTTTGCACAGTGCTGCAAAGAAACATAGCTATGTTAATTAATTTCTAGGCAAGTGACCTTAAAAGGTCTCCTGGGTAATATAGTTAAGAATAACTCAAAACTGAATTGCTGCTTTCCTTGGGCAAAAAACGGGATGTATAAATAGGCTCTGATCTTTTATTCTGTTTAGTTGTACACAAAGTGTAAGCCTCCTGAGAGCCAACTGTTCAAACAAAATCTAAAATGAATACAACAAATACTCAGCTGAACAAGGAGCATCAGTGGAAGTAAAACAGAGTTCAGGTCAATGATCTTTTTGTCAAAACTATTTTTTAAAATCAAATGATGGTGGACATTTGCACTTCAAATGATTTGATGTTGCTTTAACCTGACCAGACCAATTACGTATTTGATGAACCTAGATAATAAATTGCTATCTTCTAGGTCACTATGCAAGTACTATGGCTGAGTGTTAAGTGTGTGCAGGGGATTCTTGACAAAGCTCTGAACATTATCCTTCCATATAATCAAATCAAGAAAAATACCGGATTTTACTCATTAAAAGCTACCCGCTTATGTTGCCTGAAACCTGTGCCAAAGAGGAATAAAATATTAAGAAAAAGAATTGAAAATTATAGTGCCACCATTTTTAACCAGGAAAATTGAATAGTACCACATAGGAACAAGCCCTTCAGTTCACGAGGACCGTGCCAATCATGATGCCAATCTAATCCTATCTGCCTGTACATGGTCACCTGCCTGTACATATGCCCGTCCAAATGCCTCTTAAATATTGATATTCTATCTGGTTCCACGACTTCCCATGGCAGCGCGTTCCAGGCACTCTATGTAAAAACTTACCTTGCAAATCTTCTTAAACTTTCCCCCACTCATATTAAATCTATGCCCTGTTACATTTGACATTTTCTGCCTGGGAAGAAGACTCTGCGTTTGTATTCTATCTATGCTTCTGATAATTTTATAAACTTTTATCAATTCGGCCCTCACCCTCCAATGCTCCAGAGAAAGGAATCCACGTTTGTCTAACCTCTCCTTTGTGTGCATATTCTAAATCAAGCAACATCCTGGTAAACATCTTCTACACATTGTCCAAAGCCTCCATATCTTTTCAGTAATGTAGCAACCAGAACCAGCGTACTCTAAATGTGGTCCAACCAAAGTTTTATACAGCTACAACGACTTACCAACTTTTATACCCGATTGATTAAGTCAAGTATGCTGTACACTTTCTTTACCACTCCATCTATATGGGTTGCTACTTTCAGGGAGCGACGCACTTATGCCTCCGTATATCAATATTTCCAAAGGTCCTGCCATTTACTGTATACTTTCCTCTTACATTTAACCGTCCAAATTGCAACTTATCTGGATTATACTTTTCCTGTCATTTCTCTGCCCATATTTCCCATGGATTAATATCCTTTGACAGCAACTGTGCCATTTGTTGTATCATTTATAAACTTCCTAATCATTTAACTTGCATTTTCATCCATATTGACATATATATCACAAGCAACAGTGGTCCCAACACTGATACCTGTTGCTATTGCTCATAGACTTCTAGAAAGTAAAAGCTCACCTCCACCACCACCCTCGGTCATCTTTGGTCAATCCAATATTTAATCCAATCTGCCAAATCTACATGTGCCTTAACCTTCTGGATCAGCCTACTTTAAGGGACATGCTTTACTAAAGTCTGTACAGATATTATCCATTGCCCTACCCTCACTTATCTTCATCATGACCTCAAAAAATTCAAATAAGATGGTAAGACATAACCTCTTTGACATAAAGACATGCCGACTATCCCTAATAAATCCATACTTTTACAGATGTGAGTAATCCCTCTCCAGAGAATGTTCCTCAATAATCTCCCTACTACTGGTGTATGACTTACCTGCTTTTAATTTTCTGGTATGTTTCTATCGTCCTTTTTAAACAAAGGAACAACATTAGTTATTCCGGTTACCTTGGACCGCACCAGTGGCTAAAGAGGATATAAAGAAGATACAAGGGATTGCAGATGCTGGTTTACAAGAAAAGATACAAAATGTTGGAGTAACTCAGTGGGTCAGGCAGCCTCAGGAAACATGGAAAGGTGAAGTTTCAGAGTGGGACCCACCTTTACACCATGACTCAGTGTGAAGAAAGATCCCAACCTGAAACATCACCTACCTTTGTTCTCCAGAAATGCTGCCTGGCCTGCTGAATTACTCCAGTAATTTGTCCTTTTTTTTAGGATACAAAGTTTCAGGTTAGTTTATTGTCACGTATACTGAGGTGCACTGAAAAGATCTATGCTTGTCACAACTAGCATTTTCCAGAACTCACGAGTGAAGATAGATCTAAAACATGAGCTCTGATTCTTTCACCTGAGACGCCCTCTGACATTTTCTGTTTATATTTAATATTTTAATATTTTTACAAGAGCTGGTATCTTCATGTGTCTATCCGCTTGCCACCCTTTGATGCCCACTCCAACATTTAATGTATGATCTTTCTGAATTCCCCATTTTGGAAGCTCTCCCAAGTTCCTTCTCTGTAGGAAATACTTCCTTAATAATCTTGTCTTATCCTTGGCATGCTTTTCATCGTGGCTGCTGCTTCCCAGTACCTGCCAAACACCAAGCTGAGTGCTGCCTCATGTATCGGGCTGTACTGCAAGATGAGAACATTCTGGCTCATCAGTCCTTGGCTGAGTCTTCACCTCAGGGAATGGATTGCAGCTGGATCCATGACAGGGAGGGAACGAGCTCAAGATACCAGACAGGGCTCTTAACCCAAGCTGCTTGCTCCTCTCCCGTGGGTCTACCTCTGTTTCCCTTCCTGCCACGGCATCTGTTCTACAGCTTGGCCAGCTGCATTTTGCGGCATTCAGTGTAGTTGTCAGTGAGAGAAAACAGTTGCTTCTGAAAAATTGAGCCTTCTAACCCACACTCCATAGTAAAGATCAAAAAGATGCATAAGAAAGATAATAGACTCCATCACACATTTTGCTCATTCACTTGATCTGTGATATCTAGACCAGCTTCTATAAGAATTGTTTAATAACATGAAGATATGGGTAAGCATCAATAATTTCTTCAGGCATTATTCCATTTCAGACCTCATTAAGTTATTCCAAATAAAATGAGACCACATATAATAATTAGATGTCCAACTTAGGCCTAAAATAGCAGATGCAGTGTCCCTTCCCTCTTTTCTGACTTCTCAAGCAGCTAAATCGAATGCTTGGGTTTTGTTAACATATTCATGTTAATCGCATGGGATCCAGGGATAGCCGATGAAGGGTCCTAACCCAAAACATCGTCTATGTTTTCTTACCATGGATGCAGTCTGGCCTATGGAGTTCTTCCAACGCTTTGCTTTTTGCTCAAGATTGCACCATCTGCTGGGCCTTGTGTCTTCATAAATATATTTGCAGCTTATGGCAGATCAATTTGTTCCACACTAAAGGTCTCTTATCTCCCACCTTTTCTTTTGCCAGTTATCTTTAATCTGTGTTGTGTCTCTCAGCAATAGAAGCTGTTTTTCTTGTTTTAGTACCCCATTATATTTTCCCTTTGGCTTCTTTAACAGTTCTTTGGTCGCTCTGGAAGAAGAAAATGAAAAAAAAGAATTCTTGCCAAAAACCCCTGCCTGCTCTCCTGATGCTCTCTAAAGGTTGGTGTGTGTAAGTATTATAGGTAAGATGCAGCATAAGTATGCTGCTCATTGACAACAGTGCAAAAGAAGCAAGAAATTATATCATCTTCTGCCCATATACACAGAGGGTAAAAATGAAACTCCACCCCTTTTAATTCTTCAGAAGGAAATTGTGCAATCAGCATCTTGAACAAGACTCAGTTGATAGTTGTCATTTTAAATTAGGGAAGGAAAATCTGAGAGGTGCAATGTGGTAGTTTGGTCCGAGTGAAGGCCAGACTGAAAATCGCACTGAACGGGACAAATCGAATGGATGAGAAATTGGTGTAGAGGTGGAAGAGTGGGATCAAGTACATTAGATAATAGACAACAGACAATAGGTGCAGGAGTAGGCCATTTGGCCCTTCAAACCAGCACCGCCATTCAATGTGATCATGGCTAATCATCCCCAATCAGTACCCCGTTCCTGCCTTCTCCCCATATCCCCTGATTCTGCTATTTTTAAGAGCCCTATCTAGCTCTCTCTTGAAAGCATCCAGAGAACCTGCCTCCACCACCCTCTGAGGCAGAGAATTCCACAGACATAGATATATGTTTATGTGTACATGCTGCATAATATTTCTACATGCTACATAAATAATCTACATGCTGCAGATTTGTGCCCATTAGCAGTGATCTGCCTTTGTGAAACGCTTGGTCGGGTGGTTTATCTGTCATCTGGAAATGGTGTGAATCTGCACGGTGGAGTTTCTGAGGCAGTCTAGAAATATTACAAATTTTTTTTTTGTTAAGTTTTTTCATTAGTTAGAAGCAATTACATAATAAAAAAAAGATACGTGTTCATTGTTGACATAATAAAAATCATTTTCTTCTTTGTAGATATACATAATCAGTATTATTTATGTTAATCCTTGCTTAATTATTGTGCTTCTATATTCTTTTTTTTTCCATTTTTTATTTAGAAAATAGTAGAAAAATATTAAACAAAAAAAAAAATATATATATAAAAAGTTGGGAAAGAATGGAATATTCTACAGATTTTACATCGTTGGAGATATATCCGCATTTTATGAAATGTACAACTTCATCTATTCTTCGATTCTGGTTTCAGTCGGGTTCTCGTGCCGAACCAGTTTGCCCCTTCAAATATTCAATAAATGGGGCCATATTTTTTAAAAATAGTTATTGTTTGTCCACTAAGACAAATCTTATTCTTTCCAAATATAGGGTCTCCGACATTTCTGTGGTCCACATTTTAATTGTGGGGGTTATAGAGCCTTTCCAAAATTTTAATATTAATTTTTTCCCAATTATTAAACTATAATAAATAAAAATTCTTTGATTCGAAGTAATGAATTGATTTGATTCCGTTATTCCTAATATTATTAATTTTGAGTCAGGAGCCAGTTTGGTATTGATGACTTCTGAGATTATCTTAAAGATTTCCATCAAAAAATGATTAATTTTTATACAACTTACGAATGAGTGCAATAGGTTAGCCTCTAAATGTTGACATTTATCACAAATAGGGGAAACACTTGGAAAAATTCTATTCAGTTTTGTTTTTGAATAATGCAGTCTATGCAATACTTTAAATTGTATTAAAGAATGTCTAGTGTTTAACGAACAGTGATGTATATGTTGTCAACTATCATCCCAAATTTCTGGACTAATTGTTTGACCTAATTCATTTTCCCATGATTGCCTATATAAATCCGTCTTTGGAGCATCGCTATCTAATAAAATACTATAAATATATGGTATCAGTTTTTCTGTGTTCGGATGTTTATTCAAACATTCATCAAAAATTTATATCTTTCTAAATCTATATTCTTTTGTAATTGACTTAACATAGTCTCTGATCTGTAAATATCTAAAGTAACCCTTTGATTGAAGCCCATAAATTTGTTGTAATTCCTGAAATGAGAGAAATGTATTTTTCCTATAGAGATCACCCATCTTTGTAATTTCATGGTTTTTTCATTGTAAAAAACCCTTATCCATACATGAGGGTTTAAATGCTGCGTTGTTTACAATAGGAAGAGATAATGGTATATAATCCAATTTTAATGTTTTCTTTATTTGTTTCCAAGTGCGTATTCCACTGTCTATTATAGGGTTTTCTTTATAGGTTTTTTTGCTTAATTTGGTAATAGCAAATAGAATTGACCCAATTTCAAAAGGTAAACAATCTTCTTGTTCCATTTTTAACCAGTCTGGTTGTTTATCTAATTCTTCCAACCAAAAGTCCATATTCTTGATATTAACTGCCCAGAAATAAAACATAAAATTCGGTAATGCTAAGCCTCCATTTACTTTTGATTTACATAAATGTTTCTTGTTTATTCTGTGGTTCTTATAATCCTATATAAAATTAGTAACTATAGAATCAACCTTTTTAAAAAAAGTTTTTGGGAGATATATAGGGGATTAATTGAAAAAGGTATAATAGTTGCGGGAGAAAAATCATTTTTATCGCATTAATTCTACCCATCATAGAGATGGGTAATGTTTTCCAATACAAAATATTCTTATCTAATTTATTCAGTAAAGGCGGAAAATTAGATTTAAATAAAGAAAACTAAATTCCAAGATACTTAAGTTTTTCTTTTACTATTTTAAAAGGGAATTGTTGTAAAATATGTGGGTTACTTTCCCTTATTGGCATAATTTCGCTTTTGTTCCAATTAATTCTGTATCCTGATAACGAACCATATTGAGTTATTAAATTTAGTAGATTTGGGATACTAACTTCAGGTTTAGTAATGTAAACTAATACATCATCTGCGTATAATGAGATTTTGTTTTCCGTATCTTTGGTTGTATACCCATATATTTCAGGATTGGACCTCACACTTTCTGCTAATCATTCTATTACCAATGCAAATAATAACGGGGATAATGGACATCCTTGTCTACAACCTCTGGATAAATTAAATTTAGTTGATAACATTTGATTTGTTGATATTCTAGCTGTTGGATTAATATATAGAAGTTTTATCCTTATACTAAATTTCTCGCCCAGTTGAAAAATTTTCATAACCGAAAATAAATAGGGCCACTCCACCTGGTCAAAAGTTTTCTCAGCGTCTAATGAAATAATTGCTAGGTCTTTGGTAATATTTCTTTTTGAGTATATAATATTGCATAACCGTCTCAGGTTGTATGAAAAATACCTTTTTGGTATAAATCCTGTTTGATCCGGGTATATTAATTTATTAATCACTATGCTTAATCTTTGTGCTAAGATTTTAGTTAATATTTTCTGATCAGTATTTAAAAGAGCTATAGCTCTATATGATCCTGGATCATCCAGATCCTTATCTATCTTTGGTATAAGTGTTATAATTGATTCATTTAACGTTTCTGGTAATTTTTGTTGAGTATAGATATGTTCGTACAATGTCTTTAAATGCGGAACAATCAAATCATAAAATGTTTTATAAAATTCCGAGCCAATACCATCTGGTCCCGGGGATTTACCATTTTTTAATGATCTGATAGACTCTTCGATTTCTTTTACTGTTATTTCCGCATCTAATAATTCTCTATCTTGCAAATCTAACCCTTTAAGATTGCATTTTAAAAAAAATGCTTCTATCTCTGTCTGGTTATCTATAGTTTTAGCAGAATAAAGATTTTGATAGTATTGTAAAAATCTCTCGTTAATATCCTTAGGTTGTACTAATGATTCTCCTTTGTCTGATTATCGTAGTTGGTGTAGTTGCATTCTCTATGTCTAGTTGTTTAATTTCCCTCTCCAATGCCTGTTGCATCTCCCGATTCTTTTTATTATAAAATGCTTGAGAAGAAATCATGGCTCCCCGCGTAAATGCTTTAAATGTTTCCCATAGTAAAGAAGGAGAAGTTTCAGGACTATCGTTTGTTTCAAAGAACATATTAATCTGTTTAGTAAGATATACCTGAGATACTTTATCCTTTAAAATCTGTGGGCTAAGTCTTCATTGTCCCTGTTTCTCCGTACTTCCATTTATTTTAATCATAAATGTTAAAGGGGCATGATCCGAAATTATAATATTAAGGTATTTTGAATGACACGCAAATGGAATTAGCTTAGAATCCACCAAAAAATAATCTATTCTTGAATATGTTTTATGTACCGGTGAATAAAATGAATATTCTCTTCCAGTTGGGTTTTCTATTCTCCAGACATTTTTGATATTACTAGTATCTATATATGCATTTAATAAATCACTGGAGTGGGATTTTGTTTTCCGTTGTCTTGATGACCTATCTAAATAGGGATCTAATGTACAATTTAAATCTCCTCCAATTATTAAATTATGTTGGGATAATTCCGGAATTGTATTAAATATTTTCTTAAAAAACAAAGGGCTATCAAAATTTGGTCCATAAACATTAATGAGTCAATTTTTGTGCATATAGTTCACCTCGTATTATAATATATCTACCATCACTGTCCGTTATTGTTATATGTTTAAAAGGTATCCCTTTACGGATTAGTATTGCAACACCTCTGGATTTGTGTGTAAATGAAGAGTAATATGCTTTATCAATCCATTTAGCTTTCAATCTATGTTCTGCATCCTTTTTTAAATGAGTCTCTTGGATAAAAATGACATTTGTTTTAAGTGCTTTTAAATGTGCTAGTACTTTACCTCTCTTAATTGGTTTGTTGATACCCTTAACATTCCAGCTACAAAATGTTATACCTTCACCCCCGGCCTTCATATTTAAGTCTTGCATCTTTTGTTTAGGGACGTCTATAAGAGAGCAGATGGTTCAGCTCGACAAACCCCACCTTACTCCCGAACCTCGAATAGATGAATCCTAAATCCCATTGATATTTCTTACGTATATATCTCCATTGATAAAGCTCATGATTCCATTCTAACTTAAAGTTATAATAAAGTATTATATTTATAAAAAAGGATAGGTTAAAAGGTTAGTTGTGCGCAAAAAGGACGAAAAAACTACATCTATTAGTAGTGTAGTTAGTGATAGCCATACTAACATGGCTAGCGATCTACCGACTTACATAGTCGATGTAAAAAAAAACTTAACTAGCTCCATACTCTCTTAAAAATAACATTTCCATAACGATATTTTACTGGGGGGTAATAAACATTATAGGTTACAAAATATTCAGATTCCATTAGTCAAATATATTTTAAAAATAAGAATTAGAAGAGAAAAAATAAAAATCTTCCCAAAGGGAAACAAAAAGTGGAGTAAAAGTGAAGAAAAGTGAAATTTAACTTTAAATCCAACCATTTAGCTAATTCTAAGTAATTCAAATGTTAGTAATTAGTAACCATTAGTAATAATTATTAATGGCACCGTGCAATAATATTAATATTTATTAGTTATTATGTTAATAATGTCCATAGAAAAGGCCTTATTCAGCATCCATCTCCAGTTTCAATTGTCCTTGGGTATAATCGGGACTTAAAACCATCTAGCCTCACATAGTTACATTAATCATTGATATCATTTATTTTGAAAATAATGTTCAGTCATCAGGCAGGCTTAATCTTCTGAGCAAACTCCAGTGCTTCCTCCGGCTTAGTGAAGAAGTGTTCTTTATTGTCGTGGGTAACTCTTAATGTAGCCGGATACATCAGACCATACTTCAATCCTTTCACCTCCTTCAGTTTATTCTTTGCCTCTTTAAACTGCTTTCTCTTCCTGGAGACCTCCAAAAACAAAATTTAACAGATCCACAATTTTTGGGCTGAAGATTGAGGGGGGATCTTATAGAAACTTACAAAATTCTTAAGGGGTTGGACAAGCTCAATGCTGGAAGATTGTTCCCGATGTTGGGGGAGTCCAGAACAAGGGGTCACAGTCTAAGGATAAGGGGGAATTCCTTTAGGACCGAGATGAGGAAAACATTCTTTACACAGAGAGTGGTGAGTCTCTGGAATTCTCTGTCACAGAAGGTAGTTGAGGCCAGTTCATTGGCTATATTTAAGAGGGCGTTAGATGTGGCACTTGTGGCTAAAGGGATCAGGGGGTATGGAGAGAAGGCAGGTACGGGATACTGAGTTGGATGATCAGCCATGATCACATTGAATGGCGGTGCAGGCTCGAAGGGCCGAATGGCCTACTCCTGCACCTATTTTTCTATGTTTCTTACTTGCTTAGAGATGATTGGAACATGAGCAGGACTTCGTTCTATTAGAAAACTTGAAAATTTATGTTTTTCAATAATGGGAAGGGTGGAGATAACAATTCTTCATTTTATGGCTTGGTAGTATATCTGAGAGAATTATTGGATTGCTCTGGGAATTATGATCTTGTGCGGTTTCAATGAAACTCTTGTCAGCTGAGAGGCCAAAACATTTAGGAAACATATAAAGCGTCACAACGAGACATTACAATATAATGAAAAAATCTTGACTAAGAAACTGACTTGATTCATGGTCAGTCTAGGATCTGTTGCAGTAGCTGAAAGGATTATATCATCTAAAGTAAGATCAATTGTGCGTCACCAAAGTTTCGCTGTAGGTACAGATGTACATTTTTACCGTTGGTGCAGATGGTTCAACCATATTATTATTTGGACTGATGTTTACATCTTCATTTTGAGTGTACATTAGGCTCTGACCTCTAGCTGGGGAGAGCAATGTTTAGAATTAATGCTCTGCCAAGAATGTAGTGTTTATCTTGGAGATCAAAAAAGGGTGTTGAGGAGATGCCACAGAGAACAGGGAGTAGATGAGTGAGTGGAGTATCAAAGCCGAGATCTTCAATGGAGTGATGTTAGTGGTGTGATCTTGTGGGGGAAAAGGGCATATTTGAGATGTAGATTGATGGGAGAATTTAGCAATGTAGAATACTAGGAATTGAGAAGATGTCAAAGTTAAACAAAACAATGACTCTCTGAACTGCAAATCACCATGGAATGCAGTGCATGCACATCATACATGTGGTCTAATGTACTTTCTAACATATGTTTCTAACAATTTCTATCTGGATTCAGATATGCTCAAAAACATTTTGCTTGTGGAGAATATCTGCACATTTGGCTTGGCAAGAAAGTCAATTTGACATAACTGTCTCTCAGATAGAAATTGATAGGTCCCCCTTAAATAAGCTTTGAAATGATTACAATGTGTGAATAAGCGTAAAATTTATAGCCTTTAAAATGAAATCTAATCAACTAATTGGTTTTGAACACTAGCCTTTTGCAGAACATTATCAATCTATCAAAATTAAGAACTAATGTTAATTAAAATCAAAAGTAGCAATGTCAACATCCAGAAAACATTAATAATAATTGATAAAATAGTTACATCCTTTTAGTTTATGCATATTTGTTGATTTATAATTGTCATATGGGGCAAAATGATATCATTGGAATTAACAGTTGCTTTCCTAAAATTCAGTGATAAGATGTGCCTGTTAAAATGTATGGCTCTGATCTCGACATTTGTCGCCTTGGTGACTGAAAGAGGAGTAGGCTTATTTCCTCAGATTAGTGGTAATACAGCAGATGCAATGGAAGACCTCCATAAAAATAATTTAATATTTTTCATTCTTTATGAGAGGAAACAATTGCCAAATTTCCCTTATTCTCTTTCCTGCTGGTAAATCTCTTACAGCAACGAAGTCCCATGGACAAGAATATCAGAAACCAGGTAGTCCCCTCTCATGTACTTCATATGCTGCTCTCCAAGCAAATATTGTGAACCTCCAATAGTACCATGGGGGTTTTCATGACAGTAAACTAGTTATTTGTCTTATACTATCAAAGACACTGGTGGAGTGAATGGCAGGAAAATGTATGATGTTGACGGAGAAAAAAGCAGTTGGAACTCTCATTGGGCCATTGTCTGGGACTTCACCTTATTTTTGCTGTAGTTCTGTGGAAAATCAGAATGTAGGATTTAGTTTAGTTTAGAGGTACAGCTCGGAAACAGGCCCTTCGGACTACTTAGTCCATGCTGATCAGCAAACCCCGTACATTTACGATCTGCTACACAATAGGGACAACTTACAATTTTTTCCAAAGGCTATTAACCTACAAAACTGTACAGCTTTGGAGTGTGGGAGGAAACTGGAGCACCCTGGGAATACCTACACGGTCACGGGGAGAACGTACAAACTCTGTACAGACAGCACGTAGTCAGGATCGAACCCAGTTCTCGGGCACTTTAAGACAACAATTCTTACACTTCACCACTGTGCCGTCCTGAGGCGAATGCCTGGAAACAGTGCTCCTCCCGCCCACCACCCCTCTCCCCTGAAGCAAATGGCAACCATAATGCAACTTTGAACCACCATACCATTGGCATCAGCTGAGGCTCTGTCATCATGGATGTCATTGTTCCATGTGTAAAGCTGAGTACTTGCTCCTGTTGAGAAACAAGATGACCATGCCTGTGTGAATCTGAGCTCGATTCCTCCAGCTACAGTAATTGTGTTCAAGCTACCTAAAACACCAAACACTTCCAGGCATGAGATGAAAATGCTGGCATTTTGAGCAAAACATCTTGTATCTGGTAGCAATATCTGCACAATTGATGCTCACCTCCAAGGAAGAACTGAATGTGTCAGGCATAATTTGGAAAGGGAATGGACAGGGAATATTTTAGGTCAGGGCCCTTCAGAATTTCCAAGTATTTGCTCATTAGCTTTCAACAGCAGATAGGGTTCTTTGAAGTGGGCATCCATAGTTAGTTATTGATACAATGTGAGGGGGGGAAAGAGGGCTGAAATTGAATTGAGAACAAATGTTGGGATATATGCTTTTTGCTGGAGTTTTAAATGGTAATTTTCTCTTTAAGAACATGTGCTTTTTACTTACTTTCTTCTTAAATCTATTTTATTTTTATTAATTTAACTGATATAGAATATAAACTCAACTAGCAAATTAATTAAAGTATGAACAATATATTTTTCTCCAGTAATTATAGGCAATAATTGCCACCCTGCCCCTGGTTATGTCAGAGATGAAACTTTTAATTATAGCCACAGATTAGATCAGATACAAGGGCAACTTATATAGGTAAAAATTAATTATAACTGTTGCCTCTATTCCTTTGCTTTGACAGTAGTTTTATCACATTCATATTGTGTGGATTCGTGTTAAAAAAGAATGTGGTTTTATACCCTCTTCATACATTTAATGGGCTGGATTGAAAAGATGTGGATTAGTGATTAAAAAAATCCAAAGAGACTCTGTATCTTAATCTTAAAATGTCAATTCAATCACAACTGATTTTCACATTGTTGGATTCTACTTGCAATCAGAGTTCTTTAAGTTTATCTTCCATTCATAATTCAGCACGCATGAAGCTGTGGGTGAACTTGGATAAGGATCTAATTTAAACGTTTAACTGCCTCAGTTGCTGGTGTTGAGACTCCAAATTGCTGGCATCACCCAGATTAAAATACGTAGAAGGAAGCGAACAGAGGACCCCAAAACCGCTTTGGCAGATGATTTAGGGGACAGTTGGTCAGATGGTTGAGGGGAGAGAGTGGTCTACTTTCGCTACTGTCAGTGGTTTCACTAATGCGACCAGCATTACAGGTCGCCGTGACGGGGAAAGTGTTCAAAATGTTAACTAAGGAAACCATTACCAGTCACTAGAATGTTTGAATCGATTAGAGAAGGTCAGCATGGGGTTATTAAAGGCAAATCGTATATTCCGATCTGATACAGATTTTTTGGGAAAAATAGCAAAGGGGGAATTACAGATGGCACCGTGTATAAGTGTTTTTTAAAAGGCATTTGATGAAGTGCCACATAAAAGGCTTGACAGCAAGATTGAAGTCCATGGAATAAAAAAAATCAAGCTGTAATGATATGGATAGCAAATTGGTTGAATAATAAAACAGTAAGAAGGTCATAGATGATAGGAGTAGAATTAGGTCATTTGGCCCATCAATCATGGCTCATCTATCTCTCCCCCCAAACCCCATTCTCCTGCTTTCTCCCCATAACCTCTCACACCTGTACTAATCAAAAATCTATCTCTGGCTTAAAAATATCCACTGACTTAACCTCTACAGTCTTCTATGGCAAAGAATACCACAGATTCACCACCCTCAGACAAAATAAATTTCTCCTCATCTCCTTCCTAAAAAAACGTATTTTAATTCTGAGGCTTATTCTCTAGTCCTCTAGACTCTCCCACTGGTGGAAACATCCTCCCCACATCCACTCTATCCAAGCCTTTCACTATTCTGTATGTTTCCACGAGGTCTCCCCTAATTGTTCTAAACTCCAGTGATTACAGGCCCAATGCCAACAAACGCTCCTCATAGTTTAACAAATGCTCATCATAGGTAAATGATTATTTTTTGTTTTGGACTGGAGAGAAATGAGGTCTGTTCTCTAGGAATTGGTAGAAAGCTAATTACCTTTTCTTGTAGTATGTTAATGACTTGGGTTAAAATCAAAGAGCTGGAGGAACTCAGCGGGTCAGGCATAATCTGTTGAAGGAATGGACTGACAATGTTTCACATCAGGAGCCTTCTTTAGACTGACAAAGTGGGGAGCTGAAAAAGAGAGATGTGGGTGGGAAAAAGCTTGGTAAGTGATAGGTGGATACCGTGGAGGGAGGAAGATTGACAGATGAATGGAGCAAGTGATGATGGCCAAAGATGGAAAGGAGACAAAAGGGTGTCAGATGAGGAAAGAAGAGGAGGTGTGAAATCTAAAAGCCGTAGGGAGGGACATGGGAGGAATGGGTCAGGGAGAGGGGAAAGAGGGGGAAATAAAAGGGAAATATGGTACTCTGGGATGCAAGATGAGCTTTTACAGGGGGAAGGAGCAGGATGGCTGGGATGGTGGGTAAAATGTGTGTGCACTGGGGTAGGGACTGGGGGGGAGAGAGTGGAGGAAGTTCACAAAGCTGGACTTGGGTGTAAGTTCCAAATGGTCTTGGTCTTTTAAGACTTGGTAATGGTTTTTTTTAAGACTTTAAGAGCATTTTGAATATAATAGTAGGAATGGGTGACCATAGAGTATGTGTTTGTAACCTGTGGACAGCCTGCACAGTATTACAGTAGTAGATTAAGTTGAGAAGGAGGTAAAAAAGCAATGAGTATACAGGGTCCCAACCCAAAATGTCACCTATCCATGTTCTCCAGATGCTGCCTGACCCACTGAGTTAATCCAGCACTTTGTAAGTGTGTTCTAACATACAGTCAACGAGACTTTTTCCTGGAAAGCGGAATTTGGCATTTAAAACTCCAGCAAAAAGCATACTTGCTAAACATCCCAGTTTAGCCCCTGCAGAGACAATGAGGATCATTCTGGATTCTGCTTTTTGGGAAAAAGGGAGGTGCAACTTCTGTGATGAAGCAGTGGTGGCTGGGACAGTGGTTTGAAAAGATGATGGTGTTCTCCTTGGAATAATGAAAATGTGGGGGTGATCTAATAAAGGTATTTTAAGGCGCGAGGTGAGTCTATGGAGTGAATGGTGAAAAGCCATTTTCCACTGTTGATAACAAGAAACCATAAATTTGCAAACGCATGCAAAAGATTTAGTGAAGAAAACAATGAACAAGGTGATCTTTTTTAACTCAAAGTTGACAGGACCTGGAAAGCTGGTGGAAACTAATTCTGTGTATCATTAGTTAGAAAGTTGCCATTGATAAAGGAGCTGATGGAATTATGAGCATAAAGTGAATCTTTCTTCAGAGCCAGCACTGGAACAAGTGACTGAAAAACCACCTTCTGTGCTGTAGGTTTCCAGGATCAGTTGCCTCCTTGTATCGAAAGAATTGCTAAGAGGCAGAAGTGAGGTTAAAAGATAAACAAACAAATTCAGTGTTAAAAAGAATTCTGCATATATTTTACGGAGATTTTGAAGCCGTGGTGGCTGGGACAATGGTTTGGAAAAGCAAAATGAATCTGCTTTCATTTTGTTGTAAATTGGTACATTGGCTTCTTCTAATACCTATAGACCGGTTAGTTTGACTTCAGTGGTGGGCAAATTAATGGAAAAGATACTTAGAGATAATATATATAAGTATCTGGATAAAGAGGGTCTAATTAGGAAAAGTCAACATGGATTTATGCCTGGAAGGTCATGTTTGACTAATCTTCTTGAATTTTTTGAAGAGGTTACTAGGGAAATTGACGAGGGTAAAGCAGTGGATGTTGCCTATATGGACTTCAGTAAGGCCTTTGACAAGGTTCCTCATGGAAGGTTGGTTAAGAAGGTTCAACTGTTGGGTATAAATGCAGGAATAGCAAGATGGATTCAGCAGTGGCTGAATGGGAGAAGCCAGAGAGTAATGGTGGATGGCTGTTTGTCGGGTTGGAGGCAGGTGACTAGTGGGGTGCCTCAGGGATCTGTGTTGGGTCCTTTGTTGTTTGTCATGTACATCAATGATCTGGATGAAGGGGTGGTAAATTGGATTAGTAAGTATGCAGATGATACCAAGATAGGGGGTGTTGTGGATAATGAAGAGGATTTCCAAAGTCTACAGAGTGATTTAGGCCAGTTGGAAAAATGGGCTGAAAGATGGCAGATGGAGTTTAATGCTGATAAATGTGAGGTGCTACACCTTGGCAGGACAAATCAAAATAGGACGTACATGGTAAACGGTAGGGAATTGAAGAATACAGTTGAACAGAGGGATCTGGGAATAACCGTGCATAGTTCCTTGAAGGTGGAATCTCATATAGATAGGGTGGTAAAGAAAGCTTTTGGTATGCTAGCCTTTATAAATCAGAGCATTGAGTATAGAAGCTGGGATGTAATGTTAAAATTGTACAAGGCGTTGGTGAGACCAAATCTGGAGTATGGTTTGCAGTTTTGGTCACCCAATTATAGGAAGGATGTCAACAAAATAGAGAGGGTACAGAGGAGATTTACTAGAATGTTGCCTGGGTTTCAACAGCTAAGTTACAGAGATAGGTTAAATAAGTTAGGTCTTTATTCTCTAGAGCGCAGAAGGTTAAGGGGGGACTTGATAGAGGTCTTTAAAATGATGAGAGGGATAGACAGAGTTAATGTGGACAAGCTTTTCCCTTTGAGAATAGGGAAGATTCAAACACGAGGACATGACTTTAGAATTAAGGGACAGAGGTTTAGGGGTAACATGAGGGGGAACTTCTTTACTCAGAGAATGGTAGCGGTGTGGAATGAGCTTCCAGTGGAAGTGGTGGCGGCAGGTTCGTTGGTATCATTTAAAAATAAATTGGATAGGCATATGGATGAGAAGGGTATGGAGGGTTATGGTATGAGTGCAGGCAGGTGGGACTAAGAGAAAAAAGTTGTTCGGCACGGACTTGAAGGGCCGAGATGGCCTGTTTCCGTGCTGTAATTGTTATATGTTATAATACATTGCTCAAGATCTGTTGATGCGGACGATTTAATGTGGTTTAATTGATGGTCAGATTCTGTTGTAAAATTTGGGAAGTCTATTACAACAATGTCTTTGACAGTGAAATTGAGCACGGTGCATGATAAATTAAATTGGGCAGTTTATTATGCTGATTATGAACTCTATCCACAGTACAACTGTATTTCTGGTACCGATCTAATTCACAGCTTGAATGGATAATGAATAGCAGTATCATTGATCTAATGAAAAATAGACATATTTCATTAAAACTATGAAATATGTCATCTTAAGACTAGAACAGATTACTTTCCCTTTGTATTTTTGTGATTTTTTTTCTCTAATAAAGCACTCTGTATACAACGTACGAGTAAATTATTTTTCTGCTTTTGTACCTGCGAGGTACAATAGAATTGGGTTGTTTTCAATAATGTGGAAATCGCATTTACATAATGCCTGATGTATCTATCCAGGTGATCTTTTGGCTCTGAATAGCCAGGAATTTGTATACGTTTCAATGAATTCAAGGGGATGCTTTGAGTTTAATTTCTGCTAAAAAGATAAGTAAAGTGGAGTAACAGAAACACATTAATATTATAATACAATAGCATCTCTGGTTCACACATCAGAGTATAAAATGAATATCAGCAATCGTGTAATGATGCACAGTTAACTATGTGTAAATGAGGTTTGTTGGTTAATTGGCCTCTGCAAATTGCCTGCAGTGTGTAGGATTCAACTCGTGTGATTGAGCGATCAGTGGTCAGCGTGGACTTGGTGGGCTGAATGGCCTGTTAAAATGTTGTGTAAGTTAAACCAAATACAGAATGTTGTGGACATTAAACTTCTCTGCAGAGATTTGAGGAAATGACTGAGGTCTATGCTTCAGTGCTGCAATGCTGCCTCGTAAATTACCCGTGTTTGATTTATATGTCTTTGAAATAATGTGCTTGTTTAATTAATACTAAAAATCTAATTTACATGCTGTATTTTTGATATAATGCACTCTTATTTACACCCATTTCAATGTTTAAATTTATATGTTTAATTTATGTTTTTAAATTAAGTGTTACTTTTCAGGTACATAACCTCCACCTGAAATGTGAGGTGCCTGTACTACATTTAACGGGATGTTAAAATATCAACACTCTGGCAAAAACAAAAGCTATCTTAATAGTAAAATGTATTCTTATCTTGCTTTATAGCAGGTATATTATGGAGACACTAGATATATGCTTTAAATGTAGGACTTTCTTGCAGATACTATTAGAAAAAAGAGTTTAGTAGTTTGTTGATTAACCAACATTGCTTAAAAATGAATAGGTGACTTTTATCTATTGTTTCTAGTTGGCAACTGTATTTATTTACACTGCGCCTATGACTAGACTTGAAAAGTTCTTCTTTGGCAGTGGACCATTTTAGGATGTTTGGAGAATGTGGAGCATGTTCCACTCGTGCAAGCATTTATGATGCCTTGTGTGCCAAGGGTGATTGCTGTTCCTGTCAGGAGATCATCACGTCTTTCTATAGTGCCTAATGATAGTAATAACAGGAGGACAGCTGGTAGTTCATTCATACTGAGATGTTGTTGAATGTCTGGAGATAAACCCGTCACATTGAGACCGTCTGTCCAAGTGGAGGCCATCTTTCAGGAAGTCGTTCCAATTCATCACCTTGTAATTATTTTCTGAGGCTAAGTGTAAGCCAAAACTACTGACCACTGAATTCAGGATCTTTGTCAGTATTTCGTCCTTTTTAACTTAATGGTCCTTTATTGGTTTCAAATATAAATATAACATATAGTTCTAATTATAGAATTTGTATTTTTATTGTATAGATTTAGGTACTAATTGCAAGTTATTTCAGATTTGCCAAAATGCCAATTCTGAATCTGGCAACCTTTTTTTAAAATCTGTTTTGATTTTGAAAAATCTTATAGGGTTCAAAGTTAAATATAATTCATAAGCTGCATAATTGAATGCAAGAGGTTAAATTTACAGAAATAAGTAGAGATAAAAGAAATTGAAATAGCAGATTAAATTAAAATGATTGATTTTAAATTGTGTAATTTACTTCCTTTACATGCTTCAGCAGAGGAAAAATTAAAACATTAAATTGGTTAATTTTCTTTTAATCAATATATGTCATTGGAGGTGCTGTAAGTCTACCTAAATTTGGGAAAGCCACACATTGTCCGAAGATGTTACGGGTGAAGTTTTCAGCAGATGAATGATTCCATTATACAGATTATCAGGCCTTTCCCTGTTATCAGTACAAGACGAGCAGACTGCTGTCACAAAGCCTAATGAAAGAAAAGATGCAAGATAGATAACGGATAGATCCAACAACTTGACCCTTTGACAAGACATGGGCACTCATCAAAATTTCATTTTGAGACTTAAAAGTCATTTGGAGTTCATGAAATCAAATTACAGCTCGTGTTTCCTACCTAGCCAATTTAATGCTTCCTCCTCATTCTGAGTAGGTTAATAAAACTGCTGCTGCCCAGCTTATCAAGTTACCTATTGTCACACCTGTCTGCAGAGAAACATGCTTTAGGTGAACATCACTTCCATTTGCAGATCTCTGGGTCAGGTATATCTCAATGACAAGGCTATGTGAACTGATGACATGGTTGTCAGAGAAACTGGTCGGCTTTTGAACTGATGGTGCAAATACCCAGTCACTGGGTAAGTTGTGGTTAAAATTTATTCCAAAATCCCCAAATCATTTGTGGGTACCTGTGAGTGCTACAGGATTAAGAGAAGGAAAGGGGGAAATAGTACAGCTGTCATTGGCTGTGATTTAATTACTCACAATAATGCAACACAAAATAATTCAATTCCCTTCTGGAAATGCAAGGCTGCTTGATCAACAGTTGATAGTATGATTAAAGTATCTCTCTTCGAAACCTGATTCCAAATCCCTAATGAATATATAATCTATTAGCTGTGACACTTTTGGAAGTCAGCCATTAGTGACTCTTCAACTGAACAGGATTATGAGAAAAATGTAACTGATGATGAAATGTACTTTAGTTAAGCCTCTACTTATTAATGGTATGGAGATTGTGACATTATGTTAGCCACATGATGGTTTAAGTATGAATAGGATTAAATGAAGGATGTCTGTAAAGGTCCAATTCCACACTTGGTTAGAAGTGCACAGTCCTATAAATCTCAAAAGATAAAAGGCTGTTTTGAGCTGTAAAACTGTTCTGACGGTAACTCTTCTTTGCATGTAAGAACACAAAACATTATCTAACATTAGATTAAATATTTAATTATTTTAAATGGACACACATAAAATATTTTGTTTATACATATGAATCAAATTTTTTGCTTGATCGATGAATATAACCCTTGTGTATAAAGATTTATCCAAGTTTGTTAATTATGCAGAGTACGGAGAGAACTTTTATACTTTACAGATTAGATCAGGCGAGACAGAGTGTTGGGATATCTGTCTCTCGTGTTCATATCTAGAGATTGACATGAACTTAGGCATAGGGAACAAAGATGTTATATACTCTGGTGAATGTCATAAAGTGTTCCCCTGAGACAGTGGAAAATGTTCTGTTCATCGTCACCATCTGCTCATTACGTCATGAGCTAAGTAAAAGGAATTATAAATCTTTTTCAACCTAGTTACATATTTCTTTCTGACCAATATTTAAAAAATATCTGCATTAGAGTAATGAAACATAGCCTTCTTTCCATTCATCTGTTTTAATTACTACCTAATACATCAATAACCAGAGCATTACTTTCATCACGCTTCCTTTCTTTACTTTGACTGCCTTTTGTCTATTTCTTCTCATCACAGAATGGAATGGCTACATTCCAGAGTAACCATGTCATAATTTTTTATCAAGAGCTCTGGAAAGAAAAATGAAAATCCAGTGGCAGGTTGGACTGGTGGATTAGTGAATCTTGGTTTTGTTCCCTTTATAGGCTAATTGAGGTTATTGTGTATAGAGTTGGCAGCTGGGGTTTGGGTAATTTACTTGATTGAATGGAGATCAATGCAATTAATGCAGTGACTTCATCACTGCAGTTTAGTTCCCTTTTAAATGTCTTTACCTAACAAGTATGTTTCTAAAGTAGTGGTTGGAATACTTAGGAAGAGATATGGGCTTTAAGCACACCAATACCTCTTTGGATTTTTACCTAGATTGAATATCAAAAAAAAGAAAAATGTCACACCTGAGAAAATACATTTTCTTCCTTCATTCATTGATTCTGAAATGTTTTTCTGCACATATATATCAGAAGTGCAACCAACGGAATGATCACTATTGGGGAAGGACACAAAA
Source organism: Raja brachyura (assembly GCA_963514005.1). The sequence continues at coordinate 39,257,572 of OY740783.1, read as the reverse complement.
AGCTGGAGTAATTCAACGGGTCAGGCAGTATCTCTGGAGAAAAGGAATTTGGTGACGTATTGGGTCACGAAACATCACCTATTTATTTTCTCCAGAGATGCTGCCAGAACTGCTGAGTTTATCCAGCTTTTTGTGTCTATCTTCCATTTAAACCAGCACCAGTTTTGTGGTAAATGCCTTCTATGTTCTGTGTGTTGATGCAAAGCAAGATTTAATTGTCCTATCAGGGACGCATGACAAACTCACTTGAACTTGATCTGCGGTTCCTTCCGACACTATTTGGGAACGGTCAGCTGGCTGATTGCAGAGGGAGTGACATGGATTATAAACTCCACCGATATAACAGTCTCCACGTGTTCTCGCCTTTCTCTATAATGGGGAAATAATCTTGGCCATCAAAACAAAGTATTACAAATGCCATTTCTTCATGGATTCTTTTGATCTCCCATTAGGTTGCGGTGAACTTAATAACAAGCCTGACCCACCTTTTCTCCTTCCTCTCCACAATAATAATTCAACCCCGTTATGCAGAATGGTATTTATGTTTTGAGTGACAGGCGTCTGTCCATTACTCTACAGACCTAATGCTCTTTCCTCTTCCCTGCCTTTAATTTTTGGGTACATCATCTATCACTTAACATAACATGATAGCTGTCAGTTTGTGACAGTCTTGGTATCTTTGCATTCCTATAGTCTTTAATTTAGATTATATCTTTCCCTCACCAAGTACAACTCTCATGATGATATCCTCTAATATTCATGGCATTGAAATTCTATTTCCTTGATATCCTTCCATGTTGTGTAAATCTGCTCCCATCTCATTCCTACTTTCCGTAAATAATAATACCTGGTTCCTGTGTTTACTGTAACCTCGATCATGATGCATTGTCTATAGTCAGTAAATTTAAGGGCCTGTCCCACGAGCATGCGACCTGCATGCAGCAAGCGCGACCAAACCGGAAGCAGGGGCTGCGCGGAGGTCGGGTGAGTGGCGCGAAGTTGGAGCGAAGTCCGCGGTAAGTTCGCAAGGACAGAGAGGGTCACAGAGGCACACACAAAGAGAGGGCCACGGAGGCACACGCAGAGGGGGCCACGGAGGCACACTCAGAGAAAGGACCATGGAGGCACACTCAGAGAAAGGACCATGGAGGCACACTCAGAGAAAGGGCCACGGAGGCACACTCAGAGAAAGGGCCATGGAAGCACAGAGAGAGAGAGAGAGAGAGAGAGAGAGGGACATGGAGGCACACACAGAGAGAGGGACATGGAGGCACAGAGAGAGAGAGAGAGGAACACACAGAGGGGGACACACAGAGGGGGACACACAGAGGGGGACACACAGAGGGGGACACACAGAGGGGGACACACAGAGGGGGACACACAGAGGGGGACACACAGAGAGGGACGACAGGCCGTTGCCGCACGGAATTTTGAACACGGTCAGTTTTTCGGAGTCCCGCGCGATGTACGGGGCTCCGCACAACCCCATACGGCTCCGGCGATCAAAGTGGGACCTAACCCTACCATAAAGTGACCACGTTAGGTCGTGCTTGCCGCATGGAGTCGCATGCTGGTGGGACAGGCTCTTAACAGAGTCAGTAATGATAGCTTGGTTGTGCCACAATTATCGCTGGTGAGGATAACATGCTTGCATATTATATAATTTACCAAGAACTAAAAGAGCTAATTTGGACACATTAAAAATAGCATATCTCTGAAATCTGTCATATTTTTTTCCAATAAATAGGTCTAACATCCGTTGCTCATTCGTGATGAATTATACAACTGTTGTATCATGGCTTGATGATCAGCAAGGTTGTCAACAAGGTGATCAGTAAGTGGTGCAGAAATGAAGCCCGATCATGTATGCTGAATGTGGAATACAGATTTTTATACAGTTTATGATATGGGTCAAAATAGCGTGAAGACAAAGATTTAGTTATGATAATGAATGGTGAAGCAAATTTAAGGAGCCAAGAAAACTTCCTACATCCATGTTATGCTATTTCTAAGATTATGAAATGCTCTGTACCACGTGTGCTTTTCTTAGAGTGTTTACAAGCTTAAGGTGTTGATTATTCCACTTTTGGATCTTTTCTTCCTACCTCACTTAATGCAGCGACGTTACAAAACTTACCTTCAGCGGTGCTGCAGTTCTGCCACTAGCCATGTGTGCGACTTTGGCGTCTTGGGGGGGGGGGGGGGGGGTGATGTGGGATTAAAATCCAGTTTTCTACCGCCTGTCCGAGGCGGATTTCCTTGGGCTGCCAGCTGATGCAGAAAAAATCCATTCCTGATTTTTTTTTTTTTTTATTCGCGAGACAACTTCATAATTATATTAAAATAAAAAGTGACTTCCAACGCCTACAACGTGACGGATCTCAAGTTGGGGACAAAACACGGTGTAAGTTGTTTATTTTACATATAAACTTGCTTCTTGGGATGACTTTAATCTATCCTCTATAAGCAAAAATGTGATTTGGGCCCCATACGAACCATGCTTTTCCTGCCGGTATGGGGTTCAAATTCACCGCAAATGCAACGTTTCAATCGATCGCATTCCAGGAGCAAGATGATTAAAATGCCCATTCTTTTTTGAGATAAGCCGTCTAAATTGTCTATATTTTGTCTTATTCTCTATCTCCATGATCATTATTTTTAAACTAAATATTCACAACAGTTTAAGTCACATGCATTGTGCAAAAAACAATAATTTGATTATATTTTGGGTGGATGTTTCTAGATTAATTTATGGGAATTAAACATTCAATTCCTTCCATCTGGGATATAAATTCATGACAGTGAGATTTAAAAATCATGTTATATTGTGAATTCTTGGGTGAATGGTATTAGTTTGTTATTTGGATACTTAGGCTATTAAAAAAAAATATCCTTTTCTTAAGAAATTGAATCTACAGGACATTATTAATGGGAAAGTAGTGGGCAGAAAGGCATGTCATGTGTGGTTTGAAGAGCAAAAACCTGTAGTTTACAATGCCAACATTAAAAAGTTGAGGAAAAACAAGGTGTACAGTGTTGCTTATTGGTTACAATCTGAGGAGTATGATGATGCTACTGATTATGATATGCCAATGTACCAGCTAGCAACTGATCTTCTCCATAAAGACTTGGTCTATTGCTAGAAATTGTAATTTATTTACCTATCTGTTACAGATTTACAGCATATAATACAATAATATTAAAGTTCTGATCTTGAGAATATCACATTTTTGAATTTTCAAGGCAGTCTGCGTGTTTATTACTATTTCCGTCACAAAGGCCAATTTTGTAATTAACTACAACTAGGTAATTAACTAATTATATGCTTTAATTTCAGGTCATCCAAGTAAGATGTTTTATATTTGGTCCAGAATGCTTTAATATATAATCTGAAAATTTCTTTCAGTTCTCTTGATTTTTAAGAAAGTTATGGAGTTTTGACTGTCCTCGATCACAGCTTTTGTGTAAAGTCAATGGAAAAGCAATAGGGAACAAAATGCTAATGGCCATAAATGACCAATATCTTTTTTAATACTGAAGATATGAAAGTGAATTAGGTGTCAAATTAAACTTTTTATGCTTTATCTGATGGGGTAAATTGCAGACTTGATTTTTTAAATCTTAAAATGTTGTAACATTGCTACTTAATGCTCAAGAATCTGTAACTTTGCAATTATCCTCATGAATGTAAGTATAATACTAAGTGTATAATCCAAAGCAGCTATAAACACAATAGTATAATATGATGGATTGAACTGGGTTAATGCAGAAGTTTCCACAATCATTTCCTTGACCCTGTTAAAACTCTTCTGAGAATCTCAATCAACTTAAGTGCTTTGTTTCTTTTTAAAGGCCCAATAATGCAACAACGATAGTGCATATTTGAGGGGAAATTACTGCATGATGCACTAAGACAAAGGTGGCAATAGATGGCTGATGTCTGATATAACAACTGTAATGGCATGAACTTCATCAGATTCAAGCTGCTGGAGTTGAGTTAATTTACAGGATAAATGGGAATCTGTTTACCAAATCTTCAGACATTGCGCTGCAGCAGGCTGGTGATGCCTGCGTCACTTTTTGACTTGTTCACTGAATCATATAAAAGGATGGGTCTTACACTAGTACCTGCAAAGCAAAGCTTCTCTGCCAACTTGGCTCCCCCTTTGCAATACTGTTCTCCAACAATAAAGGTCCACAACAGCACATTCCAAATATCAATCATGCTCAGAAAAAACATACCCCTTGGATCCCCTTTTAACTGCATTAAAAGAATGCCTTCCTTTTATTTAAACCCCTACCAAGGGGAAAAAGATATTTTTGCGGGCTGGAAGAGTCTGTGTACCACGTGTATATGGAGTGTGTGAGGCTGCAGCCACTGTTTCAATACCTAAAGGGGGGCTGCTCCGTGCTTTCTGGCTGCATTTTTCACCCACCATCCTCATCTTTGGACACCCTGTGCATAGGGGAGAGGGTAGGGCTGAAGATGTCCTGATAGTGTTGCTCCTGGGCCTGGCCAAGCTGCCATCCGCGAGTCACAGCACCAGGCGGAAGGGGGTTCTGCCCGAGCCAGCTGCCTGCCCCCTTTTCTGGGGTTACATCTGCGCCCGGGTGGTACTAGAAAGGGACTACGGGCACCCTGGGGGATTTCCGGTACCGTTGGGCACCGAGGGGGGTTGAATGTATCCTGGACAAGGATTGTAATATAGTTGTTTAGTAGTATATTTGTTTGGTCTTGTACTCTGGTGGTGGGTTATGTTTTGTTTTATTGTGTTGTAAAAACTATTTTAATATTTGAATAAATATTTTTGATTTAAAAAAAAGGGGAAAAAGATGATGAAATGGACTGTCAGCCTTATGAGTTGAAGGGTATGTGAAGATCAACATGTAAAACATGACACAAAGATCTACTGGGTAGGTGGTCTCTACTCTCCTGTATCTTCCCGAGTCCAGGCTGCCAACAAGTGCAACCATCATTGGTAAAATTTGCAGGGACAACCGACTGACTGGTTAAGCAAATCAATGACGGCATCTTCTCCAAGGCCACCATGTGCAATATTGAGAGCCTAATTACATTAGTTGGGCTAAATGGTTTTGTCTGTTTTGGCACTGAGCATGCAGAAGACATACCACTTTGAACTTCGTCACAGGAAGAGATTACCAGTTGGAAAAAAAAGATTCAAAGATATTCCCAAAGCATCCATGAAGGAGGATAACAACAACACTAATGCTGGCCCATGTTCACTCAGAATAGATGAGGGAGTACTTTGAGAACCTTGGGTCAATGGACGCAGAGTACATAGACACTCAGCCTAAATGGCAGAGGGTGCAAATCATCACCAAACAAACTCACCCGATCGTCCAATCACGTATCTCTCACTAACCTGCGGCACAACCTGCCGATCCCATATTGCCCTCATCAGGAACCACTGAAGATTCAGAATTGGAGTGGTAGCAAGCTAGCCCCAACCTTGAGGATCTTTGAAAATCGAACTCTCTGGTGAAACGAAAAGTGAAATAAAGTGTTTTTCACTCTTTAAATTGATGTTTGCATGCTCTCTGTATATTATGATTTATCACAACACCTTTACTTGAATATAACAGAGAAGCAATTTTTAAATGCTGACAGAGAGTCCTATGAGTTGCGACTCTGTGCACATATGATTGATGTGCCCGAGTCACAGCAAGTGACTTTTTTTTTGCGCTATTGGTACTTGCAAATGGGAGAGTGAATAAAACAACTGCTCCTCCAGTCCACTAAAGCTAATTTTATTTGGTTCATCTATCCTAATGACCTAAACCTTTGGCCCAGGTAAAGCCTCCAGAATACATTTACATCACAATTAATTGGTCATTACGATGCCAGTCTCAGTTTCTGACAAACTCTGTTTCCAGCTACTGCCTACCAACCCCTGGTGGTAGAAATGATGACAGATCCATTTTAGACAACCTCAGTTATCTCAGATAAAGGTGATGTACAGTACAAGCTTTTGTAGCGATTGTTTCTTGAGAGGCCTGAGAGATCTTTTGACCTTTGAAAGATTTAAGCATTAGCTGCTGTCAGTTTTCTGAACTGTTAAAGTGGTTTTAATATTGCGGTGGTTGATACGTATTCTTTTTGGTGAGAAAAGGAATTAATGAAAAAGAGTTAGAGCTGAAGCTGGCATTTGCAAATAAAGTGAGAGATGCCTTGGAATTCTTCATGCTCTCAACTAACCAGATCAACGTGCCCGCAGTTTTCTGAGACTTTACACGGTGGCACAGCAGTAGAGTTGCTGCCTTATTGTACCAGAGACCCAGGTTCGATCTTGACTATGGGTGCTGTCTGTACAGAGTTTGTACGTTCTCCCTGTGACTGCTTGGGATTTCTCCTGGTGCTTCGGTTTCCTCCCACACTAAAGACGTCCAGGTTTGCAGGTTAATTGGCTTGGTATAATAGTAAGATTAAATGAGGACTTACCAGTTTGAAGTTTGATCTTTATTTTATGAGGAGTTACGTTGGTGATTACGTGAAGAAGCCCAGCCAGTCCGCATGCGCGTCAATCTTCAAAGCAGCGGTATGAAATCACAAGTAACAGTAATAGTAAGATCAGCAACTTGAGAACTACCAGATGACCTTTGTGAGAGAGGGTTGGGAGTGGAGGGCACATAATCACCAACGTAACTCTTCATAAAATAAAGATCAAACTTCAAACTGGTAAGTTCTCATTTAAACTTACTATTTTACTTCGGAGTCACGCGAGTGATTTTGTGAAGAGTTCAAAGCTCTGTGATTTCATGCCGCAGATTCAAATCCCGGCATCTCACTGCATCGATTGACTTAGGATGAGTAAAATAATCAACAATGCATTAATCATGACATTGAATTAAATGTAGTAATGATTTATTGGAATAACAAAAAGCAAAAGTAACCCCTCTATCCCAGGGGTAAACAGAAACAGAACTTAACACAGAATTGGCAAACAGTCCAGAGTCAGTAATCGGCCTGTGATAGAATTGTTGGAAAACCAATTCATTTGACCACCCGGCGGCTGTGAGTATATGGTCGATGGGAACATCCAATGCCCTGGCCGCAGCCGTTGATGTTGCCCTACTGGAATGAGATGTAAAAACATCAGTGTTAATACCTGCATATACCAACACTTGCTTCAACCACCTGGAGATAGTCTGCACTGACACTCTCTTGTGTGGTTTCTTGTGACTGATAAACAATGCTGTTTCCACATTTCTTAAGGCCCTTGTAGCTTCGATATAATGTAGTAAATGTGTCCTTACACATAGACATAGCTCCGTGGGATGTGCTGAGAATACAATCTTAAACCCTGTCACCCCTGGCCTGCTCTGTTTGAGTAGATCATAAATGTAGAACGTAACGGTGCCTGCAGCCACTTCCATCCTGTCTAGCTGCAGCTTTTGCAATGTCTGCACTCGTTGTGCTGATACCAGTGCCATGAGCATGACCACCTTCGTGGTGACTTTGGCAAAAGGCAGAGAGGTGACAGGATTCCACTGACGAAATGGCTTGAGGACCATGCTTACATTCCAGATTGCCATAAACCTGGGTTTAGGAGGTCTGGAATTAAAAATTCCTTTCATTAATCGAGATATGAGAGGGTGAGACCCAATAGGATGTTCTTCTGGCCCCATCAACAAGTACGAGGACAATGCCCTTCTAGCTGAATTGATCACACTATAACTCAACCCTTCATCGTAGAAGGGTGTCGACAGGAACTCTGGAACATCCAAAATACCTGCCGTATGACGTTGTGGCGTCAGCCTATACACGGGCCACTTATGCTCAAACCCTCGTCAGGAGATACGAGGGCGGGCACGTGACGTCATGGGCTAGAGGGAGTGTCCTGGTACTTAAGGTCATCTCACCTCAAGACCTTAAGGAGTCCACAGGTAGTTGAGCCCGAGAGAACAACCTCGCTCAGCTACAGCAACAATGCTAATATAGTTAGCGCACCAACCTAATGTGTCGAACCTGAATAAACGACTGTTTGAACCGGCCTGATGTCTCACCTTTATTCACCGCGTGTGGTGCTGCTACAATATTCAATATTCTTTTGCACACAGAATTCCTCCCATTTTTTAATAGCAGAGACATATTGCTTTTGCGTACTCTTTCTCCAGGCTGCAGTGAGCATATTCACAGTTCGTCCAGACAGTCCTTGCCCCAGATATGGCCTTCTTAAAATCTGCAAATTAACAAATCAATACGGTCATATAAAGGATGCCGTTCGCCAGTTACACCAGTAAATTTCTCCGTTTAGGAACAACCATAAGAGGTTGTGTCATCAGCTCCAATACCAAACGGAACCATGGCTGAGTAGGCCAGTCGGGTATCACCAACACTCCTGAAGCGGTCCTGCTTAATTTTGAGCAGACATCGACCTATGAGGCAGAATGGTGGAAATACATATAAAAACATACCTCCCCAATGTAGCGGGAGCGCATCAATCACTACTGCTCCAGGATCTGCCTCCCATGACACATATTTAGGTAGCTGGTGGTTGAGTCTGGATGCAAACACATCGATATCTGGCATACCATATCTAACAACTATATCATTGAATACCTCCCGATTCAACATCCATTCTGTGTTATTGAATTTTCATGACCTGGTGTCTGCCACTATGTTGAATCTACCTGGTAGGTAGATAGCTGAAAGCCAAATGTTTCTGTCAATACACCAATTCCAGACCTGATTCGCCAATTTGTCACAAGATACCGACTTGATTCCACCCATGTGATTAACATACACCATTGCAGTAGTGTTGTCAATCTGAAGCTGAACATGCAGGTGACATTTAGTAGAGCAATAAGCTTTAAGTCCACAAAAAGCTCCCAACAGCTCAAAGTAATTAATCCCATATGACTGCAGAAGCAATGCCTCTTGCGCATTCCATCTGGCTCCACAGCTCGACCTCATATCAGTGGCACCCCAACCTAGTGCACTGACATCAGTCTGTAAGACCATGGAAGGCTGTTCAAGCAAAACTTTGCTGGAACAACTGGAGACATTTAGTATCCACCAGTGCAGTTCAGTAACAGCTTCTGCTGATAATTGCATGGGCCTTTTATAATGACCCGAATGTATCCTGAGTGTTTGTTCTTTTGCCCTCTGTAGCTGTTGGTAGTGCAATGGTCCATACTGGGCTGCCAGAAATGTTGCCACTAATTTACCAAGCAAGCTGGCCACCTGTCTTATTGAAGGGTGTTGTTCCTCAATGAGCTTGATACAACCTTCAATTAACTCCAGCCTTTTTTCCCTGGGTAGAGTCACTACCATGTGATTTGAATTAACAGTGAACCCCAAATAATCAATTGTTGTAAGTGGTGTTAATTTAGATTTGACTTTGGAGTCACGTGAGTGACTACATGAAGACCCCGCCACACCTTTTACAGGGCTGCCAAATGTCTCCCTCTCCTCGGAGGGGAGCACAAGGAGTCATTTCTGGGCTGACTCTGAAGATGGGAGTTTGGCTGAAGACACTTCCAGCGTGCTAGGGGTGCAGGAACAACAGGAGCTGCTCGGCATGGTCTCCAAATTTGCCATGCCTTCACAAAAGGGACAGCCATTACAGCCACAGCTGGCAGCCAGCATCAACTATCTCACCACCAACCAGCTGCAGGAAAAGGCCATGAGTGACACAGCTGCTAAATACTTAGCACTAGAGAACTGTGTTTCCCTCAATGTTCCTGGGGTGAACAACCCGATCTGGGGAAACATTGGAGCTGGCATCAGAACATCAAGATACAGAAGATCCTCAAACTACTGCATAACAGCATTTTCCAGATCAGTTGATGGCAACGACATGACAGAGGAACAACAAGATGCTCTGGCACTCTGCAACGCACAGTTTGAAATAAACTGTTTCAGGATGAGTGTGATCCGGCCTGCCTTGAACCCCAAATTCGCAGGGTTGTGCGAGACCAGCAGCGCGCCGCTGCTAACTTTACTGTTCGGGGCCAACCTGCTGAAGCAGGTTAAAGACCTCGACGAGGAGGCAAAAGCGGTCGGGCTAATGAAAGCGCCGTCGACTGCCAAAACCTCACAACTTCGGCGGCAACACCCCTAAGCATCCACCAGCAAGCCGCGATACTACAATGAAAGAACAGCAGATGGTGAAAGCTCCAAGGCTGTATGTTCAGGACAAAGGTCTTTTTTAGACCAAGCCCCAGAACGGCCTTCGTGGAAGATGCGCCAACCCCACACCACAGTGCCTCAACCTCCCAGGAGACAAGGACGGAAGAAACCACAGCAGCACCGGTACCCATGGAGTTAGGTGGGTCTGGTTTCTTCCGGAACATGGGGTGTGTAAGTTCTTCACAGGTTGGGGGAAGGTTACACTTGTTTTGGAGTGCATGGAATTCCATAACTTATGATCCTTTTATACTGCATAGTATTCAGGGATACAAAATTGAATTCATTCACAAACTCCTCCCTCTGGTTCAGCATGCACCTAGCCGAATGTTCGTGCTTTCACAAAAAGAAATACCGGAAGGTCATGCAGAACTTTTGAGGTTACACACAAAAGAAGTAATTGAGAAATCCAAACACGAATCTCTGGAGTTTGTGTCAAATATTTTTACAAAAAAGAAAAAAGATGGTGGATGTCGCATCATCATTGATTTGACATAGCTGAATACTTTGTGCAGTATACACACTTCAAAATAGAAACTTTTGTTACTGCCAAACAATTAGTTTCCAATAGATACTTCTTGGCATGCATCGACCTAAAAGATGCATACTATTTAGTACCAATAGAGAAGGATCACCGCAGATATCTGAAATTTAACTGGATGGGGCAGCTCTGGCAGTACAAAGCGCTGCCTAATGGATTAACATCAGCCCCCAGACTATTTACTAAAATATTAAAGCCAGTCCTAGCGTTTCTCCGAAAACAGAAACATATTGTCATGGCATATCTGGATGACATCTTAATTGTGGGAAAAATGCTGGAGTTGGCCAAAAAGGCTGTTTCAGCCACCAAGCTCTTATTTGAAACCCTGAGGTTTATCATCCATGCAGATAAATCCAAGTTAATGCCTTCTATAAAAATGGACTACTTGGGGTTCACAATTGACTCTGTTCACATGTCTGTGACTTTGCCAGAGGACAAAGCAACAGACTTCAATAGTTCAAGTTCAAGTTCATGTGTCCCTGATGGGACAATTAAATTATTGCTTTGCTTTAGCACACAGAACATAGTAGGCATTTGCTACAAACAGATCAGTGTGTCCATATATCATTATATAATTAAATACACACATAAATAAATAAACTGATAAAGTGCAAATAACAGATAATGGGTTATTAATGATCAGAGTTTTGTCCGAGCCAGGTTTAATAGCCTGATGACTGTGGGGAAGTAGCTATTCCTGAACCTGGTTGTTGCAGTCTTCAGGCTCCTGTACCTTCTACCTGAAGGGAGCAGGGAGATGAGTGTGTGGCCAGGATGATGTGGGTCCTTGATGATGCTGCCAGCCTTTTTGAGGCAGCGACTGCGATAGATCCCCTCGATGTAAGGAAGGTCAGAGCCGATGATGGAATGGGCAGTGTTCACTACTTTTTGAAGTATTTTCCTCTCCAGGGCGCTCAAGTTGCCGAACCAAGCCACGATGCAACCGGTCAGCATGCTCTCTACTGTGCACCTGTAGAAGTTCGAGAGAATCCTCCTTGACAAACTGACTCTCCGTAATCTTCTCAGGAATTAGAGGCACTGATGTGCTTTCTTGATAATTGCATTAGTGTTCTCGGACCAGGAAAGGTCTTCAGAGATGTGCACGCCCAGGAATTTGAAGCTCTTGACCCTTTCAACCATCGACCCGTTGATATAAACAGGACTGTGTGTCCCCATCCTACTTCTTCCAAAGTCCACAATCAGTTCCTTGGTTTTGCTGGTGTTGAGGGCCAGGTTATTGTGCTGGCACCATACGGACAGTTTCTCAATCTCTCTTCTATACTCTGACTCACCCCATCAGTGATACGTCCCACAATGGTGGTGTCGTCAGCGAACTTGATGATGGAGTTCGCACTGTGACCGGCTACACAGTCATGAGTATAGAGTGAGTACAGCAGGGGGCTGAGCACGCAGCCTTGAGGTGCTCCCGTGCTGATTGTTATCGAGGCTGACACATTTCCACGAATACAAACAGACTGTGGTCTGTGAATGAGGAAGTCGAGGATCCAATTGCAGAGGGATGCGCAGAGACCCAGTTCTGCGAGTTTGGTAACCAGCTTGGAGGGGATGATTGTGTTAAATGCCGAGGTCTGCCTGGGGTAGGATGTAGACCGCGGTCAGGATGATGGAGGTGAATTCCCTCGGAAGGTAGAAGGATGGCACTTCACCGCCAGATGTTCGAGGTGTGGAGAGCAGGAGTTGGACAGGACTGCCACGTCTGAGCACCACGCAGAGTTGACCATGAGGCAAACGCCCCCTCCTCTCCCTTTCCCAGATGCCAGTGTACGGTCCTTACGGTGGATGGAGAACCCTTCAGGCTGGATCGCTGAGTCTGGGGAGCTGGGGGTGAGCCATGTCTCTGTAAAACAGAACACAGAGCATTTCCTCAGCTCCCTTTGATAAAGCAGTCTTGCCCTTAAGTCCTCCACTTTGTTTTCAAGGGACTGTACATTTGCCAGTAGGATAGTAGGGAGAGGGGGCTGAAGTCCCCTGCGCTTCAGTCTGACCTGAAGTCCTGCCCGTTGGCCACGTTTCCGGACACAATGGAGGCTTCCCCTTTGTTTCCAGGTACTGAGTTTAGAGGCATGCAACAGCCTTGTTTGCGTCACACAACCATCTATTCGACAAGTAGCCAGAGTGATTGGGGAAACTCGTGGCTGCATTCCCAGCCACACAATTTGGACCTTTGCATTACCAAAATTTACAAAGGCCAAAGGTTGAATCACTCAAACATCATGCTGGCCATTTTGACAAGCCAATGCGGTTACCAGCCAAAGCAGTTTTGGAGTTGCAATGGTGGATAAAGAACACTCGGCGTTGCTCTAATCCCATCATAATCAGCAATCCTTCATTTGTGTTACAAACTGATGCCAGCGCTCACAGCTGGGGAGCAACTAATACCGTCACCAGTTGCGGTGGTAGGTGCGATGCACATGAGTTAACTTTACTTTGAGCACTGGGTGCTCAAAGTAATCTAGAGATTACTTAGTAATCTTAGTAATCAAACATCATCTAGAGATGTTGGGAGTGTTACACGGCCTTCGGGCTTACTGTTCAGACATGCACAATCTGCATGTGTGCCTACAAATTGATAATACCACCATGGTGGCATATAATCAATCATTTGGGTGGAATTAAGTCGATATCTTGTGATGAATTTGCCAATGCAATCTGGCACTGGTGCATCGATAGAAATATTTTGATATCAGCTACTTACCTTCCAGGTAAGCTCAATATAGTGGCGGACACCAAGTCACGCAAATTCAATGACAACACCGAATGGATGTTGGACCACCAAGTATTTACTGACATTATAGCTCGGTATGGAACACCAGATATTGATCTATTCGCATCCAAGCTTAATCACCAGATACCAACATATGTTGCATGGGAACCAGACCCTGGGGCAGTAGCGATGGACGCATTCTCGCTACACTGGGGGGAATTATTTTTCTATGCATTTCCCCCCTTCTGCCTCATCAGTCAGGTCTTGAGGAAAATACAACAAGACTCCACGTTGGGTATCTTGGTAGTACCCGACTGGCCTACTCAGCCATGGTATCCTGTGGTTCTCGACATGGTCTCAGAACCATGTATGCCCATCTCCAAACGTCCGAGCTTATTGGTTCATCCTGTGACAGGCGAAAGTCACCCATGCCATGACAGAATAAATCTGTTGATTTGCAGGATCTAAAAAGACCACTCCTGGAATTTGGACTATGGGACCAAACTATGGACATTATCACGGCAGCATGCAGAGAGTCCACCAGGAAACAATACCTCTCATACATCAGAAAATGGGATATATTCTGTAAAAGGGCAAACATCACTTTCCATACGGCTACTATAATGAATGTGCTGGAATTTTTGGCAAGCCTACACTTTGATGAAGGCTTGAGCTACAGTGCCATCAACTGTGCTAGGAGTGCCCTATCATCATACTTGGGACGGGGTTTAGGACACCACAGGGTTGGATCTCACCCTCTAGTATCAAAACTAATGAAGGGTATCTTCAACTCTAATCCCCCCAGGCCAAGGTACTCCCAAACCTGGGATATTGGTATTGTCTTAACCCTGCTCAGGAATTGGGCACCAGCAATGTCCCTAACACTAGCAAAACTAACATATAAAATGGTGATGCTGATGGCTCTCGTAATGGCACAACGGGCCAGTCTCTGCACAAATTAAGACTGTTGCTATGGTAACATCCAAGAATAAAATAACTTTCTATATTTTTGAGTTACTTAAACAGAACAGGCCTGGATCGTCTGGCCTCAAATTGGAGTCCCTGGCATACCCCATAGACCTCCGTCTATGTATAGTGCCCCATCTATTACATTACCTAGAGGTCACCAAAGCCTAAGAGGCACGGAAATGGTTTCATTAATGTCATAAATGCCCTCATAAAAGAGTGACCGTGCAGACCATTTCAAGATGGCTTAGACAGGTATTAGGTGCAGCAGGGGTGGACACTGATGTCTTTAAATCTCATTCCGCCAGGGTTTCAAATATCTTCTATCCTCCAAATGAACAGGCATTGAGTAATACGCATTTTTCAGATCTATACTTGCCATATAGCATCCTCTGGAAACCAGTTGTTTGGCAGTAACATACGTTTCCATTTTGAAATGTCTATACTGTACAAAAGGGTTTAGACTTGTTAGATCAAGAATAATTCTACACCCTCCGTCCTTTTTTGGACGGGGAAATATATTAGACACAAATTGATGCCGTTGGCAAACCTACTTCTCAATTAGCCCTTTTTTACACAAATTTTCAAGTTCTGCCTGAACCTCCATATTATCTGTTTGTGAGAAATTGTGAGAAATTGAGTGTTCTCATGTTGAATGGGCAAATCACAATTTGGATCAAACTCAATTCAAAACCCTTGGATAATATTCAGTATAAACGGATCTGATGCTATTTGCTTCCATTCCATCAATGAGGGAGCGATTGAGCAGCCCTATACCAGGCGCTGCTGGCGCGGCCTCTTCATCCGGCTGGCGCCGACACCACTCATCCTGCCAGAGTGTGCCCTGCTGGAGCAGCCCTTTTAATAGGTGCTCCATTTGAGATAACCGCTCGGACACGGTATCTACTACTGGAGGGGAAACCTCCCGGCCTGACTCCACCGAGTCTGTGGCCCGAACAGACTTCTCCATGGCCTTGCGCCTGACTGGCGCTGCCGCAGTGCTCTGCAGCACTAAGTCTGTGGTCGACCCGCTCTCGACCGGCGACTGGGAAGTGGTACGAGACAGCCGTTCACTGACCGCTCTCCCGCGGCTCTCCACCGACTTTCCACCGGCTCGCCTCGTCCCCTTGCTCGCTTTGTCCATGGCGCTTTCTGTTAAACACAACCACGGCAAAACGAACTCAGCTAGGTTTTCCACTTACCTGAAGTTTTTAAATACTTACCGCTGGAGGAGTTCTTCCTCCCAGCTGGTCCGTTGCGCCAATGCGGCTGACGTAATGACGCGCATGCGGACTGGCTGGGCTTCTTCACGGAATCACTCATGTGACTCCAAAGTAAAATTGTATATTGTCCCTAGGATAGTGCTAGTATGCAGGGATCGCTGGTTGGCATGGACACGGTGGGCCAAAGGGGCTCTTCAAGTGCTGTATCTCTGGATGTCAACTCACCCTTGCACAAAGTCCATTGAATTATTTTCTGAAGTAGAATTGTGGTTTGGGCTGTGCATTGTGTTCCAAGAACCTTAAAGCCCTGTCCCACGGTACGAGTTCATTCCAAGAGCTCTCCCGAGTTTGCCCTGATTCTAACTCGGAGATTTACGGTAATGGCTACTCATTGGTACTCGGGGCTCTTGTGGACATTTTTCAACATGTTGAAAAATCTACCGTTAGCGTTGCGAGCCGCTAAGAGACGTCCCCGAGCTCCAACATACCCGCTACGTTCATTCTCCGTGGTTACCACAAGTTTGTTTTTTTTTAAACTTGGGAGAGCTCTTGGAATGAACTCGTACCATGGGACAGGGCTAATATGTTTGACAGGAAGATGAATATAGTCCAACCTCAAAAAATCTTCTAAATTCAATCTCTTTATCTCAGGAAACAACCTGGTGAGACTTATCTCCAATGCAAGTGCATCGAAACAAAACGTAATACTTAAGATGGAGTTTCATCATAGATTAGTATCAAAACTTGTCTTTATACTGTATGCCCTTTGCAATAAAGGCCAACATTCCATTAACTTTCCAAATTAATTGGTGTTCTAATTTTTTAAATTTTATGTACTATGCCTCCAGAGATCCTGTTGCAACACAACACTTTGCATTTTCACTCAATTTAAATAACAATTCGCTTTTTCATTCTTCCTTCCCAAAAGATAACCTCACATTTCATACATTCAGCCACTTACTTGCCCATTCAGTTCTTCACACAATTTGTTCATCCACCTATTTTTCAATCTTCAGCAGCTCTGATGACAATGCACTGGTTCTTTTGTCCAAACTATCATGTAGATTGTGAATTGTTGAGGCTCCAGCATAGACTCCCTGTAGAACCCCATTGAATGCCAATCTGTTCTGCACCAGGCCTAATCTGAGACCCAGGATCCAAGCACAGACCCAACATTGTAAATGTTAGGAAATCTCAGCAAGATTCTGTGCTTCTACTGACGGGAAGAACAGTCAGAAAAAGGCTGGCAAGTCATAGAGCTCAGGACCTCAATGCCAAAACCTTTAAACATGTGGAGAAATACCAGCAGTTTCAATGCAAATTTAGAAAAAAAGTGTTTACATTAATTTTGGCTCTTTGACAGAACAAACCACTTAAACTCTTTACTTCTCTTTTCCTGAAGAAGGTTTATTTTTCTTCTTCAAGTAATAACAAGTTTTCTTTTGCAAACTATTTTGGAGCAGTTTTCACTTCTGGTTATGAGAGAGTAGTTCATACTGAAGCATTACTGACAGTCTGAAGCATTAAAAATCCCTCCTCTGCCTTTTCCTTTCTGATGATGAATTAAATGTACGTCTTCATTTAGGAACTTAAAATTGGTAAAAATTATTTTCTCTGCTTGCCTTGTCAAAATCCCTCATCTCTTTGATACGAAGAAGCATGTGGTATGATTTGAGGCAAATAACAAGGACGTATCATAGGATATCTTGCCTGTCATTTGTATCATGGCTGCAAAATAAATGCTGTTAACCTTTTTAGCCAGAGCTTTGGCATTCGGATATATTGTGGGTCAGTGCATTAATTTTAAAAGGGTACTTTGCAATTGACACAGCAGCAATTTTAAAATCTGGAGTTGCAAAGCTGAGTATTTTGTTAATGGCACTTGGAAATCAACCTGGTCCAGGCGTATATTTCTTGGGTGGGCAGAAGACTGCTTGGTGAGGAAGCACTGATTTATTACCTGACTAGTATCCAGAGGCTAAGAGCTCTGATCCAGAAACAAGTTCAAATCCTGATATGACAGCTGATGAATTTAAATTCAAATATTTAAAATAAAAATACATTGCAGTTAAAAGCCCATCTGGTTCACAATTCTTCTGGGGTGTCCTTGACTGGTCTGCAGCTTTACAGGCACATTAATTGCAACAACACAACAAATAAATATACAATAATTTATCAGTTATACTGGATAACCAGGCCATGATAGTGCAAGCTGAAGTACATAGTGCATTGTTATAAAAAGTCCATTGTGGTTCTGTGTTGAGGTGGGATTGTGATTAGGATAAAGCAAGATAGTTCCAGAGCCTGATGGTTGTTGAGAAGAGGATGTTCTTGAACCTGGAGATATCAGTTATTAGTCTCCTGTACTAGTTTTCTGATGGTAGCAGTGAGATCAGGAGCTGTCCAGGGTGATGTCGGTCTTTGATAATATAAGCTGTCTTCTGGAGGCAGTGCTTTCTGTAGTGCTTCGATGGTGGGGAGGTCAATTTCCATGATGGACCGAGCAATGGACAAATGATTTATGACTAATAATGATGGAGGATCAGCCATATATTTCAAAATCAGGGTGGTGCATGCTTTGTAGGGGAACCCAAAGGTGGGTTTGGTGGACTTACTGCCCCTCACATTCCTAGTGGTAGGATTCACAGTTTTAGGAAATGCTGTTGTTGTATTTAACTGAAGGGTGTCTTGGACGAGGAACACTGTGTTTTGATGATGGAGGGAACGTTTTTTAGGGTTGTTAGGGTGTCAATTTGTTTCTGGATAGTGTTGTGCTTCAATATACAACAATGCCGAATATTGGGAACTAAATAAAATGATAGTGACCATTTAAATGTCATTGTTCTCTCTGTTTGATTTCGGGACAATGATGGACTATTCCCATGTACATATATGTGCTTGCTCCAGGCATGACTAAAATCACCCATGACTGATCAAGTGATGTGTAGTCCAGGTGAAAGTTTGTTCTGAGTGGTCATAGACTATACAGCACAGAAATGGGCCTTTCGGCTCAACTCAACCATGCCAACCACATTGCCAAACTCTGTTGCACATGGCAAAGCTTTCCTATCCATGTGTTAAAGAAGGAACTGCAGATGCTGGAGAATCGAGGGTTACACAAAAAGCTGGAGAAACTCAGCGGGTGCAGCAGCATCTAAGGAGCGAAGGAGATAGGCGACGTTGTGACCAGTCTGAAGAAGGGTCTCGACCCAAAACGTCGCCTATCTCCTTCGCTCCTTAGATGCTGCTGCACCCGCTGAGTTTCTCTAGCTTTTTGTGTAACCCTTTCCTATCCATGTACCTGTCCAAGTGACTTTTTAAATGTTGCAATTGTTCCACCTTTATCACTTTCTGAGGCAGCTTGTTCCACACCACTACCAACTTATTTGCTTAAAAGGTTGCCCTTTAGGTCCCTTTTTAATCGTTCCTCTCCTACCTTAACCCTACACCCTTTACTTGAGGGAAAAGACTGTGGCTATTCATCTTATCTATGCTCTTCAGAATTTTATAAACTTTCTACTAGGTGACCCCCTTAGCCTGTTTCACTCTGGAGAAAAGACCCAGCCTGCTCATCAACTCAAATCTTCCAGACCTGGCAACGTCCTCGTAAATTTCCTCCTGACACTTTCAAGTTTAATGCTTCTTACAACAGGACGATCAAAACTGTACAAGGTACTCTGTATGAGGCCTCACTGATGTCTCGTAGATACAGTGTGGAAACAGGCCCTTCGGCCCAACTTGCCTACACCGGCCAGTATGTCCTTGCTACACTAGTCCCACCTGCCAGCAATTGGTCCTTATCCCTTCAAACTTGTCCTATCAATGTACCTGTCTAACTGGTTTTAAACGTTAAGATCATCCCTGCCTCAACTACCTCCTCTGGCAGCTTGTTCCATACATCGAACACCCTTTGTGTGAAAACAATTACCCCTCAGTTTCCTAACCATGAGAACATGTTCACCTTAAATCTATGTCCTCTGGTCCTCGATTCACCTACTCTGGGCAAGTCGCTTCTGGGGCCATGTGCACTGCATCCCAATTCGGGAGGGGGATTGGTAGGCATTACAGTGCATGAGTAGTATCATCAGTTCTAGGAAATTATTATCATGCAAGGTTATTTTTTGTTTTGTATGTGTGGCCATTTCAGTGGAACCTTTATTCCTGATTTGGCCTCCAAGATCCTTGATTCCAGCTCACCTATCAAAGTGCAGGAAGAATTTTGAGTCTTATTAGCTCACTGGTGTTTTGGAGCTGAAATTGCCTGAAGCCATAACAATTGGTATTTATAAAAATCTGATATTTGATCCTGGTGGCAATGGTTATTCCCAATGGTAGGTTTCAAATCGTGCCTCTGACAAAAAAAAGTTATTTGTTATTCATTGGAACTATTTCCTTGCAAGTAATTAGTAATAGGGAACTCTTAGATTTAATTATTTCCTAATTTCCATGCAAACATCTAAGTAAAACCAGAAGTAAGTGTTTGTAAAAAGGTCTGGATTGTCTGCATTTGAAAACAAATCCCACAAAGCAGAAAATATCTTTATAAATCTGTTAAACTAGAGAGAAATGTTCTACTGTTTCATATACAAAATGTAATTTGCTACGGATGCGGTAGAGACAGGAAGATGAGATGTAATGATCTCTCACATCCATCATGGATTGAATTAGCAGCAGGTTAATAAAGAACAGAATAGAGTCAACATTTCTGCATTGGTGGGGAGTTGTGTTTTATTGCAACTAGTCTGTCCAATCACACTTGAGGAAAAAATGTCAGCTTTGCAAGTGAAATCAAAAGGAATTGCTTGCTTTTACCTGGGATTTATGGTCAATAGGAAATTTTCCAGGATTGGAATCTATATTTAAGGATCTGAATTTGCCAACAACGTTTGCAAGAGTGTTATGGTTTACCCAAGAAAATGGGTGTGTGGTTGCAAACTTTTCAGGGAGAGTTTCTTCCCAGCTAATTTCAGGCAACTGAATGATCCTACCACTACTAGAGAGCAGTCCTGAACCACTATCTACTTCATTAGTGACCCTCACACTATCTTTGATTGGACTTTATGGTTTTACCTTGCACAAAATGATATTCCCTTATCATACATCTATTTATACACTGTAAATGGCTCGATTGCAATCATGTATTGTCTTTCCGCTGACTGGTTATCACGCAACAAAAACTTTTCACTGTACCTCGGTACACATGACAATAATCTACGCTAAACTTAACCAATGTACACTGTTTGTAAGGATGGTGACTGCCAGCCCTGTGGTTATGGCTCATGCTGCCTGTGCTGATTGTACTGTTCACTGGTTGCCAGGCTCACCAGGGGACTTGAACCTTGGCTAGCGCCGTTAGAAGATAAAGCAATAATGTCTGCACTAAAATGTAGACTGCATGTCTTAAATAGAAGCCATGCGGAAGTGCGAGAGGCATTCAAAAATAAAGTTGATCTGGTAATATTCAAGTATGGCACATCCAGATTCCTGCTCCATAGGTACCACTGAGCAATAGAAATGTTTTTCTACAGAGGAATGGGAAGCCCATCGTAAACGCCCTCAATAATTAATAGGATTTGCACCTAATAATCATATGTTCCAATACATCCTCACGGGCTTTGTACTGTTGAATGCTTCAATCATATGCACAGCTTCCGCCCACTGCATCATGTTGGATACATCGCCAAACACATCATGGAGCATCTTTGGTTTAAACTAGCATCTGCAGTTCCTCCCTACACATGTAACATTCACTGATATAGTGCAGCACAGTAATAGGCCCTTTGACCCACAATGAGCTTCCCTCTGCCTTGTAAGAGAAGGTGGTGTAAACTGCAGCGGTAGTCCATTCCCAGGGAAACAATCTTGACTTAAATTGCATGGAGGAGACAGTGATCACCATAACCAGAGCTGCTACTGGAATGGTGGTCAGTAGTAGGGCCAACGGGCTAGACGATGATGGTATCTTTGCATTTAAACTCCTCTCATGCTTCCGTGGGCCCTCTCAACTCATAATCTTATCTTATTTACAATTTACAGATGGTGCAAATATTTGCCTCTTATTAATTCCCCTCCTTACAACAGCACTATCCTTGTGACTTCCTCCCTTCAGATAAGCCAACAATGCAAACTCATCAAGAGGTGAGGGTAGAGAGTCTCGAGCTGCCACTTGACTTGACAAGCCTAGCCATTTGCTCCTGTATTGACAATATATTCAGATATTGACAATGTTTCAGATCGTTAGGGAATAGCCACCTTGATCCAGCCAGAAATGGTAGGGAAATTGTCAGATCCCCAGAAGTAATGTTGGACACATTTTACTGCAAACTTCTCAGGTAAGGACTTTGGAACAGTTCTTCAAAGGATAGGTGGGTAGGTGTAATATAATGCCTGAAAGTCAAGCTTATGTCAAGGAGTATGAAGAAATCCAGCACCGATTTTGTAAAGGACACTGTGGAAAAGCTGAATCCTGCTCTTTTCAGAATGGAGATACTGGCCAACTCATTTAATGCAGCATTTGAAGTTAGTGGCTCAGGTTCCATCGCACTGTCATTCTATCTGTACCCTTGATGTTGCCTGTTTATCAGCCATATCAGGTCACTGTTGCTCTTGCCAAGACAGTGCAGTTCTTCTGGAGCACGAGCTGCTGGAGGTCAGACTTTCTTCCCTGGAAAACTAAAAGCCCATTTGTTTATCCAAATGTTGATACATGCTGTCCCACAGAATTCCCTCCAATAACGTACACCACTGATGCCAACCCTCTGGTCTATAGTTTTCTAGTTTGTCCTTGCTGCCTTTTATTGGTACATTAGCCACCCTGAACTTTCAGGTGATAATCCCTTTGTAGCCATTCTTTTATTCTTAATATATCTGTGACTTTCCTTATCTTTCCTGCCAGATCCATTTCATGCCTTTTGTTGTCTTCCTGATTTCCCTCTAACTGTGCTGCTACACTTAGAGGGAAATCAAGCAAATCTCTTGGGTGTAAGATATGCTGCTATACTTCTTATGCCCAAGAGATTTGCTTGATCTTGACTGCCTAACCTGATATATGCCTCCTTTTTCTTGATAGAGCCTCAATATTCTCTCATCATCCAGGGTCCCCTATACTTGCTAGCCTTATTGTAACATGAATTGTTGTACCCAAACTCTTGCTATTGCATTTTTTAAAAAGCTCCAGACTTGCTCAATTTACCTGCAAACTGTCTAAAAATTCCTGTCTAGTACCTCAAAAACTAGCCTTGCCCCAATTTAGGATATTAACTTGTGGATCATTCCTATTTTGTCACATAACCTTTTTAAAACGAATTATGGTCACTGGTCACAAAGTGCCAACCCACTGACAATCATGTCCAGTCCATTGAATTTCATTGTATTCCTGTGTGCAGTTTGTACAATAGGGTAATTGGTCACTTTGCTGTGGCCACTTTTCCCCCATTATTGGTTTGTTGTGTCGGATGGAAGAAGTGAATGGCGTAGAATGAAAGCATCATGACTGCTGTCAGAACACCATACATTATTCTGCTTGAGACCTAGACATGTTCACAAGCCAACTAGACATTGAAGGAGAGGAACCATTTTATATTGTATCATATCTTAAATGTTGACAAGTCAAATGTGTACTGTCCAAAGCACCTGGCAGAAATCCTACATTTCTTGTGATGCCATAGAAACATAGAAAAATAGGTGCTGGAGTGGGCCATTTGGCCATTCAAGCCAGCATCGCCATTCAATATGATCATGGCTGATCATCTAGAATCAGTACCCCATTCCTGCTTTTTCCCCATATCCCTTGATTCCTTTAGGCATAAGAACTAAATCTAACTCTCTCTTGTATGTGCTGTTACCAGTGTGTAGGAAGGAACAGCAGATGCTGGTTTATACTGAAGGTAGGCACAGAATGCTGGAGTAACTTAATGGGTCAGGCAGCATTACTTGTGGAAAAGAATAGGTGATGTTTCAGGTATAAATTGAGAAATAAATTGAGGTGCGAAAAGTAGGTATGTTACAATAATTACCTTTAGCGGCGCTGCAGTTCTGTCACTGCCCATGTGCGCGACTATGGCGCCTTTGAGGGGGGGGGGGGGCAGGTTTAAAATGCAGTATTTCGGAAGCCAATTCAAATCGATCTTGAACAGACTTAGTTGATGAAGAAAAATCGCTTCGACTGCCGTTCTCTGAAGTGATTTTTAAACTGCGCTTGCTAATTTAATTGCTGTGGTAAATTTAAAATAATCTTCTAAAGCCGTGAACGGCGACAACGGGACGGAACTCGCGTAGGGGACAGGGCAAGGTACACAGTTTATTTTTTCATTAAAAAAGTGCTTCTTAGGATACCTTTAATCAAAATTTCACGTTGCGAGATGGTGATTTATTCCCCATACGAACCGGCAGTATTTTTCCTGATGATATGGGGTATAAATTTACCACAACTGCAACGTTCCAATCGATCGCGTTCCAGAAAATCCCACTCACAAGATGATTTAAATGGCCATTAATTTATGGGAATTAAACATTAAATTCCTTCCATTTGGCCTATAAATTAATGACGATGAGATTTTAAAATCATGTTATATTATGAATTATTGTGTGGATGTTATTTGGACACAGGCTATTTAAAAATGTTCATCTTTTCTTAAGAAATTGATAGATGTTTAAATCTAGTAATTTAATTTTGTAATTAGCTACAATTGCGTAACTAACTAATTATATGCTTTAATTTCAGGTTATCCAAGTAAGATTGTTTCATTTTTGTTTCAGAATACTTCAATCTATAATAACTGCAAATTTCTTTCTGTTCTCTTAATTTTTAAGAAAGTTATGGGCTTTTGACCTCGATCACAGCTTTTGTGTTAAGTCAATGGGAAAAGCAATAGGGAACAAGATGCTAATTTCCTAGTTTGAAAATGGCCATAACATTTTTAATACTGAAGATATGAAAGTGAATTAGGTGTCAAATGAAACTTAATTTTATGCTTTATCTGATGGGATAAATTGCAGCCTTGATTTTTTAAATCTCAAAATTCTGTAACATTGCTACGAAAAGGACAGAACAAATCAGGGCAGGCACCAGATGACCTCAGAAAGGGTGGATCCAAGAACGGCCCATTATGGGCTGGGGAAGATGTGATAACAAGGGGGTCCATTCGCTGATAAGACGGAACATCATTATTGCTGTTAGTTCCCACATTGCTGTTACTTTCCGCATTTCTGTTAGTTCCCACATTGCTGTTAGTTTGATGGAATAACAAGGACAAAAACTGACAGTTCCACCATCAATACCATGCACAATTTATGTCATCATCTATTAAAGTATTTGCAATTACCAAACTTTACTGCATATTGCTTTATTAAGAGTGACTTGGGTTAGAATTTACTTTGATTAGCAATTGATTTATTAACATCAATATCCCAATAGTTTTAGTTTGCGCAGTTAAATTAAAAATATTTACCACATATTATTGTTTGAATGAATTGCAATATCAACCAAAATGAATCACTGCAATATATTTATCTAGCATACTACCCCAAATAATTGATTAGTATAACAACATCCACAATTTTTTTAGATTTAATTAGAAATGACATCATTTTATTGGTAGTTTCCAGGCCTAATCAATAGTTTTCTGGAATTGTAAGCAAAAAATGTATCAGTATCCTAAGTGCGAATAGCAAAAAATAATAATTGTATTTCAAGCATTTTAAAAAAAGATTGTACCTTTCAATTTAACTATTCTGGATGTATTAACTGTGAGTTTTGAGTAATGAGTTGAGAAAACTGATCTGTTAAAATTACAAATAAATGTAAGGATGAGAATGAAACCTCAAGGTAAAATAAGTAAATTCAACTTCAGATGGGCTGCGAAGTGCACTGTTGATGGAGGGTGCTAGTGAGGCAGTGATTGATGCACTCTGCCGACCTTTGTTTTCCTGAACACATAGGATGACGAATCAGGTGGCATAAAACTGGCAGTGCATTTGCTGACAGCTGTTTATTGACCCAGATGAGCTGCAACTGACCAGAATTCTATAATGGATCCAACCTTTGTTCAGTATGTTCATATTTTATTCCTCAGGATTTAACAAGAAACAATACGAGCAGAAACCAGTCACAGACAGGATTGTGATTCAACGGCTGAATTAGCAAATCTGTATTTCAATAGTTAAACCGTGTGTCTGCTTTCAATATATATAACAAATGGGGTTCTGGGGTTAAAGTAGTTGTAAATAGCTCAATAATCATGTTGACCAAGGTTCAAAGTATTCAATTTTCAGTGCAATGCAACATCCTCAAAGTGAATGCATGAGGATGTTAAATTTTATTGGAAACCAAGGTGTACAATATTGAACTGTGGTGATTATATCATTGAAAAAGTAATTCAGAGGCCTTGACTATTTTGCTTCTATTATTATTGGTACATCATTAGACATTGTTTGAAAAAACAGGAGGAAGGGATGGCCACCATTGTTAACGAAATGTCTGCTGACAAACATCCGTCAAGTTTTGCATGCCTCATTTGAAGGGAACCTGATCTGTCTTAGCTTTCACAGAAAGGCTGTTTCCTAATGTACACCGCACCATAAAGCCTGTTTGTAAGCATGGCATTCTCACAGAACCATTGCTCCTTATCTTTGTCTTATTTGTTGAAGAAGAAAAAGGGGGGGAAAAAAAACAAATCATGTCAAATGAGATGTATTTCCTTTCCGGGCCTCAGATGACAGCATGGTTTTTCATGCCTAATATAAATATAAATTACCTCCGGCTCAATACGAGGAATTTGACCTTTTCATCAGATTTTTTTATACTGCCATATCTTATAATTAAGCTCACTTTTAGGTGAACCTTTACTGCAATGAATTTTAATTATTATTTTATTTTGAGTAGTGTAGGAAGACAGTGATCTTTTATGGCAAAGTCAGGATGTATTTCATCAGTAAGGAATAATTTAAGTTGGCATTTTTGCCAATAGATCTCGTGAGAGTTTGGTTGTATCTTTAGTGCATATATCATCTAATTATTTTGCTATTGTTTGTAACAATTGCAGCATGAATGTTTGGAAACTGAAAAACTCCCATTTCAAATCTATAGGATCTTTATGCATCGAGTGTGCTACATAATTTTCAATATTGGTCACGAAGATGAGAAAAAGATTAAAAGATCTATCTGGGATTTTTTTATAAAGTGTACCTTGTAGTGTGAATGAATATAATTGCATTTCTTGTGCATGTTTTAAAATAGTATTTCACAATATTAATCCAGGCTTAAGAGGATTCGTTTTTGCACTCAAGTGGTTGGACTGGTGGTCGATCTTTACCTTATCTGTCAAGAGCACACAGTCTTATCCATTAGCAAAACCAATGCAAATCAAAGGGAGGCAGATAGCCAAGAGTGCAAAATGAAGAGTGAGTAAGAGGTCAAACAGATGGTTCGTAACAGGCTGCTTGGAAATTGGCTAGGAAGTCGAGGGCCTGATTGGTGAGCAGCCCGTGATTAGCTGCAGTGCGCTGTTAACACATTCCCCACTTGTGGGCTTGCATGCTACAACATGGGAGTACAGGGCATACAACGGACCTCCCTCTGCTCCCTCTGAACTTGGCATGGAATGCAACCATAGAATTTGCATTCATAGAGCACGGAGACTGGTACACTTTGTACCCCACCCCCTCCTGTTTATGGCAACTATATTTTCCAAGGAGCAAGAGATGGAAGCAAATGAATTCAGAAGAGGGAACAGTAATATTTTGGAGCCTATCAATGCTATAAAGGAGATGATGGAAGTCCAGAAAGGTGAATCAATTCCCAGAGTCTGGCCAGGTGTATATCCTCGGATGTTATTAGAAGTAAGGGAGGAGATTGCTTGGGCCCTGATAGATTTTGGTAACCGCATTAGCCAGAGCTGAGGTACCAGAACACAACTGAGGACAGTTAATAATGTGACTTTATATAAGGAAAGCAGGGATAAGCCAGGAAAATACAGGCCAATGAGTCTAGCATCAGTGGTGGAAAGTTATTGAAGGTATTCTGAGCACTAGAATTTATTTACATTTGGAAAGGCAAGGACTGACAGTCTGCATGACTTTGTGATTGGGAATTCATGTCTCACAAGTGACAAAGAGGTGTGTCTAAAACTAGACCATATGTTTAGTGAGGGAAACAAGGTTTAAAGGAGATCTAAGGGGTAAATCCTTTCATACACAAAATAGGTGGTATCCGGACAGGCAGGATCAGTAACCACATTCCAGAGTCATCTGGATAAACACTTGAATGAGCAGGGCATAAAGAGATATGGAATTGAGCCAGGTAAGTGGGATTAGTATAGGCAGACATGAAGGGCCTGTTTCTATGCTGCACAATTCTGACTCTCTGGTGCATAACTGGGGCAACAGCCATGACCCCATTCATTTGCAAGTGGTACCTGAATATAATGGATTAGAGTTAGGCTTATGGTAATACTATTCTCTTATAATACCAGCTATTCTTCCGGTGAATGTAATTGAAGATTCTGCTCACTATCAGGTATTGAAGTTAACAATGATAAGAACATGGCCCTTACCGATATATTGCAGCATGATGAAAACATTGCTCCAGATTTGCATCTAGTTGTACAATGACAAAGGATCAGATTAATAACACAATGCATGGTCTATCTCTCTTTATCAGCGCTTTCCATGATGATTTAGAATTCTAGTCTTCACTGCTTTTTGTTCACAGTAAATGTGAAACCATTAAAATGAGCAGCCAATTAGACAGCAGCTATTTAATATTATCCTAACTAATACCACTGCGATGCACATTTAATGAGTTTTTCAGATGCATTCCCACAGCACTCCAGCTGAACAATAATCTTGTACATCCCCTGATGGCAAAAAATAATGAATTGTGTTGTTTATAACTAGTAGTTATGAAAGGTCCTCATCCACTAGTACGTAGGTCCGGGACTTGCACAGCCCTGGTCCACAATGAGCTGAGTACCAGTTGCTGGTGCATTTGTCATTGGATTTCACAAGGGAGGATTCCTCCGGGTTATGGCTGGGAAGTTGATTTTTGTGATCCACTACTAGCCAGACCAATTCCCAACTTGCTGATTAGGAGCAACAGATTCTGACCAAGGATCTTCATTCTGAAATGTCAACTCGGCTTCTCTTGCCACACTTGCTGCCTTACCTAGCATTCTAGCATTCTAGCATTTCTAGCATTTTACTGTCTATCAGGGGCATTTGAATGGTCTTAAAAATACTCCACGCTTTGGGGGGGGGGGGGGGGTTGATACTTTTGCCCCACATGTGCCTCATGTTAAAGGCTGTTCCAGGACCAGAAACCCCAGTATACTAGCAGAGATTCAGTCATCTGTGGTTTTGCTGTGTCTCATCACCCAACTGAGCAGTGGCGGGATGGTTTTTGTGACATATTGCAGCTCTCCTGGATGGGTGCAGTGGGCAGGAGATGTAGTGGTGAGTCCAGATGGCAGGCAGAGTCCATCTCAAAGCAACCCAATTACCGAGTTGTCAATGGGGGAAAATGCTGTTGCACCACCAAAATAGGTCCACGGGATCATGATAAGCAATTAACTCGCTCATATTGTTTTCACTAAGATCACCATGCTCACTTCATCGTGCCCAGCCACTTCCAGCATTGTTATAAACAGTGTAAGCACAGTATAATGAACAATGGGTGCACAGTTCAGCACTGTGTAAATGTGGTTCAGTAACTAGAACACAAAAAGGCAGTCAACACTACTTCAGTGAGAGGAGGACAAATTGCCAGAACAAATTGACAGGTGTTCTGTGACTGAAATCATTGTAGGAGATTGTGAAAAATGGCAACTGCAATATTTTGGATGCAGCTGCAGAAGCCTTTGTACAAAAGATGAAGAGGAGAGATGTAATCTTTTTTTCATGAGTCCAAGAGATCCTCCAAAGGCAGTGGGAGGAGAAAGTTGACAGCAGTCAGTAACAGGAACGAGCTGAAGAGATTGGATATCATGCCATAAAATATTCAAGATTAAGATGGTGAACACATCTCTAATGTGATATCCCATGAACTGCGACACCAACCTCAGCCATTGCTCCAATGCAGCAAACCCCCCCTAGTGCTTCCCTTCCAACAGTCCCACTTAGCTACTCAACAATGCAAGGCACAATGCTTAAACACATTATTTGAGATGTTTGCAAACACATTCCCTCTCTTTCTGAGGGCAAGGTTGCAAGAAGGCAACAGCAGATAAGTGACAGGAGTCGGACTGGCCTGAACAAAGTTAGAGACATGGAAGGAATGGTGCTTGTCACCATTGGCATAGATATTACTAAGATACCGGTAAAAAACTAGGCTGCATTCATAGATTAGGAGAAGGCCATTGGGCCCATCATGTCCACGATGGCTGTCTACCAGAGCAATTCTCCTGTTCCTTGGCCCCTTTTCCATTGCATTGAAACATTTCCTCACAGTGTATTTATCTCATTCTCACTTGATGGTCACTGTGGAACCAGTCTCCACCATATTTGCAGATAGTACGTTCCATACATTGAGAGGAGACGGCAATATTTATTCAAATGAGATAAAGTGTGAACAGACAATTGTTGTGTTTACAGATCAGCTATACATAGAAAGAACACTCAATAAAAGACATTCCAGCTTGCTTCCATCCATCCTCATCCTTTGTTTGCTGGTGTTCCTTCTCCATAGCTGTTCATTAAATAGCTGGTGACAAAACATATGCCTCAATGCCAGTGACAAAATGCAGTGTGGACCACCGTACCTTGTGGCCCCACATTTCAGAGACCATAAGACATAGGAGCAGGATTAGGCAAATTGGCCTATTGAATCCACTCTGCCATTTGATCATGGATGATCTATTTTTCACTCTCAATGTGTTTATTTCAGAGTAGTACAGCAGCCATGTCACTGGCAGTTAAATGGTGCCAAACTGTGCTTCACTTGCCACATGGTAGGTTTGTGGTGATGGTGAAACGCTCCTAGGATGCCAGGCCGTGAGCATGTTTTAGGCCTAATTTGATGATACACTGATTGCCTTTCAGTTCTGGCACTCTTCACCCCATATCATAGAAACATAGAAACATAGAAAATAGGTGCAGGAGTACGCTATTTGGCCCTTTGAGCCAGCACCGCCAATCAATATGATCATGGCTGATCATCTAAAATCAGTATCCCATTCCTGCTTTCTCCCCATATCCCTTGTTTCCTTTAGCCCTAAGAACTATATCTAACTCTTTTATACATCCAGTGTGTTGGCCTCCAATGCCTTCTATGGTAGAGAATTCCACACTCAAAACTCTCTGGGTGAAGACGTTTTTTCACATCCCAGTCTTAAAAGGCCTACCCCTTATTCTTAAAATGTGACACCTGTTTAGAAACATAGACATGGAAATTAGGTGCAGGAATAGGCCATTCGGCCCTTCGAGCCTGCACCGCCATTCAATATGATCATGGCTGATCATCCAACTCAGTATCCTGTACCTGCCTTCTCTCCATACCCTCTGATCCCCTTAGCCACAAGGGCCACATCTAACTCCCTCTTAAATATAGCCAATGAACTGGCCACAACTACCCTCTGTGGCAGAGAGTTCCAGAGACCCACCACTCTCAAGTTTCTGGACTCCCCCAACATCGGGAAAATTTTTCCTGCATCTAGCCTGTCCAATCTCTTAAGAAGTTCATATGTTTCTATAAGTACCCCTTTCATCCTTCTAAAGTCCAGTGAATACAAGCCAAGTCAATCCATTCTTTCACCATGTCGGGAATTAACCTGGTGAACCTACGCTGCACTCCCTCAATAGCACGAATATCCTTCCACAGATTAGGAGACCAAAACTGCACACAATATCCAGGTATGGTCTCACCAGGGCCATGTACAACTGCAATGGGACCTCCTTGCTCCTATACTCAAACCCTCTCGCTATGAAGGCCAACATGCCATTTGCTTTCTTCACTGCCTGCTGTACCTGCATGCTTACTTCAGTGACTGATGTACAGTGACACCCAGGTCTCATTGCACCTCCTTTTTTCCCTAATCTGACACCATTCAGATAATAATCTGCCTTCTTGTTCTTGCCCTCAAAGTGGATAACCTAACATTTATCCACATTATACTGCATTTGCCCACTCACCCAACCTATCCAAGTTACCCTGCAGCATCATAGCATCCTCCTCACAGCTCACATTGCCACCCGGCATTGTGTCATCCGCAAACTTGGAGATTCACATGGTATCAATTGTACGAAGAAGTCAGTGTTACCTCTCTGCCTCCTACTGTCTGCCAATGGTTAGAAAATTCCTGTCATCTTTCAGTGCACACCCCTTGAGATGTAAATATTTTCAGTCTGTGTACATTGAACTTCAACTTCAAAATCACCTTGACAGCATTGGGCTATGAGCTTGTCAACTTTGTTCAAGACTGCATTCTAACTCGAGTTACAAACAGCAATGAGGGTTTCTTTACTGATGTGCAGACATCTCGCACACTGTTCCTGGCTGACATCCTGTCAGCTGAATTATTCCATGAGAACCCTTGGCATCTGATGTGTAACTTTCTCAATCTTCATCCTTATCATTTCAGCAGCTGGTCCTGATGTATGTACTCTCCAAACCAGGACCACTTGCCTACTCCTTCCTAAGCCCCTGTCCCACTGTACGAGGTAATTCACGAGTTCTCCTGAGTTTTCCCCTGATTCGAACTTGGGAATGTACATAGCGGGCCTGTAGGAGTTTGTGGATGTCTCGTAATGGCTCGTAATAGTAAATTACGAGTAAATAGTAAAAAAAAATTTCATTGCGAGCATTTTTTTACTCGTGGACATTTTTTACAGGGATGAAAAAGTCACGAGTTTACCGGATGTCCCAAGTACCTTCCGTTAGCATTACAAGCCGCTACGAGACATCCACAAACTCCTACGGACCCGCTACGGTTATTCTCCAAGTTCGAATCAGGGGAAAACTCGGGAGAACTCGTGAATAAACCTCGTACAGTGGGACAGTGGCGTTTAAGTCTTTTGTTGTGACAAGAATCATAGATATGGGATCCTCTCAAGGGTGTATTTAATAATGGCCTTCACCATAGCACCAGAAAAACATGTACCATGTGGAACTTTGTATGTTTGAGGCAAATCATACTTGTCTCCCAAATTATTCAATCCCTTACAGCCACTGCAACATGCTGCTCTGGCTCAAACAGCCTCCACCACTCCCTGACACCCCTCCAATGCTGCTAACATGTTGGCATCCATTGGCCCAAGGTGACTGTTCTGGGAAATCCACATACAACAACCGAACTCAGGAACAGGCCTTTCAGCCAATGATATCGGTGCCAAACGTGATGCCAACTTAAACTAATCACTTCTGCCTATGTCTGCTTCATATTTCACTATTCTCTGTATACTCATGTGTCTATCTAAAAGCCTCTTAAATCCACTATTATTTTTGTTTCCACCACCGTCCAGACACTAACCATCTACATTTGCTTCCAAGTCATTTATATATATATTGCAAACAAAAGAAGTCCCACCACTGATCCTTGCAGAAAACCATTGATCCAAGACTCCAGCCAGAATGATAAACTTCAGCCACTACCCTCTTTCTTCTATGGGTATGACAGTTTTGATTCCAGACTACCAAGTCACCATGGCTTCTATGGATCTTCATCTTCTGGGTCAGCCTACCATGAAGGATCTTGTCAAATGCCTTACTAAAGTTCATGAGGACAATAGACAATAGACAATAGGTGCAGGAGTAGGTCATTCGGCCCTCTGAGCCAGCTCCGCCATTCAATGTGATCATGGCTGATCATCCCCAATCAGTACCCCGTTCCTGCCTTCTCCCCATATCGCCTGACTCAGCTATTTTTAAGAGCCCTATCTAGCTCTCTCATGAAAGCATCTAGAGAACCTGCCTCCACCGCCCTCCCTGTGGAGGCAGAGAATTCCACAGACTCACCACTGTGGTTCCACAGACTCACCAAAGTGTTTCCTCGTCTCCGTTCTAAATGGCTTACTCCTTATTCTTATATGGCCCCTAGTTCTGGACTCCCTCAACATCGGGAACATGTTTCCTGCCTCTAGCGTGTCCAAACCCTTAACAATCTTATATGCTTCAATGAGATTCCCTCTCATCCTTCTAAACTCCAGAGTGTACAAGCCCAGCAGCTCCATTCTCTCAGCATATGACAGTCCCACCATCCCGGGAATTAACCTTGTAAACCTATGCTGCAAACCCTCAATAGCAAGAATGTCCTTCCTCAAATTAGGGGACCAGAACTGCACACAATACTCCAGGTGTGGTTGCACTAGGGCTCTGTACAACTGCAGAAGGACCTCTTTGCTCCTATATTTGATTCCACCTGTTACAAAGGCCAACATGCCATTCGCTTTCATCAGTGCCTGCTGTACCTGCATGCTTACTTTCATAGACTGATGTACAAGGACCCCCAGATCCCGTTGTACTTCCCCTTTTCCCAACAACGCCATTTAGATAGTAAACTGCCTCCCTGTTTTTGCTTCCAAAGTGGATAACCACTTACATTTATCAGCATTAAACTTCATCTGCCATTTTTGACTGGGTATCGAGTAATGAGGAAGGGTTAGTTAGCAGTCTTGTTGTGCGTGCCCCCTTGGGCAAGAGTGACCATAATATGGTCGAGTTCTTCATTAGGATGGAGAGTGACATTGTTAATTCAGAAACAATGGTTCTGAACTTAAAGAAAGGTAACTTTGAGGGTATGAGACATGAATTGGCCAAGATTGCCTGGCAATCAATTCTAAAAGGGTTGACGGTGGATACGTAATGGAAGACATTTAAAGACTGCATGGATGAACTACAAAAATTGTTCATCCCAGTTTGGCAAAAGAATAAATCAGGGAAGGTAGTGCATCCATGGATAACAAGGGAAATCAGGGATAGTATCAAAGCAAAGGATGATGCGTACAAAGTAGCCAGAAAAAGCAGCATACCAGAGGACTGGGAGAAATTCAGAGACCAGCAGAGGAGGACAAAGGGCTTGATTAGGAAAGGAAAAATAGTTTATGAAAGAAAACTGGCAGGGAACATAAAAACTGACTGCAAAAGCTTTTATAGATATGTGAAGAGAAAGAGATCAGTTAAAACAAATGTAGGTCCCTTGCAGTCAGAAACAGGTGAGTTGATCATGGTGAACAAGGATATGGCGGACCAATTGAATAACTACTTTGGTTCCGTCTTCACTAAGGAAGACATAAATAATCTGCCTGAAATAGCAGGGGACCGCGGGTCAAAGGAGGACTTGAGTGAAATCCAGGTTAGTCGGGAAGTGGTGTTGCGTAAATTGAATGGATTAAAGGCCGATAAATCCCCAGGGCCAGATAGGCTGCATCCCAGAGTACTTAAGGAAGTAGCTCCGGAAATAGTGGATGCATTAGTGATAATCTTTCAAAACTCTTTAGATTCTGGAGTAGTTCCTGAGGATTGGTGGGTAGCAAATGTAAGGGAGGGAGAGAGAAAACGGGGAATTACAGACCAGTTAGTCTAACATCGGTAGTGGGGAAACTGCTAGAGTCAGTTATTAAAGATGGGATAGCAGCACATTTGGAAAGTGGTGAAATCATTGGACAAAGTCAGCATGGATTTACGAAAGGTAAATCATGTCTGACGAATCTTGTGGAATTTTTCGATGATATAACTAGTAGCGTGGATAGGGGAGAACCAGTGGATGTGGTGTCTCTGGAATTCCAGAAGGCTTTCGACAAGGTCCCACACAAGAGATTAGTATATAAACTTAAAGCATATGGCATTGGGGGTTCAGTATTGATGTGGATAGAGAACTGGCTGGCAAACAGGAAGCAAAGAGTAGGAGTAAACGGGTCGTTTTTCAATAGCAGGAAGTGACTAGTGGGGTACCACAAGGCTCAGTGCTGGGACCCCAGCTATTTACAATATACATTAATGATCTGGATGAGGGAATTGAAGGCAATATCTCAAAGTTTGCGGATGACACTAAGCTGGTGGGGCAGTGTTAGCTGTGAGGAGGATGCTAGGAGACTTCAAGGTGACTTGGATAGGCTGGGTGAGTGGGCAAATGTTTGGCAGATGCAGTATAACGTGGATAAATGTGAGGTTATCCACTTTGGTGGCAAAAATAGGAAAGCAGACTATTAGAGTATAGGAGCAGGGAAGTTCTACTTCAGTTGTATAGGGTCTTGGTGAGACCACACCTGGAGTATTGCGTACAGTTCTGGTCTGCAAATCTGAGGAAGGACATTATTGCCATAGAGGGAGTGCAGAGAAGGTTCACCAGACTGATTCCTGGGATGCCAGGACTGTCTTATGAACAAAGACTGCATAGACTCGGTTTATACTCCCTAGAATTTAGGAGATTAAGAGGGGATCTTATAGAAACTTACTAAATTCTTAAGGGGTTGGACAGGCTAGATGCAGGAAGATTGTTCCCGATGTTGGGGAGGTCCAGGACAAGGGGTCACAGCTTAAGGATAAGGGGGAAATCCTTTAGGACCGAGATGAGAAGGACTTTTTTCACACAGAGAGTGGTGGGTCTCTGGAACTCTCTGCCACAGAGGGTAGTTGAGGCCAGTTCATTGGCTATATTTAAGAGGGAGTTAGATGTGGCCCTTGTGGCTAAGGGGATCAGAGGGTATGGAGAGAAGGCAGGTACGGGATACTGAGTTGGATGATCAGCCATGATCATATTGAATGGCGGTGCAAGCTCGAAGGACCGAATGGCCTATTCCTGCACCTAATTTCTATGTTTCTATGTTTCTATCTGCCCACTCCACCAACCTGTTCAAGTCACCCTGCATTCTCATAGCATCCTCCTCACAGTTCACACTGCAACCCAGCTTTGTGTCATCTGCAAATTTGCTAATGTTACTTTGAACCCCTTCATCCAAATCATTGATGTATATTGTAAATAGCTGCGGTCCCACCACCGAGCCTTGCGGTACCCACTAGTCACTGCGTGCCATTCTGAAAGAGGGACCCGTTAATCCCTACTCTTTGTTTCCTGTCTGCCAACCACTTCTCTATCCATTTCAGCTCTCTACCCCCAATACCATGCACCCTAATTTTGCCCACTAATCTCCTGTGTGGGACCTTATCAAATGCCATCCATTGTCCAACATTCTCAATCAAGTTTGGAAGACATGACCTGGCCAGCACAAAACCACATTTACTGATCATATTAGTCCATTCTTTTCCAAATGAGCAAAAATGCTATACCTTAGAATCCTCTCCAGAAGCTCTCCTAGCATTGCAGTGAGGCTCACCAGCCTACACTTCCCGGATCATCTCTATTTCCCTTAGTTTAGTTTAGATTAGAGATACAGCGCAAAAACAGTCCCTTCGATCCACCGAGTCTGCGCCGACAAGCAATCCCCATACACTTGCACTATGCTACACACTAGGGACAATTTACTATTTACAGAAGACAAGAAACCTACAAACCTGTGCATCTTTGGAGTGGGTTGAAACCGGAACACCCAGAGAGAACCCACGAGGTCACAGGAAGAAGGTACATGCTCCACACAGACAGCACCCGTAGTCAGGATCCTTCTTAAACAAAGGAGCAACATTGTTACTCTCAGGTCCTCTGGGACCTTGCATTTGGCAAGAAAGGATCCAAAGTTTTGTGTTAAGACCCCAGTAATCTCAGCTCTTGCCTCGCTCAATAACATGGGCTAAATCACTTTAGGCCCTGGGGCCATATCCACCTTAACCCGTGTACTCGTTTATTACCTTGCCTTCATCCTGATTCCAAGCATAAATTCCCTAATTTCGCCTTGAGTGGATGTACCCTGGTTACCCTTTGCTTTCAATACGTTTAAATATTCTCCCAATTTCTTTTATTCCGACTTACCAGTAACATTTCATGGCCCCTTCTTGCTCTCCTACTTCCCTGTATATGTTCTTTCCTGTTTTCCTTATATTCCTCAAAGGCTCTATCTGATTTCATCTTCCTTATGTTTATATATGCTTACGTTTTCTTTTTGACCAAATTTACAACCTCTCTCATCATTCAAGATTCCCTTATCTGCTCATCCTTGTCTTCAGAAAACTCACACATGTCTAATGTGGTCTTACCCAATAACATCTGCTCCCAATTTACTTTCCCTTGCTTCTGCCTCACAATTTTGCTTCTTGACCTTTTTGCAATTTAGTGCTTCCTCCAAGTTCCAGACTTGCCCTTATTCATAACTATCTTAAAATTAATGGAGTTGTGTTCACTGCAACATAAATGATCTTCCACTGAAATGCCATTGTCACCTGGCCAGGCATGTTTCCTAATACAAGGTTAATGTATGGTCCTCATACATTCGCTCACTTGGTGCACCACCCTATATTAAGCTTCAATTTCAAGACATACGGCAACCACTCTGTGTGGCAGCAGAAAATGTACTGACTGGAACAAATAAGCGAACATCACTGAAACATCATTCTTAACATCCCCACTCACAAATCATCGCTAATCGAATTTTACAGATTCTATGCATGCTGAAGAAGAGATTATTTTTATGTTTGTTACTGATTTAAGATTCTCTGGACAGATTTTCTACTTACAATATAGATCCAGTCACACATCATGTATAGGAAGGAACTGCTGATGCTGATCGACACCAAAGATGGACACAAAATGCTGGAGTAACTCCGTGGAACAGGCAGCATTTCTGGATAGAAGGAATGGGTGACGTTTCAGGTCGATACCCTTCTTCAGACAAAGTCACACCTCATTTCAGGACCTGAGCACAGCTTAGCCTTGTTGTTGATAAAATCCAACATCATAAGCATTAAACCAACTCCTACAATTGTTGACATGCTTGGGAAAAGTACTGCATTGCAACTAGGGGTATATTCAAATGGCAAGCAGAATTTTGTACTTAAAGCTAATTGTACATTAATGCCCAATTCTGGAATCGGGGGCTGAGAAATCAAATTGTATAATACAATCTTTGTGTATTTTACTGCACTTTCTATGGAGGAAAAAACAAGTCAAATAAAACTGTGGCCTTTCTTTGTCAGTCATGCTGTGTGATTTTCATTTGAATCCTTTGTTGTCTGCTGTGGTCAGGTATGGAGACACGCAGAAGAGTGCAGTGGTGTGATGATTTTTTCATCCAGGCATGCACGATCTGAAGATTTAGTTTAAGGTGAGGGGGGAAAGATTAATAGGAACCTGAGGAGTAACTTTTTTACTCAAAGGGTAGTGGCTCTATGCTGGAGGAGGTAGTTGAGGCAGCTACTATCATAACATTTAAGAGACATTTGAACAAGTACATGAATAGGGCAGGTTTAGATGGTTATGCGCCACACAAGGCATTTTTCCCATCCAGAGATGCTACCAGACACACTGAGTTACTCCAGCATTTTGTGTCTATCGTCGGTGTAAACCAGCATCTGCAGTTACTTCCTGCATGTTCGATCCAACTTGATCCTTATGGCTACGTCCACATGCATTTCAAAATCTTATAGTCATGCCAGATAAAATATATAAATTGTAAAGAAACTGGTGAGTGGTTTATTTAGTTGCTATTTTAAATGTGAAATACTGTTAGTTGAAAATTAATACTGTTTAATTAAATTGTTATATTGAAATACTGTTAGTTGAAAATTAATACTGTTTAATTAAATTGTTTTTCTAACTGTGTATGTGGGGGGGGAGGGGAAACTTTAAAATTTCTTCCCTGCACGAGAGACCCGACTT
Source organism: Raja brachyura (assembly GCA_963514005.1). The sequence goes on along the minus strand of OY740783.1, from coordinate 39,218,274 downwards.
TTTCCTGTCGAGTCTCCGTTGTCGTTTGGGCCTTGCACAGCGGAGCGGCCTCCGACCGGGACGAGTTGCGGACTTACCATCGTGGGGCTGGCCGGCCTCGGAGCGTGGGGAGCAGTGGTGGCTCGCCGCTGCGGCCCGACTCCGGGCTCCGGAGCACCGCGTGGGGAGCGGTGGTGGCTCGCCGCTGCGGCCCGACTCCCGACTCCGGAGCTCCAGCTGCAGCTGCAGACCGGTGGACTGTCGGGATATCGGGAGCTCGCGGGTCCGGGTGACAGACCGCTCTCCGGAGCTCCTGCAACACAGCTTCTCCAGCCCGTGTCACGGGGTTGGAGCGACCCGGAGCGGGGCCATACATCGCCCGGCGCGGCTTCAATGGCCGCGGGACATTCCAGCGCCCGCTGGGGGCTCCAACGTTGTGACTGTTGGGCCTAGAGCGGGGCCGTACATCGCCCGGCCCGGGGCGGCCTCAATGGCCATGGGACTTAACACCGCCCGCCTGGGGCTTTGACCTCAGGAGTGAAATGGTGCGGCGGAGAGAGAAGACTTTGCCTTCCATCACAGTGAGGAGGAGATTCACTGTGATGGATGTTTGTGTAAATTGAATTGTTTGTGTGTTTTTTTATGAGTTGTTCTGTTTGTATGGCTTGTAGAAACGGAGTTTCGTTCGAGCCTCTCTGAGGTTCGAATGACAAGTAATAAAATCAAAATCAAAAAATTAATACACCATTAAATTCCAAAAGGCAATTATCATGCTTATATAATAAGTTGAATATCAAACTGTTAACCTTACCATCTACTTACCATCCTAGTTATTCCTTACAGTCAAGGTGACGGGAGTGAAACTCTAATGGCAACTTTTAAGGGGTGCCGTCCTGTAGGGATATGGCTGCCCAGCCTGCAGCTGTCTGTCTTCTCACCTCTTTTTTTAATTTTTAGTGAGTTAAGCGTTTTGATTTTGGAGGTCTATTCTTTTTTTATGTGGGGGGTGGGGGGGGGGGGGGAGAGGGGGAAACTGCTTTTCAGGGTCCCTACCTGGTTGGAGAGCTGCTTTCCTTTGAGCAGCATCTCGACCCGTCCTTGCGGCCTACCATCGGGGTCTGGAGCGGCATTTCCTGATGGTACCGGCCAGAACCACGGCTTCGGCGGCGGTGCAGCGCTGGAGAGCTATCGTGGAACGGGCGATGCCTTGCCCGGGTCGCTGCGCTGGAACTCGGGGATGCTGGGACCGCCGACAAAAACATAATGGAGCTGCGGGTCTGTGGAGCGGCCAGCCGTGGGCGGCGGCTCTGAACTTTAACATCGGAAGCCTGAGATCTCTCGCCGAGATTGCCAGTGGTGGAGCTCCATCCAGCGTGGCCTGTCGGCTTCGGAAGCCGCCGTCTCTGGTAAGGAAGCGGCCGTTCCAGGTTTCCCATGATGCTGAGAGGGTTCTCGCGACGCTGGAGCACCATCACCCGGCGAGCACGGCCTGGAACATCAGGCCTCCGTAAAGGCGACTGCGGAGGCCTCAATAGGCCCGACTATGGGTGGACATGGGGATGGGGACTGGACTTTGTGCCTTCCCTCATAATGGGAACCATTGTGGGGGGATGTTTTTATGTTTAAATTTCTTTATTATTGTTATGTTGTATTCTGTTTAATGTGCTGCAATGGCAATCCGTATTTCACTACACCAATTGGTGTATGTGACAAATAAAGAACCTTTGAACCTTTCACTTATGATGGTTATTTATTATTACTTGCTTGATATTTTATATCTTTCACATTTAGTTGATGAATTAATGTAACACATATACCATAGAAAATGCCTCACTAAATGCCAAGTTGAAAGCAGTTGAGAAGTTATTGCAGTGAATAAGGAAAATACATCAGTTATTGAATTGTAATATGTGATAATGTCTCATTTTAAACTTAACAAATGGGATTAAATGGTTAGTGTTTCCAGAATTGATTAGTTTAATATTTCTCTAACATAGCATAATGAGCACATAATTCAGTTTTGGCCTGGATCCAGCTGGTTTGGATCCAACTCCCAGATTCTCCACCTGTGGTGCCTGTCCACCGATGTTTACCCAGGCTGGATGTTGAAAATACTGTAGATGGAGCGCCACTGCGGCACCCAGGTTTAAGCTTATTTTTTTTTAAAAAGAAAAAAACCTACTAAACATGGTGTTATGATTTAAATGATGAAAATGACGTATTAATGACGTAAATGACTTATTAAAACCCCACAAAATAATTAAAGTGTTAAAATAAACAAAATATTTGAATTTCCTATATACATACTGTATTCATAGGGCCAGGAAACATCATTGTGGATTCCAGCTCTGGCTGGTGCAGGATAAGGAATACAGCTGGTGAACTGCATGGATATCAATGATGGATTGGATTGGCTCCTGCACTGGCAAAAGAGCGTAATACACCCCCCAAAAAAACACAACATGCTGGGGAAACTCAGCAGGCCAGGCTGCATCTCTATAGAATATGAGTAGGTGCCGTTTTGGGACCCAGAAATGTCACTTTTTCATGGCTTCGAGAGATGCTGCAGACCTTCTCAAATACTCCATCACTTTGTCTTTATTTGTAAACCAGCATCTACAGTTCCTTGTGCATGCAATATTCCCCAATATTGCTGTTAATCTATATTGATACTAGACTAAGTGAGACCCGTCGGGTCCCATGTTCACACGGGAGGGCTGGCCCCCCAACGCAATATTCCACCTCTCCACCAATTCCAATATTGGTGGCCAGTGGGGGTGGGGGCTTTCTGGAGCGCTAGTATGGGTGTTGTGGGCCAAAGGGACTGGTTTCCAGAGGGTTAGTATGAACATTGTGGGCCGAATGGATTATTGGGCTGGCAGCTCAGTCATTCAGGCCTGGTGGGCTGGCAGCTCAGTCACTCAGGCCTGGTGGGCTGACAGCTCAGTCACTCAAGGCTGGTGGGCTGGCAGCTCAGTCACTCAGGGCTGGTGGACTTGCACCTCAGTCACTCAGGGCTGGTGGGCTGACAGATCATGCACTCAGGGCCGGTGGGCTGGCAGTTCACTCACGGCTATTCCTTGAAATTCCATTTCAAGCAGAGTGCAGGCCACCACATTCAATTTCATAGCATTCCAAGCAGAGTGCAGGCCACCACATTCAATGTCATAACATTTCAGGCAGAGTGCAGGCCACCACATTCAATTTCATAGCATTTCAAGCAGAGTGCAGGCCACCACATTCAATTTCATAGCATTTCAAACAGAATGCAGGCCACCACATTCAATTTCATAGCATTTCAAGTAGAGTGCGGACCACCACATTCAATTTCATAGCATTTCAAGCAGAGTGCAGGCCACCACATTCAATTTCATAGCATTTCAAGTAGAGTGCAGGCCACCATATTCAATTTCATAGCATTTCAAGCGGAGTGCAGGCCACCAAATTGCCAAACAACTCATTGCATTGTCATTAAGGGCTAAAAAATAATTTATTGCAAGTTCATTGCAGACTCACAGTTCAGTTGATTCACAGCTTAGAATCACAATAGTGGACTCTGCCTCGCGATCTTCCAGAGTGACTGATTCACATCCAGGCATCCGGGGTGTTATAGTCCTGCCCCCCCTCCCCCCCCCCCCCAGAAGGGGCGTCACCTTCATCGTGGTGATTGATGGGTGAGAGGACCAATCAGATGATCTCAAGATGTTTTAAACATTCATAACTTTTTTATTTTTCATCGATCGGAAAAATCCTCGGGGCTGCCTCAGCAGAGGAGGACTGTGAGCAAGATGGCAAAAAATCATAGCGATATATGATAGCGTTTTTTTCTAAAATCAATATACAGCGCAGACAGGAAGTGTTGAAGATGGGACTTTTAGTTCTATAGATAAGATTATTGATATGTATTTCCTGTATTTTTAAGTTTAGACTTTAGAGGTACAACGTGGAAACTGGCCCTTCGGTCAACCGAGTCCGCGCCAACCAGTTAGCACCCAGTACACTAAACTACATACACTAGGAACAATTTTTTACAACTTACTGAAGCCAATTTTACCTACAAAGCCTGTACGTCTTGGGAGTGTGGGAGGAAACCAGAGCACCTGGGGAAAATAAGCGGTTACAGGACCAACGTTCAAACTCTGTACAGACACTACCCATAGTCAGAATCGAACCCTGGTCTCATGCTCTGTGCGTTACTGTGCCGCCCTAAATTATATGGAACATTTCCATGCATTTCCTGAAAGGGCATTGGATTGATCAACGTCGATGTGTGTTTGAATTCCTTTCATTTACCCGGCTGGGCTGGCACCTGGTTGGACACAGACCACTGCCCTATTAGATGGGCCTTGGTTATAAGTTCACAAGTGATAGGAACAGTATCAGGCCATTTGGCCTATCGTCTACTCTGCCATTTAATCATGGCTGATCTATCCTAACCCCATTCTCCTGCCTTCTCCCAATAACCCTTGACGCGTACTAATCGCAAATCTATGTATCTCTGCCTTAAATATATCCATTGACTTATTTCGCTACTGTGAATCAGGCACAGGGAAGATTAAATGCCTTTACTAGGCTAGATTATAAATGCACATCACCGGTGCCTTTGCTTTGCTCACTGAGGAGTTGCTGTGTTGAATAGTGGTCAAATCTGACCCTGAGATAATGCAAATGCCTCACTAATGTGAATACAAATAAATGGCTGGACTGGGTTAATGGTGTTCGCAGGGAAGCCCCTTTGCAAAAATAAATGTAGTCAATCCAAAATGATAAAGAATTCCCAGAACCAACTAAGCTGATTTAAAAAGTCAACATGATACAGAAAAGCTAATTAAAACAGAATTTTAAAGGATAATATGAAATAAAAGGATCTGAATCTTTGTAAACAAAACCTTAGGCTTTAAGCCGCTGGGAGAATAGAAAGATGATTATCAGTTAAAAGTTAAGTTTTCACGTTCAATTTGATGCTGCACATGTGTTTTAAATGCACTTAATTTAACAATCTATCTGACTGGACTCTTTCTTTCCTTCTTACTTATAGTTCACAAGCATAAAAAATACTGCATGATTATATGAAGGGTTTTTTTTTCACCTGAGACAAATATTCGGATGCTCTCAAGTTCGGTGAAACAATAGTTAACTCTTTATCCCCAACGCGGAAACCATATGGTTGACAGCTGCAAGAAATAAGCCAAGTGGACAGAAAGAATGTTTTAATAGCTGAATGAAAGAAAACAATTACCAAAAGAATTTCAGGTTTTATAAACATGTTTGGGATTCAAATAAGAGGGAAAAGGATCACACTCAATAAAATAAATCAAACTTTACTAAGCAGGATTAAAACTGTGGGATCTACAATGCACCCCCAACACAAGAACTTTGGACACAATGGACAAGAGAGTGTTGGACATTTTTGAAAAACTGGCAATGAGGAAACTGATATAACTTGGCCCAATCTGGCAGTTCAGAGCTTGTACACGACTCCTGCTACTTACAGGCTGCAGCTAACTTAATGTGGACAGGTACTGGGTGCTAATTAATTTAATTTAAACCTTAAGAAGACTGGGGCTGTTTGCGGCCTTGATCTTACCGGGTTTTAATAGAATATTCCTTGTGGGCCAGGTCGATCAGGAATGGACCATTCCAGAAGGAAACTTATGACTTTCCCTGCCCTGATTTCCACTCTCTCCTACCAGCCAGTCTGTCAATTGGGGCAGCTCTCTGGTAAGACTCTGCAGGGTTTCACTCAAGTGTCACCTTCCATTACGATCATCACCTTGCAGGATTCTTCATCTCTTGCTGGGTTAACCTGCTCTTCCCACCTCTCCACTCCTTTTGAAGCCACTGTGTTACTGTTTCTAGAGCAAATATTTAAAATCTGCATGTTCTTTTGCTTCCATTAGGCAACTCCACTGGCCTATGTATTTGAAAAGCACTGAAGATAAATTTTTGTACTGATAAATTTCCCAGACCAAGCAGAAATTCTTGGCATTTAAACACCTCCGGCCTCAATCCTGAGTAACGCATCAGAATAACACCAGATGGTGGTCTGTAGTGCTGACCAGACTGATGGATTCAAAGCCAGAGATAGGATATGTAACAGCTCCAGGCTAAATAGGGTCACAGAACACAGTCTCTACATCTTCTGAACTGCCTGTGTTAAATCTAGTCTCTTACGCAGTGAGAAAGGTGTGACCCTGCAAGGCTTGTATCTGGTGCTTTATTCAGGCTTGTGACCAGAGGTATTTAAAGGCCAAGAACTTTGTTTGGTTTCAGAACTTTATAAGTACAACATTTTCCTTCAATATTTTCTAACTACATAGCCTTAGAAACATAAGAGAACTGTATAATGGAAGCAAAAGAGCTTGCGGACTTTAAATATTTGCTTAGCTTTGCTGACTAAAGAGCCAAGTTGGCAATATCTCTGAAAAGTAGTCATGGAGCGTTAAGCACAGAAAGAAACCCACTGAGTCTGTGCCAACTTCAAGCACCCATTGACATTGATCCTACATGAACGCATTCTATTCTCTCCACATTCTTGTACAAATCCCCACATATTCTGCACTCACCCTGCACACGAGAAGCAATTTATAGTGGACAATTAACTTACTATCCCAAATGTGGTTTGGATGTGTGAGGAAATCTGTGTACCCCAAGAAAGCTCTCACTTGTTATAGGGCGAGCAAGAAAACTCCACACAGACAGTATCAGAGGTCAGGATTGCAACTCTCCTTGGAACTCACCATCGTGTATAATTCGGACACTTAGCTGTTTCCTGACCTAGGAGCACTGACATGAATCCTCATATACCCTCATTCTGTACGACTGCATCCACTAGAAATCTAAGACTGAATGAGCTGCTGAAGTGGAAGCTCCTGCTTTTGGAAGTATCTGACTTGACATTTTCCTCACCATTTAGTCACCTTGTGTATAAAGTAGAAGTTCCATCTGTTGCAAAGCAATGAGAAAATCCTCTGAAATAGTGGAATGCCAAGCAAAGTTAAATATCTTGGAGTGTGTAGGGAGGAACAACAGATGCTGGTTTAAACCGAAGATAGACACAAAAAGCCGGAGTAACTCAACGGGTCAGACAGCATCCCTGGAGAAAAGAAGGGTTTCGACCAGATAAGTCACCTATTCCCTTGCTCCAGAGATGCTATCTGACCCACTGAGTTACTTTTTGTGTCTATCTTCACAATTAAAACTGTTTTCCTGAATGATCAATCAATCACATCATGGAGGTGCAGCAAGCAGTTTGCAGAACCCTTGTGGAATTTGAGTGCCCTTACCCTTATTATAATGCAAAATAAAGGCTGCCACTGGCTTCATATGGTGAAGGTACAGTGAACTTACATTTTGTGCTTGAAAGGCATTCTTATGGACGAGAATAAACAAGTACCATGGCAACTGTGTTGGATAAGGAATTAATTTAGCAGAACAGCAGTGTTGTGCTTGTAGATCAAAGGTCCAGGTTGCCTCCGGGGAGTTTAAATAGAAAATGAAGATTACAGGAGATTATGGCATTCCATTGCCGAGTATGGTTCATTTTCTAAATACTTTGTCTTTAGAAGAATTGCACATTTATTTGACTAGATGTAATGTTGAGATTAGAAAATAATTTGAAAACGGAGATAATTTTAGATCAATACAGAACCATGAAATGCCACTAATTTATTCCTATAGATTTTACCAAGCAGACGTAATATCGTACTCAACTGTATCGGTTTAAAAAACTAGTATGTGCATTGTACTTCACTTCTCTCATTAAGTTAGACTGTCATGTTTTCGTTGGGAGCGAGTGGTGATGATGAAGTTGCACAATAAATTAACCTAACTTCAGTTTAACTACCAAAGGATTGGAGGAGAAATGTCATATCGTCAACCTATTTTGGAAAATGGATTTAGCAGCATCCGATGATAAACTCCTTAGGGCCTCATTAAAGGTCATTGCTTAACTTATCTACGACAGAATGGCTCCTGGAGTTATATTACTGGCCACCACAGGATGAGGCAGGGATCCCACTCCTGTCCACCCCACTGTTCATCTCAGACTTATCAGTCAGTGGCTCAGATTCACATGCTGATTCAGGTTAGTTTTTACACAGTGGTGATGTTGGGAATAACCCAGGGTGGTGGAGGAGGGAGCAATAATGATATTTAAATGGCCTTGTATAAGCTCAGGAGACTTGTTGAAGAAGATTTGTATATGAGACGCAGATGGAGACAAGTACAATATATGGCAGATCTTTTTTGGAAAAGATGGACACAAGAATATTTATCCTCTGATCCAATAGCGACAACGATGGTTGAGGGTTAGAAGAAATTTTGTTCCAGGTGATATTGATTTTGTTGTTGATTCTACTGCATCACGAGGTTCATGGTTGAAGGGGAAAGATACTGGAGATCATGCCTGACGTTAAGGGTTTGGGGCGCACAGTTCGACTTCAGACTAAGAACAATGTTTTAATAAGACCAATAACCAAGATATGCTTGCTTCTAGAAGGCAAAGGTGATGGTGGAAGAATCGATAAAGAAGTCTGAATGCTGATTGATAAAATTCTATTGATTCTATGATGCTCCTGAACACATCATCAGTGATGTAACCTGGGGTCATTGCGTGTTTCGGGTTTTTCAACATTAGACACCCTCACCCAGGCGACCCAGCCGTGGTTGATCAGACCACGACTTGTGTTCAGGTGACATTCGCTCCTCCCCAAGGACCTCCTCTCCTGATCCACAGCCATCTCGAGGCCTTCTCTTTTGCCTCTGTGGTGTTCTTGATGGCTCTTCTCTCCATTCCGTTGATGCCCAGTGGACTCAAGGCGTTGTAGAGCGATTGCCCTGCAAATCCTCTGCAGCCAACCTCGATGGGCATACACCGTGCCTACCACTCCTGCTTACGGCAGTCTGGCCTCAGGGTGGTCGTGGCAATGTGCTGTGGGAACTTCAGCTGTTTCACCAGGTCTACAGAAAGCTGCCAGTCCTGCGCAGTCGTCAGGATTCCTGATGGATACCTGGCTGCTGTGGTTCTTAGGATGTGGATTCCTGACGGATACCTGGCAGCTGCACTCCGGCCTTCACGAAGGTGATCATCTGGATGGTGGGCCGTGCTCTTCTGCAGCTGCTGATTCCCATGCTGATGGCTTCTGCAATGGGTTTAAGAACCTGATCATGACGCCCGGTGTACCGGCCCTGTCCAAGAGCATTTGGGCAGCAGCTCAGGATGTGTTCCAACGTCCCCTTGCCTGAGCATTGCGGGCAATCCGGAGATTCCGCTTTGCTCCAGATGAAGTAGTTCGATGGGCTGGGCAAGACATCGTACACTGCCTGGACCAGGAGCTTGATGTGCTGTGGTTCAGCCTGCCAGAGCTCATTCCATGTGACCTTTCGGTCCATGGCCTGCTCCCACCTTGTCCAGGCTCCCTGCTGCCTCAATCCAACTGCTCTGGTACACCTCTCCTCGTCCATCACTTCCCTCACTTCCTCCTGGACCAGCCTGCACCTCTCCTTCCCCTTGGCCTTGTCAAACTGGGGAGTTGGGAAGATTCCCAGGCCAGCTCTTCCCCAAGTCACTGCTCCCACCAGGACTCTCTGGCGTATCCAAGACTCCACTTGCAGCACGGTTTCGCCGGATCTCCACTTCCTCCCATTTTTCACCTCCACCCCTGCCTGAGCCACCTTGGGATGACTGGAGTCCCTGGACAGCATCACCTCTCTGGCCCGAGTCACCTCAAACTCCTCCTCCAGAAACTTCAGCAGCAGCTGGAGCTTGGTGTTATTTCCATAAAGGGCGAAGCTGCTAATGCTCCTGGGCAGTCCCAGCCATCTCCTGAGAAAGCTGCTGACTTTCCTCTCCAATCTCTCTACGATGGATATTGGGACTTCGTAGACAAGCAGTGGCCAGAGTATCCTTGGCAGGATACCATGCTGGTAAATCCATGCCTTGAACTTGCTGCGAAGCCCTGACCTGTCCACCACTCACAACCAGCTCTCCAGCTCCTGACAGGTTGCCTGGAGTGATGCTGTATCCTTCAGGCTGCTGTTAAACACCTTGCCAAAACTCTTCACTGACCTTTCGAAGACAGTTGGAATTGGTGTCCCTTCAATGCTTAAGTGGAACCTGTCCATGACTTTCCCCTTCTTCAGCACCAGTGACCTTGATTTTCCTAGCTTAAACCTCATCCTTGCCCATCCAATCAGTTTCTCCAACCCCTGCAGGATCCACCTGCCTCCTGGCACTGACTCTGTGGTGACAGTCAGGTCATCCATGAAATCTCTAATTAGTGGTTGGAGCATTCCTGACTTGGTCCGAGGACCCCGGCACTCTGGCTCAGCAGACTTGACGATCATATATATACAGGTAGACAAAAATTCTGGAGAAACACAGTGGGTGAGGCAGCATCTATGGAGTGTAGGAAATAGGTGACGTTTCTGGTCGAGACCCTTCTTCAGACTGTATATATATATACTAGACTAAGTGGGACTCATTGGGTCCCAGCATCACACGGGAGGGCTGGTCCCCCAACACAATATTCCACCTCTCCACCAATTCCAATATTGGTGGCCAGTGTGGGGGGGGGGGGGGGGGGGGGGGGGCTTTCTGGCGCACTAGTATGGGTGTTGTGGGCTGAAGGGACTGGTTTCCAGAGGGCTAGCATGGACATTGGGGGCCGAATACATTCTTGGGCTGGCGGCTCAGTCACTCAAACCTGTTGTGCTAGTAGCTCACTCACTGACGGCTGGTGGGCTGGCAATTGGCTCACGGCTATTCCTTGAAATTCCATTTCAAGCAGGGTGCAAGGCCATCAAATTCAAGTGCAATTTCTTACCACTTCAAGCAGTGTGCAAGGCCACCAAATTCAAGTGCAGTTTCATTCTACTTCAAGCAGGGTGCAAGGCCTTGCAAGGCGTGGCCCTTGTGTGATTGACAGGAGAGAGAATCTAAACATTTAAAAAACACTAATAACTCTTTTAGTTTTCATCGATGGGAAAAATCCTCGGTACCTGATGAACGGAGGGGGACTCTGAGTAAGATGGCCAAATATCTCAGCCATATGTGGTAGCGTTTTTTCTAAAATCAATATAAAGAGCAAACAGGAAGTGGTCAAGATTAGACTTTTAATTATATAGAAGGCAAGGCGACTTTAATTAGGCAAGGCGACTTTAATTAGGCAAGGCGACTTTAATTAGGCAAGGCAACTTTAATTAGGCAAGGCAACTTTAGCATTTCCAAACCAAAGGCAACACAGCTTTAGCATTTCCAAACCAAAGGCAACACAATTTTAACATTTCCAAACCAAAGGCTATACAGCTTTAGCATTTCCAAACCAAAGGCAACACAGCTTTAGCATTTCCAAACCAAAGGCAACACAGCTTTAGCATTTCCAAACCAAAGGCAACAAAGCTTTAGCATTTCCAAACTATATTTTCAAACCACATTAAGGACACTGACAGGTCAGTAAAACCACTCACAGTATAGTAGACATGTGTTCAGTGTTATTCACAGCTCAGACTGAGTGACGTGACCCTCTCGCTCCCCCATCTTGCAGAGACTGACTGAGGCACTCAACACTTCCGGGTATGATAGTCCCTCCGGAAGGGGCGTGGGCTTCAGGAGAGAGAATCTCAACATTTTTTAAACACTAATAACTCTTTTATTTTTCATCGATGGGAAAAATCCTCTTGTTCTGCGCAGCGGAGGGGGACTCTGAGTAAGATGGCCAAAAATCACAGCCGTAAGTTACAGCGTTTTTTATAAAATCAATATAAAGAGCAAACAGGAAGTGGTCAAGATTAGACTTTTAATTATATAGAAGGCAAGGCGACTTTAATTAGGCAAGGCGACTTTAATTAGGCAAGGCGACTTTAATTAGGCAAGGCAACTTTAATTAGGCAAGGCAACTTTAGCATTTCCAAACCAAAGGCAACACAGCTTTAGCATTTCCAAACCAAAGGCAACACAATTTTAACATTTCCAAACCAAAGGCTATACAGCTCTAGCATTTCCAAACCAAAGGCAACACAGCTTTAGCATTTCCAAACCAAAGGCAACACAGCTTTAGCATTTCCAAACCAAAGGCAACAAAGCTTTAGCATTTCCAAACTATATTTTCAAACCACATTAAGGACACTGACAGGTCAGTAAAACCACTCACAGTATAGTAGACATGTGTTCAGTGTTATTCACAGCTCAGACTGAGTGACGTGACCCTCTCGCTCCCCCATCTTGCAGAGACTGACTGAGGCACTCAACACTTCCGGGTATGATAGTCCCTCCGGAAGGGGCGTGGGCTTCAGGAGAGAGAATCTCAACATTTTTTAAACACTAATAACTCTTTTATTTTTCATCGATGGGAAAAATCCTCTTGTTCTGCGCAGCGGAGGGGGACTCTGAGTAAGATGGCCAAAAATCACAGCCGTAAGTTACAGCGTTTTTTATAAAATCAATATACAATACAACAGGAAGTGGTCAAGATCAGACTTTTAGTAACATATAGATAGATAGCTCTTTTTTTAATGTCTATTAGTAATTGCCTTGTTATATACTCAGAACAATTAAGTGCCGGTATGCAGTAGCCATTTAGCTTAACTCAGTATGTTATAACTATGATCAGTTACCTTTAAATTTTATCTGCCTGTAATTATGTGGGTGAGATTTATACGTAGTCTGAGGCATGTTTGGGGCTGGGATTCTCGCGCAGACTCTAAAGGAGTTTAGTTTAGGTTAGTTCAACGAAGATCGGGGAAGAGACATCATTTTTGACCATGCACGAGCATGACCACGAGTATGATTGAAATGTACGTATACACGAGGAAGCTTTTATAATTTATCTTACTGTTTGTACTACTACAATAAAGTATCTATTAATTAAGAGACTCTTTTTAGAAGATTAATCTTTTGACGGCAATTAATGTCTCGTGGAGAGCTCATGGGTGCATATAGATTACCTTCTGATCCACGGTCATCAATTAAAGTGACTATCGAGGACTAAATCCTTGAGACGGTGCAAAACCTGTCATTACAGGTCCCTTGGCCTATAACATCTGCGCCAAACATTATGCTAAGACTAACTCTTAACTGCCTGCACACAATCCATGTCCCACAATTCTTTGCACATCCACCTGCCTATCTAAAAGTCTCTTTTTTGCCACTAACGTATCTGCCGCCACCACCAACACTGGCACCATGTTCCAGGCACCCACAATTCTCTGTGATTGAAAAAAACTTGCCCTGCGCATCTTTAAACATTTTCCCTCTCACCTTAAAGCTATGCCCTTGAGTATTTAATATTTCCATTCTGGGAAAAGAGTTCTGAGTGTTCACCCTATGAGGTGAGGATATTGCACTGAGAAAGATAAAGAGAGTTTCAAGATTATAATGAGGCATTGGTGACAGAAATATCTAGCCTGGGATAAAGGTCAACTTTAGTTATTCTGCTCTGAAATTCAAGGTTCAGGCATCCAGGATGGATGTGATTGCAGTTACACTATATCATTCCTATTACCTAATTCTAAATACAAGCAATGCAGAGTTAAGTATCAGAGACGAGATATCATTGTCATCTGATAGAAAATGCTTCAAAGATAAATTTATTTTATTGACCTTACTTTGGCATAGAGGAGTTATTTTACTTAGCATTAAGACCACCATAAGTTTATTTCAGAATAAAATACATGGTTCTTTCAGATATTTTGCTGAAACCAGAGGCTATTTTGTGTCAGGGTGCAGTACGGCTTGCCAGTCATGAAGATGGGCATTTAGTAATCCAGTTTTATTCCTTTGCAGCCGTTTTCTTAATGCCGTGCCACAGGAAACAGGAGGAACTAGAATAAAGAAATTAAAGTACAACTGAAGCCTTTTCAGATGTTTGATTCTGTGGTGTTTTGCTCCAGGCTCTGAAAATAAGACACAATTTTATAACAAGCTTTACTAGCAGTGATGAGAAGTGCTATTCTCCAGTTTCCTGTAATAAGCAGTAGCAGGCAATGCTGAGAGATATTGAAACTGTGTTTCAAGGCTCGGTTCAAAACAGTATCAATATTGTCATGCACAATAATATGAAACCAATTTTAAAATATGTTATGTGCGTACCATAAGTGCATTATTCGCAGCTCTCTGCAAAGTTTAGTTTAGAAAACAAAATGGCAATACTTTTGTGCTTATATACATGTATAATATATATATGTGTATGCACATATATGTGCATGCACCCACATATACATATGTGTATGCACCCACATACACACATATGCACACAAATCCATATATCCATACATATACTGTAGAAGGTAGACACAAAATGCTGGAGTAACTCAGTTGGACAGGCAGCATCTCTGGAAAGAAGGAATGGGTGATGTTTCAGGTTGAGACAATAGACAATAGACAATAGGTGCAGAAGTAGGCCATTTGGCCCTTTGAGCCAGCACCACCATTCACTGTGATCATGGCTGATCATCCACAATCAGTACCCCGTTCCTGCCATCTCCCCATATCCCTTGATGCCGCTATCTTTAAGAGCTCTATCAAACTTTCTCTTGAAAGCATCCAGATAATCGGCCTCCACTGCCTTCTGAGGCAGTGAATTCCACAGACCCTTCTTCAGACCCTGAAGAGATGCTGCTTGTCCTGCTGAGTTACTCCAGCATTTTGTGTCTACCTTCGATTTAAACAGTATCTGCAGTTCTTTCCTATCCATATATATATGTGAGTGTGTGTGTAGGAAAGAACTGAAGTTGCTGGTTTTAACAAAGATAGGCACAATCTCTTGTTATATCACAATATATCTCTCGTTTCACTTTCCCCTGACAAGTCTGAAGAAGGGTCTCGACCTGAAACGTCACCCAATCCTTCTCTCCAGAGATACCAGTTGTCTCACTGAGTTACTCCAGCTTTTGTACATATACATACACATGTGTGTGTGTCTATAATGTGTATAGATAAATAATTGTATTTCTTTTGAATACAGTTGACAAGGTTCCTTTAGCAAAGCCATGGGCTGCAGATAGCTCATGATACTTCGAGGCTGGAATCTCCCAGTTTGGACTGGGTAAACCTCAGCTTACATTTGCATCTTAAATAATACTCATGGAGAACTAATTCTAAACTAACACATTTATTTTGAAAATTATTCACATTTTAACCACACCCTGATCAGGTTTTTGATCATAATGATAATTATAGATAAGGAAAGCGTCATTACATTATCTGTGAACCAATTGAGACATCAGGGCTTAGTTTGCAATAATGGCATTATTTTTTTCACATAACTGAGTCAAAAACGAAAGTGGAGCTATCCAAAGTTACTTGCTCCACTATTAGCAATCACTTCTTCAGCTGCCATGGCAGGAAGCCATGGAATTCTTTCTCTAAATCCATCCATCTTTTCACCTCTCTCGAGGACACACTTTCAACTCTCTCAGTTCTAGCAAGCATTTGGCAACCTGTCCCAATATATCCTTCTGTAGCATGGCGTTCAGTTTTGTTTGAAAACACCCCTGTTAAGGGCCTTAGGATGTTTTCCACTTTATAATTGTATTCATACATGGGATATGATCATCTATGGTAAGATTTTTGCTAATCCTTAAATGTCTTCAAAGGGTGATGAGCTTTCTTCTTGAACCAGTGCATTCTATCTGGACAGGGTGCTTGCAACAATATTAAGTGGGAAGTTCTGGGATTTTGACCCAGAACCAAGGAAAGAACAACAATTTACGTTAAAAAATGACCTTAATGTGAAACTTGGAGGAGAGTACTGTCTTTGTCCAGGACGCTAGAGGTGACACTCTTGGGAGATGCTGTCAATGAAATGCTGCCAAGTTGCTGAAATGCATCTTGTGAATGTTGAACAGATAATGAGCTGCTGCTGGAATGAATGAATGTTTCGGGTGGAGGTTGGAGTTCAGATTCAGCATAATACTGTACTCTGTAAAGAGTCAAACTTCTTCAGTGTTGTTGGAGATGCAGTCATGCAGGCAAGTGGAGAATACTCCACAGCAGATGGTGGGAAGATGCAATGTCAAAGGTGAATCAGTTGTTACTCTGTAGCCAGTCTTCAAACTGTTTTGATGTGACAGTTTTTATGTGATGGGTCCAGTTGAGATCTTGCTCAAAAGTGACGTGAGGATGTTGACATTAAGAACTCTTGCAAGGACAAATTGTTGTTGAACATAAAGGGAGGTTATAAGACCTGTTTCTGGCAGTGATGGCCATTGCAATTGTCAAAGATGCAATTCAGATCCTTTTGCATATGGTTTGTGTTTCTGCAGACAATGGTGCTGTCTGCAGAAACACAATCCAGACCGAACAACCACAAGTACATATTCCCACATTCCTGTTGATACGTGGTGCGGCGAAAATGGTTGGTCCAGCAAACTGCCCTGATAAACGTATGGTTGAACCTTCTTCCTTTGTAGTAGGTGTGACACTGTCCTTTGCAACCCTTTCCCCCACTAACTTCAGGGCTTCTTTATGCCAAAGAGTCAAGATGGCGAACTGCAGGAGTGGGGCGCCACTGTGTATGGCTGCTCTGCCTGCAGTCCGTCTTTTCACCCTTTTTTATTTTTATTTTTAGTCCTGTTAAAAACAAAATGTTTGTTGGAAGTCTTCTTTTATGTGGTGGGTGGGGCGAGGGGAAGGGGGAAACTTTATTTCCTAGTCCCTACCTGGTCGGAGAGGCGGCTTCCCTCTGAGCTGCTTCTAGGCCCCTTCCTCGCGGCCTATCATCGGACTGGAGCGGCGTTTCTTGCCGGGACCGGACGGGACTATGGCTTCGGCGGCGGCACAGTGCTGGGACACCATCACGGATGCCTTACCGGGTCGCCGTGCTGTAGGCTCCGGAGTGCTGTGACTGCCAACTCCAACATCCAAGGAGCTGTGGCTGCAGGCGGCAGCGGGCGGCGCTGGATTTAAAACACCGCGGAGCCTGGGATCCGAGATCGCCAGAGTTGGAGCTCCAACCAACGTGGCCTGAGGACTTCGGGAACCATGGTCTCCGGGGAGGAAGCGGCTGCTCCAGACATTTCCAAGCTGCTGAGGAGTGTTCACCCGACGCCGAAGTTCCATCTTCCCGGCAATAGTGCCTGAAAACAGACTGGCTGCGGAGGCCACAAATAGGCCCCGACCTCGGGTGATCACAGAAGAAGAGGACTGAACATTCTGATGCCTTTCCCAACAGTGGAAAATTTTGATTCTGCTGTGGGGGGACGTCCATATTGAACTTTAATGGTTTGTGTCATTTTTGTTTTTTTTTTATTTTTCTATGGGTGTATGGAAACTTAATTATTTCTTCTATGTAAAGCACTTTGGTTTCAATGCAAATTAATTTATACCTGCTATATAAATAAAATGTACTTACTTACTTACTTACTTTTCCCCCACTAACTTCAGGGCTTATTCATGCCAAAGATAGGCACAAAATGCTGGAGTAACTCAGTGGGACAGGCAGCATCTCTGGAGAGAAGGAATGGGTGATGTTTCGGGTTGAAACTCTTCTTCATGCTACCCTAACATGCTACCCTGATGTTAGGACAATCAATCTTACCTTGTCCCTAACATTTTTTTTAATTGATGTTTGAGATTGATATTTAATTAATAGGTTATTCATCTAGGAGATTTTTTCTTTAATTTCAAAATTCATGTTTGCGATAGCTGTATAATAAACAAGATGAATGCTTTACTTTTTACCAGCATCAACAGTTTACATTGAGATGGATCTTCTTCAATTTGACATTGAAGACAACGGAAATGAAAATAAAGAGAAATCTATTGATATTTTGTGGATGATTTCATATTGTCCAAACAATAATATTGTCTGTCAAAATTAGCCATTGTTGTCAATTAATGTTTGATATTTGCAGTACCATGTCACAAACTATTTTTGAATATATTAGTACTGCAAAATGTGCCTCCTTATGCCTGTAGGTAATTTCTTCTCCTCTGCTATTACTTTAGTTATTATCCTGGGGACCAACTACATTTTATAAGGTTTCAAAAACAATTCCATATGCGCGAGGGTATGCAGGGAGTAGGTAGGGCCTTGATCTTAAGATCCTAAGAAGGATCAAGAAAGCAATTTATGCTTGGAGAATGGGGATGTAGCCAAGGTAATAAACAAGTACTTTCAATCAGTTTTCACCAAGGGGAAGGACATGAGAGAGATAAGAGAGGAGATTGCAGCGTCTTGATAAAGATCTTTGTGTTTTCTCTGGCCCTAAGCAAGGTCCTGGAGGACTGGAGAGAAGCTAATGTTGTTCCTTTATTTAAGATGGGAAATAGAAAGAATATGGATAACTTTAGGCTGGTGCGTCCGTGGAAAAGGGAACTATTGGAGAGGATTCTTCGGGATATGATTTATTCCCATCTGGAAGAGAATGGGTTAAGTAGTGACGGTCAGCATGGTTTTGTACATGGCTGATCATGTCTTACAAGCTTGATCAGGTTTTTTGAGGTGGTGATGAAGGTGATAGATGAGGGTAGGGCAGTGGGTGTTGTCTACATCGATTTTGGTAAGGCATTTAGTAAAGTCCCCCCATGCTAGGCTGATCCAGAAGATTAAGATGCATGGGATTAACGGGTCATATGGATTTAGAACTGTCTTACTGATAGAAGACAGAGGGTTGTGATGGAAGGACTGTATTCAGGCTGGAAGTCTGTATCCAGTAGAGTTCTGCAGGGATCTGTGCTGGGACCTCTGCTGTTTGTGATATATATAACTGACCTAGACATGGCCGGATTGGTTAGTAAATTTGCAGATAACACCAAGATTGTTGGAATTGTGGATTGTATGGGAGACTGTCAAGTAATACAGCAAGATATATATCAGCTATGGAAAGGACGGAGAAATGGAGGTGGAGTTTAATCCGTGCAAGTGTTGGACTTTGAGAGGTCAAATGTAAGGGGAAATTGTACAGTTAATGGCATGATCCTTAACAGCATTGATGTATAGCGGGATCTTGAGGTTCAAGTCCATAACTCCCTGAAAGTGGCAACACAAGTAAGTAGAGTGGTAAATAAGGCACGTGATATGCTTGCTTTCATAGGTCGGGGTTATTGAGTATAAGAGTCAGGAAGTCATGATGCAGTTTTATAAAACTGTGGTTAGGCTGCATTTGGAGTATTATTTTTTATTCTGGTCGCCTCAATACTGGAAGGATGTGGAGGCTCTGGAAATGTAGCAGAGGCGGTTTCTCAGAACAATGTCTGGATTAGGGGGGATTATCTACATGCAGAGGTTAGAAGCACAGAAACATAGAAAATAGGTGCAGGAGTAGGCCATTCGGCCCTTCGAGCCTGCACCACCATTCAATATGATCATGGCTGATCATCCAACTCAGTATCCCTTACCTGCCTTCTCTCCATACCCCCTGATCCCTTTAGCCACAAGGGCCACATCTAACTCCCTCTTAAATATAGCCAATGAACTCGCCTCAACTACCTTCTTTGGCAGAGAATTCCAGAGACTCACCACTCTCTGTGTTGGACATATTTGGATTTTTTCTCTGGAATGCGGGAGTTTGTGGGGAGACTTGATAGAAGTATATAAAATTATGAGAGGCATTGATAGGATAGACAGACAAAGCCTTTTTCCCAGGATTGGAAAAATTAAATACAAGAGGGCGTAGCTTTAAGGTTAGAGGGCCAAAGTGTAAAGGAGGTGTGGGGCAACTTATTTTACACAGGATGATGAGTACCTGGAAAACACTGCCAGGGTTGGTTTAGTTTAGCTTAGTTTTGTTTAGAGATCCAGCATGGAAAGAGGCCCTTCAGCCCACTGAGTCTGTGCCGACCAGCGATCCCCAGTTCACACACAAATTTAGTTTAGAGATACAGCATGGAAACAGGCCCCTCGGCCCACCAAGTCTGTGCCAACCAATCATCACCCATATACTAGTTCTATCCTACGCTCTAAGAACAATTTACAGAAGTCAATTAACCAACAAACCTGCACATCTTTGGAATGTGGGAGGAAACCGGAGCATCCAGTTAAAACCCACATGCTCACAGGGAAAACATGCAAAATTAATTTGCAAGATTGAACCCGGGTGTCTGGCGCTGTAAGACAGCAACTCTACCGCTGCGCCACTGTGATATCCCTAAATTTGAATGAGTCTGAAGCGATAGTGGCATTTGAAACTTTTGGATGCAGGGAATGAAAGGATATGGATTATGTGCTGGTAGATAATAGATGGTTTTGGCATCACGTTCAGCACAGACATTGAGGGCTGAAGGTCCTGTTTGTATGCTATACTGTTCTATGCACAGACATAAAAAAAACACTGTCATGTAAACGTGATTACCACATGATCAATATTTCTCTTTACAAAATGCTCTTTCTTCTAATTCCTATGTTTTTTCACTCAATCTTCTCTCAGTAGCAGAGTTAATCGGGAAACTGCCTATTAAAACAAATTATTGCACAGGTATGGAGAAAAAAGAGCAGTATGAGTGACAGAATGACAGCTATAATGCAGGTATAATGAGCTGGTTTGTGTAGAGCATCTCTGTGTAGAATCACTGCCTGACTTCTACACTTGTCCACTGAAAGATAAAACTCAGTGATTGGCTGAAGGGGTAACCCTCTAAGAATTCTCACTAGAAGCCTCATACGTACTGAAGGTTGCATAATGAACATGCAGGTGGCAAGTTCAGGCAATGGCCTAGATCCATTACCATCCTGCCCAGGGGCTGTGCGTCCATTAATTACACACAAACTACAGAATACGGAGTCAATTTAGGAATAAAGCAAATGTTTGCACAAGATCTTGGGGAATTTGAAGCTCTGGTACACTGAATGAGTTTGAATGAATTACTACTTCAAGAGGATCTCCCATCCATCAGATTCTGTGAGTGAAATGTGCCTTTTCAATACTAAATGCATCATCAGATTTATTGAAATGTTTCAAGGAAGCTATGGATGTCTATATGATGACATGGAATGATTATCCTGGTCTGTGGTCTTCTTCCTTGCCTAGTAAGGCAGTGCTATTACAACAGTGAGAGTCTACTGGATGCTACTATGAATCTAATATTAAACACCCTTAAATCTAATGTTCATGTGCAGCAGCTTCAATTGCAACTTGTGAAATCCTGACACATCTATTGTATGATATGATCTTATTTCATTTAGGCCATCAAAATTTCCTTATATAGAATGGCACTATAACATTCTGAGAGTCATTTTTTTTAACCTATTCCAAAATCCTGCTTGCATTGAATTTGATATTGGCGATATTCTTGACTTATTTCACTTTATTTCTTTGCTGTAATTCACGTGTTTTCCCACAAAAGATGGACGTACAAACTCAGCCTTTACCTTTTATTTTCATGTCTTGCTCCTATTATATGTTGTTTAAGGAAACATCCTGAAAGGTAAGATAATCAAAGCTCAGGAATTCCTGCTGGGGTAAAGATTACTCTGGCAAGAAGTGCAGGCACAAGAAACAGGAAATTATAAGTTGCAAAACATGCTGGTTTCCTGCTCAGTAATATTGCTCCAGGGGATTGGCAAATGATCTACCTTTCAGAGAGCGGTGCTGTGTCTTACACAGAATGTGAATTCTGAGGATCTAGTAAAGTATTTGAGTTACAAACAAGAAAAAGACTGACAACATCATTAGAACTGGATAGTACAAATGTAAAATCTGACCTATTGGCTTTGGGCAGGTTTACATGCAACCTGCACATCAAGGCTGGTTAAAGTCAGCAAATGGTCATTCGCAATGGCTCCGGGGACAATAGGTACCTTTCTCATTTACGTTGGCTGTTGATATGCAGGTGAGTAGGGTTAAAATCTTCCTTGAGTACTTGAGACTTTAATTTAATCTGTTTTTATTGAATGTCAAGAAATATGTTACTTCAATTAAACTTTTATTCATAAAGCAGTAAAACGTTCATGGAAATTAAAATAAACCTTCCAGCTTACAGTGGGGGGTTAATTACATTTCTGATAATTTAACAAGAAGCAAACAAAAATATAATTGCTTTTCTGCCATCTAGGTTAAGTTTCAGACCAAGGCTATGAACTTTTTTTAATTTGCTTCATTCCTTAGCACTGCCAACAGGAATTGTATTATATCTTAAAAGCAATTCTGCATCTTGAAGTATCATTGGGTTGCATATAACCTTATAAAACAGTGTGTGCTTCACTGTCCATTGACTTTATATCAGCTGCGTTCTATTCCAATAACTATAAGCAGCTGGTCCACACCCACAACAAAGAAATACAAGTACCTGATAACCAACTTCATCCTCCATTTGGCTTTGGAAACAGTTTACAAGAAAGGTTGCTTGAGATGATACCAATACCCGAAGATTAGCAGTCGGAGCATTGTGAAATGTAAACAACTTTACAATAGAGCAATAAGGCAGATTTCTATTTTTAAGTGGCCACAGATTTCTGATATTTCCCATCCAGGCCAGACATTTTTATTTGATAGAATAATGCAGCACAAGAATAGGTCGACACAAAATACTGGAGTAATGCTCGACCTGAAACGTCACCCATTCCTTCTATCCAGAGATGCTGCTTGTCTCGCTGAGTTACTCTAGCATTTGTGTCCATCTTCAGTGTAAACTAGCATCTGCAGTTACTTCCTACACAAGAATAGGTCCTTCAGCCCACAATCTACTAAACATGATATCAATTTAAACTAATCTCCTCTCCTGTACTTGATCCATATCACTTCATTCCCAGCATATATATGTGCCTGTCTAAAAGCCTCATAACGGCGTCTATTGTATCTGCTTCCACCACCATCCCGAGCAGCTCATTCCACCTATATCTGTAACTATCCTGTTGTGTATCTTCCTCAACGGAGACAACCTTCCTCACTGTCCACAACTTCACTAATTTTGGTGCCATCTGCAAATTTACACCCATATATATTTGTGTCCAAGTCTTTTATATATAACTCAAACGACCGATCCAACACAGATCCCTGCAGAACTCCACGGGTCACAGACCACCAGCCAAAATAACAACATTCTACCCCAAACCTCTGTCTTTTAGGAGTGTAAGTTCTGAATCCAAATGAGCAAGTCTTTGTGGATCTCGTGCATCTTAATCTTCTGGATCAGCCTACCATGAGGGCATCATCAAATACTTTTCTATAATCCATGCAGACAACCTCCACTGCCGGCTCAAAAACATCAATCCTTCGGAAAACGCGACCTATCATGGACAAAGCTGCGCTGACTGTCCCTAATTTGCCCTTTATTTCCCAAATGTGAGTAAATTATCTCAATTAGTATTAATTGCAGTAAAATGAAACAACAGCATTTATTTCAATTTATTTAAAATAAATTGCGTGAGCATTCAAACAACTAAGGGCGGCACGGTGGCTTCAATTCTGACTATGGGTGCTGTCTGTGTGGAGTTTGTACGTTCTCCCTGTAACCGTGCTCTGGTTTCCTCCCATATTCCAAAAATAGACATGTGGGTTTGTAGGTTAATTGTCTTCTGTAAATTGCCTCTCTTGTGTAGTGTGCGGGTGATCAATGGTCTATGTGGACTTAGTGAGCCTTTTTCCACGCTGTATCTCTAAACCTAACTCTGTCTACTAGATCTGTTAAAGATATAGCATGAAAAGGTCTGGATGAAATTGTAATCAATGGCAAGGAACAGTGGCCCAGAAACATAATATACAGTGAAAGTATTGTATATGCTATAGAATTAATTTTGTACTCAAAATCAATTTTGATCGAGAACTAATGCCCCTGATTAATAACATGAAATTCAACCAGCAACATCTGTATATATATTGTGACAGCATACAGAGCCCAAATACCAAAGTGAGATGAACTCGCACACAATGGCCAAATGCTGGCTGCCATCTGATTTGAATCATGGAGATGTAATTAATTCCCTATGTGGGCCATGCTCAGGGAAGCTAATCTTCACAACAGAGCTCTGCCCCTGATCGGTTTAAAGGGATCACCTTTTGCTTGTAGGTTTGTTGAGCAATTAGTTAGATCTGGGGTCGTTTCATTGCACTGGGCAGCAGAGAGTCAATAATGTTGTGTAGTGAGTCTGCTTGAACCCATTTGCCTGTATTTACTGCAAGTTAATGGTGCTTTTGCAATGATTATTTGTTTTCCGACCTTTGCCCCTAGTTCTCTGTCTGGTACTGGGGTGAGTAAGAGTTGAAGACTTAAGAACAAAGATGATTTTCTCAAGGAGTCCTGAAGAGAGCAAGAAAGGCTATGGGGTGAAGGCAGTTCTAGGTTCTGGGAAGGAAGGAGAAAGGGTACTGGAGAAAAACGAGTCTTCTCTATGTCAGAGATGTCCATGACAGATGACACAGGGTAGAAGTAAGGGAGTAGAGAAGCTCTGAGGAAGAAATGTTTCCACTCATAGGGCAGTTGCAATCAGGAACAATGAATGGATAGTGGAGGCAAGTGCATTTAAAAAGCATCTCAATGAGTATCAGAACTTCTTTTTGTATAGTTTAGTTTAGAGATACAGTGCGGAAACAGGCCATTCAGCCCACCGAGTGCGTACCGACCAGAGATCCTCGCATGTTAACACTATCTCACACACACAAGGTACATTTTACATTTATACCAAGCCAATTAACCTACATATCTGCATGTCTTTGGAGTGAGAGCGAAAACCGAAGATCTCAGAGAAAACCCATGCAGTCCAAGGGTAGAGCGTATAAACCCGGTGCAGACAGCACCCGTAGTCAAAGTCAAAGTCAAACAAACTTTATTGTCATTTAGAAATACATTGATATATGCAGTTCCAAACGAAATTTCGTTGCATTTGGCTCCCTGTGCAACACGATAATTAACAGAAGGATAAAATGGATAAAAAGGATAAAAGGATAAATAGACAATGGTGGCAGCCCATTACATGGCATTCAGGAGTCTGATGGCTCGTGAGAAGAAGCTGTTGTAGAACCTTGATGTTCTGCTCCTTATGCTGCGATATCTTTTTCCCGAGGGCAGCAGAGTGAACAGACCGTGATGGAGATGTGTGGGGTCTTTTATAATACTGCTGGCCTTAGACACACAACGTTTGGTCGCAATATTCCCGATTGAGGGGAGAGAGGTCCCGATGATTTTTTCCGCTGTCCTCACCACTCTCTGCACAGACTTCCAGTCGGAGGCTCTACAGTCCCCAAACCAGACAGAGATACAGCTGGTCAGAATACTCAGGATAGTCAGGATTGAACCAGGTCTCTGGTGATGTAAGGCAGCAATTATACCGCTGCACCACCTTGCCACCCTAAAAATAAATTGTTTTGCAGGTTACTCATTTATGTAGCATTAAAATCAATCTTGAGCATTTATATCCACTGCCGTTGCAGGGTACACAGCAGGAACAGTCAGCATTCATGTGCTAACCTGTTGGAAAGGTGTCAGCACTGTTACAGAGTGCTGTCCAATGGTACCCTTGTATGGAGGGTGGGGAGGGGAGGGAAGTCATGAGAGACACGTATGCAATGTGGGAATACTGTGGAGGGATGCGAGTGTAACAGGTATGCGGCTCTTCCCTGGAGCATGGGGTTAGCAGGGAGAGATAGATCAGCCATCAGGAGTAGACTTGATGGGCCGAATGGTCTAATTCTTCTCCTATCACTTATGAACATGAGCATGGGTTGGTCTGTTATAGCCTGTAGATATGACACTTGCTCTGCAGTAGCATCATGATACAGTCTGAGGGATCAATATTAAAGGCTGCCAGCAACAAAGCTGTATAGAAATAAAAATTCCAGGGGATGATTTCTAACACATGACAATGATATTGTGAGAGGACACTTTAAATCAAACATTATCAACTACTTTAACGTAGTGCATTTCGGGTTGAACAGCGAGTTAATAACAAGATATGAGTATACTGACCTTTTCATTCTATTTTTATTGGTAAGTAGTCAATGGGCATAGTGTGTGTTGATGATGTCAATGGAAAATAGGATGGAGAAGTGACTTTGGGATCTGGGGAATTCACAACAGGAGGTACCCAGTCAAATTTATGGATGGCTGGGATTTCAACAGGAAATGGTTGAAAACAAGCACCATGTGAAAAATCGCTTTCCATGTGCCCTGTAAGCATAAGAAGTGAGAGCAAATGGCTTCCATTTCCTGATAGAGGTTTTATTCACATAGCCCATTCTTCATCTGCAGAAGTTTTATCCATATTTCATCATTATTAATGAAACATAGAAATATAGAAAACAGAACCAATGCCATTATTTAATACAAGCATTCAGGCCAACGCCATTATTGAATACAAGCATTCGTTTCAACTCTATATTGCCACTATCTCCGCTACTTATCTTCAATAATCCATACCCCTTGATGTCCTCGGGGCCCAGAAATGTATCTGTTTTCTTTTTGAAATAATCTAATGTCTTGGCCACATGGTTGTCCGTTAGAACATTCCATAGTATCAACATTCTCTGAGTGAAGATATTTCTCCTCCTCTCATTCCCCAATCTCTTGCTCTGTAACCTGAGAATGTGATCCCTCTTTCTTGATAATATGGCTGAGGGCCACATCTTCATCGTATCCAATCGGACAGAAAGTACTGGAGGCAGCATCTCTGGAGACGGTTCATGTCGAGTTAGAAATCTATATCCAGTTTGTCCTGCTCTCATTTTTTCTTAATTCCAGTGAGTACAAACATCGACAAATTAATCTCTCCTTGAGCGGCAGTCCAGTCATCCCATGAATCCATCTGGAGAACATTTGCTGCATTTTCACTTTGGTGTGTATATTCTTTCTTGGGTAAGAAGTCCAAAACTCCACATAACAACCTGAGTATGGATCCTGTTGAACCCAAAATAAGACCTATTTATTCCAATTTATTGATTGTTCAACAAATTTACACTCCACATCAATACGTTACTTCAAACATTGCAGTTTAGTTCACGACACTGATCTTTTATGTGGCAGTCTGCCAAAAACTTCTTGAAAACCCAAGTGCACCACGCTCACCGATTTTTCCCTTATCTATTCTATGTGGCATCCTCAAAGAACTCCATAGGTTTGTCAAAACCAATTTCACTCCCAGAAATCCTCGTTGACTTTTCTATTCCTATTGGTATTTTCTATATGTCCTGTTATCTGATAACAGTTTCTAGGCTTTTCAGCACGATAGTTGTTACTGGGTTGTAATTTCCTACTTGTTCTTGCCCTTCAATATTTTTCTGCATATTATTTCTGAGTGAAGATGGCAAATGATGACAAAACAGGAAGAGGAAAATTCAGCTCTGGTCACCAGCAACGGATGCGAGTATGAGCACCAGCTGCCGGTTGTATTTTCCGCCCACATATATGGTTCCTGAGTTGAAATAAAACATGAATATGAATATAACAGACAACTAGTACTTGCATTTGGTGCCAGTGACCAAAGATGAATTTCTCCTGTCACATTTACATGTGAATATTATATAGGAACCAGGTTGAGACTGCCGACAGTCATTTCTGAATGAGATATCGCTGCTAAAAATAACTCTTCCCTAATCTTGCCTGAGTGTTGCTTTCTAGATCTGCAAGAATTTTGACATTTCATAAGTTTGATACTGATTTTTTGTTGACTGCAGTGATTTGTCTATTCGTTGCTATTTGTTTTGGCTGCTGGAAATCCCGCTTTGGAGCTTAGAGCCCCAGGAATACATCCTGCTTGTCTTTTCAATCAATATGTTGGAAGATTACAGATTACCTTGCACAATTTTGAATGAGGTTACCTCTTGTCTGCTTGTTTGCAGAAGTAGAGGTTCGTTGTTCAACTTGGATTGCTGTATTATAGGAAACGTTGTGCATAAGGTCACCTTGGCTTTATAGTGAACTATAATCTCTTGTGTGTGAGACACTAGAAAAATATCCTTTGCAGTTAGCTTCCTGTTTTTGTACTGGGTTTAAAGCCCTATCATGTACCCAACTGTTATTTCAGCTCCTCAATATGGATTTGTATCTGTTTTCAATTTTGAAATGATTCAAGGCATTAGTGCATGTGCAGGGAGAAGGCACTGGTGTGTCATTTCCTGACACTTTTAGCGTTTATTCAAAATATTCTAATTGAAACTGAGGCTTACACTATACCCTTAGAAAAATACATCAATAAAACTCAGGGAAATAAAAGGGTGACTTTCTTGAGTGGAGCAGGCTTCTGCTTATTGCGTAGTTATTTCTATTCATCATGTAACCTGCGCACTGTATCTTGAAAGGGCCATTGGAGATCACCACTAAAATGAAACTACCATCTTGGGGGTAGGCGAGCAGCAGCATTGCCAGCCATTGCCCACCCTATACCCACCTATCTCATCTCTCACCCATCTCCTGGCATTAGCTGAAGGTTCTCACGCTAGTCAGCAGAAGAGCCAATTTTTGATTGCCCACTGATGATCACAATTTATTATTAATTGCTTGAGGATGCCAAAGGACAACGTGAGAAATTGCCAGCCCACCAGGGTGGCATGGTGGCACAGTGGTAGAGTTGCTGCCTTACAGCACCAGACCCAGGTTCGAACTTGACTGTAGGAAGTTTGTACGTTCTCCCCATTTCTTGCGTGGGTTTTCTCCGAGATCTTTGGTTTCCTCCAGCACTCCAAAAACATAGAGGTTTGTAGATTAATTGGCTTGGTATAAATGTAAATTGTCCCTAGTGTGTGTTAATATGTGGGGATCGCTGGTCGTTGCAGACTCGGTGGGCCAAAGGGCCTGTTTCCACGCTGTATCTCTAAATCAAACTAAACTAAAAAAGTCCTTCCGTCCTCTGGGTTTTTACCTACTTCAATGTTTAAAATGGGTGCAGGAAGGACAGGTTTTTCTCATTGTGGTTTACACACTCCAAATGGAGCAGCGGATGGTGCCAATACCTAGCTTCCAGATACATATAACAGGAGATGATCAGAAGTCGAATAGGACTGGCACGGATTAGGTAGTCAATGGGTAGGGAATAAAATATGCGCATTGCTAGGTTGGCAGCTGCTCTTATAGAGCCAAAGCCATGCACACTGATTGAGGATCAGAGAAAGGAAGATGGGATTAGCGACTAAGAAACAGAAAGAAGAATGAAAGAAATAAAACTCCAAGGCTAATTAAGTTCTGAGGCAGTAAGGTTCTAAAATTTTGAAGTTCTATTTTCAAAGCTACGGAGTTATCTGGCTGTAATTATGACTGGTTGCATCGCTAAAATTCTTTTGCCCGTGAATTGCTGTCATATTTTGCTGTGATTAGTGCCTGCTCGGAGGTTAGTGGTTGCCTGGATGATGAGTACAACCACATGGCTTTGCATTGATCTCAGTGCTGGGCTGTTACCTGGTGTATGAGTAAAGCCTCAGGGTAACTCAAACCATTTAACTCTGTATGTGCAAACACTGGGTGTTGTTGCCGCATTCATACCCTAAAAACATTGAGTGGGGCTTGTACCTTCCCACTGGGCTTGATTATCTTGGAGCTGACGCACTGCCTGTCAGCACCAAGCCACTTGAAATGAACAAAGGCAGGCAGTTGGGCCTCTGAACACGAGAGGTGTCACAGAAGAGACGTAACTGCAATGTAATCTTGCATTGCAAATCTTGCACTGCAATGTAATCTAGATCTGTAATCTTGAGCAAAACACAAAGGGCTGGAGTAACTCAGTGGTTTTGGCAGCATCTGTGGAGGGGAAGAATCGGAGGTGTTTCAGGTCAGGACTCTTCTTCAAGTATCCCTTTAAGTGGAGTGGGTTACATCATTCACTCAACATTGCTGGCTCCTGTGGAAAATCCTGAAGAAGCCGTAAAAAGCCCTGACATCTCTGTCAGCTCATTATTGTCAAGGAATTTAATCAAATGCAGCCAATTAATTAAAACATTAAATAAAGTATCCTATCAATAATCACTTACTGTCACTCATAGGGTTGACTAAATAAATAGGCTTGGGTATGTACACCAGCTGACTCTTGCACAAAGTTTAAGGCAACAAGTTCCTTGCTTTACTAAATCAGTGTTCCACCACTAAACTCCACAGAAAGCCCTTGAATGAAATGAGGGGTTAGATGGCTTGGAACCTAATTTCCAGCTCATCGTGGGTAGTAGATTGCCTGTGGTCTGTTGAGCTGTTGGCTGTACATGGCTGGTTGTTCTCTCTGGATCCACTGACTTTAGGTAAACTGGATCTGAGCCCTTGTTGTGACTGCAAAATCTGGATTTAATCCATGGGATTTTTGATGTTTAGTTCAGAGATACAACATGGAAACAGGCCCTCCAGCTCATTGAGTTCATGCCGACCATCGATCAACCATTCACACTAGTTCTATGTAAACCCACTTTCACATCCACTCCTTATAAACTTGGTGTAATTTACAGAAGCCATTTAAACTACAAACCCGAACATCGCTGGGATGTGTGAGGAACCCAGAGCACCCGTAGGAAACCCACGTGGTCACACAGAGAACATGCAAACTCCACATAGACAACACCCGAGGTCAGAATTAAAACCGGGTATCAGGCGCTGTGAGGCAGTGGCTCTATCAGCCGCACCATTGTGCCACAGCTGGTAGACAGCACAGTTTTATCATTAAGTATCTGGGTTCTCTGAAAACTATCAAGGTGAGAACAATGTTTCTGGTTGAAATCAAATGGGGTAAGAAACTTTATTGGTTTCAGTGCTTTGGTCGTGCGTTTACATCAAAACATTTTGGAGATAATGAGGGCAATTGTCTCCTGCACTGAGCTGTGAAATTATTGGTAAGAAAGAAATGTAATACTGAACCAACAGTCATCAAGAAAAGTATGGGCTAATTAGGACCACAATGCCACTCCAGTTGTGAATGAGAGATGGTATTGAAAGAACGCCACATTATATTAACATAACAGCACTCACAATGTTTGGAGAGCAAAGTGCCTTGATTTGGCAGGTTATGCCGTCTTCAAGAGGTCAGTATATGCCTTTAGTGCTGCAAGAACCTTACCACTGATGAAACACATATGTTCTTTTTTATGCCCGGTGGCATCACATTCATCTCTCTCAACAAAGCATTCTGGAAGCTAACTATCTCTTTGAACCCTGCTCCTAACTGTCAATCTTTCTGCTTTACCACTTAGCTTCACATGTATCTCTAATGTAACAAACTTTGTTTTGACCTGTCATTCCACAAAGCAACAAATTAAACACTCAAGTACAAAAGAAATGTCCAACGACACAGCATGGTGCCTTTCAAAATAGTTTGATATATTTCACGTGTGTTAGCGTTTCAAATTTGTAAAATATTCTTTTTGTGGAATTCAATCCCAGAAAATGTTTAGAGTAAGTTACAAGATCATGATGGCTGAAATGTTTTGAGTTAGCTTCAAGCTAGACATATGGAATGGATTCACCCTTAATTAAAAAGAACCCATTCATGTACAGTTTTTAAATTTCATCTTAACATTTAGTTTTGAATTTAAAAAAGTGTCATTAAATCATGTCCATAAATATTTTTATTCTGACTGGTCTTGCACTGTGACAGTTGTATATACAAGGCCTTTAGTTTAAAGTCGGTGAACTGCAAAAGCAAATTAGAGTGAAAGTCACATTTTCCAAATGAAAATGAGAGATAATGTTCAATGTCTTGTTATGTTCTTTTTAAAGGAAATCCTCAGAGTAACGTTCTGGGCACAACTATCATCATTTTCTTTTATTAATGACCTTATTTTTATCACAAGACCTGGTCAGAATATTTGTTGATGATTGCACAATGTTCATTTCTATTCACATCTCCTTTGCAAATCAAACAGTATCTGCTTGTAGCAGGGGCGGAAATCCCGGGATGGCCAGGGGGGACACGACCCCCCTCTGTTTTGAGAGGTGGGGGACATCCCCCCAAGTTTTTGTAATCCGGATTTTAAAACCTGGTGAAATCTCCACTTTCCGCGAGACAGTGGGGGTGGGACTGCTGATTGAAGGTGAGAGAGACGTCGGTCAGCGGGCAATGGGGGCGGGACATGATGATTCAGCGAGATAATTGGAGGAGGGAGGAGTAGGGGGTGGGTGGGACTGAGGATAGACCGTGGTGATTGGAGGAGGGAGACATGGCACAGACCTGCGCCTCATCCGCAGCCAGGATCAAACCCGGTTTCCAGCGCTGTCCCGTCCCCACCCGAGTGCCCCCCTCCCCACCCATGGGTGGCCAGAGAGGTCGGGAGTCAGACGGGACCTGTACCCCCAGGCCCACAGCCAGCACAGAGAAGCAGTGCAAAACCCAGCTCAACTATGCCTGTCCCGCCAGGTTAAACTTCAGCCCTGCCTGGACTTGCGGGAAATATGGCCAGCGCGGACAGGCAGCGCTGGTGTCCCGTCAGTCCAAGCAGGGCTGTAGGTTAACCCGGCGAGACAGGCAGAGTTGAGCTTCATTTAGCGCTGGATTGAGCCTCCGAAGCCTCGCACGTGTGTGTGTGAGTGCGCATGCGCGCGCGGCCACCAAACAACTGTGTCCCCCCCTTCCCCTGGTCCCCTCCATATTTCCGTGCCTGGCTTGTAGGTAGTAAGAACAAAATAACTTTCTGCCACTGGTTGATAAAAAAGTTACGTGTAACATTCACAGCATAAGTGGTTCTTTCTGGCAAGAGAAAGTCTGTACACCCACATTTGACATTCAATTCTGCATCACCACGATACGCTCATCTTCAAAATCCTGGAGATCAGTGATGATCAGAAATTTGACTGATCTGACTATTTGCATAAATATATGGCTACAAGAACTGATGAAAGACTGGGCATCCAAGGGCAAATGATTCACTTCCTCCCACCAAAGCATTTCCACCACCAGCAATGCACAAGTCAATCACAAGAAATGTGATGGAATATGCTCTGCTTGGCTGGATGAGGGCAGCTCCCTCTAAATGTAAGAAGCTCAATTTCATCTCAGAAAAAGCAGGTTATAGACAATAGACAATAGACAACAGGCGCAGGAGTAAGCCATTCGGCCCTTCGAGACAGCACCGCCATTCAATGTGATTATGGCTGATCATCCCCAATCAGTGCCCTGTTCCTGCCTCCTCCCCATATCCCCTGACTCCGCTATCTTTAAGAGCCCTATCTAGCTCTCTCTTGAAAGTATCCAGAGAACTGGCCTCCACTGCCCTCTGAGGCAGAGAATTCCACAGACTCACAACTCTCTGTGAGAAAAAGTGTTCCCTCGTCTCCGTTCTAAATGGCTTACGCCTTATTCTTAAACTGTGGCCCCTGGTTCTGGACTCCCCCAACATCGGGAATATATTTCCTGCCTCTAGCATGTCCAAGCCCTTAACAATCTTATATGTTTCAATAAGATCCCCTCTCATCCTTCTAAACTCCAGAGTGTACAAGCCCAGCCGCTCCATTCTCTAAGCATATGACAGTCCCGCCATCCTGGGAATTAACCTTCTAAACCTATGCTGGACTCCCTCAATAGCAAGAATGGTCTTCCTCAAATTAGGGGACCAAAATTGCACACAATACTCCAGGTGTGGTCTCATTAGGGCCCTATACAACTGCAGAATGATCTCTTTGTTCCTATACACGATTCCTCTTGTTATACAGGCCAACATGCCATTCGCTTTCTTCACTGCCTGCTGTACCTGCATGCTTACTTTCATAGACTGATGTACAAGGACCCCCAGATGCCATTGTACTTCCCCGTTTCCCAACGACGCCATTTATATAGGTTGGTTGATTACAATACCATTCATCATTCAAAAATGTAAATTCCTCCATCACCTGCACACAATTGCCACAGTTTGCGCCATTTACAAAAGGCACTGCAGTTATTTACCCCTAGTTACTATGACAGTACTTCCCAAACCTCTGCCCTTCATCTCCCAGAAGGACAAGGGCTGAATAAATGGGAATACCCACCAGCAGGTTTCTCTCCAGAT
The DNA here is from genome assembly GCA_963514005.1 of Raja brachyura. Next base: position 39,184,476 of record OY740783.1, on the reverse strand, counting down.
GCACAGCATTATTATTGCTATTTTTGCTCTTGAGGGAGTGCAGCGTAGGTGCACCAGGTTAATTCCTGGATGGCATAGAATTACAAAGAATGGGTCGATTGGGCTTGTATTCACTGGAATTTAGAAGGATGAGAAGGGATCTTATAGAGACATATAACATTCTTAAAGGATTGGGCAGGCTAGATGCAGGCAAAATGTTCCTGATGTTGGGGGAGTCCAGAACCAGGGGTCACAGTTTAAGAATAAGGGGTAGGCCATTTAGGACTGAGATGAGAAAAAACGTTTTCACCCAGAGAGTTGTGAATCTGTGGAATTCTCTGCCACAGAAGGCAGTGGCAGCCAATTCACTGGATGTATTCAAGAGAGAGTTAGATTTAGCTCAAAGAGCTAAAGGAATCAAAGGATATGGGGAAAAAGCAGGAATGGGGTACTGATGTTAGATGATCAGCGGTGATCATATAGAATGGCAGTGCTGACTCGAAGGGCCGAATGGGCTACTCCTGATCCTATTTTCCAATGTCTTCACCTGTCCTTCAGCCAACTTGCACACAGAGTTTCATGCATCAACAAAAAGGAAACAGTGGTAATACGGACAGCACTGAAAAGTCTGTATTTGTGGCCTCCAGAACCTCTCTCTCATATCCTCTCACATATTTGCAACCAATACTCATTGTACTGATAGACACAAAATGCTGGAGTAACTCAGTGGGTCAGGTAACATCTCTGGAGAAAAGGAGCAGGTGACATTTTGGGCAGGAACCCTCCTTCAGACTGTCTGAAGAAGGGTTTCGACCTGAACACCTACTCCTTTTCTCCAGAGATGCTGCCTGACCCGCTGGGCTACTTCAGCATTTTGTGTCTATCTTTGGTGTAAACCACCATCTGCAGTTCCTTCCTACTCATTGTACTGAGTTTGTAACAGACCATTACCATTCTTAACATCTGCTTTAAGGCTGCAGTCCTCCTCTGGGTCCTGCAGTCTTGTTTTGGATACGTGGCTCACATTCAAGACATTGGTGAAGACTTGATGAATGTAGCAAACAGGACATGAACAAAAGGGTTAGTACTAAGCCGTGCACAGTTTTCCTGAGATTTTGCCAAGGACAGGACCAAAGGAACCCCTGAAAATAATTCCTTTCACTGGTGCACTCAGGGGTCTAACTATCTAGTAGCAGAATGTTTCAATGAGATTACATTGTTGGCTTTTGCATCGCCATCATTTGCTGCTTTGTGGTTACAAGTTTTTCACAGCTTTGTTTTAGAGAGTTGAAGAAAATATGCACTGAAGAGTAAATCCCCAACTGCTGCTGTTAATGAGAAACTAACATTTGAAATTACTAACTCATTTCTCCTCCTGTTATGCTTGCATTATACTTAGTATTTTGTATTGGAGTTCCAACATGATTAGCCAATTTAAGCCCATTCTCTACTGCGAAAATCAATTGAGCCTGGGATTAAAACCCCTTCTGGAATTCAATTTTCATTGCGTCGAGATATTTGTAAGCTGATATGCATGATATAGTCTGCTGATACATAACGTCTGACCACAACAAAGGTTTCAGAGTTGGCACCAGCCCTGTGACTACCCTGACTCCAAATGTGTTTCTTGGCTGTTTTCCAAGAGTTATAGAGAGAGACAGAGAGAGAGACAGAGAGAGAGATGAAGGGAGGAAGGGAAGGAGGGAGGGAGGGAGAGATGGAGAGAGGAAGAGAGAGAGAGAGAGAGAGAGAGAGAGAGGTTGTTGCACCATCATCTGTGCACAGTCTCACTCTGGTATTACAAGTTGTTTCCTGTTAAAATATAATGGAGTTAAAATACACACGGATAGAAGCAGGAGGACACCACACTGACCCCCAGGCATGCTCTGCCATTCAAAAATATTCAATCTAATTCTGGACCTTAAACTTTCTTTCCTACTCAATATTTACATCTTTTAAATTTCTTAATCTGTCAGATGCTACTCATGCCTTTATTGTTTGAATAACAGGTTTCATTTGAATATTGAGTTCAACCATTTCAGATAATGAACATTTCCTGCATTTTTTTAAACCCAGCCTCAATACCCTTCATTCACAATACCCTTCTACTCTTAAACTTCCAGATAATTATTCTGCATATCTGCTACATATTTTCTCTTTACGTTCTGTGTCCACTTTTTTCATTATCTTTTTTTGGTTTGCAGTCTCTCCTGCCTCCTGCCTTGTAACAGATTCTCCCCTCTTCATGCTTTTTATTTAGCACTATAAATTAAACGTGACTCATTTCTAATAAAAGATCAGTCACCTGAAATGTTAACTGCATTCCTTTGACACATGCTTCCAGACCTACTGAAAATTTTGTGCATTTCCTGTTGAATATATTTTATGAATAGTTATGGAATTCCAGAGATTCACAAACTCCTGTGTAATGTAATTCTCTCTATTTTAGACTAACATGTTATAGACTATTCTTATAATGTCCCAGTCGAGACTGTCCAAATTAAACTTGGTTGCTTGAAGATGATGTGGCTTCAGTCAGCAGGATTTATGAACTTGTGAACTTGTGACTTAAATAGAAAGGCCAAACAAGGAGTTTAAATAAAACAAGGTTAAGTAAGTAATTCTTTCACAAACAAACTGCATGGTCCAAACTTGTCAAATTAGATAAATGTCATGAAACTTTTGACCAACACATAGTTCCAAAATTGAAGGTGGCACCAGTGGTCTTAGCCACTTTTCACCAAAGTTATGCAACGATGTTTGAGGACATTTCTCTTTCCATTCCTGTTGGCAGAAGGGAAAAAGTGCAAGTTCAAACAAGACATTCTTTTGCATTTTTTGAAGCGATAGTAATCATTTGGCGGTGGGGGGGGGGGGGGGGGGGGGGTGGAGGGCAGGTTGGGAGGAGTGGAGGAGTTGTTGAAAATGGGGGAATGGAGGTTTGATGTTTCTCAACTGACTTCTGAGACATTTTTCAAGGTGTTGCAATCCAATTTTCAAAATCCTACTGTGAAGATGTTTGACAAATATTTAATTAAAAAAAGGTTGCATATCTACATGGGTGAGAAAACTGAAGAAATATATGGCAATGTGAAACTTTGCAGGGAGAGGGTTATGGTTGTTATAGCCACCGTCTGAAGGCCATTTTTCTTCTAGATGGCAATCTTGATCCATACAAAATAGCCAAGGAAGCCTCTGCTTGTTAGGCCAGAAAGAGTGCCAATTACACAACTAAGGCTTTCCTTCAGTCAACATGCTAGAGATGCTGTGAATCAATAGTAACCACCATTTAACCTGCCTGTAGTTCATCCAAAATATCATCAATCACCGTACAGGTTCTCCCCAGAATACGTATGCCTGATTTATGGACAGCTCGTATATAGAGGAAGCTTTTGGAAGATCAGTAGTATGGATTTGCTGGCTACAGGCATCTTCTGCAGGTGGGAAGAGGGCATTTCTGGTGCCCTCTCTCCCTACCCCACCTGCATCGAGCCACAGCAATCGAGGGCTGGGTCAAACTGAGCAGATGTTGGAGATGCTGAGCAGACTCACTCGCTCACTCACTGAGTCAGTGTGGCCACTAGCAGATACTCTTCCTGCACCTCCTCTCTCCTGTCACGGCTGTGTCTACGATCCCGTACCACACCCTGTTTCTGCTCATCTTCAACTTACAAACAGTTTCTCAGACATTCTCAGTAACCTGGGGACTTCCTGCAGGTCAAATTGTTTCTCTGTATTAAAACAACTTCCCTTTACCAGGAGGAAGGGGAGAGAGAGAGAAGAGAGAGGGTGGGAGAGAGAGAGAGAGAGGGGGTGAGGGGGGAGAGGGGGGGAGGGAGGGAGAGAGGTGGAGGGAGAGAGAGAGGGGGAGGGAGAGAGAGAGAGAGGGGGAGGGAGAGGGAGCGAGAGGGGGAGAGAGAGAGATGGGGAGAGAGAGGAGGGGATAGAGAGAGAGACAGAAAGGAGGGGGGGGGGGTCGCTAGGTTTATTTCAAAGCTCGCTTGCCTGCTCGTTCTTTCCAAAGATCCTATAGCCGCTTAGCCGCTATAGGATCTTTGGTTATTTCTGCGCAATTTGTACAACGGGGAGGGGGGGGGGGGGGGGTTGGAGCGGGCGGCGTGGGATTCCAGCTGCGGGAGGCGTGGCGCGAGCGTACTTGGAGTGGGGGTAAGCGGAGGAGAGCTGGGCTGCCAAATGAAGAGAGAGAGAGAAGCGGCTTGGATTGGTCGGCATGTGGGTATTGTGACGTCAGCAGCTGGTGATTGCCATTTAGATTTTAAAATTTGAGTTTTGTTTGAGTTTTGTGTTCAATTTTACTCAAAATCTGTGGAAATAATTGACCAAGGAGTGGATTTACGAATGTAAAATCACTAGCAAAATGGTAAAAATCTCAACGTTTCTGCGTCTGGTTTTCGCGGAGTAACGAATCAAAGGCAAAAATCAAAGGCAAAAAAAGGCAAAATTACACACACACACACACACACAAACACACACACACACACACACACACACACACACACACACACACACACACACACACACACACACACACACACACACACACACACACACACACACACACACACACACACACACAAAGTTTTAATAGTATCTAGATTTTCATTCTCCAGAATAAGCACATTTTGGTTTTAAAGTTTTGGAAAATAATTACGAAAATATTCTTGCCAAGAATTCAAAATAAAAACATCTCAACATGACAGTTTTATGAAGCTCTTTTAGTTTATTTTAGAGATACAGAGCGGAAACAGGCCCTTCGGCCCACCGAGTCCGCACCGACCAGCAATCCCCGTACATTAACACAATCCTACACACACTAGGGACAATTTTACACATACACCAAGCCGATTAACCTACATACTTGTACAACTTTCGAGTGTGGGAGGAAACTGATGATCTCAGAGAAAATCCACGCGGTCACGGGGAGTACGTACAAACTCCGTACAGACAGCACCCGTAGTCGGGATCGAACCCGGGACTCTGGCACTGCAAGTGCTGTATGACAGCAACTCTACCGCTGCACCACCGTGGCCACCCTATTAATTTAGTTAACATGGAATCAAAATGAAGATCTCCTTTATACTTTCTTAGATGCAATTTGTAGGGTTGAGTTTTTGCGAGATTACTCACGTGAAAGCCCGTGTACCTTGTGCACCATTTTTGAAAAGAGCGAGGCAAATTCAGAAAGGTGAACAGAGTGCATGCATTATAGTGGTAGTGTGATCCTTAAAACATGTTGAAAGTTTATCGATCTCTAAAAGGCACTCCAGACCAGGTAAAAGGTTCCTTGCTTTATTGATTAAACCGCCCACTTACATTATAATCAAAGCCCTCTACTCCCCAGAATCACATTCAGTTTTTCCTGGACCCATTTACAATGTCTGCTCTAATGGCACACCTGGATATTCCATGATGCACATAGGTCTGGAGGTCAGGATTAGATTGGCTAGCTCTTTCTTCAACCAGAACAGAAATAATGGGCTGAATAGCCTCCTTACGTTTGGTAAATTTTCTATTATTCTATGATGCTGTCATTACTCTTCAAATGTTAATGGGCCCTATCCCCAAACTCTACGTCTGCTACATCGACGACTGCATTGGTGCTACCTCTTGCACCCACACACAAATCACTGACTTCATCCATTTTACCACTAACTTCCATCCGGCACTCCAATACATCTGGACCATTTCCGACATTTCCCTACCATTTCTAGACCTCACTATCTCCATCACAGGTGATAGACTACTGACCGACATCCACTATAAACCCACTGACTCCCATGGCTATCTGGACTACACTTCTTCCCACCCTGCTTTCTGTAAGGACTCCATCCCCTACTTCCAATTCCTCCATCTACACCGCATCTGCACCCAGGATGAGGTGTTATACACCAGGGCATCAGAGATGTCCTCATTCTTCAGGAAACGGGGGTTCCCCTCCCCTACTATAGATGAGGCTCTCACCAGGGTCTCTTCTATACCCCGTGACTCTACTCTCTCTCCCCATCCCCCCACTCATAACAAGGGCAGAGACCTCCTTATCCTCACCTTCCACCGTACCAGCCGTCACATACAACAAATAATCCTCCGACATTTTCGCCACCTCCAATGTGACCCCACTCGCCACATCTTCCCATCTCCCCCCATCTGCTTTCCGCAGAGACCACTCCCTCCGTAACTCCCTGGTCAAATCGTCCCTTCCCACCCAAAATACCCCCTCTCCTGGCACTTTCCCTTGCAACTGCAGGAGATGCTACACTTGTCGCTTTACCTCCCCCCTCGACTCCATTCAGGGACCCAAGCAGTCTTTCCAGGTTTGGCAGAGGTTCATCTGCACCTCCTCCAACCTCATCTATGCATCCGCTGCTCTAGGTGTCAGTTGCTCTACATCGGTGAGACCAAGCGTAGGTTTGGCGATCGATTCGCCCAACACCTCTGCTCGGTTCGCATTAACCTACCTGATCTTCCGGTGGCTCAGCACTTCAACTCACCCTCCCATTCCAAATCCGACCTTTCTGTCCTGGGCCTCCTCCATGGCCAGAGTGAGGACCACCATAAATTGGAGGAGCAGCACCTCATATTTTGCTTGGGCAGTTTACACCCCAGCGGTATCAGCATTGACTTCTCTAATTTCAGGTAGTCCCTGCTTTCACCTCCCCTTCTCAGCTCTCCCTCAGCCCACTGTCTCCGCCTCTTCCTTTCTTCTTCCCACCCCCCCACCCTCACATCAGTCTGAAGAAGGGTCTCGACCCGAAACATTGCCTATTTCCTTCGTTCCATAGATGTTGCCTCACCCGCTGAGTTTCTCCAGTATTTTTGTCTACCTTCAAATGTTAATGTTCTGCTTGATGGCATTTCCTATTTTGGTCTCTACTGTTGCCAATGCTTAATTTATTGCTTTGGACAAAGGATTTAACGTGTTCAATTCATTGTGAATTAACAGCAGAGTGGGAATTAAATTTTCTCATTTACTTCTATCATTATAAATCATGTGAATTCAGGTTATGGTGCTAAATCAATCATTTGTGAATGAAGTCACAAACATTTGCAAAGCTAAAATATTTATGCCAGGATAATGGATGATATGGTGGCCCAGTATTTGTGCAATACGCAGTTTAGTTTCAAAGGGAAATGGAAAGTCAGCCTGTGCTCAGCATTGATCATTGCAGGAGCAGGACATCTCAATGCGTGTGAGACACAAGTGACTGCAGATGCTGGAATCTTCATCAAAAACTAATAGCTGGAGGAACTTAATGGGTCAGGCAGCATCTGTGGAGGGATATGGGCACATGACATTTTGAGTCAGGATCTTTCTACAAACTTCTTCACTGACTTTTGCTCAACACTTGTACGTTTATTTGGTCCATACTTAAAGGGGACCTACCCTTTAAAGCAATCTTAACCTACCAAACTCCAAAAATGGCTTCTCGGCCAATTAGCCAATTAATATCACCACCTCCCAACTTCCTGAACCAAACACCTTGCCAATCTCTTGAACTACCTCACCTAGCAACCTCCCAGATCACTTCATGTACTAACTTGTCACATCCCAACCCCTTCGTGGCACTGAAAGAGGTAAGGTGGATGCTTAAAGGAGGCAAGGGAATATAAGCAGGCTGACGACAGATGGTGTATTATGAAAAAAAATGTGGTAATTAATTTTGGTAGGAAAATGCATAAAGTTGTGGAATTCTTTGAAAAGATGAGTGTTTGGTATTCAAAAGGACTGGGTGTCCTTGGACATGAACCACTGAAAGTTAACATGGAAGCAAACATGAAGTTAATGATATGTTGACCATTTTTGCAAGTGATTTCAGTATAACTGTAGAGATATTTTGGTCCACTTATATTGGGGCTTGGTAAGATTGTATCTGGAATTTTCTGTGGGGGTCTGATCTCTCTATCTAAGGAAGGATACGCTTCTGATAGAAGGAATGAAAACTCATCCTGGGGGTGGTGGAATTGTCATGCAAACAGAGATTAAACAGAATTGGCCAATGCATTCTGGAATATAGAAGAATGAGGTACAATTTCATTGAAATACACAAAGTTATAACGGGATTGACCGGCATTGATATTTCTCATTACTGGAACAAGTGACCCACAGTCTCAATTAAAGGGAATAGCCATTTGATGAGATGGAGTACCAGGCCCATAAAATAGAGATGAGAAGAAATGTCTTAACCAGACAATAATGAATCTTGGACTTCTCTATCTGCAGGGGCTATTGAAGCTCAGTCATTGACAATCTTTAATAGTGAGTTTGATAAAAGTTTGCTATTAAGGGGTTCAAGGGATATGAAGTAAGCACAAAAAATTGCTGTTGAGGTAAGAGATCAGTCATGATCCTATTGAATGGTGCAGCGAGTATGAGTTGCTGAATAGTGTAATCCTGTTTTTTCACAAGTTATAGGCGTAGAATTAGGCCATTCGGCCCATCGAGTTTACTCCACCATTCAATTATGGCTCCTAATCCAATTTTCCTGCCTTCTCCCCATAACCATTGACATCTGTTTTAATCAAGAATGTGTCTATCTCTGCCTTAATAATATCCACTGACTTAGCCTCCATAGCCCTCTGTGGCAATGAGTTCCACCGGTCTAATCAAGAATTTGTCTAATCTCTGCCTTGAAAGAAAATACTCTGACTTCTTACATATGTTATATCAACCTCATTGACTACCTTCAATTCTAATCTCTAGACCAGCTTCCCATAATCTGCTGGATCAGCACCCCTATGGTGTCAACTACGGATATGTTTGTTAACAACAGGTAGACCTCCCATATTGGAATCTGAAGAAATCTCTTGCGATATAAAATTGTGTTATAATATGGTGTTTGAATTTCTATAATTTTGTTTCTGATACTGCTAGCTAAAGGCTGTGTGTTATGCTTTTTTTAATAGGGCATCATACAACAAGTATTAATAGATGCGATTTCAATGGCCATCTACGGTGGAACTGACAGGTTGTGTTCTTAGAAGCCAATGATGTCTGATTACTGTGGGGAAGTTATGGTAAACTATTTTTCCCTGGATTGTCTTGTTTCAGGACAGCCATTTTATGCTTGTAAATTTCCAAAATAGCTTTTAAGTTCCTGATAGCATGTAATAACTAATTTGGCAAGCATAATACAAATGGTTCCCTCATTCACCAATCGCGTCCTGTTTCAATTTGTGTAATTGAAACAGGTGTTATAGCAGAACAACCTGTACACCCTTCCATGAAGTGGGGTCTTGTATGAAACATCTCCATAGCTCAAAAGTGGACATGGATGTTAGATGTCATTCTAATCACTTCATGAAATGAAGGAAGCAACATCATCAGAGTGCCTGTGGGCTAAAGAAGCGTGATTGTTATGGAGGGTGCAGCAAAAGTGTGTCCCACAGGACTGACTTGGGAGCTAGAAATAGCAGATGTGTTTGTGGGCAGTAAATGTTGTATATTGTGGCTGCAGACTCTAAGGGAAATACAAATGATATCCTATCACATGATGACTAAGCCATGAAACATAGGATATTACTTCTTTTAGTTTAATGCAATTAAGTTTCAGTTTCAGTTTCGTTTATTGTCACGTGTACCAAGGTACAGTGAAAAGCTTTTGGTTGCATGCTAACCAGTCAGCAGAAAGACAATACATGATTACAATCGATCCATTTACAGTGTAAGGGAATAATGTTTAGTGCAATGTACAGCCAGCAAAGTCCAATCAAGGGTAGTCCGAGGGTCATCAAAGAGGTAGATAGTAGTTCAGCACTGCTCTCTGGTTGTGGTAGGATGATTCAGTCACCTGATAACAGCTGGGAGGAAACCGTCCCTTAATCTGGACGTGCGCATTTTCACACTTCTATTCCTTTTGCGTGATGAAAGAGGGGAGAAGAGAGAGTGGCCAGGATGCGACTCATCCTTGATTATGCTGCTGGCCTTGCCGAGGCAGCGTGAAATAAGCACCATACTGTAAGTTTAAAAAAAATTCCAATATTATTCCAATCTCTTTCTCCCAGTCATTGTCTTGCATTACCATTTGTAAGCCATTCCTTTTTTTTAATTAGGTTCCAGGCTCTTTAACAATTATTTTATATCAACTAGAAGCCATAGAATCATAGAGCATGGAAACGGGCGTTTAGGTCCAACTTGCCCAAGTTTGCGGATGACACGAAGCTGGGGGGCAGTGTTAGCTGTGAGGAGGATTCTAGGAGGCTGCAAGGTGACTTGGTTAGGTTGGATGAGTGGGAAAATGCATGGCAGATGCAGTATAATGTGGATAAATGTGAGGTTATCCACTTTGGTGGCAAAAGTAGACTATTATTTGAATGGTGGCCGATTAGGAAAAGGGGAGATGCAACGAGACCTGGGTGTCATGGTACACCAGTCATTGAAAGTGGACATGCAGGTGCAGCAGGCAGTGAAGAAAGCGAATGGTATGTTAGCATTCATAGCGAAAGGATTTGAGTATAGGAGCAGGGAGGTTCTACCGCAGTTGTACAGGGACTTGGTGAGACCACACCTGGAGTATTGCGTACAGTTTTGGTCTCCTAATCTGAGGAAAGACATTCTTGCCATAGAGGGAGTACAGAGAAGGTTTACCAGACTGATTCCTGGGTTGTCAGGACTTTCATATGAAGAAATACTGGATAGACTCGGCTTGTACTCGCTAGAATTTAGAAGAATTTAGAAGAGGGGGAATCTTATAGAAACTTACAAAATTCTTAAGGGGTTGGACAGGCTAGATGCAGGAAGATTGTTTCCGATGTTGGGGAAGTCCAGAACAAGGGGTCACAGTTTAAGCATAAGGGGGAAGTCTTTTAGGACCGAGATGAGAAAAACATTTTTCACACAGAGAGTGGTGAATCTCTGGAATTCTCTGCCACAGAAGGTAGTTGAGTCCAGTTAATTGGCTATATTTAAGAGGGAGTTAGATGTGGCCCTTGTGGCTAAGGGGATCACGGGGTATGGAGAGAAGGCAGGTACGGGATACTGAGTTGGATGATCAGCCATGATCGTATTGAATGGCGGTGCAGGCTCGAAGGGCCGAATGGTCTACTCCTGCACCTATTTTCTATGTTTCTATGATCGTAAAATACCCTTTCAAACTAATCCCATATTCCCTTTGTCCGCCTTAAATATAGCCACCCAGTTACAAACTAGAGGCAGTTTATATAGTCAATTAACCGACCAACTTGTATGTCCTTGAATATGGGAGGAAACCAGACCACCCAGAAGAAACCCATGTGGTCACACGAAGAATGTGCAAACTCCACACATTCAGCACTGGAGGCTCAGGATTCAACCTCGGTCTCTGAAATTGTACATCATCAGTTCTATTGTTTGCGGTGTTGTGTGAGCCCAAAACTACATTCTAATGAAGTGTTAGAAATTCCGAAAAGAGTGAACTCCTGATTCTAGTTGCTTCATTGTTAGTTGTTTGTGGTGTATTGATTTTCGAATTATCTTCAAGATTTCAGTTAAACTGATTCAAATAATTGAAAACAGCATGGATTCCAAGACTGGCTCCTAATACTCTGAGCTGAAAAGTTTTCATTTGTATTTAAGTGCTATTTCTGTTTTCCAAATGCCTATCCAGAGCTGTACTTTACTTTCAATTATGTAAGTCCTTGCCGTGCCCATTAATCACCAATATAGGATCCTGTCAAAAGCTCTCTGAACATCTAAGTATATAATATCAGATTCATTTTGCCTGTCCATCAGCTCTTTGGAAAAGCTCCAGGAGGTTAGTTAAATGTGACCTCTCAGTCCTGTTGTGATTGGTATTGGTAATGCAGTGCTTGTGATACTGGACTACCAACCTAGACGCTGAGACTTCTAATTCCCAACTAGAACTGGTTGTGAAATTGAATTCATTAAATTGGGTAATTCGAAGACCATTGAAGGAAAACCACGAAAGCTATGCCCGCGAGGTGGTCAAATAAAACAAAATCCAACCCGTTTACTAAAGTTCTGCTCTGGTCTTGCAGGGCCTGTGCATCACTTCAATCCAATGTGAGGTAGTTGTTGCTTAATGTTCCCAAGTGTAAAAACAATCACCAAGCAATAGTGTCAGGGTTCTCAGGTTAGAATGGGGCATAAGTGCAGCACTACCAATGCCGTTCAAAGAAGTCTATGTTAACTTGCCATAAGTGGTTTGTACTTTTCCGTGCCCAGCAGCTGAACTTGCATGATCCTTTCAAAGTTGAGTTCCAGTTATGCTTCCTAAGCTGTCTTGACTTTTGTTTAGAAACATAATAGTTGTATTAGTTGCTCTCTAACCTCCTGAATCACTCCTCAATGTAGCAAAATTATACAATACTGTTGTCTGTTAAAGTTTTACAACTTTCTGTCTATCACCTTCAAATGATGTTTATTGTGTGCAGGTTGTCTGTGCAAGATTCCCTGCTGTGTCAGTTTTATGACATATTTTGTTGACAATTTCCAGGTGTCCAAGTTTCTTTCATTATTCCAGAAGTTATTTTGCCTGGATTTAAAACATGTTTTTTTCAGGATCTGGGCAATGGTGAAAGCCAGCAGTTACTGTGTGTGTACCTAATTGTCCTTGAGAAAGGATGCTGATCACTCACTTTGAACCACAGCAATGGCGTTAGAGTTCCAGGATTCAGACCCAGTGTTGGTGAAGAACCAGCAATGTTTTCCAAGGCAGGATGATGTGTGACTGGGATGGGAACCTGCAGATGTGATGTTCCCATGTACCTGCTGCCCTTGACATTCTTGGTGCTCTTGGCATAGCCGTTGTGTGTAACTGCAGTGTGTTTTGTTGATGGTACAGAATGCAGCCACTGTACGCCAGTAGGGAAGGGATGCTTAGCTTGGTTGATGGGGTTCCAATCAAGCGATTAGCCCTCATCCATAGAAATGGAGAGTACTCCATCATACTTGTGCAAAGTACATCGTGGAAAGTCAAGAAGTGAATCTCTCACCACAGCACACCCAGCCTTTGACCTTGACCTGTGGTTGAAGTTTTTATGTGGCTGTTCCTGTTGAGTTTCTGGTCAATGGTGACTCATAGGACGTTGATGGTGGGGGACTCAGGGTTGGTCAAGAGTCAGTGATTAAATTATTTCTAGTTGAAGCTGCAAGAGACTGCAAATGCTAAAATCTGGAGCAATTCTGTCCTGATGCTTGGTTCCAGCCCAAAACATTGACCATTCCTTTACCCCACAGTTGCATCTCAACCAGCTGAGTTCCTCCAGCAGATTGTTTGCTGCTCTTTCTAGTTGGAGATTGTCATTACCTGGCACATAAGTAGCATAATTATTGCTCACCATGTATGTCAATATTTGAATGTTGCTTCAAATGAAAGTTACAAATAGAATTGTGCAATTTGCAATCATCAACAAACATCCTCGACCCGAAACATCGCATTCATTCTCTCCAGAGATGCTGCCTGTCCCACTGAGTCACTCCAGTCTTTTGTATATATCTTTGGTTTAAACCAGCATCTGCTGATCCTTCCTACACATCTCTAGTTAGAAGATCATTGATGAAACAGTTTAAGGTGTTTGGCTAAGAACAGTGCCCCGAGGAACTCCTGCAGTGATATTCTGGAACTGGGTTGACTAACCTCTCATAATCCCAGCCATGTCTTTCATACAAGTCTGAAGAATGGTCCCGAATGGAAATCTCTTCTATCCACAGATGCTGCCTTGCCCACTGAGTTTTTCCAATGTCCTCCTTCTATCTCATGTATTGGTGCATTCACCACCTGTAGTACTTTAAGTCTAGATGTTTTGTACATCGGCAATCAGCCAACCCAGTTAGTGATTTTATGATCAACTCACATTTAGTGATGGACGTTGAAATCTGCAATCAGAATACATTCTGTGTCCTCACTCCTTTCAGTGTTCATCCAAATGTTGCTCCCTATGAGGCACCTTTCCCTACTAACATAGGAAACTCTTTCTCCTCGCCAGCTAGCCTCTGCTGTGGGGTTCCACAAGGTTCCATCCTTGGCCCCATTCTCTTCTCCCTGTATATGCTCCCCTTAGGCCAAGTCATTGAAAGGCACGGCATTTCCTTCCATTGCTACGCAGACGATACACAACTCTATCTCCCCCTGAAGCCCAACAACCGATCAAATCTACTTAACCTTATCCACTGCCTCGAGGATATAAAGTGTTGGATGGCCCAGAACTTCCTCCAACTAAACGAGAGTAAGTCTGAGGTCATCCTTCTCAGCCCCTCGGACTCAATCAAATTGATAGCAGGCAGCCTTAGAAGCCTTACCCCACTACTCAAAAACGTTGGAGTGATATTTGACTCAGCACTGAAATTTGACAAACAAGTCAATGCTGTGGTATAAACTAGCTTCTTTCAGCTTCGGACGATAGCTAAAATAAAACAATTCCTCCAGTTTGATGACCTCAAAAAGATCATCCACACATTTATCTCCTCCCGCCTAGATTACTGCAACTCCCTCTACACTGGCATTAGCCAATCTTCCCTATCCCGCCTGCAAGGGTCCAAAACGCCGCAGCAAGACTCCTGATGGGCACCTGAAAAAGGAACCACATCACCCCGATCCTGGCTTCTCTCCACTTGCTCCCTTTGCAGTTCTGAATAAATTTCAAGATCCTCCTTTATGTCTACAAAGCTCTCAATGGACTTGCCCCCACCTACATTAAAGGTCTGCTCACCCACCACACCACCACCAGGTCCCTCAGGTCGGCCGACTTGGGGTTGCTGAACATCCCGCGGTCCAGGCATAAGCTCAGGGGTGACCGCGCCTTTGCGGATGCAGCTCCTAGACTGTGGAATAGCATCCCTCTTCCCATCAGAACTGCTCCCTCCATCGACTCCTTTAAGTCAAGACTAAAAACTCATCTCTACTCCCAAGCCTTCTTGACGTCCTCTGAGCGAGGGCTATATGCATCTAGTGATGTTTGTATTTAATCTATGAACCACTGTTGTTTGTTATACTCTTCTTATACCAATGTAAAGCACGTTGGCCAACGAGTGTTTTTTTAAATTGTGCTATATAAATAAAAGTGACTTGACTTGACTTGACCTTGCCACCCACCCTTCACCCCTGCTTGTAAATAATTAGGTATAAAATAATAATTTATGTATTCTCTCATTCTTTGCCAAATTCAGCTTTTGCTCTAATTTTTAGGTAGACCTATGTTTTTCTTCTGATCTTTTTTGCTGGGAATGCATTTGAATAACTTAATGGACATGTCCATGACTTGTGACAGAAGTGGGCTGCCCAGGGGAAATTATTCCCTCAGTGTAACGTTCATGGCTGGTTTACTGTTAGCCTATACTCCAGATATGAGCAGATGTTCTTCTTCGAGTTCTGGGAATCAACTGGATGTTCTGCCCTAGGCCTCGCCCTAGGTCACTGAAGATATTCTGATGAGCTACAAATTATATCTTTTTTGTGTGCTAGTGACACCAGGTTCCCTTTGGAGCAGCTTTCTCATGCTGCCTTTCTCCATTGGTACAAACCTTGTTTTCCTTCCTCACAGAAACAAATGAGGTGACATACTCATCCAAAGATACAGGTGTGATAATTGAAAGACCAACAGTCATTCGTTTTACTTAAAATCTTTACAGCAACTGATGTTCCATATTCTTCTTAATTTGTCCTGATTATTGAAAGCGACTGAGCATTTGAGGAAGGCATTTCCAAATTGCTGCACACATTAACTAGAGTAAAGAGGCAATTATGGGCAAATCATTATAAGCAAGGCATAAAGGATCTTGGACTGGTTTCACATAGAATACTAGCCAGAAATTGGATGGAATAATGGCTTGGGAGTGGTCTACTCTGCTTCTAATTTGTATATTTGAACATTGATGAGGCAGCAGTAGATTTCGAACAAAAAGAAGATGGTGCACCAGGCCCACAAACCAGAACCTAAAGAGCTGGGGGAGCTAGCGGAGGAGGAAAGAGGAGGAGGATTTTGCTCTTAGGGCTAATGGAATTAAGGGATATGGGGAAAGAGCAGAAATGGGGTACTGATTTTAGATGATCATCCATGATCATATTGAATGGCAGTGCTGGCACGAAGGGTCGCATGGCCTACTCCTGCACCTATTTCCTATGTTTCTGTGAGATGCAGTTTTTTTGAGAAGGTCACCAAGAGGATTGATGAAGGCAGGGCCATGGATATTGTCTACATGGACCTGGGAAAGGACTTGGACAAGATCCTGCATGGTAGGCTGGTCTGAAAGGTTGGATAGCATGGAATCCAAGGTGAGCTATGCAATTGGATTCAAAATCACAGGGGCAACTTTTTCACTCAAATTCAGTCAGCATTGTTCCGATATCCGTACATATGACAATTAAATTAGATTGAGGAAATTCAATATGTCAACGAATACACCATTATACAGGTGTACGGTGGAGAATATATTGACTGGTTCAACAACTGCTAAGTCTCTGTCAGCATACATTTCTGGGTGTAAGTAAACCTTTCACTATTTTGGATTGGTTTAGGTACATTTCTAATTCTTTGCGTGGGACAAGATTCAATATTAATATTACATGGAATAACAGTTTAGCATACTGAAAGTGCATTGTACCCAATTTCAGGGTTACTTGTGCAGTTTTGTCTCCATATATGACTTGTCATATATTGAGGTTTTGGAAAGGGTATGAAGGAGAGCCAGTAAAATAATTTCCAATTAAATGCATCGTGTTCATTAAGATAGGCTAAAAGAGTATTGATTTTATACTTTAGCAAAGCATTGATTTAGCAGTTATCTGATTGAGGTTTATAATGAAGGGTGCATATTGGCATTTGTTCCAATTAGAAAAGCTTACTGAGGACCTGGAGTCACAAATGTAAATTGTGCAAGGCTAAGTCTAGGTTAGATATTATAAACCATTTCATTTCAGAGTGCATGGTGGATTGTTTGACCTCTTGCTTTGTAATGCTGATTAACTGAATGCCTTCAAGCAAAATTTCTAAGATTGAAAATTTTCTATAACGCATGTGCATTAAGAGTACGAAGCAATAGCAATGATTTGTTTCATTTGCCTGTTCATGGGATGTGAACATCACTAGCAATGCTGGTATTTATTGCCCTTCCATAATTACCATGGAATTGAGGAACTAGCTATAACGTCTACCAATTAAATAGAACTAAAGTTATTGTTATATTGTGACAATTTATAAACAGAACAAACTTGTAGGACTAAATGATTAACTTCTTTCAAACTATTCTAAGTGTATTTCAACATTTTTTAAGTTATATGTTTCTGTTATTTTTGTATAATATTCAAGGCATTTCTGTTGAAAGACAATTTTTGACATGACATTTCAGGTCGGGACCCTTCTTCAGAGTGCTGGGTCTCCATCCAAAACGTCTATCTATTTTCTCCATGGATAATGCCTAGCCCACTGAGTTCCTCCAGCAGTTAACTTTTAGCTCAGGAGTCCAACAACTGCAGTCTCTTGTGCCCTAACAGGCAATTTTACACATGAGTGACTATGTGAAGAACCCTGTCCAGCCGCACGTGCGTCATTACGTCAGACGCATTGGTGCAGGTCGGCCGGTTGGAGCAGCAGAGCTCCTCCAAGCGGTAAGTTTAAAACCTCAAGGTAAGTGCAAAACTTTTCCTGTGATCGCTTTCTGCATTTGCGGTAGGACTTACATCATTGGAGAGATGCAGAAAACAAAAAAAGTGACGACGAGGTGATCCGATGTAAAAAGTTTGGAGGACCGCAAGAGTGCGGGTAGCGGGTGCCCGCCTAGTTCACCGAATCCGTCGCCAGCAAGGGGGCTAGCGACACAAGATCCGCTGCCTGTGAGCAGCGTTGCCATGCCGGTAGGGCGTAAGGCTATGGCAAAGTCTACTAGACCCATTGACCCAGAGTCGTGCCTGGAGGTTTCACCTCCACAAGGAGAGTCCGTTTGCTCACGGCTCTCCCAGATCGAGGTCCTATTGCAAATGATGCTCGAGGGGGAAGCACTCCGGGAGGAGGAGTGGTGTCCATGCCAGGCTGTTGGAGAGCCTGTGCCAGCAGCACCTTGAATAGTGCTGCATGATTACCCACTCATAGAGGAGGAGGGTATGCCGGCTCAGGAGTATACTGATGCCGAGTCAGTGGCTGGTCAGAACCAAAAGGATGAAGAGCAACAAGAGTTAATACCTAACATAGCTGAAAAATTTGCAATCCCCAGAGAAGCAGGGGAACCATTAGGGGAAGAGTTGGCAGCTGCTATTCAGTATATGCTCTCCCATCAGCTCCAAAAGCTGGCAATGGATGAGGCTGCTAAGAAATATGAAGCCTCAGTTAACTGTGGGTTATTGAAGGTACCAATGGTTAACCATCTCATATGGACACAATTGGGGATCACAGTGAGGGTGCAAGAGTTAAAATTCCAGAAAGTGCTCAAGTTTCTCTCAGCAGGACTCATTGCGTTCGCAAGAACAGTGGACAAGGGGCACATGACAGAAGCTCATCAGGATGCACTGGGGCTCCTGTGCAGTGCATATTTCGAAATAAATAGTTTACGAAGGAGTGCCATACGCCCAGCCATTCATCCAAAATTTGCAGCACTATGCAAACTAATCAATGCACAACCGACTAACCTGTTGTTTGGGGAGGACCCCGCAAAGCGAGTCAAGGAACTTCACGAGGAGGCAAAAACCGTAGGCCTCATTAAAACAAGCGGCAAAATAGGCAAGAGGGTTTTCCCCTGTCGACGGGGTACTATGACAGACGCTGGTAAAGCGACGAGCCATTCAGTCTCAAACACACGCAGCTGGCAGCCTGCCACAGGCACATGGGGAAGGACGAATTTCCCAATGAGGGGCCGGGGGCAACATGCACTGTCAGGATATGTGCAGGTGAGGGATCTTGCTCCTAAGGAATACAAATTAAGTGAGAAAGATGTTCAAGTTGGGGGCAGATTACACTTGTTTCTCAAACAATGGCAGGAGATAACATCAGATTCATTTGTACTGGGCAGTATAGAGGGGGGTTAAAATTGAATTTTACCCTACTGTGTGTCCACCCATTCAGCATGTTGCACATTTTCACAAGAAGAGAATATGCAGATACAGGCAGAACTTAAGATATTACACCAAAAAGTTATTGAGAAATCAGTTTTTCAATTCCGTCAAATATTTTTCCTAGGTCTAAAAATACTGGTGGATGTAGAATCATTCTGGAGCTGACGAGCTTGAACCCTTTTGTACACTATAGACATTTCAAAATGGAAACTTTTTCTACTGCTAAACAGTTGGTTTCCAAAGGGTGTTATATGGCCAGCATAGATCTGAAAGATGCATATTACTCAGTGTCTGTTCATTCTGATGATAGGAGGTATTTGAAGTTTGCCTGGATGAGTCAGTTATGGTAAGTCAAAGCATTGCCAAAAGGATTAACTGAGCCCCTAGATTATTTACCAAATTGTTGAAACCTGTTCTAGGGCTACTCCGAGCTCAGGGGCACGTTGTAATGGCATATTTAGATGATATCTTAATTATCGGGAAGACTCGGAATGCAGCTGAATCATCTGTTTCAGTTGTTAAACTCACTTTTGAGCAATTGGGGTTCATCATTCATCCAGATAAATCCAAATTATCACCAGTTAAAATTATTGATTACTTGGGCTTTACCATTCATTCAGGTCACATGTTAGTGACTCTGCCCAGGGACAAAAGGCAGAAGATAATTGAAGGTTGTATCAACCTCCTTAGTGAGCAACGACCTTCAATTAGACATTGTCCTACTCAGCCATGGTTCCCTCTTGTATTGCAGATGGCTACTCAGCCTCATATGATTGTTCCCAAACATAAAAACCTATTGGTGAACCCGGCAACTGGCGATCAACATCCTTTACATGATCATATTGATCTGTTAATTTGCAGATTCTAAGAAGGCAATACTTGGGGAGAGGGCTCTCTGATCGCACCGTGGATGTTCTCATGTCGGCCTGCAGGGATAGTACCCAGAAGCAGTACATCACCCCAATAAGAAAGTGGGAGGTATTCTGCTTACAGCAGAATATTTCATATCAAACTGCAGGCATTCCAAAATTAAGCTATAGTGCGATCAATACAGCCAGAAGTGCTCTGTCTTCTTATTTGCCCATGGTATCAGAATTCCACTCAATAGGGACACATCCATTAGTCTCTAGATTTATGAAGGGAGATTTTAATTCTAATCCTCCTAGGCTCAGGTATTCAGGTATCTGGAATGTAAGCAAAGTTCTTATCCTCCTTCGCCAGTGGACTCCTGTCCCAGTCCTATCTCTAGCCAAACTAACCATGAAGGTGGTCATGCTTATGGCGTTGGTATCAGCCCAACGTGTGCAGACATTGCAGAAGCTACGGCTAGACAGAATGGAGGTATCGGCAGATGCCATCACTTTTTATGTGTATGATCTGCTCAAGCAGAGTAGAATAGGCATGACAGGATGTAAGATTGTTTTTTCAGCATACCCCAAAGATTCTCGTCTGTGAGTAGTGTCATATTTGTCCCATTACATTGAGGCTACCAGAGCCCTAAGAGGAACAGAGTCAGCATTATTTATTAGCCACAAAAAAACACACAGTAAGGTGTCGGTGCAAACAATTTCAAGGTGGCTAAAGAAGGTTCTGGGTAGTGCTGGGATTGATACTGATAAATTTAGAACTCATTCCACCAGGGCGGCATCAACCTCCGCCGCCAGGGCGATGGACGTGCCTATAGACCATATCCTCATGGCCGCAGGATGATCCAGTGAGCTGACATTCCAGAGATTTTACCATAAGCCAATTGCAAGGCTAGGGGTATTTGCTGAGTCTGTTTTAAGTTTAGTTATATAGTTTCCCCCTGAGATAGAGGGGTTGCTATTGTTTTCTTTGTAATAAACCGTTAATTGTAAGCTGCGTGACGTCATCAGGCGCGCGACTTTAGCGACTCCGGTAAGAAATTTAAAATGAATCCCTCCTCCCCCACACAGCCGAAGAAAGGTTCCAGAAGGGAGGCAGGCCCCACCAAAGCTTCAGGCTCGGGACTGGCTGCCTCCCAAGAAGAGATTTCACTAAGAAAAGCTGAGATGGAAGATCTTAAAAAATCTCTGCTGGCTGATATGAGGAAAATGCTGAAGGAAACACAAACAGAAACACAAAAAGAAGTGAAGAAAGATTATAAAGAAATTAAGGATGAAATGAAAGCCTTAAAAACGGATATTCGAAAAATCAAAGAAGAATTAATGAGAGAAGTTAAAGAAATGGTAAAAATCATGATGAATGAATGGAAAACAGAACAGGAGGAGGAGATACATACTCAAATGATTGAGGTAACTGATAAAATTGCTGGGATGGAGCGAATGATGGAAGAGATGATGGATGCGAAAATAGAGGCGAGGTTAAGCCCTATGTCAACTGTACTGGATCAACAAAATGATACGATTAAAGAATTAACTGATGCCGCTCTGACAACTGCGAGGGAGAATGAGAAGATAAACGAAGAGAACAAACGCCTCTCTGAATTAGTACGTAAAATAAATGAGAAATGTATTGATTTGGAGGGGCGGCAAAGACGTAAGAATTTGCGCATAGTAGGTTTGCCTGAGGGACGCGAAGGAAACCATGACCCACGTAAATTCTTTGCTAAACTCCTGAAGGACGTTTTGGATCTGGATGAAGAACCCCTGTTGGGCCGAGCCCACAGGGCTTTAAGACCGGCTTCTAGGAGTGGTGCACCACCAAGACAAGTAATTGTAAAGGTGGTTTATGACAGCGTCTTTGAAGATATGATGAAGATAATAATAAGAAAAAGAAATCTGAAATACGAAGGAGATAACATCAGTATCTTCAGAGACTACCCGGCCGAAGTGGCTAAAAGAAGAGCTCTATTCACAGAAACAAGACGCATCTTGAGAGATATAAAAGGAAAAAAGGAGATCAGATATGGTCTGGTGTACCCGGCAACACTTAGAGTTACCTACGAGAAGAAGGATCTTCGTTTCACCAAGCATACATCGGCACTGGAATTCGCTCGGAAAATACAGAAGAAGGTAGAAGAAGGAGAAGAAGGAGAAGAAGGAGAAGCAGAGGAAGAAGGAGCAGACCCGACAGGAGTAATTGATGAATGAACTTTATGGACCTGCGGTTATGAACCACTCACTGAGAAAAAGGCGAAATAACGGACATTGAATTGTAGTATTATATTGTTTACTAATTAATTAATAAATACTAATTTGTAATTATTAATTGCTAATCACTAATTAGTTTGATTTCCCTTACTCCACTTATATAGTATTACTAATTATGATACTAATTATAGTTGAAATTAACAACTAAAAACTATTAATATGAATAATAGAAAAAGTTATTAAGAATATAAAGTTAGCACCCCCACCCCAATATATACAGTATTCCAAATAAGAGCTGGAATATTTAACATCTTTTTTTTAGAAAACGGAAGTCGCTAGATTAGTAGCCATGTTAGTGTGGCTTTCACCTGTGCACACTACACACTATAAAAGTGTAGTCTCTTTTTTTTCTGATCACCTTTTTATCACCCTTTACTTTTTTTATATTTACACTCGTTATTATTTTTTGTATAACACATACTTGATTTTATATTATATATTATATAATCATGACTTCTATCTATTTTATATAATCAGATTAAATGGATATGGTTTAATGGAATTGGAAATTCGCATCGGATTGAAGTTGGGGTGTAATGTCGGGCTGGAGGAGCCAAGAAGGCTACTCCAAAAAAAGCCACCCTAACAATAAAATGCAAGATATGAATGTAAGGAATGGGGGTGATGGAATCACCTTCTGTAGTTGGAATGTTAAAGGAATCAATGAACCAATTAAAAGGGGAAAGGTATTAGCTCAGCTGAATAGATTGAAATCTGGAGTTACGTTTCTTCAGGAAACACATCTTAAAAAAGATGCTCAATATAGATTAACAGCTAAATGGATTTCAAAAGTATATCATTCTTCGTTTACACACAAATCTAGAGGGGTTGCAATAATTATTCGTAAAGGTATACCTTTTAAACTTAATTCGATAATAGAGGATAAGGAGGGTAGATATTTAATAATTACAGGGGAACTATATTTAAAAAAAGTAATTCTTATGAATATATACGCACCTAATTTTGATAATCCACTATTTTTTAAGAAAATATTTAATAGTATTCCTATATCCACCCAATATAATTTAATAATTGGAGGTGATTTAAACTGTACTTTAGATAATTATTTGGACAGATCTTCTACAAAAAGTAAGGCTCTTTCTAAATCAAGTAAGCTTATAAATTCTTTTATTAAGACATCGAATGTTAAAGATATTTGGAGATTGGATAATCCAACCGGACGGGAATATTCATTTTTCTCGCCGGTATTCGGAACCTACTCGAGGATAGATTATTTTTTAGTCGACTCAAAATTACTCCCCTTTACGTATGATGCAAAGTATCATAATATTATTATCTCAGATCATGCTCCATTAACATTTAAGATAAAATTAAAAGATATAGTTAATAAAACTAATATTTGGAGATTCAACACACAGATATTAAAGGATAAAGATTGCTGTAATTATGTGGAGAAACAGATTAAATTATTTTTTGAAACTAACGATAAATCTGAGACTTCCCCATTATTATTATGGGATACATTTAAAGCATTTATGCGCGGTGCAATAATATCAGCACAAGCTCATTTTAACAAAGTAAATCGAAAAATGGAGCAAAAGTTAGAAAAAGAGATAAAACAATTAGATAGTGAAAATATAATACATCCTTCTAAAGAGTTGAGTAATAAAATTGCTATATTAAAATATAGATTAAATAAAATTTACTCTGATCAAGTGATAAAACTATATCAACAAACTAAACAAGTTCATTTTGAATTTGGTGATAAACCTCAAAAATTATTAGCACGACAACTCAGAAGATTAGACGATGAAAAAACTATACATAGTATTAGATCGGTACAGGGAAATACATTGACTATACCAAAAGACATTAATGACACATTTTTACAATATTATCAAAATCTTTATTCATCTAAATTAACAGGGCAAACAGATGAAATGGAAACATTTTTAGAAAAATGTCATTTTAATAAGCTAGATTTTGAGAGTAGGCAATTATTAAATGCTGAAATATCGGTAATAGATATCGAAGAATCAATTGGATCGTTAAAAAATGGTAAAACAGCGGGCCCTGATGGCCTGAGTGCAGAATTTTATTAAAAATTTCATGATCTACTTTCATCAAGATTACAAACAGTGTATAGACACACCTATGAGTTAGGAAAGTTACCAGAGTCTTTAAATGAATCTACAATTACATTAATTCCTAAATTAGATAAGGATCTGGAAGATCCTGGATCATATCGAGCGATTGCCCTTTTAAATACTGATCAAAAAATATTAACTAAAGTACTGTCTCGGAGGCTAAGCTTAGTGATTTCCAAAATAATACATTATGATCAAACAGGTTTTATTCCAAAACGTTATTCATCACATAATCTTAGACGCTTGTTTAACATTATATACTCGAGAAGAAGGAGAGATATTGAATTAGCAGTTATATCGTTGGATGCTGAAAAAGCATTCGACCAGGTGGAATGGTCATATTTATTTAATATAATGGAAAAGTATCAATTGGGGGATGGATTTTGTAAATGGGTAAGAATATTATATTCTAACCCTACAGCAAGAATTTTAACCAATCAAATACTATCACCTAAATTTAGACTTTTTAGGGGATGCAGACAGGGATGTCCGTTATCCCCTTTATTATTTGCTTTGGTGATAGAACCTCTGGCCGAAAGAATCAGATCAGAACCCGAAATATATGGGTATAATACTGACACAACAAATAATAAGATATCTTTATATGCAGATGATATTCTGATTTATATTACTAAGCCGGAATGTAGTATTCCCAAGTTATTTAATGTTATAAATGAATTTAGCGTATTTTCAGGATATAGGATTAATTGGAATAAAAGTGACATTATGCCTATAACTGGTATAAATGTAAATATATTACAAAAATACCCACTAAAAATAGTTACAGATAAATTTAAATATTTAGGAATCAATGTGTCTAAATCCTATAAATTATTAATTAAAGCTAATTATTATCAATTATTAGAGAAACTTAAAAAAAACATTTTATATTGGAAAACACTCCCTATATCTATGATCGGTAGGATTAATGCTATAAAGATGATTTTTTTACCACAATTGTTATATTTATTTCAGGCAATTCCTTTTTTTCTCCCAAAAAGTTTTTTTTTTAAATTGATACTATAGTTAATAATTTTGTCTGGGATTACAAAAGTCATAGAATAAGTAAAAAACACTTATGTAAGTCTAAGATAAATGGAGGGCTGGCACTTCCAAATTTTCTATATTACTTTTGGGCAGTCCAGATTAAGAATATGAATTTTTGGTGGGTAAATATGGATGTTGAACCAATGTGGTTAAAAATGGAAAAGGAAGACTGTTTACCTTTCAATATAGAGTCGATTATTTTCGCACCTAAGGAAGTACAAAAAAAGACTCATAGGGACAACCCTATAATTCATAATAATAGGCGTATTTAGAAACAGATAGTTAAGACCCTATATCTGGATAATCTTTCTTTTAGGTTACCAATTAGGAATAACCCACTGTTTAAACCCTCAATCTTAGATGCGGGGTTTAGACTGTGGGAGGATTTAGGAATTAAAAGGATAGGACACCTTTATAGAAATGGAAATTTTTTATTATTTGAAGAGTTACAAGATATGTTTGGATTACCTTCACAACACCATTTTAGGTATTTACAAATTAGAGATTTTATTAAATGTAACACACAAGACTATAAAAAAAAAGAACCAGGCTTATTAGATGAGCTGTTTAATTTACATCCAAATACAGATAAGCTTATAGCTTATATATACAATATTATTTTAGATAAAGAGAACCCAACAACTGAAACATATCGTCAAGCATGGGAAAATGAAATCGGATTACCTATAACAAAAGAAACTTGGGAAGAATGCTTACAAAGAATACATTGGTGTTCTTTGAATGCCAGACATACACTGATACAATTTAAAGTTATATATAGATTACACTACTCGAAAACCAAATTAAAAAGTATTTTTCCTAGTCTCTCCTCTATTTGTGATAAATGTAAGAATCTTGAAGCAAATTTAATACATAGTTTGGTAACGTGTCCACGGTTGAATTATTATTGGATTGAAATTTTTAAAGTTATTTCGGAAGTTCTTAAGGTTGAACTCGACCCAGACCCAAAATTAATAATATTCGGAATCCCGGAGCCAAATTTGGTACTCACGGTTAATCAAAGAAATTTTTTTGATTACTGTTTAATAATAGGGAAAAAAATGATACTTAAATTTTGGAAGGGAACATTATCTCCAACAATTAAAATGTGGAAAGCAGAGATGTTGGAGACGTTGAATTTGGAAAGAATTAGATTTGTCCTTTTGGACAGGTATAATTCTTTTGAATCGATATGGTCTCCATATATACAGTATTTAGAAAAGTAGCTATTCTTGGAATCACGGCTCGACTGACACCCTATGGATCCGATGCGAATAACTTATTTATAATTGATATTATTGTGCATTTATTAGAGATATTTCTGAATGAAATAGTATTTCGTATAATGACTTTAGTTTTTGTTTATATATATGTAATATTTTTGTTTTTTAAATTTTCCCTTTTTATTTTCTTTTTATTTACGATTGAAGTATGTGGGAAGAATTTTTTTTATTCTTTTTTATTTACTCTTTTTTCTTTTCTCTTTTATATATCTTTTTCTTTATTTCCAAAAAATAGAAGATATTAAGTATTGATATGTTATTTGTAGTAATATTGAATTAAGGTGTTAGTTTATAAAGTAAGCTTTACATTGTAAACGGTTTACTTCAAATAAAAAAATATTACAAAAAAAAAACAAAAAAAAAAAAAAAAACGTTAATTCATTTAAACAATGTTATGGTTGATGCATTATTGATTATTTAATTATGTTAAGTCAATCAATGCAGTGAGAGGCCAGATTTGAATCTGCGGCATGAAATCACAGAGCTTTGAAACCTTCAGTCACTCACGTGACTCCGAAGTAAAATAGTAAGATTAGACGAGAACTTACCAGTTTGAAGTTTGATCTTTATTTTATGAGGAGTTACGATGAGGGACTATGTGCCCTCCGCTCCCAACCCTCATAAATATCATCTGGTAGTTCTAGTCTTCTGTTATCTTACTATTATACTTCAGTCACTATTACCTGTGATTTCACACCACTGCTTTGAAGATTGACGCACTTGCGGCTGGACGGGGTTCTTCACGTAGTCCCTCATCGTAACTCCTCATAAAATAAAGATCAAACCTCAAACTGGTAAGTTGTCGTTTAATCTTACTATTATGGTCACCTTTACTACTGGATGCTCTCCTCCTTTGGTCCAATATACCTTAAATGTCTGAATAACACCAATTGTTGACTGTTGTAATTGTTGACTATATTGGCTTTTCAGCAAATTGAATGGAAGAGTAGTTCTGCATAATTTCTCTAACCTTCAACTCTGTTTTCTTACTGAAGACCACCAGGTGCTTTAAAGTGCCAGGAAAGGTGATTTAAATACCAGATCTTTGCTTGTAACAAAAAAGACAACCAACAACAATGTTGAACATGGTCACTTTTTTAATTAACTTCCATGGGCTAGACACTTCTTTGTGAAGTGCAATGTAGTATTAAGCAAGGACACAAAAATCAGTGGGAATGCACAAAGATGTCAAATGTCAAGTTACTTCAAGGTTTCAAAGTCAGTTTATTGTCACATGTACCAATTAAGGGAGTGAAATTCGATTTACCATACAGCCATACTAAAAAAAAGCATCAAGACACACAACTACATAAAAGTTAACATAAACATCCACCACAGCGGATACCCCACGTTCCTCACTGTGATGGAAGACAATAAAGTTCCAATCTTCTTCCTCTTTATTCTCCCGCGGTCAGGGCAGTCGAACCGTCTGCAGTCGGGGCGATGGAAGCCTCCGCGTCGGGGCGATAGAAGCTCCCGTGTCGGGGCGATAGAAGCTCCCGTGTCGCGACAATCAAAACTCACGCATCAGGGCAGTCGAAGCTCCTGCGGCTTGGAATTCCTGAAGTCGGTCTCTGACCCGAGACCGCAAGCTCCATGATGTTAAAGTCACAGACTCCCGCGGTAGAACCCAGATGTCGATCCCTGGCAAAGGGATCGTGGGTTCCGTGAAGTTAAGTCCGCAGGCACCTCTGGTGGAGCTCTCGAAATCAATCTCCAGCAAAGGCCAACTCCTCGATGTTTGATATGGAAATAAATCGCATCTCCGTCGAGGTAAGAGATTAGAAAAAGTTTCCCCCAACCCCCTCCACATAAAACAAGATAAAGAACAGTAAAAACATATATTTAACATATACAAACAAACAACAAAAGAATGAAGGGACAGACAGACTGTTGGCGAGGCACCAACATTAAAGTAGATCTTGAAAATGAGCTAAGTATGCTTCGGCATTGGTTAAGAGGGGACTAGATAGTACAAAGATGTAGTTAGCACAATGTACACGATTGCGTGGTGGAATATCACTGCTGGGGGCAATGCACACAACTTGAATAGGCCCTTAGTCCAACCTCTGCACACATTCCCCCCCCAGGTCAGTCAATGTGTCTTATTTGGCACTGAAGGATATCTGGGCTCTTGCGTCCCTAAGTAGAAATAATTGGGAAATAATTTCATGGGGTGCAACAATAGTTAAATGGTCAATGGTGCCACATTTACTTTGGAGAATTAATGGAAGATCGAACAGTTTGAACAAAAAGGATGATATTGGTTTCTTATTGCATAAATGCAATGAGAGTGAATAATGGTGACAATTTAAAATCTTAAAAAGCTCCTTATTTCTAGCTATGTTTATGAATAATTGGAGAACAACTTTCCATAAGCAAAAGGTTTGCTTGCTCTGTCATCTCAAAAACCAAATCAACAAATGTGAACTGTACTGAAATATGTTACTTACTGTAGTTAATATGAAAATAAAAATGCAATGTTGCTGCAGGCTGCATAAAAAGCTGTTAGGTTCTTAAATAGTCTTTCCAGCAACTTTGATATCCTTGCTTTCAGACTGATTTTAATTTAATTCCTGGATTATCGGGATTTCTGTCCTTTCATCAATATCAAATGGTTTTGTGAAACCATCCATGTCCTGATGTAAATGGCTTTACGGTTGACAGCAGGTGAATATATGCAACTTTATGCCATTCATTCAAAGTTCAAATTTATCTTCAAACCTCATGTGTAAAAGTTGTCACTAAATAGCTGACACAACCACGAATATCAAGGTTATTTATTCAATATTTTTGTATATTGTGTGCAGAATGAAAGAAGATAAAATGAAAAATAAGCACCATCTGTGCTCCAGCGTTGATTGATTCACATATTTATAACCGGTGCAACTGCAGGAAAATAAGGACTGTTTTCTGCAAAAGAAGAAAAACTATGGACTGTTTAATTATATATGAAAATGAACTCGGGTAATTGCATTAGTTGGTTCAGAGTGGTAATGCCTTTCATTCAGAAGCCTTTGGTGCAGCACATTGCTAGTAACTGGCTACCGTTACAAATGTAAAGAAGAGTCCAATTATTATCTTGGAGCTTAGTTGGTCTGCCACTACATCCTATTTCATTTGTGGGTAGACAGAGAGTCGTCCACAGACAATTAAAGGAAATGTTCTCTTATCTTAATTTATTCAAGTTTGCTCCGCTACCTCTGATTTAAATTAAGCAGTATCTGGATTATTGTCACTCAGCGTACCTCCCCGTATATTGGATGTAGATTTTAAATTTAAATTTGGCAAATTACACTCATTTAAGATAAGAATCAGACACCTAATCTATCTTGCCTAGACATTTGGTCTCCCAGTGCACACGTTTGTTAGACAGATACTCTGTTGTTGGCTAAAATTTATTCAGGCTACTTCAACAATTTTCTCATTTGAGAAGCTCTATACATGTCAGGTTTTGTACTTCTCCTGTTAAATCCAAAAATCTACACACAAATGGATGTGAAACTGATTCAATCAGTGCATGTAGATTTAATTCATCTTGCACGCAACATGGATTTGATTCAGACTTTAAAATAAGGCATTTGAGTGAGCAACATCAAATATCTAACTACATGTGACATGTGCCAAACTAATATTTATATAGAAACATAGAAAATAGGTGCAGGAGGAGGCCATTCGGCCCTTCGAGCCAGCACCACCATTCATTGTGATCATGGCTGATCGTCCCCAATCAATAACCCGTGCCTGCCTTCTCCCCATATCCCTTGATGCCACAAGCCCCTAGAGCTCTATCTAACTCTCTCTTAAATCCATCCAGTGATTTTGCCTCCACTGCCCTCTGTGGCAGGGAATTCCACAAATTCACAACTCTCTGGGTGAAAAAGTTTTTTCTCACCTCAGTCTTAAATGGACTCCCCTTTATTCTAAGACTGTGGCCCCTGGTTCTGCATTCGCCCAACATTGGGACCATTTTTCCTGCATCTAGCTTGTCCGGTCCTATTATAATTTTATATGTTTCTATAAGATATCCCCTCATCCTTCTAAACTCCTGTGAATACAAGCCTAGTCTTTTCATTCTTTCCTCATATGACAGTCCCGTCATCCCAGGGATCAATCTCGTGAACCTACGCTGCACTGCCTCAATCACAAGGATGTCCTTCCTCAAATTAGGAGACCAAAACTGTACACAATACTCCAGATGTGGTCTTACCAGAGCCCTATACAACTGTAGAAGAACCTCTTTACACCTATACTGAAATACTCTTGTTTTGAAGGCCAACATTCCAATAGATTTCTTCACTGCCTGCTGTACCTGCACGCCAACTTTCAGTGACTTGTTTACAAGGACACCCAGGTCTCTCTGTACCTCCCTCTTACCTAACCTAACCCCATTGAGATAATAATCTGCCCCCTTATTTCTGCCACCAAAGTGGATAACCTCACATTTATCTATATTATACTGCATCTGCCACGCATCTGCCCACTCACTCAACCTGTCCAGGTCACCCTGCAACCTCCTAACATCCTCTTCACAGTTCACACTGCCACCCAGCTTTGCGTCATCCGCAAACTTGCTAGTGTTGCTCCTAATTCCCTCTTCCAAATCATTAATATATATGGTAAACAGTTGCGGCCCCAACACCGAGCCTTGCGGCACTCCACTCGCCACTGCCTGCCATTCTGAAAAGGACCCGTTCACTCCGACTCATTGCTTCCAGTCTGCCAACCAATTTTTTATTCACATCACCACCCTACCCCCAATACCATGGGCTTTAATTTTAGTCACCAGTCTCCCGTGCGGGACCTTATCAAAGGCTTTCTGAAAGTCTAGATACACTACATCCACTGGCTCCCCTTCATCCATTTTATTTGTGACATCCTCAAAAAATTCCAGAAGATTAGTCAAGCATGATTTTCCTTTCATAAATCCATGCTGACTTGGACTAATCCTTTGACTGCTATTGAAATACCTGTATCTCTTTAATAATTGACTCCAGCATCTTTCCCACCACCGAAGTCAGGCTAATTTGTCTGTAATTCCCTGTTTTCTCTCTCGCTCCTTTCTTGAAAAGTGGGATGACATTAGCTATTCTCCAATTCATAGGAACTGATCCTGAATCTATTGATTCCTGCCATTGCCTTCATTATATTCCTGGCCAGCTTCCCCTCGCACTTCACCTTTTCAGCCCGTATTGCCCGATTTGTTTCCCTTTGTTGTCCTATGAAAGTTTCCCAATCCTCTGGCTTCCGGCTACTTTTTGCTATGTTATACATCTTTTCTATTAGTTTTATTCTATTCCTAACTTTTCTTGTCAGCCTCGGTTGCCTCTTACTCCCATTAGAATCGTTCTTCCTTTTTGGAATGAAATGATCCTGCGTCTTCCGGATTATGCCCAGAAATTCCTGCCATTGCTGTCCACTGTCATTCCTGCTAGGATCCCTTTCCAGTCTACCTTGGCCAGCTCCTCCCTCAAGTCTTCATAGTCCCCTTTGTTTATGAAAAGTTAGGACAGGCCTTGTGTGCAGTAAGATGAAGATTGTTTTGGACTAAAACCAATAGATGGTGTGGTGTGGTTCTTCATTTATCAGTAAAGTACTGTATTTGATTCAGTCCTGGTTACAACAGTGACTTGCAAAAGTTTTCATACCCCATGAACTTTTCCACATTTTGTCACGTTACAACCACAAACGTAAATGTTTTTTATTGGGATTTTATGTGATAGACCAACACAAAGTGGTGCATAATTGTGAATTGGAAGGAAAATGATACATGGTTTCCAAATTTTATTACAAATAAAAAACTGAAAAGTGTGGCATGCAAATGTATTCTGCCCCCCTGAGTCAATACTTTGTAGAACCACCTTTCGCTGCAATTACAGCTGCAAGTCTTTTGGGGTATGTCTCTACCAGCTTTGCACATCCAGAGACTGAAATTTTTGCCCATACTTCTTTGCAAAATAGCTCAAGCTCAGTCAGATTGGATGGAGAGCGTCTGGGAAAAGCAATTTTCAAGTCTTGTCAGAGATTCTCAATTGGATTTAGGTCTTGACTTTGACTGGGCTCTAACACATGAATATGCTTTTATCTAAACCATTCCATTGTAGCTCTGGCTGTATATTTAGGGTCGTTGTCCTGCTGGAAGGTGAATCTCCGCCACAGTCTCAAGTCTTTTGCAGACTCTAACAGATTTTCTTGCAAAATTGCTCTGTACTTGGCTCCATCCATCTTCCCATCAACTCTGACCAGCTTCCCTGTCCCTGCTGAAGAAAAGCATCCCCACAGCATGATGTTGCTACCACCATATTTCACGGTGGGGATGGTGTGTTCAGGGTGATGTGCAGTGTTAGTTTTCCGCCACACATAGCATTTTGCATTCAGGCCAAAAACTTCAATTTTGGTCTCATCAGACCAGAGCACCTTCCTCCACATGTTTGCTGTTTCCCCCACATGGCTTGTGGCAAACTGCAAACGGGACTTCTTATGGCTTTGTTTCAACAATGGCTTTCTTCTTGCCACTCTTCCATAAAGGCCCGATTTGTGGAGTGCATGACTAATAGTTGACCTGTGGACAGATTCTCCCACCTGAGCAGTGGATCTCTGCAGCTCCTCCAGAGTTACCATAGGCCTCTTGGCAGCTTCTCTGATCAATGCTCTCCTTGCCCGGCCTGTCAGTTTAGGTGGATTGCCATGTCTTGGTAGGTTTGCAGTTGTGCCATACTCTTTCCATTTTCAGTGCTCCGTGAGATGTTCAAAGCTTGGGATATTTTTTTATAACCAAACCCTGCTTTAAACTTCTCTACAACTTTATCCCGGACCTGTCTGGTGTATTCCTTGGTCTTCATGATGCTGTTTGTTCACTAATGTTCTCTAACAAACTTCTGAGGCCTTCACAGAACAGTGTATTTATCCTGAGATTAGATTATACACAAGTGGACTCTATTTACTAATTAGGTGACTTCTGAAGGCAATTGGTTGCACTGGATTTTATTTAGGGGTATCAGCTTAAAGGGGGTGGAATACGTTTGCACGCCGCACTTTTCAGTTTTTTATTTGCAAAAACATTTGAAAACTATGTATCATTTTCCTTCCACTTCACAATTATGCACCACTTTGTGTCGGTCTATCACGTAAAATCCCAATAAAATATATTTATGTTTGTGGTTATAACGTGACAAAATGTGGAAAAGTTCAAGTGGTATGAAAACATTTGCAAGCTAATGTATGTGATGCTATACCATGCTTGGTTATATTGTTTTACATACTTTTCTATGGATGCCTCCTATTCTTTTAAGAGTTCAGATTACCGAAAACATTCTGTACTGATATTAATGGGAGTTAACCTGAAAAGCACATATTAGAAACATAGAAAAATAGGTGCGGGAGTAGGCCATTCGAGCCTGCACCACCATTCAATATGATCATGGCTGATCATCCAAATCAGTATCCCGTACCTGCCTTCTCTCCATACCCCCTGATCTCTTTAGCCACACGAGCCACATCCAACTCCCTCTTAAATATAGCCAATTAACTGGCCTCAACGACCTTCTGTGGCAGAGAATTCCAGAGACTCACCACTCTCTGTGTAAAGAATGTTTTCCTCATCTCGGTCCTAAAGGCATTCCCCCTTATCCTTAGACTGTGACCCCTTGTTCTGGACTCCCCCAACATCGGGAACAATCTTCCTGAATCTCGCTTGTCCAACCCCTTAAGAATTTTGTAAGTTTCTATAATATCCCCCCTCAATCTTCTAAATTCCAATGAGTACAAGCCGAGTCTATCCAGTCTTTCTTCATATGAAAGTCCCGACATCCCAGGAATCAATCTGGTGAACCTTCTCTGAACCCCCTAATGGCAAGAATGTCTTTCCTCAGATTTGGAGACCAAAACTGTATGCAATACTCCAGGTGTGGTCTCACCAAAACCCTGTACAACTGCAGTAGAACCTCCATGCTCCTATACTCAAATCCTTTCGCTATGAATGCTAACAAGTTAACAAGTTGAACAAGTTAAGATACCTCAGTGTTTAATTTGAAATGTTACATGAATAATTCCGGCCCCCTCGATTCCAGAGCCTTTATGGATTATAATTTTTTCTGGACTAACAGAGGTCATGTGCTAATGAAATGATAATACACCCCAGGCCACTAATGACATCCCTCCCGTGTCTTTAAAGTACCTTGCAGTACCAGATACGTAAATAAAACAATTGTAAAATGTAAACTGAATGTGAATGGAATGACCTGCTGACCCATTCCTGGCTCCCACTGTCTCCCCGGCCAGTTACAGTCCCGGCTTCCAAACCCATTCCCAACTCACATGGTGCATCAGTGAGCCCTTCTTCACCCACCGCACGTGAAGAAGGTTCTCGACTCAAAATGTCATCCATTCCAGGCCCGTACGAAGCTTTTCAAAAAGGGGGGTGGCATGACAAGATTCCAAAAATTTGATGTGCAATAATGTGCACGCAGCGCACATCGCTTGCCGGAAGCCCCTCACGTCCGGGTTCCAGGGCTCGCTTAAGGGCCCTGAAAGCTCTGGGGTTTTAGATGCTCTCTGGTGCATTCTGAGCCTTATTTTGCACCAAATGTATGACCAATATTTTCAAAAGATAATTTTGGTTGAGTCAAGAGTAATGAGTGGTTGGAATGGGATGATTGGAGTCATTGTTGTATACATTTTTTTTTAAATTAAGAATTGTTGTCCTTGTTTTAATAATCAAGTTGTACTGTTGTAAAATGTTATAAAAGAGCATGCAAAAACTGCAAAAAAAGTTTTTGCAGTAAAGAAAACCTTTTTGTAGAAAATGTTTTGTGTGTTGATTTGATTGCCTGTTACTGTTAGACTGTGTTATTGTGTGCAGTGCACCTTTAATGGTCCTCCTGACCTAACAACGTCACATCACCTCAACCTCAACAGTTTTCCAGTTCCATTTTCCAAGAATGTAACTGTGCAAACCTAGTCACGGCTTTGTCCAAGTTATGGGCAAAATCATGGTGAACGTGGATTAAGGCAATTGCAGACAGCCTGTCATTCTCATGGAAGTCCTGGTCTTTCCTTCTTTGCGGATGTGAAAACGTGTTTGTCCTCATTGGCTGGATCAAAGTAAGGTGCCGAGTGAGATTGCGCCGACTGCAAGCATGCTGCCTGAGGCGAGCATCTCTCTGCCGCTCAGGCTCATGTCCAAGGGCCCCGGCTACCTCCACAGTCAAATGGAGGGGGACAGGCGGGGTCGGCAGAGTGCTGTGGAGAGACTGGCTGCCGACAAGGCCAAGAACTTGAAGAGCCAGACGGCGAGGGGTGCAAAGTGGAGCCCAATGGTTTGGGCAGCTGTGCAGCAGCAGCATGAAGACTTACCTGACCTCCGGGAGCCCCCAGCAGAGCGGGCAGCTGGGGCTCCCACCTGACATTGTGCGTCGCTCCAGCTCCAAGAGGCAGCTCAGGTCCGATTCGCTAGTCATGTACCGGCAGAAATGTGAGTTTGTGCTAGGAGTGGCGGCCACCAGCAGCGCCCGCAGTTTCAATGGCACTGGCAGCCTGGTCTGTTGGCTGCTGCCCGGCTCTAGCAGCCGGAGTGACAAGCAGCAGGGGCTGGCAACAGGAGCAGCAATGTCGGAAGAGGAGAATTAGCAGAGGGTACAGAGGCTGCAGCACCCCAGGGTGCACAAGTAACCACACCAGCAGCACTCCAGGGTTCACAAGTAACCATACGAGCAGCACTCCAGGGAGAAACAGCAGCCTTGCCAGCACCACCCCAGGGTGCACAAGTAACTACATCAGCAGCACCCCAGGGTGCACAAGTAACTCCACCAGCATCATCCAAATGGTGCACAAGTAACCACTCCAGCAGCACTCCAGGGAGAAACAGCAGCCTTGCCTGCAACATCCCAGGGTGCACAAGTAATCACGCCAGCAGCACCAAGAGAAGCAGCAGCAGGTCGCCCCAAGGAGCCGCTCAAGCGGCAGGTTGGTGAAGGCGGATTATGGCGCTCGCACTCTGACCTCAGCTGCCAGTTCTCCCGAGCCTGCTCGGGCTTGGACAGTTTCTTCGAGCACTGCGGACTCGAGCCTGAGGTGATCGAGAACCAGGCCAGGGAGAGGATTGCTGCCGACGCCGCCTTCGAAAGCCTTGCCCTCATGTTTCGCAGCGTGAAAGGCCTGTCCCACTTGGGTGACATTTTCAGCGACAGCCTGAAAAAAGGTTGTCGAGTTGTGGTCTGGTCGTGATGCGGCCTGATGAGTGGTGACGCACATAGTGACGCGCGGTGTCTCCCTGTCACCTCTGGATTTTGGAATGTTCAAAAGCCAGGGGCGACATCTGGGTGTCTCATCATGTCGTGCGCCCTGTCATACGCTGACATATTCTGTCCTGTGGGTGACGACCGGTTAGGGTTAGGATTAAGGACCACAGATAGGCTGTAAAATATTCTTCCTTCAATGTACAGATTTTAAACATTAATATATTAAAATTAATACAATAAAATCAATTGTGCGAATGAAAAGATGTGTCCAGTTTTATTTACAGATGTATTGATCTGCTTCCAGATCCAATCACCATCTCTAACTTTTCACAGGGATGGATTGAGTGAGTGTTGACTGAACTCCCCTCTCCCCTGCACTTCCCTTATTCTATTATTTCTTTCGGGGGGGGGGGGGGGGGGGCTGGGTAAATCAGTGCGGGACGGATAGATGGCGGGGGGGGGGGGGGGGGGGGCGTTGTTGAGAAAGCAATCGGTGGGGAATGGGTGGATTGAGGCAGGGGAATTAGTGGGTGTTGGTTGGAGTCGGTAAAATTGTGAGGGGAGAGCGCGGGAGATGTCAGTGGGGAAATACGGGATGGATGGGGGGGAATCAGTACAGGATGAATGGGGGGAACAGTACAGGATGAATGGGAATGGGTCAGTACAGTGTGGATCGGGGGTCTGTGCAGGATGAATGGGTGGTTCAGTACAGGATGAATGGGGGGAAGCAGTGCAGGATGGATGGGAAGGGGGTCAGTACACGATGAATTGGGGTACGAGTGTAGGATGGATGTGGAGGTAGCAGGAGAATCAATGCGAGGTGGATAGGGAGATCAGTGCAGGATGAATAGATGGGGGGTGGTAGATGGGGAGGTGAGCACAGGGGATGTCAGTGAGGACTGAATAGAGGGGGGAATTGGGATCAGTGTGGGGTGGTGAGGTTCCAGGATAAGAGGGGGGGGGGGGTGGGTGGAGGGGGGCGTACAAGAGAGAGAGAGAGAGGGGAAGGGGCAGAGGAGGTGGTGAGGAAGGAAGGTCAGCGCTCCTCGGACAACACCGGCATCATCGCCCTGCATGCTTGGCCGTCCCTGTCCACTGCCAGGTGCCACTACCAAAGGGGGAGGCTGTTGGGAACTCCTTGCCACCGTCTCCCCTCCTCCGCCAGCCAACAGGAAGGTGCGGGGTCGAGCGATACAGGTGCTTCAGATGGCAGAAGGGGGCCTCCCCCTTCTTTCCTCGCTCCCTCCCTCCTCCCAGCCTCGGCGTGCAGGAGGGGTTGTTTTGAAAGCGGTTGGTGACGTTGGCGCAGTGGCAAGCAGCGGCCGGAGTGAGGGCTGGCAGGGTGCATGAAGAGGTGGAGTCGCCGTCCCCACTGTTGCTGTTGTGCGGGGCCGTCATTCATTCCGACCCTCCGTCACCCCACACTACAGCCGTCGCCGCCGACCAGAAACGGTGGGGGGGTGATGTGGACTAGGCCTAGGTATGTTACAAAACTTACCTTGAGCAGCGCTGCAGTTCTGCCGCTCCCCGTGTGCGCGACTTTGGCGCCTTTCAGAGGGGGGCGGGCTTAAAGTGCTGTTTTTCCACAGGCAGGGAAAATCGATGAATGTCGGGCGATTTTATTGCGGAAGAAAAATCGCTCCGACATTTCATGAATGAAGGTATTTTTAAATTACTCTAAATTATTTATTAACTAGAGTAATTTAAAAATCACCTTCAAAAGCCGTGAGAGCCGACAACGGGAAGGATTTTGCGTAGGTGAGAAAAAAAGGTAAATAGTTTATTTTTATATTAAAAGTTGGTTTTTCGGGAGGCTTTAATAACATTTTCATGTTGCGAAATGGGGTCCAAAAAAATGTATGAACAAACAGTATTTTTCCTCCCGACTTCACCGCTAACCGCAACGTTCCAATCCACCGCATTCCACTAAAACCCACTCACTAGTTGATTTAAATGGCCATTAATTTACAGGAATCAAACACTAAATTCCTTCCATTTGGCCCAGAAATTCATAAAAATGAGATTTTAAAATTATGTTATATTGTGGATTATTGTGTGAATGTTATTTGGACACTTAGGCAATTTAAAAAAAAGTTTATGTTTTCTTAATAAATGGATAGATGTTTAGATCTACTCATTGAATTTTGTAATTACCTACAATTAGATAACTAACTAATTATATGCTTTAATTTCAGGTAATCCAAGTAAGATTGTTTCATATTTGTTTCAGAATGCTTCAATCTATAATAACTGAAAATTTCATTGGGTTCTCTTAATTTTTAAGAAAGTTATGGGCTTTTAACTGTTCCAGATCACAGCTTTTGAGTTAAGTCAATTGAAAGGCAATGGGGAACAAGATGCTAATTTCCAAGTATGAAAATGGCCATAACTTTCTTAATACTGAAGATATGAAAGTGAATTAGGTGTCAAATTAAACTTCTTTTTATGCTTTATCTGATGGGATAAATTGCAGACTTGATTTTTAAAATCTCAAAATTTTGTAACATTGCTACTAGGCCTGAGCAGCGCCTGGTGTCGGGTCCCGGCCGCTGCCAGGAGTGGGTTCAGATTCAGTCCTTCCCGCCTCCCGCCTGGCGACAGGAGAACAGTCTCCCCGGTCCGACTGCCAGCAGCGGACGGGACCCGCTGGCAAGGCTCCGACGCCACGGATGGAGCCGATGGACCGGGCGGGGAAACACTGCACCCCCGCCCCCCCCGAAAAAACGGGAACCCCTCTTTTTCCCAAACCATCCCACGGGTCGGATTGGACCCTTCACAGGTAGTTTAACACACCCGATATAAAACAAACAGATTCCCCCCTCCCCACAACGCAATATTTCACGGTCCCACTCACCCAAACTAGGCCCGGAGCATCGAGGCGATGCATTGAAAATGGAAGTGCTCTGATCCCGCCCACTGCACATGCGCGGAGAGACGGCGTCATTTTGCATCGCTTCTGCGTCTTTGGTCACCAGCTTCAAACATCAAATTAGAATTACTTAAGGACACCATTATGTAATCATAAAAAGGAGGAAAACTGAATTGTTTTCAACAAAATGTAAATTACCTTGCTTTAACTAGGTATGTTGCAAAACTTACCTTGAGCAGCGCTGCAGTTCTGCCGCTGCCCGTGTGCGCGACTTTGGCGCCTTTCGGAGGGGGGCGGGCTTAAAGTGCCGTTTTTCAACAGGCAGGACAAATCGATGAATGTCGGGCGATTTGGTTGCGGAAGAAAAATCGCTCCGACATTTCATGAATGAAGGTATTTTTAAATTACTCTAAATTATTTATTAACTAGAGTAATTTAAAAATCCCCTTCAAAAGCCGTGAGCACCGACAACTGGAAGGAGTTTGCGTAGGGGAGAAGAAAAGGTAAATAGTTTATTTTTGTATTAAAAGTTGGTTTTTCGGGAGGCTTTAATAATATTTTGTATGTTGCGAAATGGGGTCCCAAAAAATCTATGAACAAACAATATTTTTCCTCCCGACTTCACCGCTAACCGCAACGTTCCAATCCACCGCATTCCACTAAAACCCACTCGCTAGTTGATTTAAATGGCCATTAGTTTACAGGAATCAAACATAAATTCCTTCCATTTGGACCAGAAATTCATGAAAATTAGATTTAAAAATTATGTTATATTGTGGATTATTGTGTGAATGTTATTTGGACACTTAGGCAATTAAAAAAAAGTTTATCTTTTCTTAAGAAATGGATAGATGTTTAGATCTACTCATTGAATTTTGTAATTAGCTACAATTAGATAACTAACTAATTATATGCTTTAATTTCAGGTAATCCAAGTAAGATTGTTTCATATTTGTTTCAGGATGCTTCAATCTATAGTAACTGAAAATTTCATTGAGTTCTCTTAATTTTTAAGAATGTTATGGGCTTTTAACTTTTCCAGGTCACAGCTTTTGAGTTAAGTCAATTGAAAGGCAATGGGGAGCAAGATGCTAATTTCCGAGTATGAAAATTGCCATAACTTTCTTAATACTGAAGATATGAAAGTAAATTAGGTGTCAAATTAAACTTCTTTTTATGCTTTATCTGATGGGATAATTTGCAGACTTGATTTTTTAAATCCCAAAATTTTGTAACATTGCTACTTTAACCACCGCAGCCAACCTTCTCCACTAAAACAAATAGATTTGTATATGTTAATAGATTTAAAGTAAGAACCAAAGATTTCATGTTTCCATTCTTCTGCTGCAATATTGCCAGGAATCGTCCAGTTTTGTGAAACTGTAACTAGGTTAATACCGACATTTGGGAGAAGAACTGTGAGTTGGACCTGGATAACGACATTTGTGAAAAACTCTAGATGTTAAGTTAGTCGGTCTTAAAAAGGTTGATCTGAAATAGATGAGAGGCGTTCTGCACACAAGATGGTGGGAGGAATATCTGCGTGAAATCGTGGGAGGAATACTTTATTCCATCACACTGTCATATCACAGTTATTATTGGGAAGGCAGTTGTACGCAGAATAGCTGTAGGTGTAAAGGGCATGGAGGTTAAGTGAGTGAATTAAGTGAGGTACGTTTACTGTTAGCAAATCTGTGAAGTCACAAATGCAGAATCAAAACATTTCCTGAATGCCTAGGGACTATGAGCTGTTCATAAGTTCATGTGATCAAAGGTCTTTATTCTTTAGAGCGCAGAAGGTTAAGGGGGGACTTGATTGAGGTCTTTAAAATGATGAAAGGGATAGACAGAGTTGACGTGGATAAGCTTTTCCCATTGAGGGTAGGGAAGATTCAAACAAGAGGGCATGACATGAGAATTAAAGGACAGAAGTTTAGGGGTAACATGAGGGGGAACTTCTTTACTCAGAGAGTGGTGGCTGTGTGGAATGAGCTTCCAGCAGAAGTGGTGGAGGCAGGATCGATTTTAACATTTAAAAGTAAAGTGGATAGGTATATGGACGGGAAGGGAATGGAGGGGTATGGTCTGAGTGCAGGTAGATGGGACTAGGGGAAAATAAATGGTTGGCACGGGCTGGAAGGGCCGAGAGGGCCTGTTTCCGTGCTGTAATTGTTATATGGTTATATGGTTATTTGTACTAATTAAGGTAGAGTGATATGCGAATTACCATACAGCCATACGAAAAAAAAGCAACAAGACACACAACTACGTAAAAGTTAACATAAACATTCACCACAATGGATTCCCCACATTCCACATTCTGTGATGGAAGGCAAAAAAGTCCAATCTCCTTCCTCTTTATTCTCTCGCGGTCGGAGCAGTCGAACCATCCGCAATCGGGGCAATTGAATCTCCCGCAGCCGTCCGTCGAAGCCCCCCAGCGTCGGGGTGATCGAAGCTCCCGTGTCGGTGCGATCGAAACTCCTGCATCGGGGAGGTTGAAGCTCCTGCAGCTTGGAGTTCCCCAAAGTCGGTCTCTAACCAGAGACCGCGAGCTCCACGAGTCCGCAGGCACTCATGGTTGGAGCTCCGAGGTCGATCCCTGGCAAAGGGATCACGAGCTCCGTGATGGTAAGTCCGCAGACTCCCCACGATGGAGCTCCCGGTCCACCTCCAGCAAAGGTTGCCAACTCCTCCATGTTAGGCCGCAGTACGGACAGAGATACGATACAGAAACAAATTGCATCTCCGTCGGGCTAAGAATATATTCATCAGCTTTGAGAAGAAATGGCACTGTGCTTTTGAACATTGGTGCTTGTCTAACCATCATTTAGGAAATTCATTTAGTCAGTATTGGGCAGGATTTTAATGTTTTCTTTACTCTTGGCATAAGACTTGTTCAGATGACATCAAAATAATGCTATATGTAAAATTCAGTTGCACTGAGATCTCCAACCTCACAGGACTTAAAGCTGACAGTTCTTATTTACACGGAACAGCTAGGTTTTATCTAACCCATTTCCCATGAAACGATGATAATTCAAGGTAAACACTAACTGCATCCCTCATCTTTATCCAAAAACCTCAAATACAACCTGATATGCCTTGTCTACTTTGTCCATGGAGGGCAGAAGCACAGCCACTCTCAACTGCTCAGCTTCAGGGTCATTCAAGGCTACCTTTGTTATATTTCTACCATATCTTTTGATTAACAGCTCACTGTTGCTTCAGAAAGGTCTCCCAACCTCCATAGTAAAGATCCATCTGCTTTTCCTTCAGTCGTCAAGACCATCCCTTTTGCTGGGATTCGAGGACCTGAGCTATAGGGAGCAGTTGAGCCAGCTAGGACTTTATTCCATAGAGCACAAGAGGATGAGGGGCGACCTTATAGAGGTGTATAAGATCATGAGATGAATGGACAGGATAAATGCACAGTCTTTTGCCAGGAGTCGGGGAATCAAGAACTCACGGACATATGTTTAAGGCCGAAGCAGGATAGATTTAATTGGAACATGAGGGACAACCTTTTTACACAAAGGGTGGTAGGTATATGGAATTAGTTGCCGGAGGAGGTAGTTGAGACAGGTACTATCACCACATTCAAAAAACATTTGGACAGGTACATGGATAGGATGGGTTTAGAGGGATTTAGGGAGACATGGGCTGAAGGCAGGCAGGTGGGACCAGTGTAGATGTGGCACATTGGTTGGCATGGGCAAGTTGGGCCTGTTTCCACACTGTATGTACACAAAAATGCTGGAGAAACCCAGTGGGTGCAGCAGCATCAATGGAGCGAAGGAAATAGGCAACATTTCGGGCCGAAACTCTTCTTCAGCGAAATCCACACTGTATGACTCTAGTAGGCAGCATGTGCATGGATATTTGCCTTCACCTTGGTCAT
Organism: Raja brachyura; assembly: GCA_963514005.1. Next base: position 39,140,922 of record OY740783.1, on the reverse strand, counting down.
TCCCAAAGTATAGGCAGCTGTAGACTGCACTTAGATTAGATTAGATTAGATTCTTTATTTGTCATTCAGACCTTTCGGCCTGAACGAAACTCTGTTTCCCTGCAGTCATACATATAATTAAAAATAAATAAATAAATAAATGACAGAACACACAATAAACACAAATTTAACATCCACCACAGTGAGTTCACCAAACACCTCCTCACTGTGGTGGAAGGCAAAATCTTAAAGTCTGTGTCTCTTCCCTCTTTGTTTCCCTCTGTGCCGAGGTGATCCAGGCCTCAGATGCCGCGACCGCACTGGGCGATGGTAAGTCAGTCCCGCGGTGCAACCGAGCTCCATGAATGGGCCGGTTCAACTCCGCGGCCTGGGTCGCCGCTGCCGAAACCGCTCCGGGAGTCGGGACGCTGCTGCCGCCGCCGCCGCTGCTGAAACCGCTCCGGGAGTCGGGCGGTTGCTGCCGCCGTCGCCGCTGCTGAAACCGCTCCGGGAGTCGGGCCGCTGCCGCCGCCGTCGCCGCTGCTGAAACCGCTCCGAGAGTCAGGCCGCTGCTGCCGCCGCCGTCGCTGCTGCTGGAACCGCTCCGGGCCCGAGGCCGCCAGCTCCGCCATTAGGCCTCGGCGCAGACAGAGACGGGGAATACGACATAAAGTCGCACCCCCCCCCCCCCAGAAGGAAGAGACCCGGACATGTTACTCCCCCCCCACCCACATACACAATCCAACAAAACGAACGAACCCAACCAAAAAACAGGACATAAAAATAAAATAACAGACAGACTGCAGGTGGGCCGCAGCTGTTAACCCAGCGCCGCCATCTGGCTATTTGTTTGCTTGTTTGTTATTGAGATCCCCTCGGAAGACTCCTACCTGGAGCAGCAGTTTGGGGTCCTGGAAGGTCTCCATGCCCTTTTGGTAGAACAAACTTACCTCTTGCAGCTATTGACATTTACTATGCTGACTAGATTTTTTTTTTACGTAGTACCCCCTAATCCCACCAACATCCTGCATTCAGTTACCTAGCACCAACATTCTCCCACAGTTTGTACGGTGTTTTTAGCCTTGTTGCATGACCTTTCAAAGGCAGCTGCAAGATTGCCTTTCTAAGTATACCCCCCCCCACCCCCTGCCCCCACCTCCCCACTACAAGAACATGCAATAATGATATATAAGTGTTCCAGGATGAACTAAGAGAATGTGTCACTGAAATCAATGGTGGGCATGGTGGCGTAGCAGTAGAGTTGCTGCCTTCACAGCACCAGTTCAATCCTGACTACTGGTGTTGTCTTTACGGAGTTTGTACGTTCTCCCCGTGAACCACGTGGGTTTTCTCTGATATCTCCGGTTTCCTCCCACACTCCAAAGATGTACAGATTTGTAGGTTAATTGACTTGATAAAATTTGTACAATTGTAAATTGTCCCTAGTGTGTGTTGGATAGTGTCAAGTCAAACTGAAATGAAAGGACAGGTGCAGAGAAATGCTAAATTGAAATCACAAGACAGTGATTAAAGTGGGCGGAACCCCAGCCTGCCGGGTTGTGCCCGGGGCTTTTTAAAGGGGCACACAGCACCAGAAGCCAGGAAAGAAGATGGAAGAAACTTGCGGGCGGCAAAACCTGAACAGTAAGAAAAGGACTGTCCGAAAAGACTGCCGTGATAGCCAGAAGAGCCAAGCACGACTGATTTTCTACCGACCCAATTGGCAGCCGGTTTTTCACCTGATAAAGACTAAAGACTAAACCACTGACAAAGACTAAAGACTAAAGACCACTGATAAAGACTAAAACTGCCAAAATAAAAGGTGGAAAAGAAGTGTTTGGTCTGAGTGAATCCAGTTCATCATTTCGGGGTAGATAAATCAAATCCCTTTCAAGCGGGGAAACTGCAAAAACATTAGAAGACTTGACAGATAGTGTTAATGTGTGGGGATCGCTGGTCGATACGTACTCAGTGGGCCGACGGGCCTGCTTCTGCGCTGCATCTCTAAACTAAACTAAAACTAATATATGAGGATCTGGCATTGAAGAGTGCTTGAGACCTGCGATCGCATTGAATGGTGAGGTAGGATTCAGCATCCAAGTGGCCTACTCCTGCTCCTATTTTCTTTGTACTTGTGTGTAATTTTCAGCACAATAACAATGCTTTTCCTTGAAACTTATGATTGAAAATCATGCTAGTCACACATCTTTCACAAACACCAGTACGATTATTGATCATGCTGTTTTAGCACCAGAAAAATGGGTGCAGTATTTTCTAGGCTTTTATCTTTCAGCAAGCAGCGTGAGATCATTGTGAAGAGGCAACCTCAGACAGAAGAGTCTTAAAAACAACTGAAACATTATTTTATTTGACCAAAGTAAAGATTGTGGTGCCTAACAAAATTCTTGAAAATATTTGTCAAACTGAACAGTAGCACTAAACTCTTGTTTGAGAGATTGGGGTTTCTCATCCATCCAGATAAATCGAAGTTGATACCATCTACAGTTATTGATTATTTGGTGTTTACTATTAACTCTGTTCACATGTCTGTGACTCTGCCCTGGGGCAAGAGATTAAATTAATAGAAGCATGTAACAACATTGTTGTTGTTGAGCGACCATCTATTCGGCAAATGGCCAGGGTAATTGGCAAATTAGTGGCTTCATTTCCAGCCGCAAAATATATAATGTGCAAAGGAGCAAGCACTCAAAAATCAGGCAGGTCATTTCAACAGACCTATGCGATTACCAGCCGATGCTATTTCTGAATTACAATGGTGGACGACCAACATTCGGCATTGCTCCAATACCATTTCAGTTAGCAGTCCTTCAGTAATATTACAAACTGATGGGAGTGCTCAAGGATGGGGAGTTACTAATACCATCTCTAGTTGCGGTGGCAGATGGGATTTGCATGAGTCTTCATTTCTTCAGTCATATGGTATTAATTATCTGGGGTTGTTGGGAGCATTCTATGGGCTCAAGGCTTTTCAGACATTCTTCGCCAAGCGCATTGGAGAGATTCAAACAAGCACCAACATTCAGGACTGGCGGTGGATTCCTGGCCCACAAAACATCGCTGATGTAATCACCAGAGGTGCCAGCCCTCAAGACCTTGATCAGTATTCGGAGTGGCAAAATGGACCGAAGTTCCTGGTATTGCCTGTGAGTGAGTGGCCAATAAAATCAGCAAAAGAACTGGCTGCCACTGCCAGAGAGAACATCAATGAGTTACAGAAGAAAGCTTTTGTTGCAACACTATCAAGAGCCAAGGTAGTGAACCAAGAACCGGAACCAACAAACCCAAAGAGACCACTTGCAGGGTCAGCTATTCAGAACCTTGTTGATGTCAAGCGGTTCAGCATTCTAACTCGACTGATCAAGACAGTCGCATGGATTTGGAGAGCAGCGAAGAGGTTTCTTGGCAAGAACAAAGCCCTTAACAATCCAAAGTGGAGGCCATCTCTTTGACAGGAGTCATTACAGTGAAGAAGAACAAGACAGAAATGCATCAGGAGACCAAGTTCAAACCTAGACTTCAAAGTTTGACTTTAAAGCATCGATCTCCCAAGTGGTTCCATTGGAAGATCGAGTGGGAGAAGTCAAGTCAAACTGAAATGAAAGGACAGGTGCAGAGAAATGCTAAATTGAAATCACAAGACAGTGATTAAAGTGGGCGGAACCCCAGCCTGCCGGGTTGTGCCCGGGGCTTCTTAAAGGGGCACACAGCACCAGAAGCCAGGAAAGAAGATGGAAGAAACTTGCGGGCGGCAAAACTTGAACAGTAAGAAAAGCACTGTCCAAAAAGACTGCCGCGATAGCCAGAAGAGGCAAGCAGGACTGATTTTCTACAGACCCGATTGGCAGCCGGTTTTTCACCTGATAAAGACTAAAGACTAAACCACTGATAAAGACTATATGACCACTGATAAAGACTAAAACTGCCAAAATAAAAGGTGGAAAAGAAGTGTTTGGTCTGAGTGAATCCAGTTCATCATTTCGGGGTAGATAAATTAAATCCCTTTCAAGCGGGGAAACTGCAAAACCATTAGAAGACTTGACAGTGAAAAACCGTCGCGACCAGACAGTGGAAAAACCGTCGCGGGGCCAGGAGATCTGGAAACCTGGAAAAGAGACAGTTAAGTCAGGATAAAACATGGCCGATTAAGTTACTGGAAAGTCAGCTGAGCAGCTCAAGCTGAGTAGGACAACAGCAAAACGGGCATTCTCTCGTCTTGTTAACAGCATCATTAGGAACCATAAAGAAATGTCTGAAGAGGAGCTCAGGAAAAATTTCAACAAACTCATACAGGAGGCCGACAAAGTCATGGAAGCCAATGACGATGTGGAGACTGGACTCATTGCAGATCTGGAGGCGGAACTGGACGCAGGCGAGGAAACTGTGTTAACTGAACAGCAAAACGCCGACCTGAGTGTGAGTTGAAACTAAAAGAGGTCAAAGGGCTCATCCAGGACACTATGGGCAAACTTTGGGAATGTTGAATTATCCACCTCACTACAGACAGCAGATTGTGCATGTGAACTTGCTGCTGCCACCGCACCATCAAATAGCAACCAAGAAGCATATGAATTCATGCTTAACTACCTGCAGAAACTAGTAGAGACTGCAAAGGAGACGTACAGTCGGTGGAAACGTTGGGTCCCTCTGGATGAGCAAGAGAGCTTCCAGAAAAACCTAAGAACACTCGAGCTTCTTGTCCCCAAGCTGGTTTCCAGGAAGGCTGACTTCATACAGGCAAGAATAAAGAAGGACGCTAAAGGATTAGCACAAGCGGCGAATGCTTTCAATTATCCGTCACCAGCCATCAGACTGAGACCCACGGCCCTTCCTAAGTTTACTGGGAACAAGCATGACTTTTATAGATGGAGGAAGGATTGGGAAGCACTGCAAAAGCAAGGTGAACCCACTGGGTCAAAGGAGGTGAAGAAGGTTCAATTGCTGGACAGTCTGGAAGACAAAATTACAAGAGACCTCCGCCTCACAAGTGATAACACTGGAGATGATATCTTTCGTGTCCGAGAGAACCGGTTTGGAAATCAAACAGCTATTGCTATTGAGATAGTGGAGGAACTTCAGAGAATCCCACCGGAAAATCAGCCATGGAAATAGTGGAATTAATTCAAGCTGTGGAAAAGGCGCTTAAGGACTTGAGCGACCTCGGAGACACAGGCACTATTAAAAATCCACTGATGACAAAATCAATTGAAACTAAGCTACCAGAAACCCTCAAAAAGGAATGGCTGGTTTATGTAGCTGACAAGAAGAATGCTGTGGCACGAGAGAAATGGTTTGACAGTCTCTTGTCATTCCTCAAAGAGCAGGAGAGCATATACGAACAGCTCGAGCAACTGAGGGACGAGGAGCCGAGTAGAAAGGAAACTCGGACTGAACCAAGACATGCCTGAACCAGGTCTACCAAGTTAGGAAATTACCACACAGGTTGTGTAGTCTGTAGTGACGTAAAGCACAAAAGAAAGCTGTACTTCTGCAAGCTGTTTCGAGGGCTAAAGCTGCAAGAGAAAAGAGCTGCAGTAAAGAAGTTGGGAGCATGCAAAAAGTGTCTTGAAGTTCATGATGATGGTTCATACTGCAAACCTGCATATCTCTGTAAAAATCAAATCTGCAAGGCCTCCTGAGCATCATTATTATCTGTGCCCAAACCAAGAGATGAGGAAAAGCAGTGTGGATCAGAGAAGGAGTAAATGTGGTGCAGAGGGAGATAAAAGCAAGAAGAAATATACAGTGGACCAAGAGGAGTTTTTCAGCAAACTTCCACCAGAGTTGGCAAAACAATGCCGAGATGTGTTCTCCATTACTGTATCAAGAGCCTTCAACACTGCAAAGAATCAGCCAAGCCTCCTAAAGGAAGGTGGACTGCAAGAGCACCCAGTGATTATGATGCTTCTGGAGGTCATAGCAAATGCTGGACAAAAGGTTGGGACATTAATTGACGTGGCTTCAGATACCAACTACATAACTCACAAGGCTGCGAGTAGACTGAACCTTAGGAGTGAAGACATCACGTTTATCGTCCATGGAGTTGGGGGGGATGAAGGTCCACGTGGAGACGAGGAGCTACCTTCTAAAGATCTGAGTGAAGACTCCCAAGGGCACACTCACGTCGCACCAGTTAGTTTGTTATGGATTGGACAGCATTGCAGATGTTCACAAACGCCTCAGAGGATTAGATCTGTTGGGATGGACCACTGGGAAAGACTGTTGGAGGTTGTCATCCTGAGCTGTTTGAGGGGCTTACCATGTCAGCCCACATGTCCAAAACACACTTTGCGTGATCAATGAGAGCAGCTGCTTTAATGTATGAGGAGCTCACTGACGCAGTCCCTGAGGAATCACCAAACGAACAGGTAGCCGTCAAAGTCCAGAAGTCACGTACATCAACCGCCAATTGGGACTTCTTGGATTGGTGGAAGTGGGATTGCATTGGAGCAGCATGCGAGCCAAAGTGCGGGGGTTGCCACTGTGGAAACTGCCAGCCAGGAGGAAAATAAATGACTCTTGCTGAAGAGAGAAAGTTCGAAGTGGTAAGGGAAGGCCTCACCTACGTGACTGGAGACCATCACAGTAAAGACCCACATTGGCATGCTAGCTATCCTTGGTTGGAAGACCCAGCTTCTCTACCAAATAATAAAAGGACGGTGGAAGCCACATTTCTCAGGACGGAGAGGCAGCTATCCAGAGAACCTGAATGGAAAAGTGCCTACACAGCTCAGGTGCACGACATGGTGGACCGAAAGGCTGCAATCAAATTGTACGAAGACATGATTGCAAACTGGAAGGGACCAGTGTGGTATGTGAGTCACCTTATTGTTCCAAACCCCCACTCTGTCACAACCCCAGTGAGACTAGTGTGGAACAGCAGCCAAAAGTGCAATGGTGTCAGCTTGAATGATTTGCTGATGAAAGGTCCAGACGTCCTCAACCAAATTCGCGCCGTCCTCCTCAGATTCAGAAGCGGAATCTATGCTGCTCTGGGAGACATAAAGAAGATGTATAACTCAGTCTGGTTGGAGGACTGTGAAGTACACTTACACAGATTCCTCTGGCGTGATTCCGAGGACGAGGAGCTGGGAGAGTATGCTATCACAAGAGTGAACATCGGAGACAAACCCGCGGGGTGCATTGCACAGTTGGCAATGCATGAGACTGCAAATCTTCCTTCTTTTACCCACCTCAAGGATGAGCAGCAAGTTCTCCAGAAAGACAGCTATGTTGACGACATCCTCACAACTCACAATAGCCTTGACCAGTTGAGAATCATCACAGCAAATGTGGAATGAATCCTAAAAGCTGGTGGGTTTGAGCTCAAGCCTTGGGTTCTGTCTGGCCAAAGTGGGAGGAAGGAGGACAGTGATAAAGACTAAAACTGCCAAAATAAAAGGTGGAAAAGAAGTGTTTGGTCTGAGTGAATCCAGTTCATCATTTCGGGGTAGATAAATCAAATCCCTTTCAAGCGGGGAAACTGCAAAAACATTAGAAGACTTGACATATAGTGTTAATGTGTGGGGATCGCTGGTCGATACATACTCAGTGCGCCAATGGGCCTGTTTCTGCACTGTATCTCTAAACTAAACTAAAACTAATATATGAGGATCTGGCATTGAAGAGTGCTTGAGACCTGCGATCGCATTGAATGGTGAGGTAGGATTCAGCATCCAAGCGGCCTACTCCTGCTCCTATTTTCTTTGTACTTGTGTGTAATTTTCAGCACAATAACAATGCTTTTCCTTGAAACTTATGATTGAAAATCATGCTATTCACACATCTTTCACAAACACCAGTACGATTATTGATCATGCTGTTTTAACACCAGAAAAATGGGTGCAGTATTTTCTAGGCTTTTATCTTTCAGCAAGCAGCGTGAGATCATTGTGAAGAGGCAACCTCAGACAGAAGAGTCTTAAAAACAACTGAAACATTATTTTATTTGACCAAAGTAAAGATTGTGGTTCCTAACAAAATTTAGTAGCACTAAACTCTTGTTTGAGGGATTGGGGTTTCTCATCCATCCAGATAAATCGAAGTTGATACCGTCCACGGTTATTGATTATTTGGGGTTACTATTAACTCTGTTCACATGTCTGTGACTCTGCCCTGGGGCAAGAGATTAAATTAATAGAAGCATGTAACAACCTTGTTGTTGTTGTTGAGCAACCATCTATTCGGCAAGTGGCCAGGGTAATTGGCAAATTAGTGGCTTCATTTCCAGCCGCACAGTTTGGACCTTTGCATTATCAAAATATATAATGTGCAAAGGAGCAAGCACTGAAAAATCAGACAGGTCATTTCAACAGACCTATGCGATTACCAGCCGATGCTATTTCTGAATTACAATGGTGGACGACCAACATTCGGCATTGCACCAATACCATTTCAGTTAGCAGTCCTTCAGTAATATTACAAACTGATGGGAGTGCTCAAGGATGGGGAGCTACTAATACCATCTCTAGTTGCGGTGGCAGATGGGATTTGCATGAGTCTTCATTTCTTCAGTCACATGGTATTAATTATCTGGGGTTGGGGAGCATTCTATGGGCTCAAGGCTTATTGTACTAATATGCATCATCAGCAGGTTCAGCTACAGATTGACAACACCACAGTGGTGGCATATATTAATCACATGGGTGGAATTAAGTCAATATCTTGTGATAATTTGGCTAACCTTATTTGGCACTGATGTATTATAAGAAACATTCGGATTTCATCTATCTACCTACCAGGTAGGCTCAATACAGTGGCGGACACCAGGTCACGAAAATTTAATGACAACACCGAATGGATGTTGGACCATAAAGTGTTCATCGACATTGTTGCTCGGTATATCGATCTATTCGCATCCCGGCTTAATCACCAATTGCCAAAGTATGTTGCATGGGTGCCAGACCCTGGAGCAGTAGCAATGGATGCATTCTCGTTACACTGGGGAGGATTTTTTTTCTACGCATTCCCTCCCTTTGCCTCATCAGTCGGGTCTTGCAAAAGATCCAACAAGACTCCACATTGGGTATTTTGGTAGTACCCGACTGGCCTACTCAGCCATGGTTCCCATTGATTTTGGGAATAGTATCTGAGCCTTGTATGCCAATTCACAAATGGCGTAATCTGTTGTTTCATCCTGTAACGGGGGAGAGCCACCCATTACATGACTGGATAAATTTATTGATTTGCAGGCTCTGAGGAGACCTTTTCTGGGACTCGGACTGACGGATCGAGCTTTGGACATGATCACTGCGGCATGGAGAGATTCCACCAAAAAGCAGTACATCACCCATATTAGGAAATGGGAAACATTCTGCTTACGATCCAACATCACGTATAACACGGCATGTGTGACAGATGTTTTGGAATTCCTGTCCAGTCTATACTTTGATGAAAGACTGAGTTGCAGTGCCATCAATTGTGCCAGGAGTGCACAATCATCATATTTATTGCTGGGGTCGAAACACCACGCTGTCGGGTCTCACACACTGGTATCGAGACTCATGAAGGATATCTTTAACACCAATCCCCCCAGATCTAGATACTCGGAGATTTGGGATGTGAACATTGTTCTGACACTGCTTCGGCGGTGGGCTCCAGCTGCATCTTTGTCTCTTAAAGTGGTCATGCTTATGGCGCTGGTTTCGGTGCAACTTGGAATTTTAAACTCTTAAATTGGAATTTGTAGCATACCCCGTGGACCTTTGGCTGTGTGTGGTCACACATTTATTACAATATATTGAGGTCACAAAAAACCTCAGAGGCACTGAACTAGAAGTATTTGTTAGTCACAAACAACCTCACAAAAGAGTGTCAGTGAAGACCATCTCGAGGTGGTTAAGACAGGTGTTGGCGTGCAGGTGTGGACACTGATATTTTTAAATCTCACTCAACCAGGGCTGCAACAACATCGGCAGCGAGGGGTTTGGAAGTTCTTATGGACCACATCCTTGCGGTGGCAGGATGGTCAAATGAGAGAACCTTTCAGACATTCTATAACAAACCCATTGTCAGGCCAGGGGTGTTTGTTAATTCTATTTTGAATTCTGTCTTATAATCTACCGGGAGTGTTAGGGGTCATTTTTTTTCATATTTACTATTTCTTAATAAAGCATCAGCCTTATGTCATGTCTGAATGCATTATGATTTCACTCCTCCTTGGTCAACTAACGCAGTGTGTGACGCATGGACTCGCTTCCACGGCATGAAATCACAGAGCTTTGAAATCTTCATGAAGTCAAGCACGTGACTCCGAAGTAAAATAGTAAGATTAAATGAGAACATACCAGTTTGAAGTTTGATCTTTATTTTATGAGGAATTACGTTGAGGGATTACGTGCCCTCCACTCCCAACCCTCTCTCATAAAGGTCAGCTGGTAGTCCAAGTTTTCAGATGTTACTATATTCAGTTCAACAACTGTTTTCTGTGATTTCACACCGCTGCTTTGAAGATTGACGCGCATGCGGGCTGCCGGGCTCTTCACGTAATCCCTCAACGTAACTCCTCATAAAATAAAGATCAAACTTCAAACTGATAAGTTCTCATTTAATCGTACTATTATGTTGCAGCAGAGGTGACTGATAGCATTTTTAAAACTCCAATTTTGAATTACATTACATAATTAGTGAAATTGGCATAAAGCAATTACAAATTAAACCAAAATTTCCTGACACAGTAGGGTAGCAGAAAAAGCTATGATATGAAACTGTAAAATGTGTTTTAAACTATTTACCTATTGCTAAATTGGCATGTTTGATATATTACTTGCTACTTTTACAAAAGGTAAATACAATTCTATGTCAGCAGTCTGTGTAAAGGTGCCTTTACCGTTCGTTAGCTGTCTGGATCACAAATGTTTGAAAATATCACACTCATTGGCTATTATTATTAGATAGTAACTTAGGTGCAAAAAGCTTAAATAATTACAAGATTGACTTCCCAAATACATAACTTGATCTGTTTTTGATGTATAATCGTGTATCCAGAACACTTAGACTGAGCTCTATCATTTTTCAGTTGTATCATTCAGCACAGAAATGGTACTTGTTTTCCATGGCTATCTCCAGGTGATAACTTATTCCATCTCTTGCCGGCACAGTAGCAAATTGTGCCGATATCATTATTATGGCTGGAGTAAAGATTGTTGTTAGTGCACTAACACACGATCCTATCGATAAGGTTAATAACCTGCAACTTATAATCGTTCTGTGTTAGTATATTTGTTAAATAATTTAAGTCTAGACTTTGGCTCTACAGAGATTGCATTGCAGACACTAAACTATCTCAAAAGAGATTTGATGCCCAACTTATTGGATAAATATTTGCGTGGTAATGGGAGCCTGTTTCAGCAACACAGAGCTCACTTAACCAAATTAAGGACTTGTGAGCCTTGCAGGAATCATTCTCAATTGTTGATATCTGACTGCTTTCCTTGCAAGGCACAATGTTAATTTGACTGCTTTCTCTAGAACAGAATAACAAATGGATATATTTATGTTTTTGTGGTTGTTGGTGGGGTGAGGGAGGAGATGTTGCTGAAGGTGAAGAAGTCATAGATATTCCACTCTGGATTGCCAAAGTGCAGTTTGAGTGAAAATATAGATTACCCACCTATTGCACACTGCTAAACCTAGGCTTTATCAGAACGATCAGCAAATATTTTCATTGGGATTATATTTCCATTTGTGGGAGCAACCAAAACCAAAGTCACAAATGACCACCAATACAGCAATAAATTGTGCAGGAAGGAACTGCAGATGCTGGTTTACATCAAAGATAGACACAAGATGCTGGAGTAACTCAGCAGGTCAGGCAGCATCTCTGGAGAAAAAGAATAAGTGACATTTTGGGTCGAAACCCTTCTTCAGATAAGTGTCTTCAATATGAAATTTGTTACCTTATTGGTAATTATCTTGTTGGTAATTGATAATTGGTTACAAAATAGCTGAATTTTGCTGTATCGTCAGTATTCCTGTATGTTTTAGTTATCACTTGAGATTAAGTCTATCGCTTCTTTTACTTTTACTCACCCCCCCAGAGTAAATTGAGTTTTCCATCTTTGCATCTTAGACAACCTTTCCCAAATGCCTGTCCACATGCCAACTACTCCTCCTCACCCTTTAAACATATTTCCCTGACCAATTCTTTGATTATCATCCCTAATATGTGACTCAAAATGATGTTCGACAATGGTCCTGTGAAAATTATTGTTACATTAATGTTATTTCATAAATGCATGCGGTTGATGTTGTAGAGTGTCCTACGTAGCTAGAAGGATAACATTGGATGAAGTGGGAGAGGAATAGACTTGTATATAACATCCCTTTGTGGGGCCGAGGGGCCTGACTAAGCTGCAAGTTCAGTGTTATTCACTTGTTTACTGCACGTGTTGGGAAGATGAGGCAGGCAAATACAGAACACACTAGCGTTATAACCTTTTGTGCAGTGGAATGCTATTGAGGGCTACTGCTGAAGGATTCTCATTTGCAGTTGCTTTTAGCTGTTGCTCTTTGATATTGAGTTCACCAGGAGGCCTGAATCTTTAACAAAAGCATATTTTTTAGCAGAACCTCCTTCATCTTCAAGATTACTCAACTAATTGACTAGGACCTTATCAAACTATATAAATTCACCAATCTCTTTCACAGAATGCTTCACGTTGCCACTGAGACCTTGGAACACAACTCAGTTCATGTGTGTTGTCTGCTAAGAGCTTCTGCTACTCAATCATTTTTGAGGATAGCTAAAGCAGAGCAGATATTGCACCAAGAAAGCTTATGTTGACAGTGTTGCCATTGTTTTTTAAGATAACAATATGAAGAAATGTATATATTTTTAAAATCCCAGTTCGTCATATTGTGGTCCCACAATATGAAGAGGGACAACATCTGTTGTGTAAATCTTCACTGCTGCTCAGATAGCGGGATAAGAGCATGAATTATTTAGTCATAGAGTTATACAGCACAGAAACAGGTCATTCAGTCCAACTCGTCCATGCCGACCAAGATGCCCCGTCTAAGATGGTCCATTTGACTATATATGGCCCAAATCCCTCTAAACCTTTCCTATCCATGTATCGGTCCAATAACCTTTTAAATACTTTTTTTTAATTTAAAAAATATATTTTTTTATTTATCAGAAGCAAATGTACAAGAGTAAAACAAGCGGCATATAAAATTATACAGTTATTGTACAGCTTCAATTTTGACTTTTTAGCTTAGAAATAGAAGAAAAGAAAGAGCAAGAAAGCGCCAAAGTGAGATGGGCAAAGATAGGACCACTAGACTACCAAAGTAGCGTAGCCAAAGAGTGAGTAAAAGAAAGAAAGAAGAGAGGAATAGAAATAAAAGGACAAAAAGAAAGAGAGAGAGATGTGATCATGGCTGATCATCCAATTCAGTATCCTGTACCTGCCTTCTCTCCATCCCCCCTGATCCCTTAGCCACAAGGGCCAGATCTAACTCCCTCTTAAATATAGTCAATGAACTGGCCTCAACTACCTTCAGAGGTAGAGAATTCCACAGACTCACCACTCTCTGTGTGAAAAAAGATCTTCTCATCTCGGTCCTAAAAGATTTCCCCCTTATCCTTAAACTGTGACTCCTTGTTCTGGAGTTCCCCAACATTGGGAACAATCTTCCTGCATCTAGCCTGTCCAACCCCTTAAGAATTTTGTATGTCTCTATAAACATACCTTGTGTATGTCTCTATATGCTCTCGTCCCTCCCCACCCACCTCTGAACAGAAGAGATCTTGTAATGAAAGAATCATGTGTTAGGTATTTCTCTCAACCTTATGGCCATCCCCAACCTCACCCAACCCATATTTAGATTTAAATCCAAAGTTGTGTTGCACCATACTATCCGCCTTTTAAATGCTGTTACAGTACCTGCCTAAATTGTTTCACCTGGTAGTTCATTCCATATAACCCAAAATGCGATGCTGGCTTGAAAGGCCAAATGGCCTACTCCTGCACCTATTGTCTATTGTCTATAAACACCACCCTCTGAGTGAAAAAGTTGTCTCTCAGGTTCCTACTAAATCTTTCTCCTTTCACCGTAAACCTGTCCTTAAGTTCTTGATTTCCCCTACCATAGGTAAAGGACCCTGTGCATTCACCCTATTAATTTCCCACATGATTTTATACAGCTCTATAAGATCAGCATCCTGCACTCCAAGGAATAAAGTCCCAGCCTTCCCAACCTTTCCCTCTAGCTCAGACGTTCAAGTCCTGGCAACATCCTCATAAATATTCTCTGCACTCTTTCCAGCTTAATGACTTCTTTCCTATAGCAGGTGTGACCAACCTGAACACAATGCTACAAATGCGGCTTCACCGATATCTCGTGTAGGAAGGAACTGCAGATGTTGGTTGACGCCGATGATGGACACAAAATGCTGGAGTAGCACAGCGGGTCAAGAGCATCTCTGCAGAAAAGGAATAGGAGATTTTTTGGGTCGACCCAAAACTTCATCCACTTCTGGTTCGGACGTTCTGTTTGCCTGCCGAGTTACTCCAGCACCTTGTGACCTTTTGTTGCCTGTCAAAGCTCAGGCAATGCAGGCAGCTTCATGATTTTATTTTACTCAAGCAACAAGATCAATTAGATAATAAGTGAATGGTCACTTATTATCTAGTTGACTTTGATGTTTGATTTTATTTCGGTAGTCACGTGAGTGACTACGTGAAGACCCCGCCAGCACGCATGCACGACATATCGTCGTACGCATGCGGAAGCGACGGTCGGGAGGAGCGGGGCTCCTCCAGCGTAAGTTTAAATAACTTACGCCAGGTAAGTCTCACCGGAGGAGTGAGCGTCGACGAGAAATAGTATCATTATGGAATCACGAAAGTCCAAGAGAGCGGCGAGAGCAGCTGCTATGGAGAGCAGCCAGCGAACCGCCTCTCCAGAGCTACAGGTATTACCTGCAGCTCCCGACTTCTCGCTCATGAGGGCCGTTGGTACTCCACGGTCGGGCGGCAAACCCACCCGGAAGTCGGACGGGACGAAGTCGGTGGTGAAAGCTCGAAGGCCGGCCAACCTGCACAGCGGTCTTTTTTAGGCCATGGCCCAGCCCGGCCTTCTTGGAAGATGCGCCACTCCTACAACACGATGAATCAACAAAGAAAACAAGGACAGAAACCGCAACACCGGCAATAACCATGGAGGTAGGTGGGTCTGGTTCCCCCAGAAACACATCTTGCCTAAATTCACTTTATGTAGGGGGCCGGTTGCACATGTTTTATGAAAATTGGCGTACTTTTACCTCTGATCCTTTCATACTCAGGAGTATTCAGGGCTACAAAATTGAATTTATTCACGAACTCCCTACCCCGGTCCAGCATTCACCTAGCCGAAAATTCATACTCTCTCATAAAGAGAGGGTAGCAGGGCATGCTGAACTATACAGATTAATTGAAAAAGGGGTAATTGAGAAGGCTACCAAAGAACCACAGGAGTTCGTGTCTAATATATTCACCAAAAACAAAAAAGTACGGCGGTTGCCGCATTATCATAGATTTGACCGAACTGAATACTTCTGTTCAGTATGTTCATTTTAAAATGGACACCTTTGACACTGCTATACAGTTAATAGATTATGGGTACTACATGGCATGCATTGACCTCAAAGATGCATACTAATCAGTACCAATACACAAGGATCATAGGAAATATTTAAAATTTATCTGGATGGGACAATTATGGCAATACAAAGCCTTGCCTAATGGGTTATCATCAGCACCCAGATTGTTTACCAAGATATTAAAACCAGCCTTGGCCTACTTAAGGAAACAGAATCATACTGTTATGGCCTATCTTGATGATATCCTCATTGTTGGGGAAAGTTTGGAAATGGCTACATTGGCAGTTACAGCCACGAAACATCTCTTTCAGAAGCTGGGTTTCATTATACATCCAGATAAATCAATATTAAAACCCTCTACCACCATGAAATACTTGGGGTTCAATATCGACTCAGTGCAAATGTCTATCACGTTGCCACTAAGTAAGGTGGAGGACTTGATAGAGGCTTGCAGGAGCCTTATTGGCATCAAGGACCCATCCATTCGGCAGGTGGCCAGGGTGATTGGGAAGATAGTGGCTGCCTTTCCCGCAGCACAATATGGGCCTTTACATTATCAAAACCTACAAAGAGCCAAAATTATAGCTCTCAAAAGTCATGCAGGCCATTTCGATAGGCCTATGAAAATACCAGAAAAGGCAAAAGCCGAATTAAATTGGTGGATGGCTAATGCCCAATATTGTTCCAAACCCATCACTATCATCAATCCCTCGATCACCTTACAAACGGATGCCAGTGCCAAAGGTTGGGGAGCTACTAATACTACCTCTAGTTGTGGAGGTAGATGGAGTGCACAAGAGTTAACCCTATTCAATAATTTGGGAATTAACTATTCAGAAATGCTGGCAGCATTTCACGGCCTCAGGGCATACTGCACAAACATGCACAAAGTTCATGTTAGGATACAAATTGACAACACCACGGTGGTGGCCTATATTAACCACATGGGCGGAATAAAGTCGATATCGTGTGATGAATTGGCCAACTATATCTGGCTCTGGTGTCTGCAAAGGGAAATTTGGATCTCAGCCACTTACCTCCCAGGCAAGCTAAACACAGTGGCAGACACCAGATCACGCAAATTTAACGACAACATAGAATGGATGTTGGATCGAAAAGTGTTCACAGATATTGTAGAATGTTATGGGACACCAGATATCGACCTCTTCGCGTCCAGATTAAATCACCAACTACCAACATATGTTGCTTGGGAACCAGACCCTGGGGCAGTAGTGATGGACGCTTTCACGCTACATTGGGGGGATTTGTTCTGCTATGCATTCCCCCCTTTCTGCCTCATCAGTCGGGTCTTGCAGAAAATAAAACAAGATTCCGCATCGGGTATTTTGGTGGTGCCCGACTGGCCTACCCAACCATGGTTCCCAGCGGTACAGAAGATGGCCACAGAACCTTGCATTCGGGTCAATAAACGACCTAGCCTGCTCGTTCATCCTGTCACAGGAGAACATCACCCATGTTATGACCGCATGGACCTGTTAATTTGCTGATTTTAAAACGGCCTCTTCGCGGATTCGGACTCACCAGCAGAACGATAGACACCATCTCGGCGGCATGCAGGGAGTCCACCAGGAAGCAGTACCTCACCTACATCAAGAAATGGGAAGGATTCTGCGCTACTACCAACACTACATATGAATCCGCTACCATTACAGAAGTGCTGGAATTCTTGGCTACCCTACACTTTGATGAGGGACTGAGCTACAGTGCCATAAACAGTGCCAGGAGTGCACTATCATCCTACTTGGGCCAGGGGAGTGACCAATTGGGAATTGGATCACATCCATTAGTGTCCAAACTAATGAGAGGAATATTCAATTCCAATCCCCCTAGGCCCAGATATAACCATACGTGGGATATCAGCACAGTCCTAACAATGCTGCGAGGATGGACACCTAACACGGGACTCACTTTGGCAAAGCTCACATACAAAATGGTAATGATTATGGCACTTATCACGGCACAACGGGTCCAGTCTCTGCACAAACTTAATCTGGATGCCATGACTATCACCAATGATAAAATCACTTTTCATGTGCAGGGACTGTTGAAACAAGATCGACCCGGAGCGTCTGGTCATACCTTGGAATTTCTGGCATATCCAGCAGATACTCGACTCTGCATCGTCACGTTAATTTCACAATATATCACAGTCACCAAAAATCTCAGGGGCACGGAGACAGCTTTGCTTATAAGCCACAAGAAGCCCCATCATAAAGTCACGGTGCAAACCATTTCTAGATGGTTAAGGGTGGTTTTGGATGCGGCGGGGGTGGACACTAATATATTCAAATCTCACTCCACCAGGGCGGCATCCACTTCGGCGGCTAGGAGGATGGAAGTACCATTGGACCACATCCTGGCCACAGCGGGTTGGAGTAATGAAAGGACTTTTCACCGCTTCTACAACAAACCCGTGGCCACCCCTGACACTTATGCAGGGAGGATTTTGAGTACCGTCAAATAATTTACCCCTATGGGATATTTATTTTGTTTTGGTATGAATAAATACCTATTTTTGTTTTTCAGCCAGTGTCATGTCTGAATTACATCCATCCTCTCATCCCAGCATAGCGGTGTGTGAGCATGGAGCTTCCAGGGCATGAAATCACAGAGCTTTGAAATCTTCACGTAGTCACTCATGTGACTACCGAAATAAAATAGTAAGATTAAACGAGAACTTACCAGTTTGAAGTTTGATCTTTATTTTATGAGGAGTTACGATGAGGGATTACGTGCCCTCCGCTCCCAACCCTCTACTATAAAGATCACCTGGTATGAAAGTTCTCTCTTATCTTACTATATTAGTCATTGTGACTGTCTGTGATTTCACACCACTGCTTTGAAGAATGTCGCGCATGCGTGCTGGCGGGGTCTTCACGTAATCCCTCATCGTAACTCCTCATAAAATAAAGATCAAACTTCAAACTGGTAAGTTCTCGTTTAATCTTACTAATAAAATGCATTAAACTGAGCCTGCATTGATTGAGTTTTGGTAGGTAGCAAACGAACACAAGGTGCTGGAGTAACTCAGCAAAACAGGCAGCATCTCTGGAGAACATGGATCATAGAATCATAGAATCATAGAAAATAGGTGCAGGAGTAGGCCATTCGGCCCGTCGAGCCTGCACCGCCATTCAATATGATCATGGCTGATCATCCAACTCAGTATCCTGTACCTGCCTTCTCTCCACACCCCCTGATCCCTTTAGCCACAAGGGCCACATCTAACTCCCTCTTAAATATAGCCAATTAACTGGCCTCAACTACCTTCTGTGGCAGAGAATTCCACAGACTCACCACTCTCTGTGTGAAAAAAGATCTTCTCTGTCCAACCCCTTAATAATTTTGTAAGCCTCTATGAGATTCCCCCTCAATCTTATAAATCCCAGCGAGTACAAGCCGAGTCTATCCAGTCTTTCTTCATATGGAAGTCCTGCCATCCCAGGAATCAGTCTGGTGAACCTTCCCTGTACTCCCTCTATGGCAAAAATGTCATTCCTCAGATTAGGAGACAAAAACTGTACGCAATACTCCAGGTGTGGCCTAACGAAGACACTGCACAACTGCAGTAGAACCTCCCTGCTCTTGTACTCAAATCCTTTTGCTATGAATGCCAACATACCATTTGCTTTCTTCACAGCCTGCTGCACCTGCATGCCTACTTTCAATGACTGGTGTACCATGACACCCAGGTCTCGTTGCATCTCCCCTTTTCCTAATCGGCCACCATTCAGATAATAATCTACCCTCCTGTTTTTGCCGCCAAAGTGGATAACCTCACATTTATCCACATTATACTGCATCTGCCATGCATTTGCCCACTCACCCAACCTATCCAAGTCATCTTGCAGCCTCCTAGCATCCTCCTCACAGCTAACACTGCCCCCCAGCTTTGTGTCATCCGCAAACTTGGAGATGTTGCATTGAATTCCCTCGTCCAGATCATTAATATATATTGTAAATATCTGCGGTCCCAGCACTGAGCCTTGCGGAACCCCACTAGTCACTGCCTGCCATTCTGAAAATGACCCATTTACTCCTACTCTTTGCTTCCTGCCTGCCAGCCAGTTCTCTATCCACATCAATACTAAACCCCCAATACTGTGTGCTTTAAGTTTGTATGCTAATCTCTTATGTGGGACCTTGTCGAAAGCCTTCTGAAAGTCCAGATATAACACATCCACAGGTTCTCCCTTATCCACTCTACTAGTTACATCCTCAAAAAATTCTATTAGATTCGTCAGACATGATTTACCTTTCATAAATCCATGCTGACTTTGTCCAACGATTTCACCACTTTCCAAATGTGCTACTATCAAATCGTTAATAACTGACTATCATTTTCCCCACTACCGATGTTAGACCAAATGGTCTGTAATTCCCCGTTTTCTCTCTCCCTCCCTTTTTAAAAAGTGGGGTTACATTTGCTACCTTCCAATCCTCAGGAACTACTCCAGAATCTAAAGAGTTTTGAAAAATTATCACTAATGCATCCACTATTTCTGGGGCTTCTTCCTTAAGTACTCTGGGATGCAGTCTATCTGGCCCTGCGGATTTATCGGCCTATAATACATTCAATTTACCTAACACCACTTCCCGGCTAACCTGGATTTCACTCAGTTCCTCCATCTCATTTGACCCCTGGTGCCCTGCTATTTCCGGCAGATTATTTATCTTCCTTTGTGAAGACAGAACCAAAGTAGTTATTCAATTGGTCTCCCATGTCCGATGACATTTTGGGTCAAGACCCTTATGTGACTCTCGAGATGCTGCCTAACCCGCTCAGTTATTCCAGCATTGTGTGTGCTTATTAACTGGTATCTACTGTTTTTTGTTTCTACATTTTGGCGGGCAATATACTGGTTAGGAATAGATTGGAAACACAGCACCTTCTTTGTGAAGGTGAGCTGGAGGACTTTGGCTACAGCAGGTGGGGTTGGTGATCCGACTGCCAGGGTGATTATGTTTGCAGTGGGTAAAGTGGTTTTTCAGGGTTCATTCTTGCCCCATATGATCCTAAAGTGTTGGGGCATGTGGGGGCATCCTGCCAAACCTCATGACTGCACTGGGGCTGTCACATGATCTTAAGACCAGTAAGTTAATAAGTAAGGCAATAAATCCTCAAGCTGAAAAAATGGGATGAAGCATGTAATAATGATTTGATCCAGGTATTCATTGTGGGAAAAAGTTTATTCGTTGGTTAAAAAAAAATTAAATAAGTGAGATGAAAATTGCCAGGATTTCATCTTGTTATCCAGTAATCAAAGAAGATTACTCCTTATAAGCAACTATTAGCATGTTATTGAACTTCGGAATATTCATGGGATTCTATGTATAATTCCAAATAACACTCTAATCTTACATTTTCTTTTTAAAGAATAAGCTTGGACTCTGTTACTTCAACTTAAAATGGGTAAATATTAAAATTTTGCTCTGAATTTAAAAAAAAATCTATCGCATTGATATTTAAGCTAAATCAATTTCTGGTAGGAATTCATCGTTTTGACTTTTTTGTCCACATTGCGAATACTGAGGGAACAGATGACCTGTAGTGGAATAGAAAAAAAATTTACATTTAAAAAAAAATTATGTTTTTGTCACACTTTGAAGAAACAGGCCTAACTGGCTGAGGGGGACAGAAGTTTATTTAAATAATTTCATTATGTAGTTCTAATTAGAGTTAAGGTTAATGCAATAGATTAAAAAAATCATTTTGCCTTTGCCTAGATTTACTGCTAATGAAATGGTGTGAGATCAGCATGTGATTCATTCCTTGACTATTTTTAGGTAATGACTACGGTAAGTCTAAACCTTGGTAAAAGCTTTTACCATAGTTGTTTGATAGGAGGGAGAAGTATATAATAATAATAATAATAATTTGATCCAGGTTTCCATTGTGGTGGAAAATCTATTCTTTGGTGAAAACAAATGAAACAAATATGTCAAATGTTATTGTGGAATATTTCCTTTGGATGTTTTCTTCTTTGGTGGTTAATGGATTAATATTGGACATTTATTGTTCGATGTATTCCACTGGAGATTTTCTTTGAACGATGCTCACTGGAACACAGCAGGACGTTGTGGGCTGAAGGTTAGATCAATTGTTCACCGAGCTATCTCACAGCGCATAACTGCTGATAGATATGTGTTTTCAAGGTAGCAGCGACTAGCTATCAACAGGGTTTTCTGAAAGAAAGGCAAGGAAGTCAGCTGGATTGTCCCAACATTTTCCTGCAATGAAAGCAGTTTCCTGTTTTCTTTGCAAACAGTTGAAGTTCAAGGTCTTGGAAAAGGAAAAAAAAGCAACAGATGATGCCCTAGACATTCACGGCATCTTGAAAACATGCAATAAAATGGCACTGCATGTGGGACACACACAGAGTTTGTGTGGCGCCATGGAGGGAATGACTTCTTATGAGTGGCTGATGTACAAAGTATTAAATGTCCAATTATCATGACCCCAGGTCAGGAATGAGCTTTCATTTAGTAACTGCACATCAAAGTAATGCGAAAAATGAGGATTTAAAAGTACAAACTCCATTTAAAACTCCAATAAAAACCTCCATTTGTAAGTATGGGGTCAATATGCCTTTGAGTGAAGAGTGGCCTCAATAGATCTCTGACAAATGGCGGAGCTTTGTTCATTTGGGTTTGCAGTGAGAATGTGTGCGTCAAATCCTCCTGCTATCCAGGAAAGGCAAACACGGAAGAGCATGGACTAACAGCGAATATTCGATGCTTGGCCTCACTCAGATTACTGCAATGTGCTTTGCAGCTCCTATGGGCTGTGCATAAAGAGTCACACCAGAATTTCCAATGTAATTGCCAATAGACTTATTGATTAATCATCTGTGTCTAATATAGCTCATTAAATGCCTTAGTGACATAAAAGTTAGTAATTCAGTGTCCTGCATAAAATGGCTTACAAAAAACTGGCATTGAATAGCTCTGCATTTGACATGTTTGATGAGTACTCATATTTTATCATTATGCTCTTTTAACATGTAAACCTTTCATGCCATCTTAATCCTGAGGGGCTGCAAAAGATGAAGACATGTCAGTAACAGAAAAGGCAATCTGCCCCAATTTTTTCAGCACATTTCTAATTCCAGTCCTAATTATTAATTATAAAATGAAAAAGCTCTAATTTCCAAGTTCTCTAAAAAGAAAATTAATGTCAGTTTTCAAAAATACTTAATTTGGTTTTTACTTTTCATTTGGCTCTTTTATCTAAATCACTTAATCTGACTAATATTTCCTAAACGTTATTTTGATTTATGTGCATCATTTTAATGTAATTTAGTTTGGCTGCTTTGTGCATCCTACTGTGGATGTCTGAAACAATGCGATTCTAGAGAAAGAGCACATAAATATATTTTACAGTGTTGTTAAAAATTGTAATTCTTTATATCAGGAAATGAAAGAGTCTGAGTCAATTGTATTTTTGAAAGGAAGAGCAGAAACATTTTTGAAGGAAGGAAGGTACGGAACAATGGGGAAAATGAGCAGGACAGTGAAGATTCAGAGCAGACATGATTAACCAAACACTATCTTTCTCTTCCATGGTATTATGGCGTGCACTCATTTTTCTTGGGCAAGTTTATTATGATAAAATGCTAAAATTGTTGAAAGCACACAGCGGATCCGTAGACTTCTAAAAATAAACAAAACATTGTGTGTAGATTTGATAAAAAAAAGGAAAATCAATCTGAATATAACTGAATAAAACGAGTGTGGAGTGAATAATGTATTTAGTCAAGGAAGAATGCTTCCAGTTCGGGCAGTTAGTGGGATGAATGCATCAGCAAACAATTATTTTAGAAAACCAGGCAAGATATTGGATGACATTGAAATATCTCCACGAGACAATAAAGAGGCATTAAAAACCCAGAAGAGTGTAAAAATAGCTCAGTAGGAGAATGCAAAACCAAAGGGAAGAAAGCACACAGAAGGGGAATACAAATTGTTTGAGTGCAAACCAGATTGTCAATATGCAAAAAAAATGATAGCCCAACATTTCAGCACCGAATCCCGTCAAGGTTGTCCTTTGATGAAAGCATCAGATATTTATTAAAGGCCCGTTAATGGTTACAAGATGTACCATATAACTGTTTAACCAGTGGACGGGGGTCAGAAAAAAGTAATAAAGATGACCTAGCCAGAATGTAATGATTTTTTAAAGAATTGATTGGATTTGATTATCCTTTTCTGGATGAGTGCTTTAATCACACATTTTCAGTTGGCAATAATGAGCCATATGTTACTGTTATCCAAGCATGCTCCTAACACGTGTACCTTCTCTCAACCATCATTGTCAACGTGCTGTCCAATGTCACCTGGATCCAAAATAATGAAGCTCAGTGCAAGAAGGAGCACAACTCATGCCATTGTATGGTTGATGAGCCCAAATGATGAGGAGCGTGTGCGTGTGGGATAGAAATGGGGAGGGAAAGCAGAACATAATGAACTACACACATTAAACAACTGGGAAAGATATCCTTGACAAAACTAATTTCTCAGGATTTCCAGGTTTTGTGGGTGCCAAGACTATGAAGGACATGGATTGCTTCTAGATGTCTGATATTCAGAAACATTCAAAGCAATTAACAATTTAAAATAATAATTTAAATAATTTAATGCATTAAAGAAAATTAAAAAAATTATAAAATACATTTGCAACCATTTCCCGTGCATTGTGCTCAGTCTACATTGTTATGCACATGTTCTATGGGCAGAGTTCCCAGCTTCTCTCCTGGGGATTGCACCAAATTTGTGCTCTATGGCATGGCCTATTGTTTTCATTTATTTAAAAACTAAATACAGTAAATCCTCATTATAATGGACCTGGGGTGGGGGGGTGTCCGTTATTGCCAAGTGTCCACTATAACCGAGCTGGGTACTATCATTGCAAGTAGATGAAATAAATAATTGCAGATGATGGTTAATACACAAAAGGACACAAAAGTGTTGGAGTAACTCAGCGGCTCAGGCAGCATCTCTGGGGAACATGGATGGGTGATGTCAGAACCCTTCTTCAGACTGATTCAGTTTGCAAGTTTACTCAAGAACTTTGCATCCTTTCACCTTAAAACTAGGCACCGATGCCGCTGGTCTGCACCAGCGCGCCCTTCTTCGGCAGCTACCGCACGGTCCGGTTGACATGGTTATTGTTGCGGCTCATGTTGTTGCCCCTGAACATCAGCCCTTTCTTCGTGCTGCGCCACAGAAAGCACGCGCTTGGTCACCATGGGGCTCCCTCCCCTCTCACCAGTGGCCACCTCTTCCTGTCAGCTGTCACTATATCCACTCCACCACCATCTCCTCCTCCCCCGCTGTTGCTTACAGCTTCCAAGGCGTAGTATGTCGTGACTTTGGGGGTGAAGGAGGGGGAGGTGAGGGGGGAAGAGAGGCTGAGTGGACAGAGCGATGGGATAAGGAGACGTTGTGGTGTAGGGGGGAGTGGACAAAGTAACAGCCGACAAGAAGAAGTGCAGCTGGTGAGAGAGGAGGGAGACCCACGACGATTGAATGCTTCCTTTCGGTAGTGGTGGCCTGAGGAAAGTCTTGCCCCCAGGGGCTACAACATGAGCCGCAACAACAGCTGCATCAACTGGACTGTGCGGTGGGAGAAAAAGGGCTTGCTGGTGCATCTTGCGAGCAGGGAGTGGCTTCAATAACCGGTGCTGTAAGCCGGGGTGGTGTGGTGATGGTGTTCGCTTTAACCAAAATCCATTATAAAGGGGTCTGTTAATATGAAGGCTTACTGTACTCAGATGTGAATCTAAAATAAATACCAGAAAAGCTGGATCTTCAGACGTAACACCCAGATGTGCATTATAACTTTTGCTGTGGGTTCACTAGTTTGGCAGCTTTCTCTAAGTTCCTTAAACAGCGAAAGCAACATTCTATAGTTGGAGCCAAACCAGATTATAGCCAATTAGTCATTTGAAGGTTTGCAATTCTGACACGTATGATCTGCCCGTAATACACTTAAAGAACTGAGGGGGGGGGGGGGAGGATGGAAGGGGGGTGGCGTATCCATGAGCACCCACTTAACAAAGGCAGAGTTATACAGTTACAGAGTCATGTAGCATGGAAACAGGCTCTTCAGCTCTTCACATTCATACCGGCCAAGATGCCCCATCTAAGTTAGTCCCATTTGCCCAGATTTGACCAGTATCCCTCTAAACCTTTCAAATCCATGGACCTGTCCAAATGTTTCTTAAATGTTGTGATTGTACCTGCCACAACTATTTCATCTGGCAGCTTGTTCCATACACCTATCACCCTCTGTGTGAAAAGGTTGCCCCTCGAGTTCTTAATAACCTCCTTAAATGTATGGGGCCGATAGTGCAATCCAACAAGGTGATCATCCCTTTTTTATTTCTTAGTTCTACTCATATAGCCTCACTGGATGATCCATCCATAATGGTTATATACACACATCGTATATATATGTATATATACACACATACTTTATCTGTTTACTGATGTGTGTATATATATATTCTATGGTATATGGACACACTGATCTGATCTGTATTTATGACTACAATATCCTGTTGTGCTGCAGCAATGCAAGAATGTAATTGTCCTATCCGGGACACATGACAATAAACTCTCCTGCCTAGACTATTGTTCATAAGGTCATAAGTGATAGGAGCAGAATTAGGCCATTCAGCCCATCAAGTCTACTCCGCCATTCAATCACGGTGGATGGGGGGGGGGGGGGGGGGGGGGTGGGGGAAACCATTTAATCTCTTTCCTGTTCGGGGACCCGGATTTTTCCCTATCGTTGGGCCTAACATCGTGGAGCCGGCGGCGGCCTCCAGCCGGAACCAACCTAAGGGCTCCAGCCGCGGAGCCTGCGGACCTGCCATCGCGGAGCTGGCCGACTTCGGAGCGGGAAGAGCTGTGGTGGCGCGCGGCTGCGACCCGACTTCGGAGCTTCGGAGGCTCCGGCCGCAGGCCCTGTGGATGGTAACATTGGGAGCTCGCAGGTCCCTGCTGGAAGAACGGTTTTCGGAGCTCCCGCAACGGCAACATCTCCCGCTGGCATCGCAGGGTGAAATGACTTGGAGCCTGGCCTAACATCGCCCCGCGCAGCTTAATGGCCGCGGGACTTACCATCGCCTACCGGGGGCTTTAACATCTGGAGCCCCAGTTCGCCTCGACGTTGCAGTTGGACTTCTGGACCACGGGAGAAGAACTAGGGAAGAGATAAGACTTTTCCCTTCCATCACAGTGGAGAGGTGTTGGAGATTCACTGTGATGGATTTTTGTGTAAAGTGTGTTAAGTGTGTCTTGTTTTTTTTTGTAATTGTTAAGACTGTAGAAAATGCAATTTCGTTCAAACCAAGCTGTTTGAATGACAATAAAAGGCATTCTATTAATTCTATTCTATTCTGTCTCTCCCTCTCCCCCCTAACCCCATTCTCCTGCCTTCTCCCCATAACCCCTGACACCTGTACTGATGTTATCTTGGAAGGATGCCATGATGTTCTTGTTAATTAATAAACCAATTCCCATTTCCTCTTACCCCCACCAGTTTCTTGCAGGTAACACCTGGAACATTAAGATGCTAATCCTGCTAGCCAGTTTATTTTGTACTGGTTATAACTCCCCAGTCACACGTACCCATCTATGCCCTGAGTTCATCTGCCTTATTTGTCAGGCCACTACCATTGAAATAAATGCAAGTAAAACCAATATAGTTCCTCGCTCCTTGCCATGCTCCTGCATATTCTGCCGATTGAACTTGCTGACATCGACTTCCACTGAGTCCTGATAAAGATGACACTGATTGGATTTGCCTATGATAAATAATCAGTAGCATCCTCCATTGTATATTTGTTCTTCAAATATTAATA
Organism: Raja brachyura; assembly: GCA_963514005.1. The sequence goes on along the minus strand of OY740783.1, from coordinate 39,113,448 downwards.
GACTAGACTATTCATGATTCATTAATGCAGAATTTAAATCCAATATATCCTCGTATTCATATTAAGGCCTATATTTTGTGAGTTAATGGTGATAAAAACACGATGGTGTTTCAGAATCTAAATGTATTCAGAAAGTGTGTTCATTAAGATGAATAAAGATGTTGATAGTCAGTTTGATTCAGATTTCAGTTTATTGATGTTAGGAAATGATGTGGATATAAAGGGGGATTTTTTTGTCAAGTTTTGAGGAATCCCTTTCATATACAGCATTGTTTCTAAGGAAACAATGTACATGGTTGTTTGTAACCACTTCCTTCATTGCCATCAGGAGTCCGTTAATCTTTTGCCATTCACAGCAGTGGATAAGTAGGAACATTTTAGAAATAAGTAGGCAATAGGTGCTATTGATCATTTTTGGAAACGCAGCTCAGAATATCAAAATAGCACAGTATATTACAAAGTTGATACGATTCAATATTTGCTGTGAAATGCTTTTTTTCAAAATGGCTATCCTTTACTGAAGCAATTTGAGTATAATAGCTAAAGTCAAAATCTTTAATGAAATAAAAGGAAATTACAAGATTAAAAAAAATATTTTCGGTCAATTCATAGATGTATTATTTTTCTTATTCATCCTCTTTCTGTGTTTCCTTCCAGATATTATTCAGTATAGACTATCTACTGTGTTGAGCTATCTGTCTCCATATTACTTTTTTTTAATGATTCTATTCATAGCCAATTGGAACCAAAATCACCTTGGTTCCTATTGATAAATGTGGTTTCTCCAACTTCAAGTAATATCTCCCCTAACTTTGTTAGGGGGTCCTTGTTCATCAGTCTATGAAAGTAAGCATGCAGATACAGCAGGTAATGAAGAAAGCAAATGGCAGGTTGGCCTTTATAACAAGAGGAATCGAATATAGGAGCGAAGAGGACCTTCTGCAGTTGTACAGAGCCCTAGTGAGTGTACAGTTTTGGTCCCCTAATTTGAGGAAGGACATTCTTCCTATTGAGGGAGTGCAACGTAGGTTTACAAGGTTAGTTCCCTGGATGGCGGGACTGTCATATGCTGAGAGAGTGGAGCAGCTGGACTTGTACACTCTGGAGTTTGGAAGCATGAGAAGGGATCTCATTGAAACATAAAAGATTGTTAAGGGTTTGGACACGATGGAGGCAGGAAACATGTTAACGATGTTGGGGGAGTCCAGAACCAGGGGCCACAGTTTAAGAATAAGGAGTAAGCCATTTAGAACGGAGACGAGGAAACACTTTTTCTCACAGAGAGTGGTGAGTGTGGAATTCTCTGCCTCAGAGGGCGGTGGAGGCAGGTTCTCTGGATGCTTTCAAGAGAGAGCTAGATAGGGCTCTTAAACATAGCGGAGTCAGGTGATATGGGGAGAAGGCAGGAACGGGGTACTGATTGGGGATGATCAGCCATGATCACATTGAAGGGCCGAATGGTCTACTCCTGCACCTATTGTCTATTGTATATTGTCTATTAAACTCTCTTTTTTTCTCTCTCACCTCTCACCCCTACACTCTGTTGTACTCCCATTTCTCCCACTATCTTTCACCCATCCCCCAGTCACCCTGCTTCTTTCTCCACCTTCATACACTCATGTTCCACCCTTGAGTCCCTCATTCCCATTTTATCCCCTCTTTCCCTTTTTATCCCCTCTTTCCCCTTTTATCCCCTCTTTCCCCTCTGCCCCCCGTACCCTTCCACCAAATGACCCTCCCTCTGGCTTTACTTCACTCCTCTTCTTTCCTTATCTTTACACCGTTTAGTCTCCTTTTCATCTCTAACCATTGTTGCTTCCTGCACTCCACCAAACACCCCTCACCTGTACCTATTAAATACTAGTCAATCTGAAAAGCCGCCTGTCTATTCCCTCGACAGATGCAGACTGACTTGCTGAGTTCCTCCAGCGCCCTTTACCCTTTTTTACCCTTAAAAAAGTTTACCCTTAAAAAAAGAATGCTGGAGTAACTCGGCGCGTCAGGCAACATCCCTGGAGGACATGGTTTCAGTTTGGCCTTAGACTCCTGCATTTTGTGTGTCTTTGTTTTGTAAATCAGCATCTGCACTTCCTTGTGTCTAAATTTTACTATAATGGATCTTCAGTGATTTACATTCAAGAAACAAAGTAACAAATGTGGAGTGGTCAGGGAGGAGTGGCAAGCACAGCAGAGTCCTACAAATAATGTCACAGAAGGAGACATTTAACCCATTATGTTTATGCCGGACAAAATAAGAGTTATTGAGCCTAACCCCACCTATCAGTATTTGATGAATTTCTTTGCTGCAAGCTGCCTTTTAATTATACATACAGGCAATATAAATATGATGGTGTTTCTGCTTTAGTTTAGTTTAGAGTTTAGTTGAGTGAAACAGCGCGGAATCCGCATAGACCAGCGATCCCCGCTCACTAACACTATCCTACACACACTAGGGCCAATTTACAATTTTACCAAGCCTGTACATCTTTGGAGTGTGTGGGGAAAGCGGAGCTCTTGGAGAAAACCCACTCGATCATGGGGAGAACGTAGAAACTCTGTACTGAAAGCATCCGTAGTCAGGATAGAACCTGGGTCTCCGGAGCTGTGAGGCAGCAACTCTACCGCTATGTCACCCTGCCGTGCTTTCACATCTCAGGGTGAATAACCAACCTTCCCTCATGTCTACTCTACCCTTTCTACGAATGCCTTTAAATCTATATCATGCTTTCTCTGCTAAAGGATCACTGCAATATTTGTACTTTAACAATTGGAAACCCCTTAATATTTGCTGTGTTTCTCTGTTTCTTCCATTTAATACTTCACACTCATCTGTCTCATCCACCTTTAAGGTCCCTCATAATAAGCCGATTATTTCCTCAAATATTCATTTGATCTTGGGTACTAAAATATATTTTGATATCATATGATTGTACTTTACAATATTTTTTCAAATCCTCCCTTTTCATTCCCAATTCCCCTTTTAATTTCACTCCTGCATTTCCTTTAACTTTCTCGGCTGTTTTGTATTGAGGTCTCACTGCACAATCATTGTGCTGGTTTCTCCGTGTAGCATTGTGCTGTTTTATTTATCTAATGTTCGCTATGGAACTCTAACTTCAGCAGTTCCAGCCCATTTTACAAGTGGGAACATGTTTTCCCTGAACCCCTTGAATTGTCTTCTGCATTTTAGCCTTAGTGCAGGGAGGTGGTACTGCGGGAAGAGATCAGCTATGATCATTTTGAATGGTGGAACAATGAGGAGGGTAGAATGGCCAACACCTGCTTTCCTTTCTTACATTCCAATGCAGCTCAATGGTGCAGTGAGGTAAAATTGAAGATGCCCAGTTGAGGAGCACAGACTGCTGGAGGAGATTGCAGGGAGGATTGGGGGGTGTGGGTGTGAAGGAGTGGGTGTGTGTCCATGGAAAGATTTGAAAACAAGGATGAACATCTTGTCAACATGTTGTCAAGTTGGAAAGTGTGACGAGAAGATTTACTAGGATGTTGCCAGGACTCAAGTGTCTGAGCTATTGGGAGACCTTGAACAGGTTGAGGCTATTCCTTGGAGTGTAGAAGGATGAGGGGTGATCTTATGGAGGTATATAAAATCATGAGAGGAATAGATCGGGTAGATGCACAAAGTCTCTTGCCCAGAGTAGGTGAATCGAAGACCAGCGTGCATAGGTTTTAAGGTGAAGGTGGAAAGATTTTATAGGAATCCGAGGGGTAACGTTTTCACACAAAAGGTGGTGGATGTACAGAATAAGCTGCCCAAGGAGGTAGTTGAGGTGGGGGCTAACGCAATGTTTAAGAAGCAATTAGACAGTTACATGGATATGACAGGTATAGAGGGATATGGGCCAAATGCAGGCAAGTGGGGCTAGTGTAGATGGGACATGTTGCTTTGTGTGGGCAAATTGGGTTAAAGGGCCTGTTTCCACACTATTACTCTATGATTCTATCCCTAAATGACCACAATGCTGGATTGAGAGCCAATTTGTCAACTCGCACTGGGGTGTCGGTGAACAGTGGGGCGCAAGCTTGTTCAGAGAGAATTTCTAAGGTCATTCGTGAATTTGCAATAATCATATTATGTAAAATTCTAACCTGTAGCCTTCCTTCCAGCATTATTGTGCAGTCAAATGGAACTTGCAATAAAACAATTATTAGAAACCTTTTATGCTACTTTTCAATCAGAGCACAGAAATCTATCTCTGTGGCACATTCCATTGCCTTGCGATTACATTGTCACTGCGGAGTCATTGTGCTAATGTTGTCTTGTGGCATTTAATGGATTTTTAAATGAACAGCACCATAAGCAGAAAGATCAATCCTCAGTATTCTCTGCCACTATTAGTATGTTTGTCCTGATGATTGTAATGCCTCCTGTGTGCCCAGCTAAGCTGCAGGTGGTTTATTAGTCTCTGGGCAATGCCTCAGGCACATCAAGTGAAATCATATGGAACATTGTGCAGCACATTTTTATTTTATTTTAATTTATATATTTTTCTGCCCCATTCAAACATCAAAGGCTCCAAGTTATATTAGCCAAAATTGGAAGTCAGCAACATTTCCTGTAGGTTTCTGCGACTATCGTTCTACTGAAATTAACGCTGGTGGCAGTACCTGCTGGCAACCCAAGGGCACAACGAATCTTCGGCTCTGAAGGGTGGCGTCTTGGTGTGGGAGGCGCTAGTCACTGGGTCGGTACCTGAGTTGGTATTTAAGGCTGGGCAACGCCAATGACCTTAGAGGAGTAGGGAGCTGTATTGGAGAGAATAAACACGTCTATTGCACACAACTCATGTCCGATTAGTGTTTGGCTGGACTCCTGTGAGTCCCCGCTACACTGGTGACCCCGACGCCCAGGAGTGTAATCCTGGAAGGGAAATTTAGAAAAAAAATTCATTCTGCCGCTGCCGCCTACGAGGCCGACGAGGCCGAACTCAACGCGGTCTCCCTGAAGCTACCTATATTTTGGATCTCGCAGCCGGGGGTTTGGTTCCGACAGGCCAAATCCCAATTTTACATCCGCTGCATAACGGCTGACGAAACTCGTCACCACTATGTGGTAAGCGCCCTTGACCAGCATATGGCCGGTCGGGTCATTCCTTACCTTGATAATCCGCAGGTGGCGGGTAAGTATGCAGGCCTCAAGGAGCTGCTCCTTCGGATCTACGGGCCGAGCCGAATGCAGTGTGCCTGTCGGGTTCCCAACATTGGCGGGATCAGCGACCGGATGCCCTCGGTCCTCATGAGCGAGATGCTAACGCTCATGGGTGACCACCAACCCTGCCCGCTGTTTGAATTTACTTACCTGCAGCAGTTGCCACGCGACATCCGCCTGCAGTGCTCGGGGGAGAGCTTCGAGGATCCGAACCGGCTAGCAGCCTGCGCCGACGAGCTGTGGCTGTCCGACCAGCAGCAAGTGGGTGTGCTGGAATACCTGGAATCCCCGGAATCGCTGGACTCGATCGATTCAGCGCCCTGGAATGCCCAATGACCGAAGATCACGCCCACAAGAGCCACAGACCAGAAAAGTGGCACAGGAGAGGAGAATGGCTGAGCATGACCCAGGAGATCCAAGGAGAAGGATGTGGTGTTTTTACCACCAACGCTGGGATTCAACAGCCCACCAATGCTGCCAGCCATGTTCGTTTCTGGGAAACAGCAGCGCCGGCCGCCAATAGTCACCGCGCTGGCCGGCAGGATCCATCGACTGCATGTCTGGGACCGGTGCTCGGGGCACAGGTTCTTGGTGGATACTGGGGCGCAGGTCAGCCTATTGCCCCATCTGGACTCAACCTTCATGCTGGTAAGAGCGCCCCCCCATTAACTGTTGCGAATGGCAGTTCAATCCGCACATTTGCCGTCCGCATGGTTCCGGTCATTTTCGGCGTGTGCCATTTCACCTGGCCATTCATCATAGAAACATAGAAACATAGAAATTAGGTGCAGGAGTAGGCCATTCGGCCCTTCGAGCCTGCACCGCCATTCAATATGATCACGGCTGATCATCTAACTCAGTATCCCGTACCTGCCTTCTCTCCATACCCTCTGATCCCCTTAGCCACAAGGGCCACATCTAACTCCCTCTTAAATATAGTCAATGAACTGGCCTCAACTACCCTCTGTGGCAGAGAGTTCCAGAGACCCACCACTCTCTGTGTGAAAAAAGTCCTTCTCATCTCGGTCCTAAAGGATTTCCCCCTTATCCTTAAGCTGTGACCCCTTGTCCTGGACCTCCCCAACATCGGGAACAATCTTCCTGCATCTAGCCTGTCCAACCCCTTAAGAATTTTGTAAGTTTCTATAAGATCCCCTCTCAATCTCCTAAATTCTGGAGAGTATAAACCGAGTCTGTGCAGTCTTTGTTCATAAGACAGTCCTGACATCCGAGGAATCAGTCTGGTGAACCTTCTCTGCACTCCCTCTATGGCAATAATGTCCTTCCTCAGATTTGGAGACCAGAACTGTACGCAATACTCCAGGTGTGGTCTCACCAAGACCCTATACAACTGAAGTAGAACCTCCCTGCTCCTATACTCAAATCCTTTTGCTATGAAAGCTAATATACCATTCGCTTTCTTCACTGCCTGCTGCACCTGCATGCCTACATTCAATGACTGGTGTACCATGACACCCAGGTCGCGCTGCATCTCCCCTTTTCCTAATCGGCCACCATTTAGATAATAGTCTGCTTTCCTATTTTTGTCACCAAAGTGGATAACCTCACATTTATCCACATTATACAGCATCTGCCAAATATTTGCCCACTCACCCAGCCTATCCAAGTCACCTTGCAGTCTCCTAGCATCTTCCTCACAGCTAACACTGCCCCCCAGCTTAGTGTCATCCGCAAACTTGGAGATATTGCCTTCAATTCCCTCATCCAGATCATTAATGTATATTGTAAATAGCTGGGGTCCCAGCACTGAGCCTTGCGGTACCCCACTAGTCACTGCCTGCCATTGTGAAAATGACCCTTTACTCCTACTCTTTGCTTCCTGTTTGCCAGCCAGTTCTCTATCCACATCAATACTGAACCCCCAATGCCATATGCTTTAAGTTTATATACTAATCTCTTATGTGGGACCTTGTCGAAAGCCTTCTGGAGGTCCAGATACACCACATCCACTTGTTCTCCCCTATCTACACTACTAGTTACATCCTCGAAAAATTCCACAAGATTCTTCAGACATGATTTACCTTTTGTAAATCCATGCTGACTTTGTCCAATGATTTTGCCACTTTCCAAATGTGCTGCTATCCCATCTTTAATAACTGACTCTAGCAGTTTCCCCAATACCGATGTTAGACTAACTGATCTGTAATGCCCCGTTTTCTCTCTCCCCCCTTCTTAAAAAGAGGGGTTACGTTTGCTACCCTCCAATCCTCAGGAACTACTCCAGAATCTAAAGAGTTTTGAAAGATTATCACTAATGCATCCACTATTTCCGGAGCTACTTCCTTAAGTACTCTGGGATGCAGCCTATCTGGCCCTGGGGATTTATCTGCCTTTAATCCATTCAATTTACCCAACACCCCGATTAACCTGGATTTCACTCAAGTCCTCCTTTGACTCGCGGTCCCCTGCAGATTATTTATGTCTTCCTTAGTGAAGACGGAACCAAAGTAGTTATTCAATTCGTCCGCCATATCCTTGTTCCCCATGATCAACTCACCTGTTTCTGACGTGTTTCACCTGACTCACCTGTTTAATCACGGACGTGGCCCAGCCGCTGCTGGGTGCAGATTTCTTGTGGGAGCAGTCGCTCCTCATGAACATGAGGGGCCAACGTTTCGTCCACGCGTCAACTTTTGAGAAGATCTCCTTGTGTTTTACTGCGCCCACCGCGCAGGTCAGGAACCCCATAGCGACGGTGGACAATGTCTACGTGCAGGTACTGGCTGAGTTTCCGGACATTGTCACCCCCAAGTTCGGTTCGGCCGGCCTGAGGCACTGTGTCATGCACCATAGTCTGACATCGCGTTCACCTTTCCACGCCAGTGCCCGCAGGCTCTCTCCCGACAAGTTCCTCATAGCAAAGGTGGAGTTTCGGAGTATGGAGGCCATGGGCATTGTTCGACGCTCCTACAGCCCATGGGCCTCCCCGCTGCACATGGTGCCGAAGGTGTCCAGTGGCTGGAGGCCGTGTGGGGACTACGGCTGCCTTAACAACGCCACGACCGCTGACCGTTACTCCATACCCCACATACAGGACTTCTCAGCACATCTGGCCAGAGCTAGGTTCTTCTCCAAGATCGACCTAGTCCGGGGATATCACCAGATCCCCGTGCGACCGGAGGAAGTCCCCAAGACGGCAATTATCACCCCGTTTGGGTTGTTAGAGTTCTTGCGGATGCCCTTTGGCCTCAAGAACGACACGCAGGCTTTTCAGCACCTGATGGACACCGTGGTGCGCAGGCTCGACTTCCTGTTTGTCTATTTGGACGTCATCCTCATGGCAAGTTGCTTGTGAGAGGAACACTGCGCCCACCTGTGTCTACTCTTCCAGCGCCTCAGTGACCATGGCCTCATAATTAACCCTGGCAAGTGCCAGTTTGGCCTCCGGGCCATCAACTTCCTGGGGCATCGGTGACAAGGCATGGAGCAGTGCCTCTGCTGGACAGAGTTGAGGCAATCCGCCAGTTCCCCCGGCCTCCAGGAATTCGTAGGGATGGTCGCATTTTACCACCAGTTCGTTCCGGCAGCTGCCAAATTTTTGCGGCCACTTTTCCAGTTGCTGACGGGCAAGCAACGGGAGATACAGTAGGACGCTGTCGCCAAGGCGGCGTTTGAAGGGGCGAAGGATGCCTTGGCTCGGGCGACTATGCTCGTGCATCCGTCAGCTGATGCCCCCACAGCCCTTATCGTGGATGCCTCGGACTCTGCAGTCGGCGGCATTTTGGAACAGTCGGTTAACGGCCGTTGGCAGCCTCTCGCCTTCTTTAGCCGTCACCTGAGCGCTGCAGTGCTACAGCGCTTTCGTCCGGGAGTTGCTCGCCTTACACCTCGCAGTGCGGCACTTCCGGTACTTCCTCGAGGGCCGTTCAATCATGGCCATCACGGACCACAAGCCCCTCATGTTTGCTTTCATAGAAACATAGAAACATAGAAAATAGGTGCAGGAGTAGGCCATTCGGCCCTTCAAGCCGGCACCGCCATTCAATATGATCATGGCTGATCATCCAACTCAGTATCCTGTACCTGCCTTCTCTCCATACCCCCTGATCCCTTTAGCCACAAGGGCCACATCTAACTCCCTCTTAAATATAGCCAATGAACTGGCCTCAACTACCTTCTGTGGCAGATAATTCCAGAGACTCACCACTCTCTGTGTGAAAAATGTTTTCCTCATCTCGGTCCTAAAGGTATTCCCCCTTATCCTTGTTCTGGACCTCTCCAACATCGGGAACAATCTTCCTGCATCTAGCCTATCCAACCCCTTGTACGTTTCCATAAGATCCCCCCTCAGTCTTCTAAATTCTAGCGATTACAAGCCAAGTCTATCCAGTCTTTCCTCATATGAAAGTCCTGACATCCCAGGAATCAGTCTGGTGAACATTCTCTGTACCCCCTCTATGGCAAGAATGTCTTTTCTCAGATTTGGGGACCAAAACTGTACGCAATACTCCAGGTGTGGTCTCACCAAAACCCTGTACAACTGCAATAGAACCTCTCTGCTCCTATGCTCAAATCCTTTCGCTATGAATGCTAACATACCATTTGCTTTCTTCACTGCCTGCAGCACCTGCATGCTTACTTTCAATGATTGGTGTACCATGACACCCAGGTCTCGTTGCATCTCACCTTTTCCTAATTGGCCACGATTAAGATAATAGTCTACCCTCCTGTTTTTGCCACCAAAGTGGATAACCTCACATTTATCCACATTATACTGCATCTGCCATGCATTTGCCCACTCACCCAGCCTATCCAAGTCACCTTGCAGCCTCCTAGCATCCTCCTCACACCTAACACTACCCCCAGCTTAGTGTCATCCGCAAACTTGGAGATGTTGCATTCAATTCCCTCGGCCAAATCATTAATATATATTGTAAATAGCTGGGGTCCCAGCACTGAGCCTTGCGGTACCCCACTAGTCACTGCCTGCCATTCTGAAAAGGACGCGTTTACTCCTACCCTTTGCTTCCTGTCTGCCAGCCAGTTCTCTATCCACATCAGTACTGAACCCCCAATACCGTGTGCTTTAAGTTTGTATACTAATTTCTTATGTGGGACCTTGTCGAAAGCCTTCTGAAAGTGTAGATATAACACATCCACTGGTTCAACTCTGCTCGTTACATCCTTGAAAAATTCTATAAGATTCGTCAGACATGATTTACCTTTTGTAAATCCATGCTGACTTTGTCTAATGATTTCCAATTTCTAAATGTACTGTTATCCCATCTTTAATAACTGACTCTAGCAGTTTCCCCACTACCGATGTTAGACTAACTGGTCTGTAATTCCCCATTTTCTCTCTCCCTCCTTTTTTAAAAAAGTTGGGATACATTAGCTATCCTCCAATCCTCAGGAATTACTCCAGAATCTAAGGAGTTTTGAAAAATTATCACTAATGCATCCACTATTTCCGTGGCTACCTCCTTGAGCACTCTGGGATGCATCTGGCCCTGGGGATTTATCAGCCTTTAATCCGTTCAATTTACCCAACACCACTTCTCGGCTAACCTGGATTTCACTCAGTTCCGCCATCTTATTTGACCTCCGGTCCACTGCTATTTCCGGCAGATTATTTATGTCTTCCTTAGTGAAGACAGAACCAAAGTAGACCAAAGTTATTCAATTGGTCTGCCATGCCCTTGTTCCCCATGATCAATTCACCTGCTTCTGACTGCAAGGGGCCAACATTTGTTCTAACTAGTCTCTTTCTCTTCACATATCTATAAAAACTTGTGCAGTCAGTTTTCATGTTCCCTGCCAGTTTCCTTTCATAATCTATTTTCCCTTTCCTAATTAAGCCCTTTGTCCTCCTCTGCTGGATTCTGAATTTCTCCCAGTCCTCTGGCAGGCTGCTTTTTTTGGCCAATTTGTATGCCTCATCTTTAGTTTTTATACTATCCCTGATTTCCCTCGTTACCCACGGATGCAACACCTTCCCTGATTTATTCTTTTGCCAAACTGGTATGAACAATTTTTGTACTTCATCCATGCAGTCTTTAAATACCTTCCATTGCACATCCACTGTCAACCCTTTAAGACTCACCTGCCAGTCTATCTTGGCCAATTCACGGCTCATACCTTCAAAGTTACCTTTGTTTAAGTTCAGAACCCTTGTTTCTGACTTAATTATGTCACTCTCCATCCTAATGAAGAACTCAATCATATTATGGTCACTCTTGCCCAAGGGGCCACGCACAACAAGACTGCTAACTAACCCTTCCTCATTACTCAATACCCAGTCTAGAATAGCCTGCTCTCTAGTTGGTTCCTCCACACGCTGGTTAAGAAAACTATCCCGCATACATTGCAAGAAATCGTCTTCCTCGGCACCCCTGCCAATTTGATTCACCCAATCTATATGCAGATTGAAGTCACCCATTATAACTGTGTTATCCTTGTTGCACGCACTTCTAATTTCCTGTTTGATGCCATCCCCAACTCCAATACTACTGTTAGGTGGCTTGTACACAACTCCCACTAGCGTTTTCTGCCCCTTAGAGTTTCGCAGCTCTACCCATATCGATTCCACATCCTCCATGCTAATGTCTTTACTTTCTATTGCATTCATCTCCTCTCTCACCAGCAACGCTACCCCACCTCCTTTTCCTTTCCGTCTATCCCACCTGAATATTGTATATCCCTGGATGTTCAGCTCCCAGTCTTGGTCACCCTGGAGCCATGTCTCGGCATGGTATATAGGACATAGGACAATAGGTACATAGGTACATAGGACAATAAAACTCTCTTGACTCTTGACTCTGAAGATTTCTTAATGTTCTTCCTCTGCTTTTAATGATGGTGCAGGTCTGAATTCATATTGTTCATAGGTTATTCTTTCTCAGAGCTTATCTGCTCTGCATGCTTCAAGGAGAAGTTGTAAGTATGATCCAAGGTGACCCTCTCTTTGCCTGCCACACCATCCCGATTGGGCTGGCATCTCAGCAACTCCATCTGTATATGGAGCCACAAGTTAAATACTACTTTTCACAATTTCAGGTTTCAGGAATGATCAAATTTAAATATTCAGTGAATGTGCTTTTCATTGGTTTGATTTTCAGCCTAACAATGTCCCCACAATGTCACCCATTTCTTCTACTATCCCGCTCCCCTTTCCCCATCTCTTCTATTTATATTCCTTCATCTGGCTTTGTGTTTTGTGCCCTTTCCCCCCTTATTGACACTCTTTTGTTTATTTTTCATCTCCGGCCTTTGGCATTCATTTGCCGATCAAACCCCCTTCACTTGTATCCACTTGCCACTTGCCAGGTTTTGCCTACACCCATCTCCTTTCCTGCTTTCCCCCCCCCCATGCAATTAGTATGTAGAAAGGTCCAAAATGCTACCTATCCATGTCCTCCGTAGACGCTGCCTGACCTGCTCAGTTACTCAAGCATTTGTATTTTTTGCAAACCGTCACCGTCAGTTCCTTGTGTCTCCGTATCTTATTTTTGTTAAGCAGCAAGTCAGTTGTGAAAAAGTGCCCTTTCAGGATGTCCATTTCTTCAGACCGTTAGGGCAGACGCATTAGCGAAGACATGAGGACTGTACTCATTTTTTAAACAGCGATCAAATTGCCAGAAGTCAAAAGTTAGCCCAATGTTTATCAAATAGACCATGTAATCCCGGGTCGACGGGTCGATGGTGGAGAGGGTCAAGAGCTTCAAATTCCTGGGTGTGCATATTTCTGCAGATCTCTCCTTGTCCGAGAACACTGATGCAATTATTAAGAAAGCACATCAGCGACTCTACTTCCTGAGAAGATTACGGAGAATAGGTATGTCAAGGAGGACTCTCTCTAACTTCTGCAGGTGCACAGTAGAGAGCATGCTGACCGGTTGCATCATGGCTTGGTTTGGCAACTTGAGCGCCCAGGAGCGGAAAAGACTACAAAAAGTAGTAAACACTGCCCAGTCCGTCATCGGCTCTGACCTCCCTACCATCGAGGGGATCTATCGCAGTTGCTGCCTCAAAAAGGCTGGCAGCGTCATCAAGGACCCACACCATACTGACCACACACTCATCTCCCCGCTACATTCAGGTAGAAGGTACAGGAACCTGAAGACTGCAATGTCCAGGTTCAGAAATAGCTACTTCTCCACAGCCATCAGGCTATTAAACCCAACTGAAACAAATCTCTGATCACTAATAGACCATTATCTGTTTATTTGCACTTTATCTGCTTATTTATTGATGTGTGTATATATTTATATAATGGTATATGGACTCACTGATATGATATGTTCTGTATTTGTGCCTGCTATATTCCATGTGCTGATGATAAGCAAGAATTTAATTGTCCTATCTGGGACATATGACAATAAACTCTCTTGACTTGACTTGACTAAACATTTAGAAATATTGCGCAGTCATTTGTTCTGTGCCACTGCTAATGCTCATAAATCAGTTTCACATTTTTTAACAGGGTAAAATGTCTTTTAAAATACTTGATCAAATTACTGCCTATGAATCACATTCATTGATCTGTTATCCTATATATATTCTCTGATTTCTTCATAACGGAAAGTCAAGTATAAGTTCAGTCTCTCTCTTTGAGTCGATAATATTTAACTTGGCATAACTTGACATAAGAGGGGCAATACATTTGAATAACAAGGTCATATGCTACAACAGAGAATCATGCACATATGACCCCTTAAACATTTAAGTTGTTGAGATCTGAAGTTATTGCAATATCTGAGATGATGATACAACTATTTTTTCATCTTAATCGGGTTAGTTACCATTTTCTATAATGCATGCGTAAAAGGCTTGTTGAACCTATTCTAAAGCACAAAAGCTGAACTATTATCAAAGAGTCAAAAAGAGAAACTTTTCTTGACATTTAATTGCATCCTTCACTGCGCCAAGACACGGTTAAAATATTAGCTGTAAAATATCTATTTTTAAGATAAAGAACTCCTGAGTGACAGCACAGAAGCTTAAGTACTGGGGTTTTGGGGAACTCTCTGTCTCTGTTTATATCCAATGTGTTTTTGGTCCACAAACATTCAACTCTTATCTGCGCTGGGCAATGCATAAAAAGAACATAATGTACTGACTGGATATTTCCACTCACCAGTCGGAGTGGATAAGAATGGAGAAAGAGGAGTGTTTCCCGTACAATATAGGAACGATCTTGTTCTCACCGATAAAATGGAATAGTATAATATATAAGAAGAACCCAATTATTCACAATACAATAAGAATTTGGAAACATATAAAATGATCCTTGAAATTAAATAATCTATCAGTACTAACCCCAATATTGAACATTCCTGCATTCAAACCATCTCTTATCGACAAAACATATAAACAATGGAATTGACTGGGGATTAGGAAAGTAGGAGATATGTATGAATTGGGCAAATTGTTATCATTTCACCAATTAAAATCAAAATTTAAACTGAATGATAATCAATATTTTAATTATATACAGATATGTGACTTTATGAAGAAATATACACATAGATTTCAAACTATATTTTTAGACCCTTTAGAAGAAGCAATGAATATTAAGGCTGATTCACAAAAACTAATATCATATTTTTATAATAGTATATGAAATAGAGAATTACCCTCAACAGAGGCACTAAGAGAAGATTGGGAACATGAATAATGATAAAGATCCCGAAAGATAGATGGGAAAAGTATCTGATGAACACACATAATTGTTCCATTAATGCAAGACATAATTTAATTCAATTTAAATTATTACATAGACTATATTATTCAAAAACAAGGTTGAATAAATTCTACCCAAACGTCTCTCCCAGATGCGATAAATGTTTGTTTCAAAATGCCAATATAGCACATTCATTTGTAAGATGTACAAAGTTGAATAAATATTGGAGTGATATATTTGATATATTTACAAAGTTCTTCAAATCAAGAATAGAACCTAATACGGAATGGATTAAGAAGGGTCTCGACCCGAAACGTCGTCTATCTCCGTCGCTCCTTAGATGCTGCTGCACCCGCTGAGTTTCTCCAGCCTTTTGTGAACCTACGGAATGGATTATATTTGGAATAATAGTAGAAGATATCAATTTAAGCAAAGACCAAAAAGTATTCATTAATTATGGGTTAATAATTGGAAAGAAATTGATACTTAAATTTTGGAAAAATACAGCTATACCAACCAGTAAAATGTGGATTAGGAGTATGACGGACATAGCACACCTTGAAGAAATGAGACTCCGCCTAATAGATAAATATGACCAATTCTTAAGGAGTTGGTCCCCTTTCATCGACTTTTTGGAATCATGTGATGCAGCAGTACCGTAAAGATTACTGATTTCAGGTCAGGTCGTGGATAGATTTACATCTCCGAACAAAGATTTGAAAATTTCTTTTTTTAAGGGTCTTTTTCTCCTATTTCTACTTTCTACTTTTTCTTTTCCTATTTACACACTTCACGTTTTTCTATTTTCTACTGTCTATTTTTCTTTTTCTTCTCTCTATTTTTGTTTTAAATTTCCTTTTCAAAAACATAAAGAGGTTGTACATAGAATGTATTGCGTTATGACATAGATGACACCTGCTGTACTCACTCTATACTCATGACTGCGTAGCCGGTCATAGTGTGAACTCCATCATCAAGTTCACTGACGACACCACTGTTGTGGGACGTATCACTGATGGGGATGAGTCGGAGTATAGAAGAGAGATCGAGCAACTGTCCATATGGTGCCAGCACAACAACCTGGCCCTCAACACCAGCAAAACCAAGGAACTGATTGTTGGCTTTGGAAGGAGTAGGATGGGGACCCACAGTCGTGTTTATATCAACGGGTCGATGGTTGAAAGGGTCAAGAGCTTCAAATTCCTGGGCGTGCACATCTGTGAAGATCTTTCCTGGTCCGAGAAAACAGATGCAATTATTAAGAAAGCTCATCAGCGCCTCTACTTCCTGAGAAGATTACGGAGAGTTGGTCTGTCAAGGAGGACTCTCTCTAACTTCTACAGGTGCACAGTAGAGAGCTTGCTGACCGGTTGCATCGTGGCTTGGTTCGGCAATTTGAGTGCCCTTGAGAGGAAAAGACTACAAAAAGTAGTAAACACTGCCCAGTCCATCATCGGCTCTGACCTTCCTTCCATCGAGGGGATTTATCGCAGTCGCTGCCTCAAAAAGGCTGGCAGCATCATCAAAGACCCACACCATCCTGGCCACACACTCATCTCCCTGGTACCTTCAGGTAGAAGGTTCAGGAGCCTGAAGACGGCAACAACCCGATTTAGAAATAACTACTCCCCACAGCCATCAGGCTATTAAACTTGGCTCGGAACTCTGAACATTAATATCCCTCCATCTGTTATTTGCACTTTATTAATTTACTAATTCATGTGTGTATTTAGGTATATAATTGTAGTCAATGCCTACTATGTTCTGTTATGCTATGCAAAGAAAGATTTTGATTGTCCTGTCAGGGACACATGACAATAAACTCTTTTGACTTTGACTCTTTTGACTTTGACTTTGACTTGACCTAAAATTAGGTACCACTGTATTGTTTTGTACTGCATTAACTTCTAATAAAATAAACAAAAAAAACTAAAAAACTCTTATCTGCGGGAAATATATTCTTCAAGCGCAGTGTAATGGAAAATGAAGTGAGCTAGTGTTAGTTTGATGTAGTTAGTTGTATTTGGTATAAAAACAGTTTTTATTTACGGGTAGTTGCTCTACTCAACAGTCAAAAATCTGTAGCCTCCCTTTGATCTGGTATTTTGTTGGTTCCACATGCTTGATCTAGGTATGTTACAAAACTTACCTTGAGCAGCGCTGCAGTTCTGCTGCTCCCCGTGTGCGTGTCTTTGGCGCCTTTCAGAGGGGGGCGGGCTTAAAGTGCCGTTTTTCCACAGGCAGGGCAAATCGATCAATGTCGGGCGATTTTGTTGCGGAAGAAAAATCGCTCCGACATTTCATGAATGAAGGTATTTTTAAATTACTCTAAATTATTTATTAACTAGAGTAATTTAAAAATCACCTTCAAAAGCCGTGAGTGCCGACAACCGGAAGGATTTTGCGTAGGGGAGAAAAAAAGGTAGTTTATTTTTATATTAAAAGTTGGTTTTTCGGGAGGCTTTAATAATATTTTCATGTTGCGAAATGGGGTCCAAAAAAAATGTATGAACAAACAGTATATTTCCTCCCGACTTCACCGCTAACCGCAACGTTCCAACGTTCCAACGTACTAAAACCCACTCGCTAGTTGATTTAAATGGCCATTAATTTACAGGAATCAAACACTAAATTCCTTCCATTTGGCCCAGAAATTCATAAAAATGAGATTTTAAAATTATGTTATATTGTGGATTATTGTGTGAATGTTATTTAGACACTTAGGCAATTTAAAAAAAGTTTATCTTTTCTTAAGAAATGGATAGATGTTTAGATCTACACATTGAATTTTGTAATTAGCTACAATTACATAACTAACTAATTATATGCTTTAATTTCAGGTCATCCAAGTAAGATTGTTTCATATTTGTTTCAGAATGCTTCAATCTATAATAACTGAAAATGTCATTGAGTTCTCTTAATTTTTAAGAAAGTTATGGGCTTTTAACTGTTCCATATCACAGCTTTTGAGTTAAGTCAATTGAAAGGCAATGGGGAACAAGATGCTAATTTCCAAGTATGAAAATGGTCATAAATTTCTTAATACTGAAGATATGAAAGTGAATTAGGTGTCAAATTAAACTTATTTTTATGCTTTATCTGATGGGATAAATTGCAGACTTGATTTTTAAAATCTCAAAATTTTGTAACATTGCTACTTGATCAATGGTGTTTGATCACTAATGTTTTATTATTATTAATGTTTAGTGTTTTCTGAGTAATTCGTAACTGTCACTGTATGTCATGAACATCTTTTTCTGAAGTTCTCACTCCTCTCAGACTCTTGATTTCAATGGAAACTTAGGAGATAGAGTACATAGAAACATAGAAACATAGAAAATAGGTGCAAGAGGAGGCCATTTGGCCCTTCGAGCCAGCATTCATCGTGATTATGGCTGATCATCCCCAATCAATAACCCGTGTCTGCCTTCTCCCCATATCCCTTGACTCCACTAGCCCCTAGAGCTCTATCTAACTCTCTCTTAAATCCACACAGTGATTTGGCCTCCACTGCCCTCTGTGGCAGGGAATTCCACAAATTTGTAACTCTCTGGGTGAAAACGTTCTTTTCTCACCTCAGTCTTAAATGGCCTCCCCTTTATTCTAAGACTGTGGCCCCTGGTTCTGGATTTGCCCAACATTAGGACATTTTTCCTGCATCTAGCTTGTCCAGTCCTTTTATAATTTTATGCGTTTCTATAAGATTTCCCCTTATCCTTCTAAATTCCAGTGAATACAAGCCTAGTCTTTTCAATCTTTTCAAACAAAGTATAAAGCATCGTAATATCTTGAAAATGGCCATTTGTACCATTACTCTGGTGTTTGTGTGACTGCTGTCACTGAATAACACAGTTGATTTGTTACTGTTCTTTCATGTAGCCTTGCAAAGCATTCAAATGACCAAGACTTTGTCACAACTTCTCAGAAACAGATTGGGATAGAGAATAAAAGCACAACCGCGAATGATTTCCATAACACAGGAATGAATGGAAAAGCAGCTTCCCCTGCTCCTCAGCCAGGGCAATGTGTCCAGTGCCATCTTCAGGTCTATTTCAACGGTGTCAATTTTCTTAAGTGTATCCCAGTCACTACGATACGATAGAACTTTATTGATCGCAGGAGGGAAATTAGTCATAAATGACAAGAAGATATAAATTTCATGTATCTTATATCAACAGTCATAAATGACAAGAAGATATAAGGTACATGAAACCCAAAATCAAAGTGACGAGTGGAAAGTCCAGGATTGGTGATGTGCAGATTGGGGGGGGGGGGGGGGGGGGGAGGGAAAGGGGAGCCAGTGTAGCCCATGACAGAAGGGGAGGAATTGTACAGTTTGATAACCACATGGAGAAAGGATCTCCTCTGGGTTTCTGTGCAGCATCCTGGTGGATCCAGTCTGTTGCTGAAGATTGACCAGTGTGTAATGGAGGGGGTGAGTTGTATTGTCCAAGATGCTCCACAGTTTGAGAAGCATCCTCCCCTCTAAGACCACCTCTAATGGATCCAACTCCACCCCCAGGATGGAGCAAGCCTTTCTGATGAGCTTGTTAATCTGTTGCTATCCGGGGCCTTTGACCTTCAACCCCAGCAACAACTGCAAAGAAGATGGCACTGGCCACCACCGATTGATAGAACATCTGCAGCATCTTACTGCAGACGTTAAAAGAACACAGCCTCTTCATAAAGTACAGATGCCGCTGTGACTTCTTATACGGTGCCTCAGCGTTCCTGGACCAGTCTAATTTACTGTCCAGGTACTTGTAATCCTTGGTAAACTGCTCATCCACACCCTTGATGGAGACAGGGGACAGGGCTATTCCTCTCCTCCTAAAGTCCACCACGAACTCCTCAGTCTTGTCGGTGTTGAGCTGCAGGTGATTCAGCCCACACCACTCAACAAAGTGTACCCCAGCATCTCCAGCAGTGTACTGTATTGTATATTCACTGTTGTAGACCATGACCCTTGTGCCCAATTGATCTTTCTGCTCCCTGAAAATTTCTCCCCAAATCCTCCGAATGTCACATCAAATCGCTGCAATGCCCATGTCCTAACAACAGTTAATAGTTTTTATCATTGATACAGTAACAATGGATATTTACCATTCATTAAACTGACCCACATCAGGTCTGGCTGACAGTGAAACAATTACAAATGGACCTTTGATGAGATTTAGATTTGATGTGCATTTGGCTCTCTCTCCTTATTTGCACTTTCCAGACAGATTCTGAGAGAATGCTCAGCCAAAACCCCTGCCTGCAAAATTATCCATTGTTCTTAGTCATTTTTACACACAATGCTAAAGATTAAGACTTCAGAGAGTGCAGAAAGATGCCTGAATGCTACCAGAAATTGGCTTGTGTAAAACAATAATTTTCCTTTTTATCATTCTACGACAATAAATGACAAAGGGTGACAGTTTTACTACAGCACTAATATGTCACTGGAATTATTTCACAGACAAAAGCTTAGGTGCCACAGGAGGTAACAGTAATTAGCAGACATTGCTTCGTACCAAATGCTTCTAGTAAGGTTTATTGCTGTTCTGAGAAAAATACTTGGCGTACAAATTTCTCAGATGCTCATGTCTTGTGTATGTCCATTACCAAAGTTTTAATGAGACATGTAAATTGGTCAGTAGGGGTGTTCCCCCATCATCAGACGTCTACGAAGGTTGACTGTATGATTTTGACTCTCTGCCATTATTTTCAACTGATTGCATGTCCATATGGCGCATGTGGTCGGTTCAATGTTCTCACGGTTAGCTTAAAGCAGTTCCACAGGTTCAAATCATTGGATTCTGTAAGGAATGAAGAGTTAACAATCAGTGCTTTTTAACCCCATTCCTGTCAGCAATGATCCACAATTGGCTTTATATTGTTAATGGAGGTTTAATTTGGCTTTCCAAAAGGAATACTTGTTTTAGTGAATTCATTTTTACATGAATTATTATTAACATTTCTGCAATTCAAATAGCACAAAGGGCACACTATAATCTAGATTACAGCAAGCCGTGGTCAAGGTTTGTTCCATTCGATGATTTTTAACTGTGTTAAAGGTTGGATGTAAACACAGCGTGTTGATGCTATTGCACTAATAATCCACCAGATACCATTGCAGAAATGGTATTAGTGTAAATCATCGTCAAGAATTGCTACATTAACTGAAAGAATGATGGGAAAATATTGATCGACTTTTAAACGTCCAAATTAAGATAAATTATGACTACATTATTCAAAGTTCAGGACACTTTCTTCTGATGATTTGCTGCGGAAAGTACTGTTGGTTGTTTAAAAGCAGAGCTTTTTGTTGATGGTCCAAATAGATTCACAAGATGATCGAAGTATTCGGATCCTTTAATGAGGTAGTGAATACAGATGAACAACCTATGCAACAAACCTTGAAAATGTATTTGATTCTTCATTGTTTGGCATTTTCCTTGCATTGATTTCTAATGAAAGATTCATTCTATTCTCTTTTATAGCCATGATTTGCTGCACTACCTTGCTGACAAATTTTCCAAGGACCAATTCATTGAGTCTGAATGTCATTTACCATCTATTAAGAGAGGAAGTGCCTTGCACTTAAATGATGCATTTAATATAAACTCCCACTGCAACTCTGAGATAGAAAATGAAAATTGAAGATATTTTGAAAGCCTGAAAAATGGTGAATGGTACTTCTAACTGGACATGGTTTAAAATTATGATTTTAAACTCTAAAGATGGTTGACCTAGCAAAGTCAGTGGAGGAAATCCAAAGAGGATTTTATAAGGGTCTTTGTCACAGCTCATCTGAAGTTTTCACAAATTAATTAGTTGGATGCATAGAAGATGTAGAAACTCCAAATAGTATTTCAGATTTTCGAAACTACTGAGAAATCCACATTGAGAGTAATGCTCCTAGAAATCTGCCAGTGGCAACAACAGCATGTGCAGCAATTGTAACGACTCTCTGACATGGATTTAGTTCTCATTCAAGCTGATTGGGTATTCAATAGCACACAGACTTCAACATGTCATGCATTACTGAAAAGAACTGTTGGAAATAAGTATGACCCTTGCAGGGTAAGTCTGGGACAGGATCTAGTTCTTGGAAAGATAGACAAGGAACGGAGGAAGGCATTATGATTTTGCAGGATCATGATTTTATCCATGAAGTAGATAGATTACGGTGGTGGTTAGCGGCAGATGTTCAACAGAGGTGCTGGAGAAGGTGGTTGGCTGTAATAATTGCTGTGTGGGGTGCCAATGATGTTGAGTGACTGCCATTGTCAGTTATGAGTTGTTGTGAAGCTAGGAGACTATGATCACTGAGGAAGGGTTAATGTTGGTGGTCAATAATGGGGAGGGCTAGTCTGTTGATCAAGGTTTGTGTGCTTTTGTTTGCATTGGTTCAGGAGATTAGTAGAATAATTGCTCAAGATTTACTATCATGTGGTGGGAGTGGTGGCTTGACAGAGAGTAGTAAGTAAGTTAATGAAAAGGCTGGGGGCATTTCAAGGAGATTCCCATCAAGTCACTGAAGCATGCTTCACAGGTGCATTAGAAGCCTGACCTGCTGAGTTACCCCAGCACTTAGAAATCTGTTAATGTTGCTTGATGGGAGTAGGAACTTGAGAATCAAGCAGGGACACTAATTCTCCAGATTCATTGAACCACCCAGTCTATTTGGTAAAGGAATTTAGTGTTTGGGCAATGTTCTTGCTTGCTTTACAGGTGCTCTCAAAGAACAATCTTTCCTCCAATGTAAACTCTTACAACCTTAGTGACATAATTATCAGTCTTCTCTGAGTGTTCTCTTAGTACTTCAACATATTTTTGTCACATTGTGATCAGACCAGAATGCCGCATATTAATAATACAAACAATATTAATAACCACCAAAGGTACTGGAAGGGCTTGAAGGGCCGAATGGCCTCCTCCTGCACCTATTTTCTATGTTTCTTTGTACTATGTTAATAGTAAAGCACAAAGTGCTGGAGTAACTCAGCAGGTCATAGAAACATAGAAAATAGGTGCAGGAGTAGGCCATTCGGCCCTTCGAGCCTGCACCGCCATTCAATGTGATCATGGCTGATCATCCAACTCAGTATCCCGTACCTGCCTTCTCTCCATACCCCCTGATCCCTTTAGCCACAAGTGCCACATCTAACGCCCTCTTAAATATAGCCAATGAACTGGCCTCAACTACCTTCTGTGGCAGAGAATTCCAGAGACTCACCACTCTCTGTGTAAAGAATGTTTTCCTCATTTCGGTCCTAAAGGAATTCCCCCTTATCCTTAGACTGTGACCCCTTGTTCTGGACTCCCCCAACATCGGGAACAATCTCCCAGCATCTAGCTTGTCCAACCCCTTAAGAATTTTGTAGGTTTCTATAAGATCCCCCCTCAATCTTCTAAATTCCATCGAGTACAAACCGAGTCTATCCAATCTTTCCTCATATGAAAGTCCTGACATCCCAGGAATCAGTCTGGTGAATCTTCTCTGTATCCCCTCTATGGCAAGGATGTCTTTCAAGTCAAGTAGCATCTGTGGAAAGAATGGATAGGCGACATTTTGGGTCTGGACCTTTTTTGCAGACTATATTAATAGTTGGAGATAGACACAAAAAGCTGGAGGAACTCAGCGGGACAGGCAGCATCTCTGGAGAGAAGGAATGGGTGAGCTTTCGGGTGGAGACCCTACTTCAGACTAGTTGGATTGAGCATTGTAAAATTGATGTAAAATTGTTCTTGTATTTCTATGTATTTTAGTAAAGAGAAATAAGAAAGATTTGAATGTAATTATTCATTGACATTTTTTAGACAAAATTTTGTTGAAGCTGGAAAAATATGAGAATAAATTCCAAGCATTTCAACTAAAGTTACTGCTTTCTATATCTATGATTCTTGGTGAACCTCATTTGTCATTTAATGTGCTGATTTGATCATCTGATTCTCAAAATAATATTGTGAATTGGAGAATGTGCAGATAGTGCCTTGGATTATTTTAGAGCAGCGAATATAACTCTCATTGGACTGAATTTGAATTATTTGGAAGAAAACAGATGGGGAGGAAATCATAGTCCATACTTCTTAAATGTTAACGTACAAAAGGGTTGTTTAACATGGACTTAAAACCTGAACCAGTGAAGGTGAACATGAGAATATTAAACCTCAGGCAAACATTGAGATAAGGATATGTTTCTCACAGAATAATGGATAACTGAAATAGATTTTCAGCCAAGGCTGTTCAGGTTATGACAGTGTGTACATATGAAAAAGCTTTAGATGAGAACTTGGTCAGGAATGATCTGGAGTCTTGAAGAGAAATGCTGCCTGAAAATATGATTGTTGACGTCTGTATTTCTAGTGCATACTGTAGCTTCCAGTATTATTAATATGCAAAGCTTATGATAACCTGACCGAGCAGCATCTATTTGCCTGGCTGAAACTATTTGCCTGCTCAACTAGCACCATCAGTGTATCATTTCAGTGTCCAAGTTAAAGGCTAGTATGTAGTAGAATAGTAAGATTGAACGAGAACTTACCAGTTCGAAGGTTGATCTTTATTTCATGAGGAGTCGAAGTGAGGGATTTCGTGAAGAGCCCGCCGGCGCGCATGCTCGACATACTTCAAAGTAGCGGCGTGGAATCACAGAAACCAATCAAAAGAAATGACTTCACATAGTAAGAATGAAACGACTAAGATTACCAGATGAAGGTGATTGAGGGTTGGGCGAGGAGGGCACGAAATCCCTCACTTCGACTCCTCATGAAGTAAAGATCAACCTTCGAACTGGTAAGTTCTCGTTCAATCTTACTATTTCATTTCGGAGTCACGTGAGTGACTTCATGAAGACTTCAAAGCTTCTGTGATGACACGCCCTGGACCACGTCCATGCTGTCACACCACTACCAGGGATGCATGGGAGGAATAACTTGCTGACTAATCCATACTGCAAAACAAAGCATATTTATTAACAAACAAATCAAAAAAACCCTCATTCGGGGACATCTCCACGTTCTTGCCCCGCATTTAGCACGGCTTTGCGAACTGTAGAGGCGCAGCAACGGGCCGGTTGTAGAACCGCTGGAACACAGCTTCATTAGCCCATCCTGCTGTGGCGAGAATATGGTCCATGGGCACCTCCATGACCCTCGCCGCCGACGTCGATGCAGCCCTGGTGGAATGAGATTTGAACACATTAGTGTCGATACCTGACTTACCCAAGACGACTCGAAGCCACCTGGATATCGTCTGTGTTGTCACTCGATGGCGAGGTCTCTTATGAGTGACAAGCAGGTATCTCTCCATTCCTCTGATGCTTGCCGTCACCTTGACGTAGTAACGGATATGGGAGGCTAAGCATAGCCTAGCATCGGCGGGGTATGCCGGGAACTTCAGCTGCAGCCCTGTGCACCCAGGTCTGTGCTGCTTTAGTAGCTCGTCAACAAAGAAAACTACTTCTGTGGGGGTAGACATCATTCTACCGACACGTAGTTTGTGGAGTGTCTGTACCCTCTGTGCTGAAGTCAGCGCTAGTAACATCACCAGCTTCATGGTGAGTTTGTCCAGCTGGAGCCCTTCCATGGGGGACCACGTCCTGAGCAGAGTTAAAACGTCCCTGACATCCCAGGTGATATTGTAACGTGGTGTAGGCGGATTCGTATTGAAAATACCCCGCATGAGCCTGGACACTAGCCTGTTGGATCCCACCTCAATATTGAGGTAGAATGATAGAGCGCTCCTGGCGCTGTTGATGGCACTGTAGCTTAAGTGTTCATCATGGTGCAACCCCGCGAGGAATTCCAGGATGTCGGTTATAGTCACGGCATCGTACGTGATGCGAGAGCGGCTGCAGAAGGCTTCCCACTTCCTGATGTGAGAGCGGTATCTTCGCCTTGTAGACTCTCGGCACGACGCCGCAATGGTATCCATGGTCCGGGTAGAAAGGCCGTATTGAACTAAAGGCCGATTCAGAATCTGCAAGCCAACAAATTTAAATAGCCATGGCAGGGATGTGGCTCCCCTGAAACAGGGTGAGTAACTAATTCTGGGCTACCCTGCAAACGGACCCAAGGTTCACTGAGCGTGTCAAAGACCATCGGATACCACGGCTGTGTAGGCCAGTCGGGTATGATAAGGATGCCCTTGGCACCATCCATCTGAATTTTACGTAATACCCGACTGATGAGGCAAAACGGGGGGAATGCATAGAAAAAGCAATTCCCCCAGTCTAGCGAGAATGCATCTAACGCTATAGCCCCAGGATCTGGTTCCCACGAGACGTAGGTTGGTACCTGATGGTTCAACCGGGACGCAAAAAGGTCAATGTCCGGTTTCCCAAATTTGGCTGTGATTTTTGCAAAAATTTCAGGATGTAACATCCATTCAATATTATCATTGAACTTGCGTGACCTGGCGTCCGCCACAATATTAAGCTCACCTGGCAAATAGGTAGCTGAAATCCAAATGTCTCTCTTGACACACCAGAGCCAAATTGAATTAGCCAATTTATCACATGAAACTGACCTGGTACCGCCCATGTGGTTTAAATACGCCACCGCTGTGGTATTGTCTATTTGGAGCCGGACATGTGCTCCAATGATCTTGGCACAATATGCTCGAAGTCCGTGAAACGCTGCAAGCAGCTCCAAATAGTTGATCCCTTGTGATACCAACATCGTATTCTCAAGGGTATCCCATCGGCCCCCACAACTAGAACATTGATTCGTAGCTCCCCAGCCATCAGAGCTCGCATCAGTTTGTAAGTATATCATCGGTTTCGCCTCAATAATAGTTTTAAACGAGTTACTAATGTGGCAAACCCACCATCGTAACTCATCCAATGCTGCAGGCGGCAGCTGCATTGATCGATCATAATGACCAGCATGCCGTCGCAACGCAGCGATCTTGGCTCTCTGCAAGTTTTGATAATGCAGAGGTCCATACCGGGCTGCCGGAAACAAAGCCACAATCTTGCCAATGACAGTAGCTGTGTGACGAATCGATGGTATACGAGTATTGATTAAATCTGTACACACTTGTGTTACCTCCTCAATTTTGTTAATTGGTATGGTGACTCTCATGCTAATGGAATTCACCTGGAACCCCAGATAATTAATTACCTGGGTGGGGCAGAACTTAGATTTTTCTGGATGAATAATGAACCCAAGCTGTTGGAACAAATTGACCGCAGCTGCAACCCCTTGTTGAGCTAATTCCAAGGTGTGGCCGACAATTAAAATATCATCTAAATAGGCCATAACGATATGATGTCGTTGTCTTAAATAAGCCATAATTGGCTTCACCAATTTAGTAAATAATCGAGGGGCTGTGGTGAGCCCATTAGGCAACGCCCTATATTGCCACAGCTGATCCATCCAGATAAATTTTAAGAACCTTCTGTAATATTTTTTCATGGGTACGGTATAGTACGCATCCTGTAAATCAATGCATGCCATAAAGCACCCTTGTGAGATCAATGATTTGGCCGTTTCAAACGTGTCCATTTTAAAATGAGTATATGTTACAAAGTTATTCAGAGTGGTTAGATCAATAATGACTCTACAGCCTCCATCCTTCTTAGGTCGAGTAAAAATATTGGAAACAAATTCAACGGGCTCATGAACCGTTCTCTCTATGACCCCTTTGTGTTCCAACCTTAACATTTCCTTATAGCCTACGGACTGTTCCGCAGCCGTTAGTTTAAAAGTACGACCCGGTCTATGCTGAGACGGAGGGATGTCCCCATTAATAAACTCAATGCTATGGCCATGAATATTCCGTAACACATACTCATCACTGGTAATGTCACCCCATGCACCCGCAAACAACCGCAGAAGCCCACCAACATGTGAAGTTAAACAAAAAGAAAAAAGAGAACCAGACCGCCTCACCTCTGTGGTTACCGGCGATCCCTGACACGAGTGGGTGGACGTAGAGGTGCTGGGTTGGTTTGAGGTCGTGGCGTCCTCATTTTCCACCTCGGCTTCTGCCGAGCCTGTCCTAAAAAAGACCCCTGGTGTTGGGGTGGTTGATATCGGTTTGGAGCTGGAGGGTAATTTCTGGTAGAAGTGCTGACAGACCCTCGTGAGCGGCCAAGCGGAGCTTTCGAGCTCGATGGCGTGGGGGCACTATGAGAGCGCATGAGCCCCACGGTCTTGGCTTGTTCATCAAGCTCTCTGACACTTTTGGAAAGGTCTTCGCCAAAGAGCTGACGGGGCGGCGGCGGCGGCGGTGGTTTGCACAACCCTGCAAACTTAGGGTTGAGCGCTGGGCGGATGCTATTTTTGCGAAAGCCATTTATTTCATTTTGAGTAGCGCACAGAAGCGCCAGAGCATCCTCCTGGTCCAAATTAAGCTCCTCTCCGTCGACCGACCGCACAAAGGCAGTAATCCCGGCCGTGAGGAGTTTCAGGATCCGCTGAATTTTCAGCTCCTGCTGATGGATAGCCGCACTGATGTTGCCCCATATTGGCGTATTGACCACAGGCACGTTGAGGGAGTTGCAGTTTGATGGAGCCTTGTGACGGCTCATGGCTTGTAGTAGAACTTCCTCCTGAAGCTGGTGATTATTTAGGAAGTCCACAGTGGCTGCCAATTTCGTATTGATGGGAAGCCCCGAGGAATGAGGGGCTGCAAACTTGGTGGCCACATCGAGGAGGTCCTCCGCCGGTAATTCAGGCGGGGGTGGGATGGGGTCGACCACTGCCTCCTCGTCCTGCTGCTCCAGGCTGGTGTACGAAGCTGGTGATGAAGCCCTGTGCCTGTCGCTGCTGGATGCCTGTTGTTGTTGACCTTGTATGAGAAGCTCCAGCAGCCGCTCCATACGGTCAATACGCCCTTCACCCTGAACACTCAGATGGTCGGAGTCCTCTGGCTCTGAAAATTGGCCGGGGCTCCTGTCATCGGCCCGCACCTCGTCGAGGCCCTGCCGGTGCCGGTAGTTGTCGTCGACAGCCGCCGAGGCGAAACTGCGCGATTCCTGCACGGGCGTGTTCAACCGCCTCCGTTTAGCAGGAGCGGAAGCCGTTGCCTCTACGGACAGATGCGGCATGGTGTCGGCACCAGCCGAAGCCTGGATACCTTGAGCCCGTGTAGGCTTGCCAGCTGCCCACATCGTGGACCTTGCCGACGCATGGTCTCGCCCACCCATCCATGGGGGGCTCGGCGACCGTGACGGGACCCCCAACTGACTTGTCCCGGCGTCAAAAGTTGGGGGGCGACGGCTGGACCTCACAGCTGCCCCGGGTCCCGTCCTGGAACCTGACCGCTCCTTGGCGGCAGGCAGAGCCTTAGCCCCGACAGGGTTAGGCTTCTGGGCTCCTGCCCTTCCCCTCCTCAGAGGGCTGCGTGAAACGGGCCGTGCAGCCGCACGGACCCTTCTGCTCGAGGCCGTCAGCAAGCCTGCTGATGACCTGACTGCCATGGCAGGGTCGTCCTGCTCTGGCGGCACACCACACTCCTCCTCGTCGAACTCCTCCGAGCTGTGGTGTGCGGGCGGGTCCGGACCTGAAAAGACAGAGCTCACCGACATCTCCGCCCTCGTTCCGGTCTGTGTTGCAGGTACCCCCGACAACTCTCGCTCCGGAACCGCTGGCCGGCGACTGTTCCCCGATCTCCGGCCTCTCAAACTCCCATCCATGTTCTTGCTGTGAAGCAAACACAACAAGAACCACCAACTTAAGGTAGCATACTTACCTGCGTGGTTCCCTTATGAAGGGCTGGCAAGGAGCGCGCTCCTCCGTCAGCCGTCGCAGCAACGCGATACGACGATATGTCGAGCATGCGCGCCGGCGGGCTCTTCACGAAGTCACTCACGTGACTCCGAAATGAAATTTGTGAGGCTTGTTGTTTTTAAAGGAACATTTATCCAAAATGTATTCCAGGAAGTTGACAGGTCCACGGACCCTGCAATGTTTATCTTTGTGACTTAGGAAGTTTTGGACACCTCACAAGCATGCACAGATTCATTAGCTCTGACTTCAGCAAAGTGTATCATAGTAGGTATGTTACAAAACTTACCTTTAGCGGCGCTGCAGTTCTGCCACTTCCTGTGAACGCGACTTTGGCGCCTTTGAGAGGGGGGCGGGTTTAAAATGCGATTTTTCTTCAGACTAATCTAATCAATTTTGAACAGGCTTTTGTAGTTGCTGAAGAAAAATCACTTCAACTGCCGTTTTATTAAGTTTATTAAAATTAGTGCTCGAAAAATTAAAAGCAGGAGTAAATTAAAAGTCATCTTGTAATGCCGTCAACGCCAACAACAGGATGGATCT
Source organism: Raja brachyura (assembly GCA_963514005.1). Next base: position 39,083,371 of record OY740783.1, on the reverse strand, counting down.
TACATAGGGGACAAAAGAAGGTACACAGTTTATTTTTACATAAAAACTTGCTTCTTAGGAAGCCTTTAATCAAAATTTCATGTTGCGAAAAGGTGACTTTAAAAATATACGAACCGGCAGTATTTTTCCGGCCGATATGTAGTTTAAATTCACCACAAACCGCAACGTTCCAATCCATCGCATTCCACATAAACCCACTCGCAAGTTGATTTAAAGGCCCATTAATTTATGGGGATTAAACACTAAATTCCTTCAATTTAGCCTATAAATTCATGACAATGAGATTTAAAAATCATGTTATATTGTGAATTAATGTGTGAATGTTATTTGGACACTTGGGCTTTTAAAAAATGTTAACCTATTCTTAAGAAATGGATAGATGTTTAGATCTAGTAATTGAATTTTGTAATTAGCTACAATTAGGTAACTAACTAATTATATGCTTTCATTTCAGGTCATCCAAGTAAGATTGTTTCATATTTGTTTCAGAAGGCTTCAATCTATAATAACTGAAAATTTCATTCAGTTCTCTTAATTTTTAAGAAAGTTGTGGGCTTTTGACTGTCCTTGATCACAGCTTTTGTGTTAAGTCAATGGAAAAGCAATAGGGAACAAGATGCTAATTTCTGAGTATGAAAATTGCCATAACCTTTTTAATACTTTTAAAATGCAAAAAAGGGTTCCAGTAAAGCTATATTGTTAGTGCAGGAGGTTTTTCTAGAGCGTTTAAAGCCACCGATGGCACAAGATACAACTCCCATATCATGCATCTGCACAATGTAGATGGCTCGGTTGTAATCATGTATTGTCTTTCTGCTGACTGGACACGTGACAATAAACTAAACAGAACTAAATTGCAGAAAATGCGTGTTGCTGGTGGCATATTTTAAAAAGACCTCCAGGTCAGAAGATGGACACAATGTGCTGGAATAACTCAGCGGATCAGGCAGCATCTCTGGAGAAAAAAGATGCATGACGTTTTGGGTCGGAACCCTTCTTCAGACCCTCCCCCTCCAGGTCAGAGGTGGTGGGTCAGTGAAGTTATGTTGAAGCCCATTTGCACCATCAGTTTATGTGATCCCATGATGGTACCAATTGTGTCCTTGCACTGAGCTCCATGGTGATCAACAATATTTTTTAGATTTTTCCAAAAAAGATACTTACAGATTACCAATCTCAAAGGTCTCCCTGTTGTCCTGATCCCGCACCTTGGTATTGCTTATATGTGGAGGTTCTATATGGCCAAAGTACTGCCGTGTTGGTCCTCTAGCAAGCAGCCTGTGCTTTGTGCAGTTATACCTACATTTGTTCTTTCTCATCTCTTTCATTGCCTCGACCTGAACTTAATGAATTGTCATGTGTGAAACTGCTTGTCATCATCTAAACAGATTCAGGTGGGATCAAAGTGTTAAGAATGATAACTTCCATGAGCAAAGCATCCATTGAAGCAGTTGTAGGCAGGGACCATTTGTTGTGCTTTGTTCATCGTACAGCTTCAGCGTTCATTTCTATGATGGAGTAAATTAGCTAGTGAGTAAAGGACTGAAGGATGAACACAAAAAGAATACAGCCATGAGTTTGAAGAATTCTCTGACCTACTCATACTGCATTCTCCTGCAGCTATAACACTGTGATTAACTCTCCTAGTTTGAAAAAAGAGATATCAGCTGGGAAAACAGAATATGAGAACTTGATGTTTAGGATGGAACTGCAGATGCTGGCAGATCAGATAAAGCATAAAAACAACTGAAGATACATACAAAAAGCTGGAGTATCACAGCGGGTCAGACAGCATCTTTGGAGAAACGGAATAGGTGATGTTTTGGGTCGCAAATCTTTATATTGATATTGATGAGAACTCGATATTGTCCCTCAGCCAGCAAACACCTTATTCAGAAATCCTAGAAACTTACATTGTGGAAACTGGCCCTTTGCCCCCCAAATTGTGCTGACCATTAGCTGTCCATAGATAGAATAGGTTTAGATGGATATGGCCAAATACAGGCAGGCAGGATGAGTGTAGATGGGGCATGTTGGTCGGCGTAGGCAAGTTGGGCCGAAGAGCTCGTTTCCATGCTGTATGACTCTATGACTACATTTGGACCAAAGAACTTGAAGTTCTCAACCATCTTCACTTCAGCACCATTGATGTACCAGTGCGCAGCAATTGACAGAGCAGCAGCCGCGGCAGGACATAAGCTACGAAGCTGCATCTGTGGCTGGGAAAAGGTAACATCAGAGAAGGGTCTCAAGATCCACCAGGGCAGGAACATTTGCCTGAGAGAGCTTGGTGAGGGGCGGTGGAAAAGTCCACGCTGCGCCCGCTGCTGAAATTCCGGGAAAGGCCGCTCCAATCCATGGTGTTAGGCCGCGAGGGAGGTGACATGGAAAAAGTCGCCTCTCCGTCGATGAGGTGACATGGAAAAAGTCGCCTCTCCGTTGATGAGGTGACCAAAAGTGGTTCCCCCTTTTCCCCTCCGCACCACCCCCCACACAAGACACACCAAGAGACACAAAAACAAACATTTGAACACACCGACTTGCAGCGCCCCCACTGACCCAATCATCGCGACTTAGGATGTCCACCTACGACCGCACCTACGACAACCTACGTCCACCCACGACAAGCTACGACAAGCAACGACCCTGTCGGCGACAACTGAAGACAACTGAAGACAATTCAGTCATCGGTACATGTCACCGGTTGACGTAGGTTGACGTCGGTAGTCGCCAATGGAATTCACTGAAGTAGTGATCATTTTCCAATGTTCTATAGACACTAGCTAACCTGACATTGGAAGTGGGGAAGATGCTTGTCAATTATTAAAGATGTAATAGCAGCGCATTTGGAAAGCAGTGACAGGATCGGTCAAAGCCAGTATGGATTTATGAAGGGTTTATCATGCTTGACTAATCTTCTGGAATTTTTTGAGTATGTAACAAGTAGAATGGATAAGAGAGAGCCAGTGGATGTGATGTATCTGGACTTTCAAAAAACCTTTGACAAGGACCCACACAAGAGATTAGTGTGCAAACTTAGAGCACATGGTATTGGGGTAGGGTTTTGACTTGGATAGAGAGCTGGTTGGCAGACAGGAAGCACAGAGTAGAAATTAACGCGCCATTTTCAGAATGGCAGGCAGCGACTAGTGGGGTGCCGCAAGGCTCAGTGCCGGGACTCCAGTTATGGACAATATATATTTACGATTTAGACAAACAAATTAAATGTAACATCTCCAAGTTTGCAGATGACACAACGCTGGGTGGCAGTGTGAGCTGCGAGGAGGATGCAATGAGGCTGCAGGGTGACTTGGATAGGTTGGGTGAGTGGGCAGATGCATGGCAGATGCGGTATAATGTGGATAAATGTGAGGTTATCCACTTCGGCTTTTGCACTATTTGGTCCAGATACTAACATTACTGATTATTAGGTAGGAAAGAAGGACAGATGCTGGTTTAAATTGGTAGACACCAAATGCTGGAGTAACTCAATCGGACAGGCAACATCTCTGGACAGAAGGAACAGTCTGAAGAAGGGTCTTGACCCGAAAAGTCACCCATTCCTTCTCTCCAGAGATGCTGCCTGTCCCGCTGAGTTACCCCAGCATTTTGTGTCTACCTTCTAATTACTGTTTATTCATTTATTGTATTATTGATTATTATATATTTATTTGGTTTGTATTGCATTCATGAAAGCGGTAGAAATTAAGAATTTTATTGATCCATTCCTGCTACACATGAGAATAAAATGCTCTTGATAAGTCAAGACATGACTCTTCACCAATTATGTTGTGCATTGTGGCGTTACCGCTCATCCACCTGAAATAGGAAGTAGGCCTGAGTAGTTCAGAGTCAAATACTCATTTCATGGTCCAATATGTCAGTGACTAAGTACAGCCTGTACTTGTACATACTTCGAAGAAGGGTTTCGGCCCTAAACGTTGCCTATTTCCTTTGCTCCATAGATGCTGCTGCACCCGCTGAGTTTCTCCAGCACTTTTGTCTACCTTATACATACTTCATTAGTTAGTACAGTTGCAGAGCAGTTCAAACAATGAACCTCAAAGGGCCTGGGTCAGGCAACATAAAGGTAGTCAAAAAATATTAATCCAGAAGAAGCAAGCATGTTTTAGACTCTCAGTGGCTACTCCTTATCTCTTCCTCTCACTCTTGCTTACAAATTATTATTTGGAAGCCTGTTGAATGATGTGTTATACATTGGGTAGATAGACAGAACTGCAGTTACTGGTTTACATAAAAAAGAGACACAAAGTGCTGGAGTAATGTGTCAGGTAGTATCACTGGAGAACATAGATGGGTGATGTTTTGAGTCCGGACCCTTCTTTAGACTGATAACTGGGTATAAACGGATTAGGTATGGATTATAATAAGGTTTGGTATACACAGCTTTTGCATTGAATATAAAACAGAGGAAAAGGCTGGACCTTAAAAATCTGAATTTATGCTCCACATAAATCAGTTTCCAGCTCTCTTCATTTACAATGATCAACATATCTATTTGAGTCAGAAAGTCATACTGTTTTGATCCAGCTTTCTTTTCCGCACATCTAACCATTCATCACTTCAAGTTGCAGGTTTTCACTATGGTACAAAAACCTCAACTTGACTTGACAAAAACTGCTGGAGGAAATAAGCTGGTCAAGACAGTATCTGTGGAGGGAACAGAATTGAATATAAAATAGTATAGCACAGGCCCTTCGGCCCACAACTTCCATGCAAATGTGATGCTGAGTTAAATCAATCTCCCCTACACATGATCCATATTCCTTCAATCCCTGCCTATCCATGTTCCAATCTAAAACGTTCTTAAATGTCCCTCAAGCAGTGGCCTCTACCACCACCCTCGGCAGTGTGCGTTCCTAATGGATGATTCCTCTTTTGGGATGAGACCCTTCATCTGAATGGTCCATTTTCCTTGTTAGATGCTTCTACCTTCTGGCAGACGTTACAAGGCCTTCTACGCCCGCACCTCCAGACTCAGGAACAGCTTCATCCCCAGTGCTATAGCTGCTCTGAACTGGCCCTGCTGAGTGCCCCCACCCCCATGAACTGTCTCCCTCGGATGGTCACTTCGCACATCGACCCCGCACAGACCTATTTGCACTTCATACTGTTTTACTGTTTTACTGTTCTTTTTTACAAATCATGTTTCTCTGGGTATCTAAATTTTAGTTGTTTAGGTTATGTCAATAGGCCTGAACATGGGTGGACATGGGGATGGGACTGGACTTCGTGCCTTCCCCCACAGTGGGAACCATTGTGGGGTGATGTATTTACGTTCATTGTTAATTCTTTAGTGTTGTGTCTTATCTTTATCTGTGTGCTGCATGACAAGTCAAATTTCACTGCACCAATTGGTGTATGTGACGATAAATGTCCTTTGCCTTTGCCTTTGCCTTTGACATCGGATGGAAGCTGCATACCAAATCTCGTTGCACCTATGTGCAATGACAATAAAATATATTATTATTATTATTATTATTATTATGCTACATGACCCACTGAGTACCCCCAGCAGTTTTTTTTTGTTCTGGATTTCAGCATCTGCAATCTCCTGTGTCTCTATTTCACTTAACATACTTTTTAGTTTTATAAGTAACTGCCTTTTATTTTCTAACAAATTATAATTTGAAAAATGCTTGTGCATGGGTAAATGTGTTGTGTGTTTTTTCCTTGTATCCATTCTTTCTTCCATTCCAAGAATCCTCATGGCAGTTGGACCATGATATTGATCTCATTTGAGCACTTGATTTTTTTTAATTCCACAGCAATCACGAAACAGTGTAACACATAAATCACTTGTCCTCTGGACTTGTTTCCTTGTGTTGAACTGTTGTTATAGTGTACACCTAATTGAATTTGGTGTGACGCCTCAGAATTGTAAATTGTGCTGGTAATATTATTTGTCAAATGGAGCAAAGCATGGTTTTGATTCCTCTAGATTTGTTGAGTAATCCAGATAAACTTGCTCTTATTTTGTTCTTGAAATCTTCAATTAGTTTGGAATATCTTTTCAATTCTATAAAAAAGGATTAGCATTCATGTGCTATCTTTCTCAGCTTGAGATTGTCTCCAAGTGTTTTACGATCAGTGGAGCATTTCTGAAGTGAAGCTCTGTTTCAATGTAGCCAAAGTTACTTATTTGCCTGAAAGGGTAGCTAAGGGTGCAGAGAAATGCCTTTTCACTGGATATTCAACTTAACGAATGTAGTGAAAGGTAATAATTCTCTTTTCTACATTTAATTTCCCTTCTAGGTTCTGGCGAGGGATCACTCAGCTAATCACATCTAGGGTCAAGGATCTTCCATAAATTATGTTTTCTTATAGGAAATTGGTGGCTTAACATTTGTTTGAGGGAGCCAAAATAATTACATAGTTCCTGCCAATATTTGTATAGTATTTTAGAAACATTTTATTACAATTGTATTTGAAAGCATTAATTGTGACATTAAAAAAATGTACATGAAGATTTGTGGCTTTTGGACATTTGAACAAAACCTGGTCATAAAAATTCTTGACAATCAAAAATTTAGTGTCAACCAACTATCATACAGAACAAAAACTCTTAGTAAGTGATCTTCAGAATCATTGTCTATGAAAGGATTTAACAATGAATTAACTGCTAGAAAATCACTACTCTATTTTAACCCAGTTCTGTCAAACGTTATGTCTTTTTAATGCTGTTCCTAATGGCAATCTGCATTAAAAATCAAGGCACAAATGGATGCAGATGCAGGAATCAGTAGTAAAACGAGGAGAGCTGCTGGAAGAACCCAGCAGGTCATCTGTAGGGTAAATGGACAGTTCACATTTTGGGTCAAAAGCTTTCATCTGCACTGAAAGCATAGAAAAGGTTTAACCAGTTTAAAGAGTTCAGGGGAGGAATGGGGAGTCACAGAAAACTGAAAGGAATGGGGAGGGGGAGATGTGACTTGTGGAAGGATCATGTTGTTGCTGGTGGAAATATCAAAGAATGATATGCTGGATACCGAGACTGCTGGTGTGTAAGGTAGGAACTAACCCATGCTCTGCCTGGAAGGAGGTGAAGTGAGAGGAGGTGTAGACTATTGAGGAGATACAGGTGAGGGTTTGGTCAACCTGAACACGAAGGACATTTGAGATGTCCCGGAGAGGAATGCCTCATCTCGTGAACGTGGTGGAGATGAAGAAACTGAAGGGATGGTATCCTTACAAGAGACAGGGTGGGAGACGGTGCCGTTTAGGTAGCTGCAGGTTTGTGGAAGATATCAGTGGATAGTTTGATGATAGAGGTATCATGCAAAGGTTAAGAGGTGTCAGAAAAGGTCCAAGTGAATTTGAGGATGGTGTGGAAATTAGCGCCATTTCCTTCCACAGATACTGCCTGACTTGCTGAGTTTCTCCAGGTGCTCTCTATTTTTTTAGCATGTAAAAAATACATGAACCATCCATTCTCTTATGTATTTAGCCGAAGTCTTCATTCATCACTGGTATTGAGCGAAAACACCATCATTCATCATCATCGGCGGTCACTCGAATTGAATATGACTGTCCACTGCTCGTCTACTTGAAGATATTGACGAGTTCTGCATGGGTGCAAGAGGCAGCGCCAATACAGTCATCCATGCAGTGGAGGAAGACCTCCTCTACATTAGTGAGACAAACACAGGCTGGGCGATCACTTTGCCAAGCAACTGTGCTCTGCCAACAATGGCCACCTGGAGCTCCCGGTTGCCAGCCATGTCAAATCTCCTTCCCGTTCCCATAGTCCTATCTATCCTCAATGACCACCATTGCTAATGTGTCACCAAATGCAGACTACTGGAACAACACCTCATAATACTCCTCGGTAGTCTACAACCCAATGGCATGAACATCGACATTTTCCAATTTGAGGTAACTGACACCCCTTCTGTCCCTTTTTTTCTCTCCTCCACCAACCTGGTCTCCTCACACATATCCTTCATAACACATTATCAACCACCAGCTCCCATTATCCACTAGATCCCCCCACCGGTCAACCATTCCTTCCCTCTGTTGGTCCCAACTGGCCCCATTCCTCATTGTTTTATTCATCACCATCATTTTCCTTTCAGATACCGCAGCTCTTTGTTGTCTCCACCTATCACTCCCAGCTCCTGTTGCTGTCCCCAACCTTCCCTGTCCACCCGACAGTTAGCTGCTAATCAACCCCTCTGCTCCTGCAATCACCAATCACTTGTTAGCCCTTGCCCCCTTCTCCCTTGCACCTCTTCATAGTCTTTCAGTCGAGATGCAGGGTCATGAGCTGAAACGGCGATTGTCCATTTCCTTCCACAGATACTGCCTGACTTGCTGAGTTTCTCCAGGTGCTCTCTATTTTTTTAGCATGTAAAAAATACATGAACCATCCATTCTCTTATGTATTTAGCCGAAGTCTTCATTCATCACTGGTATTGAGCGAAAACACCATCATTCATCATCATCGGCGGTCACTCGAATTGAATATGACTGTCCACTGCTCGTCTACTTGTGGGTCTGCAGATGTCTGTAGAGGCCGATCCGGATCCACTCACCTTGGTGCAACGTGGTCAGTGGAGACTGGTGGTGGTTGGTAGTCGTCGAGCCCCCTTCTCTCTCTCCTTACGGTGCTGTCGCTTTGTCCCTGCGACATGGCGTTGTTCCATTTTGTGATGTGCAGCTCCTTCCTACACAAATTTCTTCCAGGAGCGCCTGTCCAGTGCAATGTGCTCCCATTTGCTCGATGTGATGTGGAATTTCTTCAGACTGTTCTTAATGTTGTCCTTGAAGCGTTTCTTTGGCCCGCTGGGGGCTCGCCGACCTTCCTTCAATTGAGAGCACAGGATTTGTTTGGGAGACGTGTGTTGGACATGCGGATGCCATGGCCAGTCCTTCGAAGTCGGTGCTGCATTATTGTGGTGGTGATGATGGTCATGTTGGCTTCCTCTAAAACGCTGATGTTGGTGGGTTTGTCCTCCCAGCTGATCCTTGCTGATGTATGCTGATGTATACTGATGTATGCTGATGTATGCTGATGTATTTAGCCAGAGTCTTCATTCATCACTGCTATAGCGAAAACCCATCAGTGCAGCTTTCATGAAAAAGGCCAAGCCATCAAATTGCAACACGCTATATGACATTTTTTTTTAAAGAAATGACCTGTTTTAAACCACAGCTATGTGAATTTTGTATATGAAAAAAATAAAATAATGTTACCCAGACATGAAAATCCAAAATCAATGTAATGTCCAATAGATAATTTAATAACTTTTTGTTTGCACTTGCCATATTCTTTAGATTGGTATTTCAGCCGAGGATATTGCAGAAACATAGCCACAGTTTCATGAAGTTTTCTAGCTTCAGGCATCTGACAAAGATGCACTTAGCAAACTGATCTGAGAAATGAAAGGTCATGAGACCCCAGGGAAAGAAACAAGTTGGAGCCGAGATTGGCCGAGTGGTGGGAAGATTGGATAATACTTGTGAGTTGTTTAGGTGACAGTGAAGCTGGTACTCACTGCCAGGTCTTTGTTTTGTATGATGTTCATCAATGTTGTGTTAGATACAAACATAGGGGCCACATTTGTGAAGTGTGTAGATGATGCAAAAGTGCTTGACAGTGAGGAAAAAAGTTGTGGGTAGCAGAAATATGTTTTTATTGAGTTGGTCAACCAGGCCAAACAGTGACAAATAGGATTCAATCTAGAGAAATACTGTAATGTATTTGAAGAGAACAATTAGTCAAGCGAATAAATAGTTAATGGTGGGATACTAAAAACGTAGAGAGATCTTTGGAGGCATCAGCACTGATACATGGTTAATAAGTAGACAAAAAGGTAGTGTTCTTATTTGGCTAATATAGAATGTAACCAGTTTATTTTATTTCAAACATAGGACACTGACATGAAATGTAATCGGGTGCATAAATATCTCCGAGCTGATTAATAGGAAGGATGAATAGTTGGTGATGCAATTTAATGTAATGGGTGGGAGGAGGAAGGAGTATTACAGAAAATCTTTCTCCACTGAGGAGAAAGAGTGGGTCCCTGAGTGTGGGACCAACTGTCTGAAGCAGGCATGTGCCGTCAGGGTAGGCAAGGTAGGCACTGCCTACCCTGACTAAAATTATAACATAGTAATTACTAAATATAAATAGTAAAGGCATGGGAGAATTATGCCTATCTAAGAGATCGATCTCTTAGGTGGGCATAATTCTCCGTGCCTTTCAACCGCAGCACTTGTAACACGGGTAGCTCTGTGCAGCCCACGTGCCATCAGGGCTGCTGGAAGGCGTCAGTTTCAAGAGGGGCTGAAGGCAGCTGAAATTCAGCCTTTGCATCACTGTGCATGCACAGCGCTGGTTTCTTGGCAGGGTTTTCAAATATGGATTGGCATTATTTTAAGTTTATCTTTGGAAACAGGGAGAGAAGAATGGAGCTCGTGTACCAATAATGTGGTAAGTACATTTATTGGTGATGTTTTTAAATACCGTATTTCCCGGGGTGTGGGGGTGGGGGGAGAGCTCCTTTCATAGCATTTGGGGAGTCTGGCTCGGGGTAAAGTTGCGGGGAGGGCACCAATGTTGTGAAGGAGGGGATCGGGATAATGCCACTTGTGACGCTCCTTGCATGGAGGTGTGCAAAACCTCTCTCCTGCTGCTCGCTGGCCTCACTCATGTCCTTAAATTCCGACACCGCGATTGAGGTTACTCAGCTGTGGGAATTTAAGGATTTGCAGGAAACGGCTGACATGAGCGAGTGGCAGGTGAGAGGTGTTCAAACGGAGAGCACTGCCAGAGGTGAGCGGGCCGGCAGAAGGCGCTGAAGTGGCGGCCAGTTCTGCTGTCGGGTCCCGGCGGCCGCTCGCAGCTCCCCGAGGTGCTTCTATGCCCGGCTACAGTGCGTGGCTTCACGCCTGAAGAGCTGTGGTAGCGGTGAGTGAGTTACTGCCATTATCCATGACCCCCTCCTCCTCAACACTCCTGCCCTCCCCGCAACTTTACCCCTGGCACAGACTCCCGACACGCTGTGAAAGGAACTCTTCCCCCCAATTGGTACCTTGAACAAGTGTTGTCATTCAATAAGATGACAACTGATTCAACTTTTCCCTGTGCTCCCGTTTTTCCCACCATCTCTCCACCTGCCATCAATCTTCACCACCCACCCATTCAGTAATTCAGAATAAAGGAGACTAGGAAGCCTTGGGCAAATTGGATTGTTACTGGTTTCATTTTTATTTTTTATTTTTACGGAGATAAAATGCGCATGCGTGGTTTAATTTTTTTAAAAATCCGACTGAGTGCTTACCCTGAGTAATTACTCACGGCGCGTGCCTGGTCTGAAGTAGGTAGAGACGGTCTCCTCATCCTGTAATAAACCCACACATGAGCACTCGATCTACCGCAGTCCAAAAGCATAGAAACATAGAAACATAGAAAATAGGTGCAGGAGTAGGGCATTCGGCCCTTCGAGCCTGCACCGCCATTCAATGTGATCATGGCTGATCATCCAACTCAGTATCCCGTACCTGCCTTCTCTCCATACCCCCTGATCCCTTTAGCCACAAGTGCCACATCTAACGCCCTCTTAAATATAGCCAATGAACTGGCCTCAACTACCTTCTGTGGCAGAGAATTCCAGAGACTCACCACTCTCTGTGTAAAGAATGTTTTCCTCATTTCGGTCCTAAAGGAATTCCCCCTTATCCTTAGACTGTGACCCCTTGTTCTGGACTCCCCCAACATCGGGAACAATCTTCCAGCATCTAGCTTGTCCAACCCCTTAAGAATTTTGTAGGTTTCTATAAGATCCCCCCTCAATCTTCTAAATTCCATCGAGTACAAACCGAGTCTATCCAATCTTTCCTCATATGAAAGTCCTGACATCCCAGGAATCAGTCTGGTGAATCTTCTCTGTACCCCCTCTATGGCAAGGATGTCTTTCCTCAGATTTGGAGACCAAAACTGTACGCAGTACTCCAGGTGTGGCCTCACCAAAACCCTGTACAACTGCAGTAGAACCTCCCTGCTCCTATACTCAAATCCTTTCGCTATGAATGCTAACATACCATTTGCTTTCTTCACTGCCTGCTGCACCTGCATGCCTACTTTCAATGACTGGTGTACCATGACACCCAGGTCTCGTTGCATCTCCCCCTTACCTAATCTGCCACCATTCAGATAATAGTCTACCCTCATGTTTTTGCCACCAAAGTGGATAACCTCACATTTATCCACATTGTACTGCATCTGCCATGCATCTGCCCATTCACTCAGCCTATCCAAATCACCCTGCAGCCTCCAAGCATCCTCCTCACACCTAACTATACCCCCCAGCTTGGTATCATCTGCAAATTTGGAGATGTTGCATTGAATTCCCTCGTCCAAATCATTAATATATATTGTAAATAGCTGGGGTCCCAGCACTGAGCCTTGCGGCACCCCACTAGTCACTGCCTGCCATTCTGAAAAGGACCCGTTTACTCCTACCCTTTGCCTCCTGTCTGCTAGCCAGTTCTCTATCCACATCAATACTGAACCCCCAATACCGTGTGCTTTAAGTTTGTATGCTAATCTCTTATGCGGGACCTTGTCGAAAGCCTTCTGAAAGTCTAGATATAACACATCCACTGGTTCTCCCTTATCCACTCTACTAGTTACATCCTCGAAAAATTCTATCAGATTTGTCAGACATGATTTACCTTTCGTAAATCCATGCTGACTTTGTCCAATGATTTCACCACTTTCCAAATGCGCTGCTATCCCATCTTTAATAACTGACTCTAGCAGTTTCCCCACTACCGATGTTAGACTAACTGGTCTGTAATTCCCCGCTTTCTCTCTCCCTCCTTTTTTAAAAAGTGGGGTTACATTAGCTACCCTCCAATCCTCAGGAACTACTCCAGAATCTAAGGAATTTTGAAAAATTATCACTAATGCATCCACTATTTCTGTGGCTACCTCCTTGAGTACTCTGGGATGCAGACTATCTGGCCCTGGGGATTTATCGGCCTTCAATCCGTTCAATTTACCCAACACCACCTCCCGGCTAACCCGGCTAAGCTGCAGACCAACACCTTTATATTGGGAAGAGTTTCACCAGCACTAACCAATGCTAAAAATCTGAAATGAAAATATGCTTAAAATACTCAGCAAGTCAGGGAGCATCCATGGAGAGAATAAAAAATAAGTTAATTTTTCTGGTGGATGACCTTTCATAAGATCTTTCTGATGAACCTGTTGGGAAATTACCCCAGTTCAGCCCTTGATTATGGCAATTCCTACTTAAAGATATCAGAACATAAGAAACAGGAGCAGCAGGAACACAGAAATATGACTGGACAAGGTTTTGGCCTCACACTACTTTCTGTGCTTTCATCATTTCCATTGATTCCATTGGATTTTAATTGTCTAACAATCTTCATCTTGAATCTATTCAATAACTGCCTCCGCTGCTCCCTGGAGTGAGGCCTCTCAGAGAAGAAAGTCCTACTTTTTTTCATCTTTTTTCACCCATTTCCTGAAATTAGTTTAGTTTAATTTAGAGATACAGCACCGGGTCCGCACCGATTTGCGATCACCACACATTAACACTATCCTACATCCACTAGGGACAATTTTTACATTTACCAAGCCAATTAACCTACTAACCTGTACGCCTTTGGAGTGTGAGAGGAAACGGAAGATCTCAGAGAAAACCCATGCAGGTCAAGGGGAGAACGTACAAACTCTGAACAGACAGCACAAGTGGTCGGGATCGAACCCGGGTCACCGCTGCGCCACCGTGACCGACCAAAACTATGACCCTTTGTTCCCTACTGTGGAAACACCCTCTCAGCATCCATCCTGTCAATCCCCCTCAGAATCTAAAATGTCTGAAGAAGGGTCTTGACCCAAAATGTCACACGTTCTTCTCTCCAGAGATGCTGCCTGTCCCGCATCTGTAGTTACATCCTACAACTAATATGTTTTAATCTCTTCACGGTTTTATTTTTCACTATTGGCCATGACCCAAGCATACTCGGGGGGGGGGGGGGGGGGGGGGGGCACTGAACAGGTTAATTAGATCACCTCTCTTCTATACTCCAATTAATATCTTATATACACTTCCTCAATGCAAGTACATGAAAACTGTTAGAGTATCTCTAGGTGCAATGTGACCAGCCAAATTGCTGGAGTAACTTAGCAGAAGGATCTGCAGAGGGAATGAACAGGCAGCGGTTCAGGTCGGTACCCTTCTTCAGATTCAGACCTAAAACATAGTCTACCCCTTTACCGCACAGATGCTGCCTGACCCGCTGAGTATCTCCAACAGTTTGTTTTTATTTTGCTCAAGATTTCAGCATTTGCAGTTTCCTGTGTCTCCAGCAACTGGTGAATTTGCATCAAAATTCCTTGCTTTTATATCCCTTACAGAATTGGCCTTCCTAATTACTTCCTGAACCTGCAACATTTTATATTCTCATTCCATTTAAATAATAATTTACTTTTTCGTTCTTCCTTCCAAAGTGAAAGCCTTACATTTTTCCCATTATACTTAATCTGTCAGTTTCTTGCAACGCACTTAATCTGTGCAAGTGCCATTTAGTTTGGAATTTCCACGTGAAGGAAATAATTTTTTACCTCCTATGTGCAGTTTTGTCACTGACTTCCTGACATGATATTTGGTCTCACCTTGCAAATCAATACCCAGTTTTCATGTAATTCCATATTGAATCTTCTCAATTAGATTTCCATTCGTACGACAGGGCAATGTCATCACCTCCAACCAAACTCCCCTCTTAGGACCACCCTGTCAAGTCAGAAATCAAAACTCAGGAAAGAAATATTAGCTTTGGAATGCAGACACATTTTCACTAAAGAATAGGGACATCAGTATTTATCTTAACATTGAATAATAGAAAACAGTTGTTAAGTTGTCTCATGGCAGCTGAATACACCAGCTGAATTTACTCAGCAGTTGAAAGAAATGCAAGAGTCAAGAGTGTTTTATTGTCATATTTTGACGGATAGAGACGAGAGACGATCGTTTTAATTAAGTTTTATTCGTAAAACGTTTAAACTAACGATGGGTCTCACACAACCAACAAAACTGATCCAGCCACAATGGTGGTCTAAAGCGACTGAAGGGGCATCGCCCAGGAAGCGTGCGAAAGCGCAACCGCTCCCAGGGTCACATGCCCAAGCCACCCAACCGTGGGGTTCGACTACCTGCGAGCACCAGCAGGTGCCGCTACATGGTCCCCCCCACAACCCGTGGTACAGAACCGAGCAGGGACCCGGATGATACATCCGGAACGCGTGGTTCTCGCAAGCGGAGCAGGTGTAACAGTAGGGGCCAGCAAAACAGGGCCAGTAGGATGCGAGGGCCACAAAAGTGGGATGGTTGTAACAATGGGGGCCGGCGGAACATAGCCAGAAACAGATGTGGTCAGCATGGGCGGAACGGCCGGCAGATGTCCCCTGCATCGCAGTGGGGCAATGACCACCGGCTTGTCCCCATCCATGTGGGCTGGCTGGAGACGGCCAATGGAGACGAACTCCTGCAGGCCACCCACGTCCAACGTGAACGTGGCGACTCTGGCCCACAGCACCCGAAAAGGCCCTTTTTTAGACCTGCTGCAGTGGCGAGCGGTGAGCGTCCCTGCGGATGAAAACATAGGCACACTCTTGTAACACCGCGGGCACATGCACTGTGGACGACCTATGCCTGGAAGTGGGAACGGGGGCCAAAGTGCTCACCCGTTCAAGAAGGCCGGCCAGCAACGCCGGGGCCGAAACTTCCTGACCCCAGGTGGCAGGCAGGAAATCCCCAGGCATGCGTAAGGCTGCGTCATACACGAGCTGAGCCGAGGAGCAGCCAAATCCTCCTTAGGCTTGGTACGGATACCCAGCAGGACCCAGGGCAGCTGGTCCACCCAGTCCGGACCCATAAGCCGGGCCTTTTCAGCGCTGGCTTAAGGTACCGATGGAACCTTTCGACCAGCCCGTTAGCCTGCGGGTGATAGGCAGTCGTCTGATGCAGCCGGGCGCCGTAGAGCTGTGCCAGGGCCGACCACAAGGAAGTCATGAACTGGGCCCCACGGTCCATAGTGATGTCACATGGTACCCCGAACCAGGCGATCCAGTGGGCCGCCAAAGCCCAGATGCCAGCCTCGGCGGTGGTGCGATAGTCTGCCATACTGGCATCAGCCTGCTGAGCTGCTGCCAGCTCACTGTAGTCGACGCTGTGGTCCAGGGCCGAAACGGAGGGAATGGCGGGGCAGGACAAGGCGTCGGCCATGACGTTAATCTTCCCAGCTACGTGATGGATAACTGATTTGAATTCAGATACGTAGGCAAGGTGCCATTGCTGTTGGGCAGACCATGGATTTGCCTTCTTACTGGGGGTGAATGTAAGGGGGTTGTGGTCCGTGAACACTGTGAACGCACGGCCCTCGAGGAAATGCCTGACGGCTAGGTAAAGCGCCAGGAGCTCTCGGTTGAAAGCACTGTATTTGCACTCTGGAGCCCGCAGCTGCCGGCTGAAAAATTCGAACGGCTGCCAGCAGCTGTCAACAAACTGCTACAGAACTGCATCAACAGCAGCATCCGAGGAGTCGACGGTGAGCCCTATGGGGACGGACAACGCTGCCTTGGCACCCTCAAACGCCACGTCCAGAACAGGGGGCGCATGATGGCAGCAGCCGCCGGCACGAAACGGTGATAAAAATTCACCATGCCGACCATCTCCTGTAACCCCTTGACGGTGAGCGGTTGGGGAAACAGCCGGATGGCCTCCACTTTCACAGGGAGTGGGGTAGCACCCTGCGGGGTAACTTAGTGTCCCAGGAACGAAATGGAACTCAGGCCAAACTGACACTTCGCAGGGTTAATTACCAGCCTTACACAGGCCCTGTTTGCGGAGGTGCTGAAACAAAAGACGTAGGTGGACACGGTGCTCCGCCTGGGAAGCGCTGGTGACCAGAATGTTGTCCAGATAAATGAAAACGAAAGGCAGGCCGTGTCCGAAAGGCGCGCCGTTCTGTAGGCCGAAAAGGCATTCAAAGCCATTCAAACAGGCCGAATGGGGTGATGGTGGCGGTTTTGAGCACGTCATCGGGGTAAACGCGGATTTGGTTATAACCCCGGACTAGGTGTACCTTGGAGAAAAACTCAGCGCCCATGAGGTGCGTGGAGAAATCCTGGATATGGGTTAATGGTCTGCCGTGGTTACCGTGTTGAGGCACCTGTAATCTGAGGCACCCCCAGATGCTTTCGGAACCATATGTAGCGGGGAGGTCCACGGGCTGTCGGACCTCCGTACAATGCCCATATCCTCCATCAGCTTGAATTCATCCCTGATGATGTGCAGCTTGTCCGGCGGGAGGTGGCGTGCCCAGGCATGCACCTGGGGGCCATCAGTGGGGATGTGATGCACGACCCTGTGCCGGGGAGCCGCCCTGCTGAAATGGGGCATAAGGAGCTCGGGACAATTGGAGAGCAGGGCGGCGTCCAGGCCGTTGACCCCGGCGTCGGCGTCAATCTGTGGGACAGGCGTGGGCCGACTGCGCGGTGCAGTGGGGCAGATGTCCGACCGCGGAACCGTTCGACCGCCCCATTAATCAAGGACGAGGGAGAAAGCACGTAGGAAATCGGTTCCCAAGTGTGACTGGGCCACGCTCGCGACGATTAAATTTCCATTTGTACGGGCGAGAGTCGAAAGTGAGGGTAAAGCCCCTGTCCCACTTCGAAGACCTAAACAGCAACCGCTGGTGACCTTGCCCGCCACCCAAGGTTTTAATGAGGTCACTGGAGGTTTTGGTCACTCTCCCTTATGTTCGAAAGTGGTTTCCACATGGTCGAGGCTTCATCGAGGCTTCACCTACTAAAAATAGGTTGTCGTTTTTAAAATCAATAATTTTTTAGTCGCAGGTCTAGTCGAAGTCTGTTTTCTGCAAAGCCGAGGAAGTTTTTCAACATATGCGTGGGAGGTGGTAGGAGGTTGCAGTTCACCTCGACCTTGATTTTTTTTGGGTGGTGGGCAAGGTCTCCAGAGGTTGCTGTTTAGGTCTCCTAAGTGGGACAGGGGTTTAAGGGTCCGCGTACCGTACATTCGTATGTTGCTCCCATTAACAGTCAAGAGGACGGGGCCCTTCTTACCAGCACGAGTATTGCGGCCAGTCGGGGGCAGTATGCTGGTGATCGCGCTGGTGTCCACCAGGAAAAGGTGGCCCGAATGGCGGTCGCAGACGTAGAGGCGGTCATTTTGGCCGATTGCGATCGCCTCTACGGACATTCGGCCGAGACATTTCCCTGAAACGTGCAGGGATGGCAGCAGCGTCGAGCCGCCGTGCCAAAGTGGAGAAGGTAGTAGCCCCATGGTCCCTACTGCGAGTCTCGGGACGCTGCTGCGGCTCTTCAGTGGAAGCTGAGGGCGTGCCTTACTCGTGGAGCCGCCGGGGTGAAGGGCGCGCTGGAGCGGGCATGCAGTCGATGGCGCAGAGTTCCTGATGTCTGGTCATTCAGAGCTCATCAGCCTGTTCCGCGAGCTGCTGGGGATTGTTGAAATCTGCGCCGGCGAGCATCAGATGGGCATCTGTACCAGAAACGCCTGCTTGGACAAAAAGCACGGGTGGTGGCTGATCATGAGCTTGAGGATCCTGGCCATCAGGGCGGACGGCCGTCAATCTCCCGAGCTTTCCATCTGCAGGATGCGGGCGGCACGGTCCCGTCGGCTGAGCCCGAAGGTGTGCAGCAGGAGGGCTTTGAGGCCCTCATACTTGGCAGCTGTGGGTGGATCCCGAAGCTAAGGCAGTAGGCGGGAGGCAGACTCTTCCGGCAGGGTTCCCACCACATGGAAGTATCTCGTCTCATCTGCCATGATGTGGTGCAGATGAAACTGCGCTCAACATGGGCGAACCACACCTGAGGTTGATCGGGCCAAATGGCGGGCAAGCGGGAAGGTAATTGTCCTGCATTTCTTCGTCCAACTTCGGATGGACGCATCGGGGTCACCAATTTGGCAGATAGAGCCGAGAGTCGATCGTTTACATTTGAGTTTTATTCATAAAACTTTTAAACTAACGATGGGTCTCACACAACCAACAAAACTAATTAAGCCACAACGGTGGTCTAGAGCGACTGAAGGGGCATTGCCCAGAAAGCGCGCAAAAACGCAACCCCTCCCAGTGTCACATGCCCGAGGCACCCGACGACAGGGTTCAACTACCTGCGAGCGCCAGCAGGTGCCGCTACAATATGTCCCAGAAAGAACAATGAAATTCTTACTTGCTGCAGCACAACAGGATTTGTAAACATAGTACATAACGGGAGAAAAATAAATTGTGTATGTGTGTATATAAACATACACACATACACAATAAACAAACCAATTATAGTTCAATAATAATAATAATAATAGTCTATTGTAGTTCACAGCTTATTTGAAGTCATGTTTAATAGCCTGATGGCTGAAGGGAAGAATCTGTTCCTGAACCTGGACGTTACAGTTTTCAGGCTCCTGTACCTTTTTCCCAATGGCAACAGTGAAATAAGTGTGTGGCCAGGATGGTGTGCGTCTCTGATGATTTTGGCTGCCTTTTTGAGGCAGTGACTTTGATAAATCCCTTCTATGGCGGGGTGGTCAGAGCTGGTGATGGACTGGGCAGTGGTCACAACTTTTTGCAGTCTTTTCCGCTCCTGGACATTCAATTTGCCGAACCAGGCCATGGACCTGTAGAAGTTCAAGAGAATCCTCTTTGACATACCAAATCTCCGTAATCTTCTCAGGAAGTATAGGCGCTGATGTGCTTTCTTTATAATTGCATCGGTGTGCTGGGTCCAGGAAAGATCTTCGGAAATATGCATGCCCAGGAATTTGAGGTTTTTGACTCTCCACCATCCCGAATAAATCCCGAACCATTGATATAAACAGGATTGTGGGTCCTCATCCTTCCTCTTCCAAAGTCCACAATCAGTTCCTTGTTTTTTTTACTGACATTGAGAGCCAGGTTGTTGTGCTGGCACCATTTGGTCAATCGGTCGATCTCACTTCTATACTCTGACTCATCACCATCTGTAATTCGTCCAACAACAGTGGTGTCGTTGGCGAACTCGATGATGGAGTTCGTACTTTGAATGCCGAGCTGTAGTCTATAAACAACAGCCTGATGTAGGTGTTTTTATTGTCCAAGTGGTCCAATGCAGAGTGGAGAGCCAATGAGAGCACATCCTCCTTTGACCTGTTGTGGTGGTAGGCAAACTGTGGTGGGTCGAGGTTCTTGTCGAGGTTGGAGTTGAAATGCACCATCACCAACCTCTCAAAGCACTTCATCACCTCAGATGTTAGTGCCACTGGTCGATAGTCGTTGAGGCCCGTCACCTTATGGGCCTGTCCCACTTAGGCAATTTTTTTCGGCGACTGCCGGCGACTGTCATAGTCGTAGCGGGTTGCCAAAAAAACAGCGACTGGACCTAGGGCAATGTCTGCGATAATGTCTACAACAACCTACCACCTAGTCAACGTCAAGATATGGCTAGCTACTGACAACCGGCGACCCATTAGGACATCCACCTACGGCCACACCTACATAACCTACATCCACCTGTGACAAGCTACAACAAGATACGACCCTGTTGACGATAACTGAAGACAACTTAAGATAATTCAGTTGCCGGTACCTGTCGTCGGATGACGGAGGTTGACGTAGATAGTCACCAATGAAATTCACCAAAGTCAGCACCGGCGACAACCTACGTCACCTGGCGACAACCTACGTCATCCTGGCGACAGCACCTACGTCAGGCTACAATAGTTGGCGTCAACATTTCAAAATCCAGTGGCGACCAGAAAAAATGTACGACTCTTTGGGCGACTGAGGAGACCGTACAGGCGAAACGGCGACCAAGTGGCCTCGCCTGTAGTCGCCTAAAAAATCGCTTAAGTGGGACAAGGGCATTACTCTTCTTAGGCACTGGTATTATTGATGCCCTCTTAAGGCAGGTGGGAAACTCAGACCTCGGAAGTGAGAGGTTGAAAATGTCCGCAAAAACTCCAGCCAGTTGGTCTGCACAGGTTTTGTGAACTCGACCGGGTATACCATCAGGTCCAGGCACTTTCCAAGGGTTCACCCCCCTGAAGAATCTTCTGACGTCGGCCTCCGTGACTGTGACTGTATCCATCAGGAAAACAACGCGCCCAAAATTGCAAGGAATATGTGTAAATGCAGAATACAAAATAATACATGCCTCAAGGGGAAAAGACAGACTTCATGCAAGGATGGAACCCAATCCACCTCTTCAATATTAAAACACTTTTGCGCGCACATTTCAGAACAGAAAACAACAAAAAACCTATTATACAAACCTATCCAAATCATGCTTTCCAAATTAAGAACGGAAATTAAAATACATCCAAAATACATTCAAGCCCATTTATAAAATTAAAAAATAATTACATATGAATATTAAAGTGATAATTTCCAATATTAACTATTGTTTTTAATCACATAGCATGCTTTATATTTGATTTTATAATTAAAGTTGATGCATTTAGGCATTCAAAATGAATAGTAAAAACAATTAGGATTTGTACAGCATGGCTGATGTGGTGTAAATCAAACTATGTGCTGAACTAAAGGCGGAATTGATGAAGAGTTTTAAAGGATGAGAGAGGACATTCCACAGTACAAGATCCAACTGGTTAACGGTGTAGTCCTCAGGACATTCCTTGTGATTAAACATGTCAATCTTCCACTATGGTTTTGTTCATTCTTGGGTGGCCAATGAGACCATTGTGGCAACTGCAGACTCTTATGTGGGTGGAGCATTTTGCGGCTGTAGGGATGGGCTGGTTGGCATAAACAAGCCCAGCCATTCCTTACACAGGGCTTCTATGAGCTCCCAATGCATGACCATGAGATTTTCAATAACATCCAAGGACATTGTGGGGATGTTACAATGATATGAACAGAAAATGCTGGAGTAACTCAGTGGGACAGGCAGCATCTCTGGATGGAAGGAATAGGTGATGTTTCAGGTCGAGACCCTTCTTCAGACTCAGAATCTGAAAGACTGAGAGCCTGAAGAAAAGTCTCGACCCGAAACGCCGTCCATTCTTTCTATCCTGAGATGGTGCCTGTCCTGCTGAGTTACTCTAGCATTTTGTGTCCATCTTCGGTGTAAGTCAGCATCTGCAGTTCCTTCCTTTACATTTATATGAGCAGGTTTTGAGTGCATTCTTTTGTCTGCTTGCAAATCCCTTCCCATGGCACAGTACAGAATACAAGGCCAACTTTCAAGGAACTCGGCAAGCCAAGCAATATCTGTGAAAGCAAAGGGATGGTTGACATCTCGGCATGAGGCCCTTCTGTAAGGTCTTGATCCAAAACCATGAATGGTCCCAGGAATTCATCCACAAATGCTACCTGACCTGCTAAGTACCTCCAACGGCTCATTTATTGAGTTGAGATAGAGGCTGGTGGGTGATAAGTGAAAAAGAGAAAACAAAGGAAGTTGGAGCAAGGTTAATTGGGAGGACAGATTTGGAGAAGGTAGAGACAGAGGCTAAAAGCTGATATTGAAACCAGCTAAATGAGGGATGATGAGAATATGGTAACAGATGGGCGGGTCTATAAGCAAGGTAGAGATAAGAAGTCCCCTTGGACTTAGATGTTGGGTGGCGGTGGAGAGGTTGACATTAAAATGGGGAAGGGAGTTGAAATGCCACGTTGTTAGATGCTCAAGATGGCCATTGTGGAGAAAGAGCAGGTGTTCTGCAAAATAGTTCCCCAACCTATGCCTGGTCTCATTGATGTAGAGGAACTCACAGGTGAGAGCACTAAATGCAGTAGGCCAGATAGGAGGAGGGCAGATTCCCCGGAGAACAAGAATAGGTGATATTTTGGTTTAGTTCCACTCTTCAGACTCTGAAGAAGGCTCTGAGTCTCAACCTTAAACCGGTTGAACAGTAACTTGAAGCTTGGTCCCTTTGACATTACACATTGAAGTGACCTCCACATACTGCCTTTGATTACTACGGTTTATGTAACGTTGGTTGGCAGTGGAGTTGCTGTAGTTTGAGTAACTTCTCATTAGTTTGGAATGAATGGCCAAGAATAGTCTACAGTCATAAGGCAATACCCAATGTTTTAGAACAGAAAAAAAAAATCAATACCCTATGATGACAGGTGGTAAGAGTCCACGTTACAGATGTCAGCATAGCCACTTCTCACATGTTTGTTCGTTGTAATAGCAGCACATTTGGAAAATAGTAATGGGATCGGTCAAAGTCAGCATGGATTTATGACATGATTTATGGAGAAATCATGCTTGACTAATCTTCTGGAATTTATTTGAGAATGTAACAAGTAGAATGGATAAGGGAGAGTTAGTGGATGTGGTGTATCTGGACTTTCAAAAACCCTTTCACAAGGTCCCACACAAGAGATTAGTGTGCAAAATTAGAGCACATGGTATTGGGGCTAGGGTATTGACATGGATAGAGAACGGATTGGCAGACAGGAAGCAAAGAGTAGGAATTAACGCGTCCTTTTCAGAATGGCAGGCAGTGACTAGTGGGGTGCCGCAAGGCTTGGTGCTGGGACCCCAGTTATTTACAATATATATTAAGGATTTAGATGAGTGTATTAAATGTAACATTTCCAAGTTTGTGGATGACACAAAGCTGGATGGCAGTGTGAGCTGCCAGGAGATGCTTTGAGGCTGCAGGTTGACTTGGATGGGTTAGGTGAGTTAGGTTAGATGCATGGTAGATGCAGTATAATGTGGATAAATGTGAGGTTATCCACTTTGGTGGGAAGAACAGGAAGGCAGATTATTATCTGAATGGTGTCAGATTAGGAAAAGTGGAGGTGCAACGAGACCTGGGTGTGTTTGTACATCAGTCACTGAAAGTAAAGGGCCTGTCCTACAAGCATGCAACTCTATGCGATGAACGCGATCAAACTAGAATCGGGGGCTGCGCGGAGGTCAGGTGATCCCCTGTACAGGGCCGTTCCCACCAGCATGCGCCTGCATGCGGCAAGCGCGACCAAACCGGCAGCAGGGGCCGCGCGGAGGTCGGTTGAGTGGCGCAACGTGGCGCAAAGTGAGGCGAACTTGGAGCAAAGTCTAAGGTAAGTTCGCCAGGACAGAGAGGGGCACACAGAGAGGGGCACAGAGGCACAAACACACAGTGGGCCATGGAGCCACACACATAGAGGGTCACGGAGGCACCTACAGATAGGTTCACGGAGGCACAATGTCGGGGCCGTGTGTAATGCGTCGAGGCGACTGCGAGCTGACAAGCTGTTGCCGCGCGGAATTTTTGAACATAGTCAGTTTTTCGGAGCCCCGCACGATGTTGGGACGAACTTCGCACAATTCCGCACGGCTCCGGTGATCGAAGTGGGACCAGCCCCGCGATGCCGGATTGCTCAAGTGACCATGTTAGGTCGCGCTAATCGCATAGGGTTGCATGCTTGTAGGACTGGCCCTTAAGCATGCAGGTACAGTAGGCAGTGAAGAAAGTTAATGGCATGTTGGCCTTCATTGCAAGAAGATTTGAGTTTATGAGCAAGGAGGTCCTACTGCAGTTGTACAGGGCCCTGGTGAGACCGCACCTGGAGTATTTTGGTCTCCTAATTTGTGGAAGGACATTATTGCTATTGAGGGAGTGCAGCATAGGTTCACCAGGTTAATTCCTGGGATGGCTGGAGTGACATATGATGAAAAAATGGGTGGACTGGGCTTGTATGCACTGGAATTTAGAAGGATGAGAGGGGATCTTATAGAAACATATAAAATCCTTAAAGGATTGGACAGGGTAGGTGCAGGAAATATGTTCCCGATGTTGGTGGAGTCCAATACCGGGGTTCACAGTTTAAGAATAAGGGATAGGCCATTTAAGAATGAGATGAGGAAAAACTTCTTCACCCAGGGAGTTATGAATCTGTGGAATTCTCTGCCACAGGAGGCCAATTCACTGAATGTTTTCAATTGAGAGTGATAGATTTAGCTCTTAGGGTTAAATGAATTTAGGGATGTGGGGGAATAGCAGGAACAGGGTACTGAGTGTAGATGTTTAAGAAGGAACTGCAGATGCTGGAAAATCGAAGGTAGACAAAAATGCTGGAGAAACTCAGTGGATGAGGCAGCATCTATGGAGCGAAAGAAATACACAACGATTCAGGTTGAAACGTTGAAGTCTGAAGAAGAGTTTTGACCTGAAACGTTGCCTATTTCCTTCGCTCCGTAGATGCTGCCTCACCCACTGAGTTTCTCCAGCATTTTTATCTGCCTACTGATTTCAGATGATCATCCATGATCATATTGAATAGCGGTGCTGGCTCAAAGGGCACCTATTTTTCTATGTTTCTATGTTTCTAACAAAGATGCATATGATACCAGTGTGAAAATGTATATAAAAGACAACAGATAAGAACACAGTTTCCAAAGCATTAATAACATAGAGAGGAAATGCATTAATAGATCACAGAGAAAAACTGTGCAATTGATACAGTTAAGGCAGACTCTAGTTTGCGCAACATCAACACTGCAGGGGACCATGATGTGAAGCAACAAGATTTAAAAATCATTGTGCTGTGTTGTTTAATGGCATGTTAGAACTAATACAGATTGGCACAGTAGTAGATTGTTCTACTTTGGTTAAGGATGCCAAAGAGAAGAAGTTTAGATATCTATCAAGGAGCACAGTTAGTCTATTCAGGGAAATCTTTCAATTTTATTGGCACTAATATAATGTATGGTTTATGACATAAGCGAATGTTTTTTGCTGGTAGTAGTCACAACTCACTATGGTGAGAGACCGACACCGTTTGGCAAGAATTTGCTCATGAGTTTAAAATATAATTGGAAGGATGGTTTCAATGTCTGCACATGTATGCAAAAGAGTCGTTTGGATACAGATGTCCTTCTTTGGTTTGACAGGATATCTTCAAGGATGGCAACATAGGAATCTCAAGCATGTAACAACCATTCAACAACAGGTTGCATTCCAGCTGAGTTACTAATGCATTGAAGACTTTGATCATGATTGAGCTTAATACAGCCTAATCTTGAGGGAAGAGTGAAAGAGAGGAAGTTGAGATAGAAAGGAAATTATGACTCAAGCCATGAGGAGAAACAATTTGAACGTCAGAGCTCATGTTTTAACACCACATGAAATCTGAATTATTTGAAAATATTAGTTTGAGTGATAGCTGGTATGTGGTCCAAAGAGATAACCTTATGGAAAAAAAATAGAATCTAACTGTTCATATCAATCACAATATTTGCAAGGCACAATGAAGGAGTATCAAAGAGTGATGTGATTATAAATGTATTGCAAAATCCTGTGGGGCTAAGAAAGAAACAATATAAAATACTATTGAATTAAATCAAGAAATGCCACCTTCATTGATGCAACGCCACACCGATGATACATTCCTTTCAGACGATCCAAGAAACTCGAAAAAGAGAAAGTATATGCTTTATGTTTCGGCATTGATTATTTTCATAGTCATTATATTACATCATCTTTCTGATTTCTTTCATCAAGAAAAATGACTTGGCTTGTCAAGCTTCACATTTCTAACAATATCTTTGTGTATCTTATTTTGTACCCACTCAAGTACTTCCATGTGCTTTTTGTGATATGGCAACTAGAATTCTACACAGTACTCCATCTCAACTGCAACAAAGTGTAGACACAAAGAACTACAGATACTGGAATCTTGCATGCAACATAAAATGCTGGATTAACTCAGCAGATCAAGCAACATTTTTGGAAGACATTGAAAAGATTTGAGTCTGAAGAAGGGTCCCGATCCTAAACGTCACCTACCCATGTCCTCTGGATATGCTGTGTTACTCCAGCACTTTGCATTCTAAACTCCAACCAAGGTTTGAGGTTCAGCCTAACTTTTTATGGTAATGTTTTCTCTCTCGAAATAAGTCCCAGTGCTTGGTTTGATTTTTATAGCCTTATTAACTTGTCTTCATGTCATTAATCTTAACAAAATTGAAGCAAATAAAAATCTATGTTTAATGCTGCTTCAAAAGTTCTTCCCCAGCTATTAATGAGGCTTTTAAGAAGTGAAATGTTGGATTCGGAAAAGTCAAAATCTGCATATAGTAGGCCAAGGAGGAAGGGTAGCATGAATCCACTTAAACAACAAACACAATTTATGTCCATAGTGTATATTCCTGTAGAACACAATGGAGATTGCAAAAAATGTAACATTTGGTTAAAAGAGTGAATGTTCTATTTACCACTTGATGCATATGACATGAAATGAAAAGAAAAGATTGGGTGGGAGATTGCAACCTTCACATGGTCCGCCCTATGTCCTACAACTTGAAGCTGTGCACGCCATACACAAGAAGAAGAAAATAAAATATATATGATGCCAAAAGTTCATATTTTTGGACATCAACATTTAGAAAAAAATGAATTCACAAGTATTCTATTAAATGCTTAAAAAATATTAAACTTGAAATTTTAAGCTAACTAAAATGTATTTTATCTTTTCATTGTGGAATTAACTATTTGTCCAGAGGCAATCACAACCATTCCAATCTTATTTATATGTTCTATGTTTACTCTGTGGATTTGTTTATAAGGACAGATAAAATATTGGATGCAAAGAGATTTCATAATCACTTCACCATATTTTTCAAAGTCCTACTGGCTTGTTTAAAACTGGAAACAATACACTTATCACAATTAATCTTAGGGTAATTCATTCCATATATGAACCATGCCCCTTGAAGAGGCTGTGGCCAACCCATTATTGATTCTCTGGTCACTTATTGTCATGTAAATGGTTGCTTTACTTCTGTAGGGGCAATTTGGATTGTTTTGTGTGACATTAATTATGGCATGTGTCTTTAAATTTTAGACTGCCCGTTATATTGTGGGTGGGATTTATGATGTATTTAAAGGCGTGTTTGGAGCTACTTTTCTTGCGCAGAAGCTTAGTTTTTAGTCTAGTTTTGGACCAGCATGGAGAAGGCTCACCCTTTGATCATGCAAAGTGTAATAGAGACACGAGGAGTTTTCTAACGTTTAATGCAACAAGCTGGAGTTCGATGAAGATTATAGTGTACGAGTCGGAAGACGTTTGTATAACTTATTGTTTTTCATCATCAATAAAGAATTTATTAATCAAAAGACTGTGTTATGAAGATTTATCTGTGAAGAAGCTCTGAAGGTCCCCGACGGAGAGCTCGCATTCGTATAATGACATTCACCTTAACCATACAGTCCACTTAGTGGCTAGAGGGGGTAATCTCTTGAACGATATAAAAATCTGGCGCTACAACTTCTGCTATCTTATTGAATCTTTGTATGATCATTTCCATATCTGAGGTACATCTGCCTCTATCCACAGTAACTTTAATTTGACATAGATACATAGACAATAGGTGCAGGAGTAGGCCATTCGGTCTTTTGAGCCAGCACCATCATTCAATGTGATCATGGCTGATCATCCATAATCATTGACCCGTTCCTGCATTCTCCCCATTACTTGACTCCGCTAGCCCGAAGAGCTCCATCTAACTCTCTTTTGAATGCATCCAGTGAATCGGCCTCCACTGCCTTCTGAGGCAGAAAATTCCACAAATTCACAACTCTCTGTGTGAAAGGGTTTTTCCTCATCTTAGTTCTAAATGACCTACCCCTTTTTCTTAAACTGTTGCCCCTGGTTCTGGACTCCCCCAACATCAGGAACATGTTTCCTGCACCTTGTCCAATCCCTTAATAATTGTATATGTTTCTATAAGATCCCCTCTCAACCTTCTAATTTCCAGTGAATACAAGCCCAATTTTATCAGCTTACAACAGGTTCCCATCAAATTGGAATTTGGATTTCAGCCATGGTGTTGACGTTTAGGAAGTGAATTGAATTCCTGCCATCCTTCCCTGCAATTACTCCTCTTCTTGGTTTGCATCATTCCCTCTTGAGTCTTTTTCTGTGAATGAAAGAAGGCTGTATTAGGATATGGCCATTCATGTTTGTCTGAATCAATTGGATGAGACCAAAAGAACAGCTGGAGGGCAAAAATGTGTTTCAATTTGTGACGTTATATATCATGGAAGGAAGCAGATGGTGATGATGGAAAGTTGTTTCTCTGACCGGATGCTTGTGACTAGTGGTGTGCACCAGGGATCAGTACTGGGCCCATTGCTGTTTGTGGTTAAATCAACCATTGGGATGACAATATAGAAGGCATGATTAATAAGTTTGCAGATGACAATAAAGTGGGTGGTGTATTCAGCGAAGATGGATTGGATGAGGTTTTTAATGTGACCACACTTAAAATTAAGTGGTTTTGCAATGAAAGACTATGGACACTTGCAATGATTAGCAGCTGTAGATTGGTTATTTCCTACTAGCCAATTGTAGTGCTTGTCAGTAGTGGCTCTGCCTAATATGCGTTTGATATTTACAAGAGCTTGTCTGCACCATTCAGTATGAGTAGCTGCTAGGAACTGTAATGTCCTGCAGATCAATGCTGTAAGTCGACTTAATAAACATGTGTTGTTTCTTGATATGTGTTTGACTCCACTCATTACATGGTGTCAGAGAGTGAGTCTTACCTACTCTGTTCACGTTTATTGGGTTTTGTTTTTTTAATTAGTCTATGTGCCAGTTATATCATGGCAAATTCATCTCCCGGTCCTAGTCCTCTGATCTTTGACTCTTACATTACCGAAAGCTGGCGTCTTTTTGAGCGTGACTATACTCACTATGTTCACATCGTCCATCACAATGACCCCCTCCCCCCCGATGTGCGTGCTTCTGTATTGCTCAACTTAGCGGGACCTGAGGCAATGAATCGTTCTGACAATTTTACATTTGAGCCTGCCGTTTTGGATGCTAATGGACAGGTCCTAGTGCCTGCAGAGACGATTGATGACCCTGCCGTTTTGCTTGCAAAGTTCAGACAGCTGTGCAACCTGCTCTTGAACTACATTATTGAACGTACCAAGTTTTATGCTCGTATGCATCAGATTGATGAACCTATTGAACGTTTGCACTTATTGCCTTGAAACACATGGCTGCACGCTGCCAGTTTCGTGATCTGTGTGATGAACTCATCCGTGACAAGCATGTTGGAGGTATGCTTGATAGCAAATTAAGGGGTGAATTTCTTCCTAATACTGACCTAACCCTTAATCAAGCAAAGCACGCCTGTCGGCTTGCTGAGATCACTGATCTGTGATTCCCACACTGAGTCTGTGCCCTCCGCTCACCATTTGCAGTATAGTGTCAATCTTACAGACACCTCCTCTCATAACACCCATTCCCAGCCCTCCCCTACCTGGCAGCGGAGAGGGTCTGCTGTCCGATGTTAAAATTGCAACTATTTTCATGCTACGGGTCGGCAGTTTACGTTGCTTATGGTAAAACTTGTAATTTCTGCAAGAAATTAAACCACTTTGCTAGATGCTGCAATTCCCGTGAGACTCAGCCAGATCCAAGAAATAGCCTGCACCTGTTACAACATGAACTTGCTGATAACGATATTAGAGCCTGGCTCTAAGATAACAGCTCTGCCATCCACTCTCTCCTCCCTTCGTCTAACGAGCAACTCGACCCTGATGTAACCATGTTTGTGCACGAAATTCAAGGACTTTATTTTTGGGAAGTCTGTAACTATAGAAACTGACAACCAGCCATTGGTCACTATTTTGAACAAACCCATCCACGCTGCCCCAGCCCACCTACAACGAATGATGATGCAGCTGCAGCTGCAGCGATTTGATTTCAACATGGTCTATAAGAAAGGCAAGGACATGCACTTAGTTGACACGCTATCAAGACCCCATGCAAAACCACCAAACAACAACTCTCTGAACAGGACCACTTCTCAGTAATGAAGGTATGTTCCTACTGATTGTTTGAGCAGCCTGGCAGAACACACAGCTGCTGACGAGACTTTACAATTGCTGTCTGCTGTCATCCGGCGTGGCTGGCTGGATAAACAACACAACACCCCGCTCGCAATCCGCCCACTCTTCCTGGTTCGTGACAAATTGGTGTTACAGGATGCGATTATAGTTAAGGGCCACAAGGCAGTTGTCCCAGCTGTCCTCTGGGACAAGTATTTCGACGCCGTCCACAGGGGCCACCCTGGCGTGGAGGCAACCCTACAACGGGCACAAGATACAAGGTACAAGATAGATACTAGATACATTTATTTGTTACATGTGGCAGTTGGCACAGTGAAATGTGATCAGCATACAGCCATACAATAAAAATAAAGAACACAACACATGATAGAGTTCAACATAAAACATCCCCACACAGCAGAATCAAAATTTCCCACTGTGAGGGAAGGCACCAAAGTCAGTCAACTTCCTCGATGTTCCTGATGTTCACCTGTGGATGGGGCCTCTGTAGCCCTCTGCAGTCACCGCTACAGGCAGCCCACCACTCTGGCTCGCTCGCCGGGATGTTGGATCTCCGACATCGAAACGGAAGGCCAACCTCAGCGGCTAGGACCTCCAAATTGGCCACCTCCCACCAGAGTCTGCTGCTCCCGAAGTCCCCAGGCCGCGCCGGGCGGAGATTCAAGCTGGCGGCACTCGGCAAAGGGCCCCAGGGACTCTGCGATGTCGGTCAGTGCTGCCCGCGCTGGGAACTTCACGTACCACAGCCCAGCAATGTCGATGCTGCAGGCCCAATGCTTTGGAGCTCCAAACAGCGATCCAGGTAGGTGTCGCCCACTCCGCAGTGAATCCAGTGCCACGCAGCCACTGCCGGTTCTAGTCTGGTCCCTGGTCTCAGGTAGGAAAGGCCGCTCCGATCCAGTGGTAGGACGCGAGGAGGGGGGCGAGGATGCGACTTGGAGAAATAGTCGCATCCTCTCCAGGAAGCAACTGGGAAGCGGTTTCCCCCTTACCCTACCCCCCTCCCCCACATAGAAAAATGAATGTATCCCCCAAAACAAACTGGTTAGACAAACTAAAAGGAAAAAAAGCAGAAAAAAAACATGTTTTACTGGCCTGGTATGAATAAGTACATGTGAAGTTTGTGCCGTCTGCAAAAGCCGGTCCCTCCTCTCCCGTGGTCCACGTTAGCCATTGACATATTTGAGTGGCATGGGAAACACTATCTGGTTCTTGTTGACTCTTACTAGGGTTGGTTTCACCTCGACTTACTCCAAACCATTACTTCTGAAGCGGTTATCGAGAAGTTGCAGCATCACTTCTCCATGCACGGCTCCCCTGCACGTCTTCTGTCTGACAACGGCAGGCAGTTCACCAGCCAGTCTTTCAAAAACTTTGCAAAACTATGGGACTTCCAATATTTTACCAGCAGCCTTGAGTTCCCGCAGTCCAACGGACTCACCGAACGCGCTGTTCCAAGCGCAAAACAACTAATGGAGCGTTCTTACCTTGCAAAACTGGACATATACCTCGACTTGCTCAACTTAGGGAACATTGCAAGGGATCCCATACTGGGTTCCCCAGCCCAACGACTGATGTCTCGCCAAACCCGTGCTCCCCTGCCTGTGTCCCAGCAGCTTTAGCAGCCACAAGTTTGTTCCCCGCCTGCAGTCCAGAAACAACTACAATTCAAACGCCATACACAGAAACGTTTTTTTGACAAATCCAGAAAGCCACATAAACCTCTCGCCAGTGGACAAGTGGTTTGTCTCCAAACCAACAAGGGCTATGGCTGTCTGGGTCACATCTACGGCCCTGCCAACGAACAGCGCTCTTATCTGGTTGAAGCGGACGGAGCTATTTACAGATGCAACCGTCAACATATCCTTCCAGTGAAGGAACCGTGTGCTGCGACTCCATATCCAGATGTCTCGCGTTTTGCATACCCTCCCACTGCCGGTCCTGTTGCTCCACTTTCAGCGACCGTTTCCAACGCGGCCTCTCCGCGCCGTTCAGTGTCTAGCTCGCCTATCTCACCACCGCCCCGTACCGTTGCTTTCTTTTATTTCTACAAGGAAAGATGTAGATTGGTTATTTCCTAGTAGCCAATTGTAGTGCTTGTTAGTAGTGGCTTTGCCTAATATGCGTTTTTTACTAACAAGAGCTTGCCTACACCATTCAGTATGAGTAGCTGCTAGGAACTGTATTGTCCTGCAGATCGATGCTGTAAGTAGACTTAATAAACATGTGTTGTATCTTGATATGTGTTTGACTCCACTTATTACAGCAGCCAAAGGGGGATCCTTCCTCGTCTGTGTTGAGCTACAGCTATTTGTTTTGCAATGTTTACTGAGAGGATCTAAACATTAGTATGTTTGGAAGAATTAAATACTGCTAGGGATAATTAAAAATAATCTGAACAAAGGGCTGCATGTTCACTGAGAATAGTTGTACAGGATCTAAATTCTGACTCAGGATTACTCACTCCATCTCTGCGCAAAATAGAATTAAAGTTTCTACCAGCACTGCAAAAGAAATAGTGGGACCGACAAGTTTGAGCATATGCAATAAAATGAATGAATTGAGTGCGATATTATCTTATAACAACCAAGTCACACAATCAAATTATGAATACAATGCAGAGAGAAATCAATAGCTAATCCACACACTGTCATGGCCCTCTGTAGAGAAGAACCATAGGAGATTTTATCTTCTCTTACCTTCAAAATGGATTGTAAAATGAAGTAGAACATAAAATGCTGAAGTAACCCAGCTGATCAGCAGGGACATCTTTGGAGGAAGTGGATCGGCGATGGTTTGGGTCGGGACCCTTCTTCTGGCTCAGTGAAAACGAGATTTTATTCCAGGAATTAAAACAAATGAATAGAATAGGAAAAATCCAAAATATTGCAAGCCGTGTTTTCTTTCTGTGACAAAAAGGTGCTAGGTATGCATATGATTCCTTAGCGTGTCTATGGCAGATGTGTATATGACCTGCTTAAGCTGTTTATGGGCCTGACTGTCTAAGCTAATTAATACATTTTATTTTTTAAACTTTAGTAAACTCTTTGCAATAAAATTGATAAGTTAAAATGCAAAATATTTGATTATTTTTTCAGAGTTGCCAGTGTCCCTATCGGTGCCCAACATTACAACTAAGGCACAGATTACAAAATGCTGGAGGAATTCAGCGGGTCATGCAGTACGGATCGGGAACTTTCTTCAGAAGACCCGAAACATCACCTAGCCATGTTCTCGTAATATGCTGCCTGACCCACTGAGTTACTATTTTCTGCAGTTTCTTGTGTCTGTGCTGAACTGAGTTACCTGGTTTCTTTGTATTCTTTCTTTGCTCTTTGTGACGTAAGGAGGGAAAATAACTGAAAGTAAATTTTTATATGGTTTTTAATAAATGTGGACAATTTCAAACTGTTGTATACCACGTAATATTGCAACAATTTCCTGTATCATTTATATTTATTGTTAGTGTATGCATGGAATACAGAAAGGTGGTTGAAATAAAATATCTGCCAATTAGAGGCATGTTTCTAAGCACTTTATCTTGAAGGCAATCCACAGCGAAGAGCTATTTTTAAAGGTTAAGCACTATACATATCTAATGAATGCTTCAGAAACTTAACCCAGAGAAGTCTCACTCACTTTACATAATTCAATTGGATATTTACATGAACAGATATTACTCAAGGGAATTTCTGTCTATTTGCTATTTTGCTTATTTCAGGTTAAAATTTACTATAGGTGGTGTTAGGAAAGTCATTGATAACTTGAATGCAGCATTATTTCACTGCATGCTACTTATATGTTTTCTGGAAATGTAATAATAAATTGTCTATAGTTAATCGTGAAGTTTAATGCAAGCTCTCACTCCCACGTTTAATGACTATAGTAAGATTAAATGAGAACTTACCAGTTTGAAGTTTGATCTTTATGTGGAGTTACGATGAGGGATTACGTGAAGAACCCGCCGGCCTGCATGCGCATCAATCTTCAACGCAGCGGTGTGAAATCACAGATAACAGTTGTTCAACTGAATATAGTAAGATTCGAGAAACTAGAACTGCCAGCTGACCTTTATGAGAGAGGGTTTGGAGTGGAGGGCACGTAATCCCTCATCGTAACTCCTCATAAAATAAAGATTTTACTTCGGAGTCACGTGAGTGACTACGTGAAGACCCCGCCAGCACGCATGCGCGACATATCGTCGTTCGCATGCGGAAGCGACAGTCGGGAGGAGCAGGGCTCCTCCAGCGTAAGTTAAAAAGCTTACGCCAGGTAAGTCTCACCGTAGGAGTGAGCGTCGACGAAGGATCATGGAATCACGGAAATCAAAGAGAGCAGCGGCGAGAGCAGCTGCCATGGAGAGCAGCCGGCAGCGTGCCGCTTCTCCCGAGTTACAGGTTTTACCTGCAGCTCCCGACTTCTCGCCCATGAGGGCCGTTGGTACACCACGGTCGGGCGGCAAATCCACCCGGAAGTCGGACGGGGCCGCCGACTCGCAGATAGCGACGGAGGTCGTCTAGCCCGCATGGAGCGGATGATGGAGCGGTTGCTCCAACGTGACCTGCTAATGCAGGGGCAGAGTCACAGTGGGCCTCTTCGCAGGCCCACGGCAGGTTCCTACCATGGACTGCCTAATGTCTCGCCCTCTTCGCAGGGGAGCATTGAGGGTCAGAACTGGGCTGACCCAGAAGAAGGGGAGCTGGCTGAACAACCATCAGTGTCAGGGGTGTGTGAAGAATACCTGGATATGGTAAATAAACATGCAGTGCCTATACAGAAAGGCCTACCAATCCACCCTAAGCTGGCAGCCAGCATTAATTACATGGCTACTAACCAGCTACAGGAGCAGGCTATTAATTCTACAGCCGATAAATATATGGCTCCTGAGAATTGCAAGTCGCTGAATGTCCCCGCAGTGAACAACCCTATTTGGGGGAACATGAGCCCCATGAGCAGAGGGCAAAAAATTAAACTACAGAGGATCCTGAAGCTCTTAACCGCCGGGATCACAGCAGTGGCCAGAACTGCAGTGGGGATAGAGTTGCCGGAAGAACTGCAAGATGCCCTGGCTCTCCTGTGTAATACACAGTATGAGATAAACAACTTCAGGAAGAGCATCATTAAGCCGGCACTCAACCCCAAGTTTGCGGGTTTGTGCAAGCCTGGGAACGCTCAGCCTCCAAACTTGCTGTTCGGGGATAACCTTCCCAAGCAGGTAAAAGACCTTGACGAGGAGGCCAAGGCCTTGGGCCTGATCAAGGTACCCGGCTCTACGAAAACTCATTATCCTCAGCGACAGCACCCCTACACACCCACCGGACAGAGATATCATAACAGATCTGCCGGTGGTGAAAGCTCGAAGGCCGGCCAACCTGCACAGCGGTCTTTTTTAGGCCATGGCCCAGCCCGGCCTTCTTGGAAGATGCGCCACTCCTACAACACGTCGAACCAACAGAAGAAACAAGGACAGAGATCGCAACACCGGCATTAACCATGGAGGTAGGTGGGTCTGGCTTCCCCAGGAACACATCTTGCCTAAATTCACTTTATGTAGGGGGCCAGTTGCACATGTTCTATGAAAATTGGCGCACTTTTACCTCTGATCCTTTCATACTCAGAAGTATTCAGGGCTACAAAATTGAATTTATTCACAAACTCCCTACCCCGGTCCAGCATTCACCTAGCCGAAAATTCATCCTCTCTCAAAAAGAGAAGGCAGCAGGGCATGCTGAACTATACAGGTTAATTGAAAAAGGGGTAATTGAGAAAACCATCAGAGAACCTCAGGAGTTCGTATCTAATATATTCACCAAAAATAAAAAAGATGGCGGTTGCCGCATTATCATAGATCTGACCGAACTGAATACTTCTGTTCAGTATGTTCATTTCAAAATGGACACCTTTGACACTGCTATACAGTTAATAGCTAATGGGTACTTCATGGCATGCATTGACCTCAAAGATGCATACTATTCAGTACCAATACACAAGGATCATAGGAAATACTTAAAATTTATCTGGATGGGACAGTTATGGCAATACAAAGCCTTGCCTAATGGGTTATCATCAGCACCCAGATTGTTTACCAAGATATTAAAACCAGCTTTGGCCTACTTAAGAAAACAGAATCATACTGTAATGGCCTATCTTGATGATATCCTCATTGTTGGGGAGAGTTTGGAAACGGCTACATTGGCAGTTTCAGCCACGAAACATCTTTTTCAGAAGCTGGGGTTCATTATACATCCAGATAAATCAAAATTAAAACCCTCTACCACCATGAACTACTTGGGGTTTTTTATCAACTCAGTGCAAATGTCTATCACGTTGCCACCAAACAAGGTGGTGGACTTGATAGAGGCTTGCAGGAGCCTTACTGGCATCAAGGACCCATCCATTCGACAGGTGGCCAGGGTGATTGGGAAGATAGTGGCTGCCTTTCCCGCAGCACAATTTGGACCTTTACATTATCAAAACCTACAAAGAGCTAAAATTATAGCACTCAAGAGTCATGCAGGCCATTTCGACAGGCCTATGAAAATACCAGAGAAGGCAAAAGCCGAATTAAATTGGTGGATGGTTAATGCCCAATATTGTTCCAAACCCATCACTATCATCAATCCCTCGATCATCTTACAAACGGATGCCAGTGCCAAAGGTTGGGGAGCAACTAATACTACCACTAGTTGTGGGGGTAGATGGAGTGCACAAGAGTTAACCCTATTCAAAACTTTGGGGATTAACTATTCAGAAATGCTGGCAGCATTTCACGGCCTAAGGGCATACTGCACAGACATGCACAAAGTACATGTTAGGATACAAATTGACAACACCACGGTGGTGGCTTATATTAACCACATGGGCGGAATAAAGTCGATATCGTGTGATGAATTGGCCAACAATATCTGGCACTGGTGTCTGCAAAGGGAAATTTGGATTTCAGCCACTTACCTCCCAGGTAAGCTAAATACGGTGGCAGACACCAGGTCACGCAAATTTAACGACAACATAGAATGGATGTTGGATCGAAAAGTGTTCACAGATATTGTAGAACGTTATGGGACACCGGATATCGACCTATTTGCGTCCAGATTAAATCACCAACTACCAACATATGTTGCTTGGGAACCAGACCCAGGGGCAGTAGCGATGGACGCTTTCACGCTACATTGGGGGGATTTGTTCTGTTATGCATTCCCCCCCTTCTGCCTCATCAGTCGGGTCTTGCAGAAAATCAAACAAGACTCCGCTTCGGGTATTTTGGTTGTGCCCGACTGGCCTACCCAACCATGGTTCCCAGCGGTACAGAAGATGGCCACAGAACCTTGCATTCGGGTCAATAAACGACCTAGTCTGCTCATACATCCTGTCACAGGACAACACCACCCATGTCATGACCGCATGGGCCTGTTAATTTGCAGATTCTAAAACGGCCTCTTCTGAGATACGGACTCACCAGCAGAACCATAGACACCATCTCAGCAGCATGCAGGGAGTCCACCAGGAAGCAGTACCTGACCTACATCAGGAAGTGGGAAGGATTCTGCGCTACTACCAACACTACATATGAATCCGCTACTATTACAGAAGTGCTGGAATTCTTGGCTGCCCTTCACTTTGATGAGGAACTGAGCTACAGTGCCATAAACAGTGCCAGGAGTGCCCTATCGTCCTACTTGGGCCAGGGGAGTGACCAATTGGGCATTGGATCACATCCATTGGTATCTAAACTAATGAGAGGAATATTTAATTCCAATCCCCCCAGGCCCAGATACAACCATACGTGGGATATCAGCATAGTTTTAACTATACTGCGAGGATGGACACCCAACTCGGGGCTCACTTTGGCAAAGCTCACCTAAAAAATGGTAATGATCATGGCACTAATCACGGCACAACGGGTCCAGTCCCTGCACAAACTTAGTCTGGATGCCATGACTATCACCAATGACAAAATCACTTTTTATGTGCAGGGACTGTTAAAACAAGATCGACCCGGAGCGTCTGGACATACCTTGGAGTTTCTGGCATATCCAGCAGATACTCGACTTTGCATCGTCACGTTAATTTCACGATATATTTCAGTCACCAAAAGTCTCAGGGGCACGGAGACAGCATTGCTTATAAGTCACAAAAAGCCCCATCACAAAGTAACGGTGCAAACCATTTCTAGATGGTTAAGGGTGGTACTGGATGCGGCGGGGGTGGACACTAATATATTCAAATCCCACTCCACCAGGGCGGCATCCACCTCGGCGGCTAGGATGATGGAAGTACCCTTGGACCACATCCTGGCCACAGCGGGTTGGAGTAATGAGAAGACATTTCATCGCTTCTACAATAAACCCGTGGCCTCTCCTGACTCTTATGCAGGAAGGATTTTGAGTTCTGCCAAATAATATTACCCCTATGGGATATATATATATTTGTTTTGGTATGAATAAATACCTATTTTTGTTTTTCAGCCAGTGTCATGTCTGAATTACGTTCATCCTCTTATCCCAGCATAGCGGTGTGTGAGCATGGAGCTTCCAGGGCATGAAATCACAGAGCTTTGAAATCTTCACGTAGTCACTCACGTGACTCCGAAGTAAAATAGTAAGATTAAACGAGAACTTACCAGTTTGAAGTTTGATCTTTATTTTATGAGGAGTTACGATGAGGGATTACGTGCCCTCCGCTCCCAACCCTCTATTATAAAGATCAACTTGTATGAAAGTTCTCTCTTATCTTACTATGTTAGTCTACGTGACTATCTGTGATTTCACACCACTGCTTTGAAGAATGTCGCGCATGCGTGCTGGCGGGGTCTTCACGTAATCCCTCATCGTAACTCCTCATAAAATAAAGATCAAACTTCAAACTGGTAAGTTCTCGTTTAATCTTACTATTAAACTTCAAACTGGTAAGTTCTCGTTTAATCCTACTATTTTACTTCGGAGTCACGTGAGTGACTACGTGAAGATTTCAAAGCTCTGTGATTTTATGCCGTGGAAACAAGTCCATGCATCACACACTGCATCAATTGGCCAGGGAGGAGTGAAATTTAATAAAGCACAACAGAGAGTCAAACATGCTGTTGCTTTTTAATGACGAAATGATAATTATAGTAATCCCACTCATCCAGGAGGAATTAAAAAATAGTGTTGGCAAATACCCCCGGTCTGGCAATGGGTTTGTTGTAACACATTTGGAAATTCGCTTGTTTGACCATCCTGCAGCCGCCAGGATGAGGTCAGCAAAACATCCATAACCCCTGCTGCTGATGCTGTTGCAGCCCTGGTGGAGTGAGATTTGAAAACATCAGTGTTCACTCCTGCACAAGCCAAAACCTGTTGAATCACCTGGGTGTGGTCTATACTGATACCTACGTATGAGGTTTTTGTAACTAACAAACATTGCTAGTTCAGAGCCTCTAAGGCTTTAGGTGACATAATGACTGTATAGATGTGTGACCACACACACAACCAAAGGTCCATGGGGTATGCCATGAAACTAGTTTGAGACCTGACGCCCCCGGTCGACTCTGCAAGACTAAATCTTGAACATAAGTATCATATTATTTGCAGCTGTAACCATCCTGTCTAGTCATCGCTTATGCGATGACTGGACCCGTTGCGCTGAACCCAGCGCCATGAGGATAACCACTTTGTAGGTGATTTAGACCGAGGACAGGAATGTATCTGGAGCCCGCCGGCGATGCAGCATCAGCAGGACATAACATCCCATATCTCCGAGTACCTGGGCCTGGGGGAATTTGAGTTGAAGGTACCCTTCATAAATCTGGATATCGGAGGTTGAGACCCGACAACGTGGTGTCCCGCCCCCAGCAGGAAGTATGACGACAAGGCACGTCTAGCACAATAAATAGCACTATAACTCCATCTCTCGTGAAATATAGCTTTGAGAGGAATGCCAAGCCATCTGTTATACGTACCGTGTCATACAATATATTGGACTGTAAACAGGAAACTTACATGCCTTGATATAGGAGATGTACTGTTTCTTGAAACTATCTCTTCAGGCCACAGTGATTACATCCACTATACAACCTGACAGTCCGTACCCCAGGAAAGGTCCTCTCATAGTCTGCAACCCAACAATTTTAGTTGCTCATGCAGAGGATGGTTCTCCCCAGTCATGGGGTAAACCAGCAGATTTCTGCATTTGGGAATAGCCATAAAAGGCTCTGTTATCATTTGCAGTATGAGTGGACCCATGGCTGTGTAGGCCAGTCAGGCACTATCAAGCCTGAGGTGGAGTATTGCTGGTTTTTAAGCAAGCACCAACTGCTGAGGCAAAATGGAGGAAAGACATAATGAACATTCCTCCACAGTGTAGCGAGAATGCATCCATCTATGTGGAATGAGCTTCCAGCAGAAGTGGTGGAGGCAGGATCGATTTTAACATTTAAAAGTAAAGTGGATAGGTATATGGATGGGAAGGGAATGGAGGGGTATGGTCTGAGTGCAGGTAGATGGGACGAGGGGAAAATAAATGTTCGGCACGGACTGGAAGGGCCAAGAGGGCCTGTTTCCGTGCTGTAATTGTTATATGGTCGTTATATGGTTGTTATATCACCACTGCCCCTGAGAATGGCCGCCA
The DNA here is from genome assembly GCA_963514005.1 of Raja brachyura. The sequence goes on along the minus strand of OY740783.1, from coordinate 39,041,867 downwards.
TACCAGATATTTTGAAACTGGTGATTGAGACTAGATGCAAACAAATCGATATTTGGTGTTCCATCAATCCATAATGTCATTAAATACTTTGTGATCCAACATCCATTCTGTGTTGTAATTGATTTACGTGATGATACACCAGAGCCAAATGAGGTTAGGTAAACTATCACAGGATATTAGCTTGATTGAACCCATGCGATTAATATATGCCACCACCATAGTGTGTCAACTTGTAGGTGAGCATGCAGATATGCATATTCGCACAATAAGCCTTTAACCAATAGACAGCAACTAGCGATTTTAAGTAGTTGATACCACATAACTGAGGGATTGGTAGCTCATGCACAGCCCATCCACCTCTGTGACTACAGATGGGATAGTAATTTCCCATATTTGAGCACTATCATCAGTTTGTAAGATAACTGAAGGTTAAATGACCAACAGTACTGGAGCAATGCTGAATACTGTCTGTCCACCATTGTAACTTTGGTGGCTTCAGCTGATAATTGCATAGATCTGTTAACAATGACCTACATGGCACCTGAGAAGTTACTACTTTGTATGTTGTAAGTTCTGATAATGCAAAGGTCCAGTTTGCCCAGCTGCTAATTGCCAATTACACTTATTGAATAGAAGGTTGCTTTATAACAACAAGGTTGTTACAGGCTTCAATTGTTTCCAATCTCTTGCTCCAGGGTGGAGTTACAGACAAATTAATAATTAAAGGTAAACCCAAATAATCAATAATGGTAGTTGGTATCAACTAAAAATTTAACTGGATAGATGAGGAGCCTCAATTTCTTAATTATTATTTGCAGCTGAAATAGCATTTAGAATACCATCCAGATAAGCATGAACAAGTGCTTTTGAGCTTTTGGCAGTCCAAGCACCGGTTTAATCATTTGGTAAATAACCTGGGAGCTGAAGTTAGTCCATTTTGCAACGCTTTAACTGTTATCATTGTCCCATTCAAATGTCTCCAATGATCCCTGAGAGTGGAAATCAGTTGTTTAACAGGAACAAGATTCCACATTCTGAAAAGTCTCTATTGCACATACGACTTAAATCAAAGATGAACAGGCCACACCTGCCATAAGTCCGTGCCTACCTTGAACGACAACTTTGACCAAATTTCCGAGCCTGTCACGGAAGGTAATTCTGGCCATAATACTGAGCCTGCCTTAAAAGACAACTCTGGCCACAATACTGGGCCTGTCTTGAAAGACAACTCCAGCCATATTTCCGAGCTTGGCTCGGAAGTCACTCCTGGCCGTCACACTGAGCCTGTCTCGAAAGGCAACTCTGGCCCTAATTCCAAGCCATGCTTAGAACTCTTGTATACTGTGCAAAAATAATCACATGTTATCAATGAATCTGAATCTCATGTTATCATTGTCATTTGTACAAAAAACAAGCGTAAATATTACCAACTTGTAAGTGGTACACATACCCCATGTTTCGGAAGAACCAGACACACCTACCTCCATGGCTACCGGTGGTTTTATGGCAAGCCCAAGGACCCCTGATGTGGGTTCTATTCTGATCCCTGATTGAAAAGTAGGACTGGTAGGGTGTGTGGATTCCATATTTCCTGAGAGCAGCTTGGATCTTGGCCTGAAAGACCTCTGCACAGCTTTCAAGCTGCCATCAGCTTCAGTGAACTGCTTACTGCGAATGAGGCGTGGGGTGTGTCGTCGCCAAAACGATTAAGCTTTGTTAATCGTTGGTACCTTGATTGGTCCAACAGCTTTTGCTTCCTCATCCAGGTATACCTGTTGGAATAAGCCTTATCTGAAGAGAAGCTTCGGCGGCTGGTTTCTTTTCTCCAATGGCACCCCTGATAGCGCTGTTCACTGCCGGCCGTGAGGGGAAGTCTGGCCCCTTCCGGGTTTTCTGCCCATGGCAGTAACCCTTTCGTTTGCGAGTATTTCCTTGAAGCCATATACATGTGCTCCAGTAGGTTTATCGGACATGCGTCGAATTTGAAGTCAGTTACACACTGACCACTCACACTTCCCTCCACAGAAAGGGAGATTCGTAGGCAGCCCTGAGAACAGGTGCCGCCGGAGGTCCCTGAGGATACCTGCGCTGACATGGCCCCTCCTTCGGACCTATGTCAGGATTTTTGCTCTGAGTCAGACTGAAACTGACCCTGAATGCTCCCCTCCGCAGAGAGGCAGACATTGTGCTGCCCTGAAAAAGGTGCTGCTGCCATGGACTCCCGAGGAGACCCGTGCTGATAACTCCCTCCTTTGGAGTATATAATTGTGGAGCACCTCTCCATCAGGTCCAACTCGTTTGAGTTAAAGGGCCTCTTCCCTATGCTCCCCTCCTCAGAGAGGGAGATATCATTTTGTGGTGAACGGTCCTCTTCCCTCCGCTCCCCTCCGCAGAGAGGGATATATAATTTTGTGGCTAACCCTCCAAACGGGGTTGCCTAGGTGCTACCGGCACCAGTTGGAAGCCGCTGGCTCCACCGCCAGCAACTCGAAAGTAAAGTCGACCGCCGCCCACTACCCGCACTTCCGCAGTCTCAGTAGCTGGTTCCCCGCGGTCCGTGGCCAGGATTCCCCGAGGTCATGACCGGGATTCCCTGCGGTCTGACTGGCATTCCCCGCAGTCCATGAAGGGTTCCCCGCGTGCCGCCCGGAATTCGCCCACAAATTTCAGCAGGCAAACTCCGTAAACAGAGAATCCTGCAAAAGAAAACACAACCTGGGAATAAGTTTAAAAACTTACCTTGCAGGTTTAAACTTACCGCTGACAGGAGCAGCTCGCCTGCCAGTCAGTCATCGCGCCATGCGCTAGACGTAATGATGCGTATGCAGGCTGGCGAGTTCTTCACGTAGCCACTCATGTGACTCCGAAGTAAAATTATTTTTTTTTCCTTTTTTTTCCTTCTCACTTGCATATGAAGCAAATTCCATGTGAAGGATACTATTCATCTATGTTTATTTTTGTTTTGTTGTTGGTGTTGACGGTTTGGGACTGATGTACTTTTACCGTAGATGTGGAGCGGAACAGAGTATCAAGATGAAAGTCCATGGGGTCTGCTATTGATTGTGCTTGAAATTGAGGGTAAGGGCTATTATTGTTTTTATGTAGATGGCTCACTTCAAGACAGAGGCATTTGTTCATAACTTAACTTGAAATATTCTCAACCAGTCTGACAGGAAGATTTTGTTGCTATTATAATGTCTTCATTATAATGTCTTCATCATAATGATGATCCGTTTCTCAATAGGCTAAATAGCTGGTGTATTTAAGCTTTTGTGACTATGGAGATTGGAAAATCGTTATTGTTAACTGCTTGATGGTTGTCTGTCAGAGCTCTGCAAATGTTATAAGAAGTGCAAATTAATTTGCAGCAGCTAAAATATGGAAAGACAATGACAACCATTTACCAATATAACAAGTTCAGGAGACAAGAGATCTCATTAAATGCATCACCCATTCCTTCGCTCCATAGATGCTGCCTCACCCGCTGAGTTTCTCTGGCATTTTTTTCTACCTTAAATTGTTATTTCTGCTAACATTGGTTATTAGACTTAAATCTTTGTTTTGCAGTGAATGGCAGAGAAAAGTGCAGATGCTGGAAATTCCAAAATAAATATAAAAAATGCTGGAAAAACTTTGTAGGTCAGGGAGCATAATTGAAAGAGGAGCAGTCATAGAAACATGGAAACATAGAAATTAGGTGCAGGAGTAGGTCATTCGGCCCTTCGAGCCTGCACCGCCATTCAATATGATCATGGCTGATCATCCAACTCGGCATCGGGTACCTGCCTTCTCTCCATACCCTCTGATCCCCTTAGCCACAAGGGCCACATCTAAACCCCTCTTAAATATAGCCATTGAACTGGCCTCAACTACCCTCTGTGGCAGAGCGTTCCATAGAAACATAGAAACATAGAAATTAGGTGCAGGAGTAGGCCATTCGGCCCTTCGAGCCTGCACCGCCATTCAATATGATCATAGCTGATCATCGAACTCAGTATCCCGTACCTGCCTTCTCTCCATACCCTCTGATCCCCTTAGCCACAAGGGCCACATCTAACTCCCTCTTAAATATAGCCAATGACCTGGCCTCAACTACCCTCTGTGGCAGAGAGTTCCAGAGACCCACCACTCTCTGTGTGAAAAAAGTCCTTCTCATCTCGGTCCTAAAGGATTTCCCCCTTATCCTTAAGCTGTGACCCCTTGTCCTGGACCTCCCCAACATCGGGAACAATCTTCCTGCATCTAGCCTGTCCAACCCCTTAAGAATTTTGTAAGTTTCTATAAGATCCCCTCTCAATCTCCTAAATTCTAGAGAGTATAAACTGAGTCTATGCAGCCTTTGTTCATATGGCAGTCCTGACATCCCAGGAATCAGTCTGGTGAACCTTCTCTGCACTCCCTCTATGGCAATAATGTCCTTCCTCAGATTTGGAGACCAGAACTGTACGCGATACTCCCGGTGTGGTCTCACCAAGATCCTATACAACTGAAGTAGAACCTCCCTGCTCCTATACTCAAATCCTTTTGCTATGAAAGCTAACATACCATTCGCTTTCTTCACTGCCTGCTGCACCTGCATGCCTACTTTCAATGACTGGTGTACCATGACACCCAGGTCTCGCTGCTTCTCCCCTTTTCCTAATCAGCCACTATTTACATAATAGTCTGCTTTCCTGTTTTTGCCACCAAAGTGGATAATCTCACATTTATCCACATTATACTGCATCTGCCAAACATTTGCCACTCACCCAGCCTATCCAAGTCAATATTCACAAAACTTTTATTTGTTTTTTTTCTCTAAAGATGCTACCTGATTTACCTGATTTGCTGAGATGTTCCAGGATTTTCTATTATGTTCATCTTTTTGTAATAAAGCACTTAATGTTTTTTTTTTAAAAACCAGTGCTACCTTGGTCGACATGACCTTGGTTGACATGCCTTATGGACTTATCAATCTTAATGCTTAAAGTCAGCATGCAGATACAGCAAGCAGTGAAGAAATCAAATGGCATGTTGGCCTTCATAGCAAGAGGATTTGAGTATAGGAGCAAGGAGGTCCTACTGCAATTGTACAGGACCCTGGTGAGACCGCACCTGGAGAATCGTGTGCAAGTTTGGTCTCCTAATTTCAGGAAGTACATTATTGCTATTGAGGGGGTGCAGCGTAGGTTCACTAGGTTAATTCCCGGGTGGTAGACTGACACATGACGAAAGAATGGATCGACTGGGAATGTATTCACTGGAATTTAGAAGGATGAGAGGGAATCTTATAAAAAAATATAAAATTCTTAAGGGATTGGACAGGCTAGATGCAGGAAAAATGTTCCTGATGTTTGGGGAGTGTAAGAATAAGGGGTAGTGTCATACAAGATTCCCTTACATGCCATCCTTGTCCATCCTCCTTACTGAAACATTCTGGTGCTGAACTCTGATCACCTGGTCTTTAAACAACTGACTCTAAAGATATACAGATTTGTAGGTTAATTGGTTTGGTAAATGAAATAATTGTCCCTAGTGGGTGTAGGATAGTATTAATGTGTGGGGATCGCAGGTCGAAGGGCCTGGTGGGCCGAAGGGCCTGTTTCCGTGCTGTATCTCTAAACTAAATTAAACTAAATTTCGCCATGTCAGACGTGGCCTTACCCAATAACAGCTGCTCCTATTGCTGAGTCCATCTGGCTAATAGTTGAACAAGGACAGTTAGAGAGAGGGAGAACAAACAAAGTGATGTGCTAAAATGTTCTATTGCAAATTGGAGCGACAGGAATGACCTGCAATTCAGGCAGTGCCAGTTAAGAGAGAAGAACTAAGGCAGAATATTACAGGCAGAAAATGCACTGTAGAACTGGCCTGTTCTGTTGCAAGTATGGAAAGTGACTTACCAGAAATTGTTGAATTCTGGTGTTTGCCTGAAGGTGACAAGACGCCCAGATGGAAGATGAAGTGCTTCTTCTTCTAGCTTACTTTGGATTTATTGGAACAGTCCAGGCAGCCACAGACAGATACGTCAGTATGGGAATGGGACATTGAATTAGATTGACAGGGAACTGGAAGCTCAGGTTGATCCTTGTGGAGTGAAAGAACATGCACCAGTTTCTGCTTTCTTGGGTTGGTGATTAGAAAGCGAAAGGTGACTTAAGTTATTTATATTTTACATGTTGATGTGGTACTTCACACTTTGTATTATTTTTTGTTTTTTAATTATGGTACTAATGCAGAAATCTTTCAAAAAATCTGGTTTCCTCAAGAGAGACTAATTTCTCAGGCTTGCAGTTAGCTTATTTCAAACATGTTAAATTTTGGATAACAAATGCTATGGATACTCTATGAACCATATCATTCCTCAGCTAAATGAGCTTTGGTTCATGAGTATTACTTTAAGTAACCCTGGCTGAGTTCTAAAGTGCACAAATCCTAAATGAAGCACTCTGGAGAAAGGTTTACTGCCTGACTGAATAATCTTGGTCTCAAATTAACCTGTAATGTATGACTATGGGAAGTTTAAAAAATATAATTTAATCAAAATGCTAGTGCCTTCTAAGCCGGCACATTTGTTAGTGGCATGGAATCCTATGAGAATCAACAGTTAATTTAATCATTATAAAAGTACACAGAAAAGGGGTCATGCATACAAGCTATACGAAGCATTTTGCAGGCACTTTACCTTTAATGGTCAGTCCTTGGAGGCTGGTAATGGATAAGTAAATGCAGATTTGCATTGTGCCCAGTGATCCCACTTTAGGTGATTAATGAGAGAAAAAATGTGCCTTAAATGTTTGGTGTTTATCAGGCAAGCTTGTGTACCTAGTTAGCGGTTGCAGTAAGTCATGGTCTTTGCCTGCAATCTGACTTCTGTCCATCAAATTAAGTCATTGTTGTCATGTGCACAAGTGCAGCGAGGCACTGATACAATGAAATTTTTTTGGTCACAACCGTTTGGCAGACATTTCCATTGTTCTCTTCATCCATTTTTTCCCTGCAACTTAAAATATACTTGATATCCATTTTTTCCTGGTTTTGATGAAGCAAGGTTGACCTGAAATGTCAGACAAGAGGCCTGCAAGAGACATGGACCAGAAGGGTGCTGTGGATGTGATACCTAGCATGCTGGGGGGGGGGGGGGGGGGGAGACCTCAGTGAATGGGGAAATTATGGTTAGATGTCTCTCTAGGTTTATGTTTAGGTTTATTATTGTCCCAGGGACCGTGAAATGTTTTGTTTCGCTTGCTATCTAAACAGATCAGGCACGCGAGATTTAATCAATTCAAACTCAAGTACAATAGATAGAGCAAAGGGGAAGGAACAGAGTGTGGAATATAGTTCTCAGCATTGGGTTTGTCTCATTTCCTTAGACAAACCCAATGTCCTCAATGGGGTAGAGGTGAATTGAATAGTACCCTAGATTATGGAAGGTGCAATCTGTATCCTGATAATGGAAGGGTGTAGGGGGTAGAAGATATGTTGCTCAGGGAGATAATAGGAATGGTGAGGGTTAGGATGGAGAGTGATTAAAGGGATTTGATCATTGTAAGGCCCAGAGTATGGGTGCGAGGGATAGGAGGTTAATTGACTTTTTGTTTGAGCCTGTTACTCCTGGAAATTGTGTGAAATTATCTTTTCATTTTTTTCAGGAAACCCACCCAGAATTAATTTTAAATAAATAAAAACATTCTCTTGAGGAAGACATGCAAACACTTAAAAGGTTTCAATGATCATCTCAAAACCTGTGCAGGGATTGACTTCCTTCTCACCACCAGCTCTCCTTGCTCCGTCCAATCTCGTAAAACATTTTCAAAAACACAGGAAAATAGGAGCAGGAGTTAGATCCATTCATCTGCTCAAAGCTATCCAGCAACGTGATCAGGGTTGATATGCCCCTGGGTCACTATATTGGCGCTATTTTGCACTCCCAGTTGCAGCTGACCACAAAGCCCGTCACCTCCATTCCGGTCATCCCGTGAACCAATGTCCCTCTCCACGCCTGTCCCTCTTCAGCCCTTGTTCCCATGGGGGAGCAACTTTGAGGGCACGGAAGGTAAGACCATCCCCCTGTTCCTGCCCTTGAGGCTAATTTGTTAAACATATTGCTTCCAAAGATACCCCATGGGGTTGTTAACTTTCTACATGAAATTTGATTGACTTTCAAATCAATTTGGATAAAAATCAAGAGCATAATTCCCTGTCTTCTTTCCTGCATGCTGGATACATTTAGCTTGTTTGATATGGGAATGAGTACATTGACTCAGTCCAAGACCCCCATGTATGTAACTGGCACTGGTATTACTAAAGGTAGCCACCTTAGCCCTCCCCAAACCTTCAATATCAAATGGATCAAAGGATCAATGGACCAGTATCAAATGGATCAGTGTTGCCCATATATAACTCTGCTGTCCCATCTGATTTCACCCTGGCCTGAACAGCAAAACTACACTGTCGAAGTTTTGGATTTTGAACCAGTCATTCGGCTAAATAGACTCAGTTACAATTATACTCCAACATCTGAAGATATATCTGTATGTCACTGTACTTTAAGTGTTAATAGAGTCAGACTGGCTTTGAAACCTCATATAATATAAATTTCAAAAGATAATTAGATTTAGTTCTTATGGCTAAAGGAACGGGGTACTGATTTTAGATGATCAGCCATGATCATATTGAATGATCAACATTCGCTGGCCTGTAGGGCTGAGTGGCCTACTCCTGCACCTATGTTTCTACGAATCTAACCCTTGTATTCCAACCCTCACCATTAGTGCTATCACCAAAGTCTACTCAAATTATAGTTTTACATGGTGAGGAGAAAGACAATTTCACAAAAACATCATTTTCAATTTTCAGTTTACTGAGACTATTGCATTGTGAATACGAATTAGGCTTCTTCAGATTTATTGCGATAGATAAGAAAAACAATATGATTTAGATGTCAAAGCTGTTGTAAATTATGAACAAAAACAGAACATGTTGCAAATGCTCAGCAGGTCAGGTGCAGGGAGGATGCTGGAATTATTCTTGTTACATGACTTGGGTACGTGAGAGGAAAATGAGAGAAGGACTGCATTCGGAATTAGTGTGTATTTGATGCATAAAGAAAGACGTACATTTTAACAATGCACTGTTGAAATGGAAGAATGATGGAAGGAAATTTGCTCACAGAATGATCCCGCAAGGACCAATGCGACCAAATCAACGGAATTATTTTTGGAAATCTTGATTGGTGTAAATGTTGACCAGGAAATTAAGGATAACCCTTTGCTCCTCAAAATAATGTAATTGGATTTTCTTTGAGAGGGCAGATGGGACCTCAATTCAAATCCCCTGAGAAATGACACCATCATAGTCATAGATCTAACAAAGATGTTGCCTCATTGCTCTAGTGACTTGGGGGTCAATTCTGACCATTGATGGCATTTGTGCTGAGTTTGCACATTCACATCGTGATGCGTGGGCTGCCTCTGGGCCTCCCACTGGCTACTGTAAATTGTTCCTTGTTTGTAAGTAACTGGAAGAATCTGGGTGAATTGATGGAACTGTGGGGAGAATAAAATGGAATTAGTGTAAATTGGGGCTTCATGCTTGGCACACACTTAATGAGCCAAAAGGCCTGTGTCAAATACTGGGCGATTGCATGAATGAATGACTCTATGGGAAGAGTGAAGTGCTCCCTTAATATTGGAGGCTTAATATTCTCAAGAATGGAATTTGACCATACAACCGTATGGCTCGAAGGTAAGAGTACGGTCAACTCAGCCTTGTGATCATATTTCTTTTGGTTATTTCTTTCTCCATTACCTTTTCATCATCTCCTCCCTGGAGGTTATTTATTCTTTATTGTTGTCTTGGCACCATCCAGCTGGACAATAAAATCTTAGCAGAGGAAGGCATTACATCTGTGATGAGAGGTTATGGGGAGAAGGCAGGGGAATTGAGTTAGGAGGGAGAGATAGATCTGCCATGATTGAATGACGTAGTAGATTTAATGGGCCAAATAGCCTAATTTCTCCTATCACCTATTCCTGTGAGATCCATATCACATTTTGCATTAGCAGGCACATACTTCCTTTTAACTGAAATGAATCTTTCTGATAGACTACTGAACAAGAGCTCCTCGCTTTAGTGTTAGATTTGGTCAGGATTGAAAAGGGTAATAGTTGCACAGCACAGACAGGAACAGGTTGCTGGCTGGGGAAGGGATGGAGGGGCAGGTGGATGGTTGGTAACAAGTCTGGACAAAAGAGGGGTCTTGAGAAAAGTGACATGGATAGGAAAAGGGATTTGGATGTCAAAGTGCAGACTAGGTGACAAGGGAGTGAAGGCACAGAGCGATGCAAAAAGATCTAAGATTGAGATTGTGCCACCAACCTGGGGAAGATTTTATTACTGGATAGAGATGGGGCTGAGATAGAATACAAAAAAGGACCCCACAAGACCAGGCCCTTTGGCCCACAATGTCCGTGCCGAACATTATGCCAAGATCAACTCCTATCTGCCTGCACATAATTCATATTCCTTCATTCCCTGCATATACATGCCCATCCAAAAGTCTCTTAAATGTCACAATCGTATCTGCCTCAATCTCCACCCCTGGCATTGCATTCCAGGTAATCATCACTCTTTGTGTAAAAAAACACTGTACATCCTTTTAAATTTAGCCCCTCTCACTTTAATGCAATGCCATCTGTGATTTGATTTTTTTCCATCCTGGGATAAAAGTTTTTACTGTCTACCCAATTTATGCCCTATCTGTCTACCCTGTTAATAGATTTGACAATAAAGCCAGGAATTTAATGTGTGGAAGAAAGTGATTGATGATGAGTAGGGTAGTTTTGATGAGAGCCAGGCAGCTACATATGAGAAAAATTGGAGATCATGGAGGATAAAGAAGGGTCAACATAAAAATAGTCCAGTGAGATGGGTTTCAGCAATGATTTGCTTAACGAGGCACAGGATGAGCAATTTGTGCAGATGGAAATCAGTGGACCTGTTAATGTATGGATTGTGTACTGTCAAGCTAATCTCAGCATTCTACAAGGCACAGATATTTAAGATAGATTGGTTCAACCTTAGTGGTCATACAGATAATGGGAAACAATTGCAAATAAATAGAACTGAAACCCAGGCTGAAACATGATAGTTTACACTGAGTTAAATTAGAAGTTGTGGTTTACCCTGTGTTTATTGTCAGGCCCACCATTTGACAGCATGGAGATGATTGCAGAATGAATGAACCAGTGGAGAGATTGAATTGTGTATTACCAATCTCAATGTAGAACATTTCCTAGTGTTCAAAGGTAAACAAAAGAGGAGGGGATAAAATTGAACACATGGGAGGTATGCTGCATTGAAGTTTCAAAGTGGGAAGAGGAACCATTGCCAGAAATGCATTTGATCTGTTCAATACGAAAGGGTCAATACGAATGGGTCAAACTAAAGGTGGTCAATAGGAAGGTAAAGATTTGCAAGGAGACAATGATCACAAGGAGACAATGACCACGACACAGATCTTTTAATTACTTTTTCGTATTATTCATTGGTGTACATAAAGGTAGAGATTAAGTAAAAGAAAAAGTATGCTTCCCGAGAAATCATAAAGCACATAAGAATGTGTGGGAAGGAACTGCAGATGCTGGTTTAAATCAAAGATAGACACCAAAAGTTGGAGTAACTCAGCATCTCTGGAGAAAGGAATTTAGGTAACGTTTTGGGTCTTGCATTCCCTGTCTCCATCCCTCCCCCACCCAAGTTGTACCTGCTTCAAAGTCATCTTGTTGAGTCTCATTGTCTGTACTCATTCTCACGTAGGTCGCAGCTAACAATAGCCTGTTTCCTTTTTACTTTTTTGCATATCTTTCATTCATTTGTTCTGTATCTCTCCACATCACCGTCTACACCTCTCTCGTTTCCCTTTCCCCTGACTCTCAGTCTGAAGAAGAGTCTAAACCCGAAATGTCACATATTCCTTTTCTCCAGAGATGCTGCCTGACCCGCTGAGTTACTCCAGCTTTTTGTATCTCAAGCTCACAGGAATATTTTGTAAGATGATTATTTATTAAAAAGTTGGTCTGGAGTTTCAAGCAGATTCCCTGCATAGAAGAAATTACTGATGGTGAATCATAATAACCTTTTGTTGTTGAGGTGAATGAGTGTTGCACCACATTAGATATTTATTGTACGTATACAAACCTACCGGCATTTAGTATTTGCATACGCCTAACCTTGTTATTATTTTATGCAGGAAACAGCATGACGTACATCTCCTGAACAGTTTCATACACTTCATACACATATTACAGTAATGTTGCTCCCCTTTTATCACACTGAATAAAATGAAATGAGAAGCTTTTTCATACATTAACTATAAATTACGTTTGGTCTGGATAATAAAATTTTATTGTCATGCTGTTTTCCACTTCAAATCCATTTGAGAGATTGAAATGTAAATTATTCTAAGCCACCTCTGACTTATTATATAGTACATGTCTGAATAAATGAGATTTACATGATTGAGAAAGTTTACAAAATACCCACCAGGGGAAAACAGCTATCATTCCTTCCACTTTATCGTTTTCTAATAATATAAAAAGCAACTAATATTGGCTTGCACAAAATGTTGGAAAATATGTCCTAAAACTATTTTATGTGGAGCTACTTAATTTGGATTTAATTCCATTTAAGGTTCTTTTATGCAAATACTACATTGGATATCAATTGAAAATTGACCTGAATTGCAGACTGTTTGCACCAGTTGAATCAACACTTTGCTTATGAACACATATCAACATCAACTGCATTCCAAATTCTCCTCACTGACTCCATTGGGAAATTGCCGTTTGCTGAATGAGTCAGCACAGCAGATGTTGTAGAGCTCTTGAGTGATGGCTGGCAATGAAGAATTAGCAGGTTGCCAGAGCAAGGCATGGTGGACTGTGGTTAATCTCAAATGTCCTTTTTTCAGCTTTGAAGGTGGTCCTGCATTGTGCAGGTGAACTGGGGGTAGGGGCAATGTGGCACTTAGCTGTGAAGTCTTTTGTGGTGAAAAAAGCAACTGGTACTCGCCATCCAGCCTCCTGGTTGAAAGATGACAGGAAGCAAAGGGCCATGGAATGTCTTGCTTCTCCATTTCCAAACATGCTAGTGCCTATGTCAGTGCTGTCATTGTTATGGTAGTTGAATCGTACAACTTATCTGAGGCTGTTGGTAAAGCTTTGCACTTGGTTATTCTGTCTTAATCAGCATTCATTGTGCAATTGGGAGAATAACAAATCTAATGGATGTGGGCTCGGAATCATAGGTTTCTGCATGGAGATGACAGCTAAAAGTTGGCGTGGCATGATGGCTGAAGGTAAACTGTTTCTGGAGAACTACTTCTGAGCCAGAGGGCTTTCAAAGGCCTCCAGCAAATCTTTGCTGACAAGAGCTTCTTTCTGATGCATTGAACCACTCTGCACCTGCAACCTCAAGACTGCCTTCACAATAGTCTAACCTGCCTGAATTTGGCCCGGCAAGCCATATCCATCCAAACCTGTCCTATCCATGTACCTGTCTAACTGTTTCTTAAATGTTGGGATAGTCCCTGCCTCAACTACTTCCTTTGGCAGCTTGTTCCAAACACACACCACCGTTTGCGTGATAAAGTTACACCTCAGATTCCTATTACATTTTTTCCCCTTGAACCTCTGTCCTCTTGTCCTTGATTCGCATTCTCTGGGCAAGAGACTCTGTGCATCTACCCGATCTATTCCTCTCATGATTTTATACACATCTATAAGATTACCCCTTATCCTCATGCGCTCTAGGAATAAAGTCCCATTCTACGCAACTTCTTCCTATACCTCAGAGTTTCTAGTCCTGGCAACAGTGAGCATGTGCTTTTCAGGTCCACGAGCACACCACACCCTCCTCCTCCCAACTTATTAAATTTTTAGCTGGGTGGGAAATGAATTGATAAAATGGTGCAAGCTCTTTTTTTCTAGTTTGGCAGACCTTGGCGACATTGGATCTCTGGATTCCTCCCCTTCCATCACACCAGCCCATAACCATGTTTTCTCACACCCTCTCATATTGGGATATATATTTCACTGTCATAGGCACATTCAAAATCCTACTCCCACAAGAACATTTTGTTTTTTATTCCTTCTTGGGCTGAAATCTTGGTCTCAATTTTAACTCGCAAGAGACAGTCTTGGACACAAGGGAAAGAAGTTTCAATGTCCATTATTGTATCCAAAGAACTCTAATTCAATGATCATTGGGACTAAAAGAAAGGCATCTGTTCAACCTTGACAATAAGCTCATTTTTATTCACAAAAGATTTGCAGCTTCCTGCTTTACTGGTATGTAATTTTAGTTTTTTTTTGCTTCAGTTAAATTGTCAATATATCAAAATGTACTGTATATGTCGACATATTATTCCTAATTATCCCATTGTACAGCTGCTTTCCACTCTCATTTCAACTTTGATATGGGTTAGATAAGCTTTCATAAAATAAAATGACCAACAGTACTTTCGAGACAATAGCATTTCGTCCCCTAATTGTCTTATAACAATAAATGTGCAATTGGCTCCCCGCCATTCAGGGGGAGAATTACAGCGTGTTGAATCAAAGCCAGATTTAAAATAGGAGAACAGATGGGAAGAAAACCAAAAAGACAAAATAATAAGCAAAATTGAGAGGGCAGATGAGATATAAAAATAGTCTAAATGGAACTTAATTTTATTATATATTATGGTAATAAAGATACTCCTATCGCAGTGGTTTTCTTGCAGTAATTTAAGATTTAAATTCTTGCAGATAAAACTCAAAAAGCTGGAGTAGCTCAGCGGGTCAGGCAGCATCTCTGGAGAAAAGGAATGGGTGACGTTTCGGGTTGAGACCCTTCTTCAGACTGAGATTCAGGGAAAAGGGAACCGAGAGATATATTGTAGATGGTGACATAGAGATATAGAACAAGTGAATGAAAGATATGCAAAAAAGTAACGATAATCAAGGAAACGGTCCATTGCTAGCTGTGGGCTAGGTGAAAACGAGTCATACAGACAGTGAAACTCACCAGGACCACAGTGCAACTAGTACAACAACTAGGGTGGGGAAGGGATGGTGAGAGAAGGGTTGCAAGGGTTACTTGAAGATAGAGAAATCAATACTATTTCCGCTCGGTTGTAAGCTGCTCAAGCAAAATATCAGGTGCTGTTCCTCCAATTTGCATTTGGCCTCACTCTGGCAATGTGGGGGGCTCAGAACAGAAAGCTAAGTATAGGAATCGGAAGAGGAATTAAAGTGTTTGGCAACCGGGAGATCACGTAACCCAGGCAGTCTGAGCAAAGGTTTTCAGTGAAATGATCATTCAGTCTACATTTGGTCTCGACGATGTATAAGAGTCCACATCTTGAACAGTGGATATAGTAGATGAGGTTGGAGGAGGTGCAAATGAACCTCTGCCTAATGTGAAAGGACTGCAGGCAGTGAAGAAAGCAAATGGTATGTTAGCATTCATAGCAAAAGGATTTGAGTATAGGAGCAGGGAGGTTCTACTGCAGTTGTACAGGGTTTTGGTGAGACCACACATGGAGTATTGTGTACAGTTTTGGTCTCCCAATCGAGAAAATACATTCTTGCCATAGAGGGGGTACAGAGAAGGTTCACCAGACTGATTCCTGGGATGTCATATTTGGAAAGTCTGGATAGACTTGGCTTGTACTCGCTAGAATTTAGAAGACTGAGGGGGGATCTTATCGAAACTTACAAAATTCTTAAGGGGTTGGATAGGCTAGATGCAGGGGAGGTCCAGAACAAGGGGTCACAGTCTAAGGATAAGGGGGAATTCCTTTAGGACCGAGATGAGGAAAACATTTTTCACACAGAGTGGTGAGTCTGTGGAATTCTCTGCCACAGAAGATAGTTGAGGCCAGTTCATTGGCTATATTTAAGAGGGAGTTAGATGTGGCCCTTGTGGCTAAAGGGATCAGGGGGTATGGAGAGAAGGCAGGTACAGGTTACTGAGTTGGATGATCAGCCATGATCATATTGAATGGCGGTGCAGGCTCGAAGAGCCGAATGGCCTACTCCCGCACCTATTTTCTATGTTTCTATGTTTCTATGAACGGAGTCCCTGGACGGAGTCGAGGGAGAAGGTATAGGGACAGGTGTTGCATCTCCTGTGGTTGCAGGGGAAGGTACCTGGGGAGGGGGTGGTTTGAATGGGAAGGGCTGTGTAAACCATGGAGATGCAGAGGAAACGGTCTCTGTGGTAGGGGGATGAAAGGGCGGTGATGGGAAGATGTGACTAGTGGTGAGATCCTGTTGGAGGTGGCAAAAATTCTTGCACTTCTATAATATTTTCAACATGCTTTCAGAGTGCTTCAAGGTGCTATACAGGCAGTGATGTATCAAGTGAAATTAAATCACTATTGTAATCTAGATAATATTGTTATACAAATTACACAGCATGCACCCACAAGCAATAACAAGTGGATGACTAGAATAGGATGACTGAATTGTGTTGATTCAGTATAAATGTTAACCGAGACTCCAGAGATAACTCCTTCTTCACTTCTTCCAAATTTTCACGGGAACTTTCAGGTATGAATCTCCCTTGTGCCCCTAATTCAAAGTCTTTGCTAAGGGTGCACAAGTTACTTTCATTACTCCTGCACTACCTTTGCAGCAATGCTGGGGACCTTGCGCCAGTTTAGAGACAGCACTCCAGGGACAACAGTGTTTTACCACCACAGCATTGCACCAAAATACCTGCCGTATTTACCTTCATCCCGAGGGAGCCCATCCCCCATCCTCACCTGAGTATACAGGCTGTAATCACCAATATCTCTGGTGCACATTTGCTACTCCCTGAACTAGTTTCAACATCCTCTCTGTCTCCACCTTTCCCAATTAATATACAGGTCTTCATTCATGTTTCACCCACACCTGCCTTTATTTATAACGCTGTGCCCAATCCTACCCTCATTCCCCAACCACAAAAATGTTGGTTCCCAGTCTATTCTCTCACAATACACCTTCCTCTCTGCCACTGCACAGGTTGAGGATCTTCTGATCTCAGACTGGAGAGCAACAAGCGGTACATGTTTATTGCTGAAGATGTACATCCCAGCAAATCCAAGTGAAAGGTTTGCAGAGGACCAATGACTTAAAAGACATTCAACACCCTTGCTGCCTTTTCTTTAACGCAACCAAGACAAAACTGAGCTGTTATTTATTTGGTATCATTGTGGGAGCACCATGAACAGAATGGCGGCAGCACTTTGGGTCAAGGGCCCCAGACTAAGGTCACTGAGATCTGGTGATATGTGGGGTGCCTGTGGCAATCAATCTGATAATGAAGACGTCCTCAAATCTATGCAAGGATTGTACTCATTGTCCAGGATAATGGAGAAGAGTAGCTAAACTGAAAAATAATACATGATAAGAATTGTTTAGACTATGGATTTTTGAAAATAATTAGAAGAGAAAAGCAAAGAGCATCTCTGAATTTTTCACCCTTGAAATTACAGTTGTAATATTAGATAGCAAATGGGCAAGCCATGTGGAATTAACCAGGTGATTTTGATAGAAACAATGAACCTTTTCAAATGGGAGCTGATTTTTATTCAGGTAGATGAGCAGGAAATGCTCATCTACCTGAAATGGAGTAGGAGTTGGATTCATTTGTCTTGCAGCACACTAAAATTGAGGACTGCAGATTCTGGAATCTTGAGCAAAACACAATTGTCAATTGAGCCCCTGAAAATGCATCAGGCAAGACCTATCAATGATTTGGATGAAGGGATTCAAAGTAACATTAGCAAATTTGCAGATGACACAAAGCTGGGTGGCAGTCTGAACTGTGAGGAGGATGCTATGAGAATGCAGGGTGACTTGGACAGGTTGGGGGAGTGGACAGATGCATGACAGATGAAGTTTAATGCGGATAAATGTGAGGTTATCCACTTTGGTAGCAAAAACAGGAAGGCAGATTACTATCTAAATGGTGTCAAGTGGGGAAAAGGGGAAGTACAACGGGCTCTGGGGGTCCTTGTACATCAGTCCATGAAAGTAAGCATGCAGGTACAGCAGGCAGTGAAGAAAACGAATGGCATATTGGCCTTTATAACACGAGGAATCGAATATAGGAGCAAAGAGGTCCTCCTGCAGTTGTACAGAGACCTAGTGAGACCACACCTGGAGTATTGTGTGCAGTTTTGGTCCTCTAATTTGAGGAAGGACATTCTTGCTATTGAGCAGGTGCAGCGTAAGTTTACAAGGTTAATTCCCGGGATGGCGGGACTGTCATATGCTGAGAGAATGGAGCGGCTGGGTTTGTACACTCTGGAGTTTAGAAGGATGAGAGGGGATCTCATTGAAACATATAAGATTGTTAAGGGCTTGGAACCGCTAGAGGTAGGAAACATGTTCCCGATGTTGGGGAGTCCAGAACCAGGGGCCACAGTTTAAGAATAAGGAGTACGCCATTTAGAACGGAGACGAGGAAACACTTTATCTCACATAGAGTGGCGAGTCTGTGGAATTCTCTGCCTCAGAGGGTGGTGGAGGCAGGTTCTCTGGATGCTTTCAAGAGAGAGTTAGATAGGGCTCTTAAAAATAGCAGTCAGGGGATATGGGGAGAAGGCAGGAACGGAGTACTGATTGGGGATGATCAGCCATGATCACACTGAATGGCGGTGCTGGCCCGAAGGGCCGAATGGCCTACTCCTGCACCTATTGTCTATTGTCTATTGTCTATTGTCAAACCACCTAGGAATGAAATAGTTGACCGTAACCCTTTTTTGCATTAATCTTTAACAGGGAATGCAATTGGACCCATTTAAAATACGGCTTGTTACAAAAGAGATGACTCTTCGCACATTGTTCATCCAGATACAGGTCTTTAAGAGAGGGTTACTTCCTTCAATAAAGTATATTTCATTTATAGTTCTGCCTCCATCATTGCATCAATATAAAGAAACCCACTAATAGACACATAACTTCATACAGCATGGAAATAGGCCCTTCGGCCCAACTTCCCCATGCTGACCGAGATGTCCCATCTACGCTTGTCTCACATGCTGGTATTTGGCCCATATCCCTCTTAACCTTTCCAATTCGTGTACTGTACCTGTCGAAATCTTTCAAATGTTGTTTTAGTACATGCGTGAACTACCTCCTCTGTCAATGTGTCCCATATACCCACTACCCTCTTTGAAAAAGTTGCCACTGGTTCCTGTTAAGTCTTTCCTCACTTTACTTCTAGGGTGGGAAATTGCAACCTTCACGTGGTCCACCCTGTTTCGATGAATGCAATCAACCCGGCGTGCATAATCAAATCAGATCAAATAGAACAAGTTGTCCTACAACTTTCGGCTATGCGCGCCATACGCAAGAAGAAGACTTTACACCGATGCCCTTTGGTGTTTGATTCCCCTACTCAGGGTGGTTGCACAGTTGTATACCCAATCTATTCCCCTCAGGATCTTATATACTTCTGTAAGATCACCCCTCAGCCTCCTGTGCTCCATGGAAAAAAGTCCGAGCCTGCACAACTTCTCTCTATAGTTCTGGCTCTCGACTACTGTCAGACTGACACTCAAGGGTGTAATGTTATTGCTTGAGGTAAAAGCTGATTAGCGATCAAGTGTGCAGAAAACCAAGAGTTTCTCCAATGGAGCAGTGTGGGTGGCAAGCTTTTGATGGATTGGATATGTTTAAATCCATGAAGCATGATATGAATAGACTTTGCTCATTTCTCCTGTATACAAAATATGTGAAAGTGTGCCTTAATAAAGAAAACCCTCATAAATTCCAGAAGAGGACATGGAATAAAGGATGGGATAATATATATGGAGAGAAGAGGGGTGCTGTTATTAACAATAAGGTCAGAGACATGTGAAATGTTGTTGAGTTCATTGGCATCATGAACTACTATGGAACGATCTTATGAGGACATCCTGCAGAACTTGAAGTTACATCTCTATCCAAAGTCATGACATTTGTTGAGAAGGTTGAGGCCATGAAGTTTAATGCAGGGGAGTCTACAAGATTGCTATCTGCAAGGAAGTGGTGCATGAGAATATGTGGCAATTTTGCTTGAGGCATTATGCTGAGGTACAAGTATGGAGCAGACCCACCCTGTCAGTAATAGTCTTCTTCAGCAAGGCTGAGTTATATGAATGCTGCAAGTACAGTTGACAGAAAACCAATGGATTATGTGAATGCTAAAAGCAGAAATTCTACTGGTCACATGATTGGAAGAGGTGGGAGCCTTGACACAGCTGGTATTGATTCCATCTGGCCACAGAATACATAGAAAATAGGTGCAGGATTAGGCCATTCGGCCCTTCGAGCCTGAACCACCATTCAATATGATCATGGCTGATCATCCAACTCAGTATCCCATACCTGCCTTCTCTCCAAACCCCCTGATCCCCTTAGCCACAAGGGCCACATCTAACTCCCTCTTAATTATAGCCAATGAACTGGCCTCAACTACCTTCTGTGGCAGAGAATTCCAGAGATTCACCAATCTCTGTGTGAAAAATGTTTTTCTCTTCTCGGTCCTAAAAGACTTCCCCCTTTCCTTAAACTGTGACCCCTTGCACTGGACTTCCCCAACATCGGGAACAATCTTCCTGCATCTAGCCTGTCCAACCCCTTAAGAATTTTGTAAGTTTCTATAAGATCCCCCCTCAATCTTCTAAATTCTAGCGAGTACTCATTCAGTGTTACAATTGCTATAGGATATGGTACTTTGCACAGCACATTTTTGAAGATAGCAAACGTTAATAACAATAGTAGTCCCCATTTACTTCAGAGGCAGGAAAGCTTGTGCACATGGATGGAATGGACTTGCAATGGTGCCATGTATGTGATGGAGTCAAGTAATGAATACTTGGAGATGAAAATGATACATCTGAGGAGAGCAATAAAGATGACAAACTGAAGGCAAGGAAAATAGTAGTTTGTCAACTTAAATCTCTAGAGGATGCTAAAATAAAGCATCTGGAGATTGCACAGCCATTTTGGATTGCACTTTTGTTTTTGTTTCTCCAATATTAAAGGAGGGATGTGACTAATGTAACATTGGTTGGTACCATTTTAAGAAATGTTTCGTTATGTCATGAGTGCAGAGGTTGTTGGAGCTGCTTGGGAGTAAGCACACTGTTGAATAATGCTGCATGTTTTATTGTAAATTATTTGGCTAAAATAATCATTTTTTTAGTTCCAATAATTGTCTCTTCTGCAATACCATAGGGACTGAATGAAAGAAGGGCACGGAATGAGGGCCTGCTGGAAAATCTTTTGCACTACCAACTAAGCAATCCGAGTTAGTGGAATAGCCGGCTGCCAAAGCTGTCAGAATCATTAGGACTGCTTTGGAATGTTCTAACATTTGGAATTTACCAACTATAAAAAATCAATCAAGCTATCAAAAATATGAACAATTGTTAAATTTTAAAAGCAAGCGTTTGAAACAACCAAATAAGCTCAAACTATTCAACGATCTACATTACCCACACTTTCTTTATTCACGCACTGCAGTAGAGTTGCTTACAGCACTTACAGTGCCAGAGGTGCTGACTACGGATGCTGTCTGTATGGAGTTTGTACGTTCTCCCTGTAACCTGCATGGGTTTTCTCCAAGATCTTCGGTTTCCTCCCACACTCCAAAGACGTACAGGTTTGTAGGTTAATTGGCTTGGTATCAATGTAAAAATTGGCCCTAGTGTATGTAGGATAGTGTTAATGTACGGGGATCGCTGGCCAGTGCAGACTCGGTGGGCCAAAGGGCCTATTTCTGAGCTGTATCTCTTAACTAAACTATAATCACCTGTGATGTCTTCTCCATTGAACTCCAGTGCAGGTGTTTCAGATGAATTCTCCAGTGTCGGAGTGAGTGGACTGTCGTTACTTCGCACAATGCTGTACATCTCCACCTGGAATCAAACAGTGGATCTGAGTGACGTAGAATAACACAGCGAGCTTTCAGAATGTTCATGACTTCCTCCTACCCCATTAAAAAAAAATCAAAATAAACTTTATTCAGGATAAAAATTATGAACAAGAACTGTGGAAAATAACTCTCGCATTCTCAATGGCTACACATGGATGTATTAGAATTTTACTTCGGAGTCACGTGAGTGACTACGTGAAGACCCCGCCAGCACGCATGCGCGACATATCGTCGTACGCATGCGGAAGCGACAGTCGGGAGGAGCGGGGCTCCTCCAGCGTAAGTTTAAAAAACTTACGAAAGGTAAGTCTCACCGGAGTGGTGAGCGTGGCGACTCAGTGTATACTTGTTTTTTCAGGAATTCTACATGGAGTCGCGGAAATTGAAAAGAACAGCGGCAAGAGCTGCTGCCATGGAGAGCAGCCAGCAGCGTGCCGCTTCTCCTGAGCTGCAGGTGTTACCCGCAGCTCCCGACTTTTCGCCTATGAGGGCCGCAGATACGCCGCGGTCGGGCGGTAAATCCACCCGAAAGTCGGAAGGGGCCGCCGACCCAGCTGGGTCCAGTCCCGAGGACACCCCGTTCGCTGATAGTGACGGGGGTCGTCTTGCTCGCATGGAGCGGATGGTGGAGCAATTGCTCCAGCGTGACCTGCTTTTGCAGGGGCAGAGTCACGGTGGGCCTCTTCGCAGGCCCACGGCAGGATCCTATCATGGACTGCCTAATGTCTCGCCCTCTTCGCAGGGGAGCATTGGGGGTCAGAACTGGGCTGACCCTGAAGAGGGGGAGTTGGCTGAACAACTAACAGTGTCAGGGGTGCAAGAAGAGTTACTGGATATGGTAAACAAGCATGCAGTTCCTTCTCAAAAAGGCCTACCTATCCACCCAAAGCTGGCAGCTAGTATCAATTATATGACTACAAACCAGCTTCAGGAGCAAGCCATCAATGCAACAGCTGATAAGTATCTTGCTCCTGAAAATTGTAACTCACTGACTGTTCCAGCGGTGAATAACCCTATATGGGGGAACATGAGCCCTATGATTAGAGGGCAAGAAGTCAAACTTCAGAGGATCCTGAAACTTTTGACCGCCGGGATTACGGCAGTGGCCAGAACTGCGGTGGGAATAGAGTTACCGGAAGAACTACAGGATGCTCTGGCCTTGCTGTGTAACACACAGTACGAGATAAATAACTACAGGAAGAGCATTATCAAACCGGCACTTAACCCCAAGTTTGCGGGGTTATGCAGACCAGGTAACGCTCAACCACCAAATCTGCTGTTCGGGGATAACCTCCCCAAACAGGTGAAAGACCTGGACGAGGAGGTTAGGCCTGATTAAGGTACCCAGTACCTCCAAACCTCACTACCAACAGCGGCAGCACCCCTACACACCCACCGGACAGCGATATCACAAAAGACCGTCCGGTGGTGAAAGCTCGAAGGCCGGCCCACCTGCACAACGGTCTTTTTTAGGCCATGGCCCAGCCCGGCCTTCTTGGAAAATGCGCCACCCCTACAACGCAGCAACTCAACAGAAGAAACAAGGGCAAAGACCGCAACACCGGCAATAACCTTGGAGGTAGGTGGGTCTGGCTCCCCCAAGAACATTGCTTGTCTAAATTAATCTTATGTGGGAGGCCAGTTGCACTTGTTTTATGAAGTATGGCGCACTTTTACCTCTGATCCTTACATACTCGGAAGTATTCAGGGCTATAAAATTGAATTCATTTACGAACTCCCTACCTCCCAGGATTCGCCTAGCCGAAAGTTTATACTTTCACAAAAAGAAAGAACGGCAGGCCATGCTGAACTATTAAGACTAATTAGTAAAGGGGTAATTGAGAGAACCACCAGAGAATCTCAGGAGTTCGTATCTAATATATTTACCAAAAATAAAAAAGATGGCGGGTGCCGCATAATCATAGATCTGACCGAACTGAATACTTCTGTTCAGTATGTTCATTTCAAAATGGACACTTTTGACACAGCTAGACAGCTAATAGCTAATGGGTACTACATGGCATGCATTGACCTTAGAGATGCATACTATTCAGTGCCAATACACAAGGATCATAGGAAATACCTTAAATTTATCTGGATGGGACAAATATGGCAATATAAAGCCTTACCCAATGGGTTATCATCAGCACCCAGGCTGTTCACCAAAATATTGAAACCAGCTTTGGCCTATTTAAGGAAACAAAACCATACTGTTATGGCCTACCTTGATAATATCCTCATTGTCGGGGAGAATTTGGAAACGGCTACATTGGCAGTTCTAGCCACAAAACATCTCTTTCAAAAGCTGGGGTTCATCATACATCCAGATAAATCAAAGTTGGAACCCTCTACTACCATGGATTACTTGGGGTTCACCATTGACTCGGTGCAAATGTCTATCACCTTACCACCGAACAAGGTGGTGGACTTGATAGAAGCTTGCAGGAGCCTTACTGGCATCAGGGATCCATCCATACGGCAGGTGGCCAGGGTAATTGGGAAGATAGTGGCTGCTTTTCCTGCAGCACAATTCGGACCACTACATTATCAAAACCTACAAAGAGCTAAAATTATAGCTCTCAAAAGTCATGCAGGCCATTTCGATAGGCCTATGAAGTTACCAGAAAAGGCAAGAATTGAATTAAATTGGTGGATGGAAAATGCTCAATTCTGTTCCAAACCCATCACTATCATAAATCCCTCGGTCATCTTACAAACTGATGCCAGTGCCAAAGGTTGGGGAACAACTAATACCACCACTAGTTGTGGAGGCAGATGGAGTGCACAAGAGCTAACCCTATTTGAAACATTGGGGATTAATTATTCAGAAATGCTGGGAGCATTTCATGGCCTTAGGGCATACTGCTCAGACATGCACCAAGTACATGTTAGATTACAAATTGACAACACCACAGTGGTGGCTTATATTAATCATATGGGTGGAATAAAGTCGATATCATGTGATGAATTGGCTAATAATATCTGGCACTGGTGTCTGCAAAGGGAAATTTGGATTTCAGCCACTTACCTTCTAGGTAAGCTAAACACAGTGGCAGACACCAGGTCACGCAAATTCAACGACAACAAAGAATGGATGTTGGATCGGAAAGTGTTCACAGATATTGTAGAACATTATGGGACACCAGATATCGACCTTTTTGCATACAGATTAAATCACCAACTGCCAACATATGTTGCTTGGGAACCAGACCCAGGGGCAGTAGCAATGGACGCTTTCACGCTACATTGGGGGGATTTGTTCTGTTATGCCTTTCCCCCCTTCTGCCTCATCAGTCGGGTCTTGCAAAAAATCAGACAAGACTCCGCATCGGGTATTTTGGTTGTGCCCGACTGGCCTACCCAACCATGGTTCCCAGCGGTACAGAAGATGGCCACAGAACCTTGTATTCGGGTCAACAAACGACCTAGCCTATTAATACATCCCGTCACAGGGGAACACCATCCATGTCATGACCGCATGGACCTGTTGATTTGCAGATTCTGAAACGGCCACTTCTGGGATACGGACTCACCAACAGAACAATAGATACCATCTCAGCGTCATGCAGGGAGTCCACTAGGAAACTGTACCTGACCTACATCAGGAAGTGGGAAGTGTTCTGCTCTACAACAAACACAACCTACGAATCGGCTACCATCACGGAAGTTCTGGAATTCCTGGCTACCCTTCACTACGATGAAGGATTAAGCTACAGTGCCATTAATTGTGCCAGGAGTGCCCTATCAACCTATCTGGGCAAGGGGAGTGATCAACTGGGCATTGGATCACATCCATTAGTGTCTAAGCTAATGAGAGGAATATTTAATTCCAATCCCCCCAGGCCCAGATACAACCACACGTGGGATATCAGCATAGTATTGACTATGTTGCGAGGATGGACACCAAACTCGGGGCTCACCTTGGACAAACTCACCTACAAAATGGTAATGATTATGGCACTTGTCACGGCACAACGGGTCCAGTCCCTGCACATCTGGATGCCATGACTATCTCCAATGGCAAAATCACTTTTCATATGCAGGGGCTGTTAAAACAAGATCGACCCGGATCGTCTGGACATACATTAAAGTTTCTAGCCTATCCAGCAGATACTCGACTCTGCATCGTCACTTTGATATCACGTTACATTTCAGTCACCAAGTCTCTCAGGGGCACGGGAAAGCTTTGCTTATAAGCCACAAAAAGCCCCACCACAGTCACGGTGCAAACCATATCTAGATGGTTAAGGGTGGTACTGGATGCGGCGGGGGTGGACACTAATATTTTAAAATCTCACTCCACCAGGGCAGCATCCACTTCGGCGGCTAGGATGATGGAAGTACCCATGGACCACATCCTGGCCACAGCGGGTTGGAGCAATGAGAAGACGTTTCAACGCTTTTATAACAAACCCGTGGCCTCTCCTGACTCTTTTGCAGGAAGCATTTTGAGTTCTGCTAAATAATTACCCTATATGGGATATACATTTTGTTTTTGGTATGAATAAATACCTATTTTGTTTTTCAGCCAGTGTCATGTCTGAAATACGTTCATCCTCTTATCCCAGCATAGCAGTGTGTGAGCATGGGGTGTTCCAGGGCATGAAATCACAGAGCTTTGAAATCTTCACGTAGTCACTCACGTGACTCCGAAGTAAAATAGTAAGATTAAATGAGAACTTACCAGTTTGAAGTTTGATCTTTATTTTATGAGGAGTTACGATGAGGGATTACGTGCCCTCCGCTCCCAAACCCTCTATTATAAGCATCAACTGGTATGAAAGTTCTCTCTTATCTTACTATATTAGTCTACGTTGCTGTCTGTGATTTCACACCACTGCTTTGAAGAATGTCGCGCATGCGTGCTGGCGGGGTCTTCACGTAATCCCTCATCGTAACTCCTCATAAAATAAAGATCAAACTTCAAACTGGTAAGTTCTCATTTAATCTTACTATTTTATTTGATAGTGTTCCCAAAAAACATAATTATACCCTGCACCCTGGGGTGAGATTCCTTCCCTGGTTTGAGGTGCATCTCCATCCCACCCTGGCCTCCAGTGTCCAGAAGCAGAAGAAACCTAGATTGTGGTCCTCCCCCACACAGCCTTTGCTTCTTCCTCATCTTTTTCATTTAAAATATTCAGTTATTCAGAGTAAAAAATATATGCAATAGCGGAACTGTGCAAAAGATCTTCTCACTTTCTTGGAGGCTCTACTTACATTCATTTCATCATAACTTAGTGTTTACAAATTTTACCCCGCACCCTTGCCACTCATGTGGTCCCCTGGGAGGATATCCCTTCCCTTATTGGAAGGGAGTCTCCACCACACCCTGGCCCCCAATGTCCAGCAGTGGAAGGCACTAGACTGTCGTCCTCCCCCACAGAACCTTGGTGTTGGATGCACTAAGCTGCTGTGTGTCCCTCAGCACGCACTCGTGAAGTTTGCAGCGGGCCAGTCGGCAAAATGTCCATCAGGGTCTGTTGCCGACTGGCTTTTGCTCCATCTGTTTAAGGGTTTGTGGTCCCCATATTGGCCTCACCAGTCACCTCAGAACCACAGGGCTGGAAAAAAACAAGTCACACATGATCCTGGATGAGAGAAGAGGAAGAGGCACTGCTGGAGGAGTAAAGCCCCTGTCCCACTTTCACGACCTAATTTCGCGACCTCTGATGACCTTAAACGACCTAATAAAAATCCCAAGTTTACGGTAGCCTATGACCTCCTACGACCTTCCACGACTATGTGTACGGCCTCCTACGACCTTCCTCGACTATGTCTACGACGTTCCACGACTATATTGAAGACCTCCCACGACTATGAAGAAGACCTCCTACGACTATGTTGAAGACTGGCTTCGACCATATACTTCTGTTTGCAGTAGCCCTTTTGCTTCAGCAGCCTTTTAAGAAAGGCAGAAGGGGAAGAGCAAGGGTGAAGAGGAAGCACTAGAAGAGGTCTCAATGGGTGAATGGAGATGATGTGATGGACTGTCCCAGTACACCAGGGTGACTGGAAGAGAGTGGCGCTGGGCTTTGACAAAAGATGGAACTTTAAGCACACATGTGGGGCAGTGAATGGCAAGCATGCCATTCTTGTCCCTGTCCCTGTACCCCCCTTCTTTTTTGTACAGGATGGCATTCTGCTGGAACCATTCCTCAAGGTCCCCCTCCTGCTGCCTGGTGAAGGTGTAGGGCATAACCTTACTCCAGCCCCCCCCTCACCACCAATGGGGCTTCTGCCTCTGATGCTGTGTCAGACATAGGAGAAAGGACTGCTTTGCTGCCTTTAAATGAGGCAGTGAAGAATGGGGCGGTGGTGGGGACATTACTACTACCCTGGTCTCCTCCTCCAGGGGTCTCTCATGCAGGGCTACCTCCTCCTGCACTATCACCTCCTGTGGCATCACCTCCTGCCACTCCTCCACTTCCGTGGGCAACACCTGCATGGCAGGTTTTTTTTTAGTGTTGCCCCCTCCCCCGCACTGCTGCCTTTTTGGTGCCATCTCTAAAACACGTCTCCTCTCCAAAAAACTCTCCAGCTATGAATGAACATGCCTTGGCGTGACAGAGATGATGTTCTGCTGTTTAAGTTACCTTTTTTTTCTGCTGACCTTTTTTTCACCCCGGAGCTATTACCTTCGACCACCTACGACTACCTACGACTACCTACGACTAGCATCACGACATACTACGACCTACCTACGATAAAAAGTTTTGATTATTTCCATGCCAACCTTTTTTTTACTCAGGGACATTTTGTTATCAGGCTAGAAAAAACGCCGGGACCTACTTGATGCCACGAGTACCTACGACTAGCATCACGACCTGCTACGATCTACCTACGACCTCCTACGACCTTGTGGCGACCATGCTGCGATTATCAGTCAAGGGCAGAGGCCTTGAATTAGGTCGTGAAAGTGGGACAGGGTCTTTATGCACATGATGTCTCTAAAAATTTAAGATGTCAACATTTACATTAAAATTCAAGATTTTAAAATTTACTGTACATGCACAAAGAAAAAAATCTGAAATTCCTGGTATTCATGGGAGGGAAATGTAAACATATGTGCACTGAACTACTAGCTCTACACAAAAGATTGCCCAATAGATAGAAGCAATCTCCATAAAGGATTACCAAGTAACAAGGAAAAGAATGACATTCAAAATTGTTAAAGGTTATGAGGTGGATAAATCTGAGACCTTCAGGTTTCTGTTTCATTCTTCTGATTATGCTTTTTATAGCATGAGGTTTTATTTTCAAAGTAATTGGAACAAACAATCAAGACCTCCACAATGCACTTGAATCGTACACAGTGCTCCAATTGAGAGTTGCCATGGAAGTAGAGTGCTACCTGATTCAATAAGCACATTTTAGGAATCTCTCACCCCTCTATGAGTACCATACAATTTATCAAATTAGGCTCGATGTTTATTTAGTACCTATTTCTGTGAAGAGTTTCTTTCACGTTGCTGCTGTTATATGTTAGACAAAGTGGGATTTTGTGCAGTGATGTGAAATGGCTGATGGTGAACTGGCAGGCTGTTTCACAACTGGAAATTTGTGTGGAGTGGACTGTTGATTCACTATCAGGCATTTTACAAGAACGCATAAAGCAAATGTATTCTGTCTAGTCATAACATGTAAGTAGTAATTTCAGGCAGGAGACCTTTATATTCCATTAGCTGGAAGCAACAGGGAATATTTTAATATAACGTAGGTCTATCCAATCTTAAAATTATTTTTAATGGGGCAGCTTTAATCTAATGCACCAGATGGGCATGGGCCAGGTTTGGGTCAGTTGCTCATTAATAGCCTGCCTGTTATTTGTTCTTCATTGAAATCCGAGGAAAGTAAAATCGGGTGGAGAGCGCAATACTCATCTAATCCAAACCAGTTCAAATCCTGCTTTCACAGAATAATTCTCTTTATGACTGCATTCATCTAAAATTACACAAAGAGAATGATTTGCATTTTTGCAGCACTTTTCATCACCCCAGGTTTTACTGCCAATGAAAACTAGGTATTGGAGCTGACATCATTTTTATGCTTGGCGTTGGCGATTAATTACTTCCAACCTGGTTCTGTGAGTTCCGATATAGCTGAGGAAGCCAAAAACAGACCAGCAGATTGTGCCAGAGGTGGGGGAGGAGGTCATTGATGGGGAGGGCAGGTGAGTACCAGTGCAGGGAAGTGCTCCTTCTGTCATTACATTGGGCTTATGCATGCTCTCAATGTTTGGATTTATGTTTTTCAGTACAAACCTAAATACTCCTTCTCTACTTTGACTGTTCATGGGCCAAAATTTCCCATGATTTGGTCTATAATGAAGCTTTAAGAACATCACTGAATACTTTAGACTGCATATAAAATAAATGGTTGGCACGGACTGGAAGGGCAGAGAAGGCCTGTTTCCGTGCTGTAATTGTTATATGTTATATGGTTATATGCAGACTGAAGAAGGGCCCTGACCTGAAACTAGGTCCTCACCTATCCACGTTCTGCAGGAATGCTGCCTGACCCGCTGTGTTACCCCAGCACTTTGTTTTATTTTCCAGTGGGGTCTGTCCATGGCCTATGTACTTATCAAACCCAGCTCGCTGTTTCACCAGAGAGATGAGATCAGACCTCAACAGTACACATGATTTTGGCATAGGCACTTGTATCATCAGCCAAGTGAGAGAGCACAAGAATGTCCATCCCTCTTGGACTGCCTGTGTCCTAATCCTAATCTACACCATTACCTACATTAGTGTGACCCTAAGGGGTCCCAAGGAAATTTAATCTCAGCAGTGCCTCACCGATAACCTTTCAACTGGTCAGGTCGTATTTGGTGTATTGTGAGCAATTTTGGGCACCATATCTTAACAATGTTATAAAAGTTTGAGATTTTAAAAATCAAGTCTACAATTTATCCCATCAGATAAAGCATTAAAAAAAGTTTAATTTGACACCCAATTCACATTCATATCTTCAGTATTAAAAACGTTATGGCCATTTTCATACTCGGAAATTAGCAACTTGTTCCCTATTGCTTTTGCATTGACTTTACACAAAAGCTGTGATCGAGGACAGTCAAAAAAACATAAATTTCTTAAAAATTAGGAGAACTGAATGAAATTTTCAGTTATTATAGATTGAAGCATTCTGAAACAAATATAAAACATCTTACTTGGATGACCTGAAATTAAAGCATATAATTAGTTAATTACATAATTGTAGTCAATTACAAAATTGACCGTTGTGACGGAAATAGTAATAAACACCCAGACTGCCTTGAAAATTCAAAAATGTGATATTCTCAAGATCAGAACTTTAATATTATTGTATTATATGCTGTAAGTCTGTAACAGATAGGTAAATAAATTACAATTTCTAGCAATAGAGCAAGTCTTTATGGAGAAAATCAGTTGCTAGCTGATACATTGGCATATCATAATCATCATACTCCTCAGATTGTAACCAATAAGCAATTCTGTACACCTTGTTTTTCCTCAACTTTTCAATGTTGGCATTGTAAACTACAGATTTTTGCTCTTCAAACCACGCATGACATGCCTTTCTGCCCACTACTTTCCCATTAAGAATGTCCTGTAGATTCAATTTCTTAAGAAAATTATATATTTTTTAAGTAGCCTAAGTATCCAAATAACAAACTAATCCCATTTACACAAGAATTCACAATATAACGTGAATTTTAAATCTCACTGTCATGAATTCATATGCCAGATGGAAGGAATTTGATGTTTAATTCCCATAAATTAATCTACAAACATCCACTCAATATAATCACCATTTTAACTTTTTTGCACAGTACATGGGACTAAAACTGATATTTAGTATAAGAATATTGACTATGGGTAGACAAACACAAAATATAGACAATTTAGATGCTCTTATGATATGGTCCAAAAAATAGAGCATTTAAATCATCTTGCGAGTGGGTTTTTCTGGAATGCGATTGATTGGAACGTTGCATTTGCGGCGAATTTGAACTCCATATCGGCAGGAAAAACACTGCCTGTTCGGATGGGGCTCAAATCACATTTTCGCAACGTAAAATTTGATTAAAACCATCCCAAGAAGCAAGTTTATATGTGAAATAAACAACTTACCCATTGTTTTGTCCCATTCATGCGATCCGTCACATTGTAGGCATTGAGTGCGTTAGAAGTCGCTTTTTATTTTAATCAAATTATTAAATTGTCTCGCGATTAAAAAAAAAATCAGGAACGGAAGTCGGATCGATTATTCTTCAGCAGCTAGCTGCCCAAGGAAGTCCGCCTCTGACAGGCAGGGGGAAACATAATTTTAATTGCGTCTCCCCCCCTCAAAGGCACCAAAGTCACGCACACGGCCAGTGGCAGAACTGCAGCACCACTGAAGGTAAGTTTTGTAACATCGCTACATATCTGTGGAAGGATGTGCTGGCTCTGGAGAGGCTCCAGAGGAGGTTTACAATAATAATCCCAAGAATGAGTGGATTAACATATGATGAGCGTTTGATGGCACTGGCCCTGTACTTGCTGGTGTTTAGAAGAATGAGGGGGGACCTCATTGAAACGTACAGAATAGTGAAAGGCTTGGATGAAGTGGATGTAGTGAGGCTGCTTCCACTGGTGGGAGAGTTTAAGACTAAAGGTCATAGCCTCAGAATTAAAGGACATTCCTTTAGGAATGAGGAATTATTTTAGTCAGAGGGTGGTGAAACCATGGAATCTTTTGCAACAGAAGGCTGTGATGGCCTGGTCAATGGATATTTTTATAGATAGATTATTGACTAGTTCAGGTGTCAGGGGTTATGGCGAGTAGGCAGGAAATTGAATGGACGAGTAGGCTTGATGGGACTCCTGTCACTTATAACTTTATGACCTTATAACTTCAAACAAACAGAAGTTGCAGACACAGGAACTATAGATATTGATTTACAGAAAAAGACACAAAATGCTGGACTAACTCAACGGTTCAGTCAACATCTCTAGAGACCTTGGATAGACAACGTTTCAGGTTAGGACCATTCTTTAGACTGATTGTAGTGGGTGGGGAGAAAGCTGGAAGAGGAGGTGAGACAAAGCCTGGCAAGTGATAGTTGGATACAGGTAATACAGGGGGTTGATTGGTAGATGGTTGAACAAAGGCCAGAGATGAACAGACAAAGGTTAGTGAGATAGGAAGATATGGAGAGACGAAGCATGGAATGGAAGAGGAAGGGATATAGTTGGTAGGGGAAGGGGAAAGGGGGACACATTCAAGTGGGGGCCCAAGGAAGTGAGGGGAAGAGATGTTTGTTGGTTAGTTTCCTAAAATTGGAGAATTCTTTGTTCTAGAGAAGTTGCAAACTGTCCCTGTTGTAAAATGAGGAACACAAATGACGATCTGTAGTGAGCACAGCTCCACCCACAACAGTGAAGTAAATAGCCAGATTAGTCATTTTCTTTGTGGAGTGCTCTGACCTTTCCTCCTCGTTCCCAATACCACAACATGATCTTGTCCCTCATCTGAGAGGCAGGGTGGTGCATGTGTTTATTGTTTCATGGACAGTATGTTCAACAGTCTAGTGCTCCATCATTACTGCTCAAGGTTGGGATCTGCAACTATAATCTTCTGGTTCAGCGAAAATAGTGCCATTCACTAAGCTCAGGTCAACATAGAAGGGAACCACAGTTTGCTGGCTCGGATAATTTTATAAACCACATCTTTTCCCAGTGATTAGGTAATTCCTTAATAAAACAAAGTAGCACAGATTTTTTCCCTTGGTCACATCCTATTGTAGAGGTGTTATTTGATGCTACTGCTCAACTTCTGATTTTTGGTTCTTCTGAAGTAAATGTAAGTGAATATCAGGAGGATGTGCTGCTAATCCTGTGTATAATTTAGCCATGCAATGAAGAATTTCAATGCTAGCTTATCTGACTCAAAGTGAAGCACCCACAGAGTTATATGATTGGTGCTTCTGTCAGCCTTGATGATGATTAATTATGTGATTCAGAACTTTGAAAAGGCTTTGCATATCAGATTGAGATGTAAAGTTCATCAATCAAATAAAGCATTTGCTTAAACTTGGACCAAATTTCCCGTGTTTGCTAAACCTGTCTTTGAAGTTAATTATGAGCCAATTATTGATGCATGTTCCAGTTAGAAAAAGATGGCACATAACTGCAGTGGTAGAGTTACTGCCTTACAGTGCTAGAGAGCCGGATTTGATCCTGACTATGGCTGCTTGTCCGTATGGAGTTTGTACACCCTCTCCGGAACCTACGTGGGTTTTCTCTGAGATCTTCGGTTTCCTCCCACACTCCAAAGATGTACAGGTTTGTAGGTTAATTGGCTTGGTATGAATGTAAATTATTCCTAGTGTGTGTAGGATAGTGTTCGTGTGTTGGGATCGCTGGTCTGTGCGGACTCGGTGGGCAGAAGGCCTGTTTCCGCACTGCAGCTAACCTAAACTAAACTAAACTTGATGGAGACACATAATAACCAGAACAAGTTCACCAATTAATATGAAATAAAGCTATAGGGGTATAGATACTGATAACCATATAACCATATAACCATATAACCATATAACCATATAACCATATAACAATTACAGCACGGAAACAGGCCTTCTCGGCCCTTCCAGTCCGTGCCGACCATTTATTTTCCCCTAGTCCCATCTACCTGCACTCAGACCATACCCCTCCATTCCCTTCCCGTCCATATGCCCATCCACTTTACTTTTAAATGTTAAAATCGATCCTGCCTCCACCACTTCTGCTGGAAGATCATTCCACACAGCCACCACTCTCTGAGTAAAGAAGTTCCCCCCTCATGTTACCCCTAAACTTCTGTCCATTAATCCTCATGTCATGCCCTCTTGTTTGAATCTTCCCTACCCTCAATGGGAAAAGCTTATCCACGTCAACTCTGTCTATCCCTTTCATCATTTTAAAGACCTCAATCAAGTCTCCTCTTAACCTTCTGCGCTCCAAAGAATAAAGACCTGACTTGTTCAACCTTTCTCTGTAACTTAGTTGCTGGAACCCAGGCAACATTCTAGTAAATCTCCTCTGTACTCTCTCTATTTTGTTGACATCCTTCCTATAATTAGGCGACCAAAATTGTACACCACACTCCAGAATTGGTCTTACCAATGCCTTGTACAATTTTAACATTACTTCCCTACTCCTATATTCAATGCTCTGATTTATAAAGGCCAGCACACCAAAAGCTTTCTTTACCACCCTATCTACATGCAATTCCACATTCAGGGAACTATGCACAGTTATTCCTAGATCCCTCTGTTCCACAGCATTCCTCAATTCCCTACCATTTACCATGTACGTCCTATATTGATTTGTCCTGCCAAGATGTAGCACCTCACACTTATCAGCATTAAACTCCATCTGCCATCTTTCGGCCCACTCTTCCAAATGGCCCAAATCTCTCTGTAGACTTTGAAAATCTACTTCATTATCCACAGCACCACCTATCTTAGTATCATCTGCATACTTACTTATCCAATTTTCCACCCCATCATCTAGATCATTGATGTACATGACAAACAACAGTGGACCCAACACAGATCCCTGAGGCACCCCACTGGTCACCGGCTTCCAACCTGACAAACAGCCATCCACCATTATTCTCTGGCATCTCCCATTCAGCCACTGTTGAATCCATCTTGCTACTCCGCCATTAACACCCAAAGATTGAACCTTCTTAACCAACCTTCCATGGGGAACCTTGTCAATGGCCTTACTGAAATCCATATAGACAACATCCACTGCTTTACCCTCATCAATTTCCCTAGTAACCTCTTCAAAAATTTCCAAAAGATTTGTCAAACATGACCTTCCAGGCACAAATCCATGTTGACTGTTCTTGATCAGACCCTGTTTATCCAGATGCTTATATATTATCTCCAAGTATCCTTTCTATTAATTTGCCCACCACTGACGTCAAACTAACAGGTCTATAATTGCTAGGTTTATTCTTTGAACACTTTTTAAACAATGGAACAACATGCGCGGTACGCCAATCCTCCGGCACTATTCCCGTTTCTAATGACATTTGAAATATTTCTGTCATAGCCCCTGCTATTTCTACACTAACTTCCCTCAATGTCCTAGGGAATATCCTGTCAGGACCTGGAGACTTATCCACTTTTATATTTTACAAAAGTGTCAGTACTTCCTCCTCTTTGAATCTCATAGTTTCCATAGCTACTCTACTTTTTTCCCTTACCTCACAGAGTTCAATATCCTTCTCCTTGGTAAATACCGAAGAAAATAAATTGTTCAATACCTCCCCCATCTCTTTTGGCTCTGCAGATAGCTGTCCATTCTGGCTCTCTAATGGTCCAATTGTATCCCTCGTTATCCTTTTGCTATTAATATAGCTGTAGAAACCCTTTGGATTTACTTTCACCTTTCTTGCCAAAGCAACCTCATATCTTCTTTTAGCTTTTCTTATTTCTTTCTTAAGATTCGTTTTACATTCTTTATACTCATCTAGCACCTCATTTACTCCATGCCTCCTATAATTATTGTAGATATCTCTCTTTTTTCGAACCACAATATCTATGCCGAATCTGATAGTTGTGAATTGCACAGGTGTGGTTGAACTAAACTTCTATACTGCAACCAAATGTCAAAAAAATGCAATGGGCTCGCTCACAGGACAGACACTATATCAATGATGACTCTTTGAGGCCTCAGATACTGGTATTGATAACCTGCGATCTGAGAACAACACTACAGATGAGACTATTAGAGGAAGAAGATGGATGGTCGGTGTGTGGGGAAGCTGCATCTTGGTGAAAAGTCATTTTGTGAAATATGGAAGTTGTGTTTTCCTCTCAGGGCTGAGTGAGGACATGTGGGGGAAGTATTGATGTGATTTCTGCCTGTGGATGAGGTGTGCCTGTGGCCAAGTGGGATGTAGTGACTGCGTTTAGGTGCATTGGATCTGGATGAGGAGACTCTGGTGGGATTAGGCAGCTGTGCTTATCTGCGTGGGACTCCATGAGAGCAGCACA
This sequence comes from Raja brachyura, assembly GCA_963514005.1. Next base: position 39,004,909 of record OY740783.1, on the reverse strand, counting down.
GTTGCACATATCTAGTAGAGCCCCTGCATCATGGTGCCAAATATCTGGCTCCAATCCTGACCTCAAGTTCTGCATGTGAGGAGTTTGCACTTTCCGCTTAGAACACAGAACATCGAACAGTACAACGCAGGAACACGTCGATCGACCACAATATATATGCCGAATCTGATACCAAGACCAACTCTTATGTACCTGCAATAATCCATTCCTTGCATATCTATGTGGTTTTGCAGATGTATCACGAATGCTACTATTGTATCTGCCTCCACGATCACCTCATCAGTGCATTCCAGGCACTCACGCCCTCTGTATACAAAACCTGTGATTGAAAGATTGACTGGAAGCTCTGTTTACCTTCCACATCCCGAAGATGTGCAGGTTAGGAGGTTAATAGTAAGATTAAACAAGAACTTACCAGTTTGAAGTTTGATCTTTATTTTATGAGGATTTGCGATGAGGGATTTCGTGAAGACCCCGCCAGCACGCATGCGCGACATTCTTTAAAGCAGCGGTGTGGAATCACAGATCACAAGGCTAAAGATAGTAAGATTAAAACTTGACTATACGAGTTGAACTTATGATAGAGGGCTGGGAGCAGAGGGCACAAAATCCCTCATCGCAACTCCTCATAAAATAAAGATCAAACTTCAAACTGGTAAGTTCTTGTTTAATCTTACTATTTTACTTCGGAGTCACGTGAGTGACTTCGTGAAGATTTCAAAGCTCTGTGATTTCACGCCCTGGACCACGTCCATGCTGTCACACTGCCGCAATACTAATGGAGGAAGTTTGTTAATACATTCCAGACTGGACAGGCTGAAAAATAAATGAATGTTTATTAACACAAATAATAAAGCCCCTAACTCGGGGACAAATGAAATTCCGAAGCAGCTCTCAGCACAGCTTCCGCAAACGTTGCGGGGTTGGCCACCGGCTTATTGTAGAACCTCTGAAACGTTGTTTCACTGGCCCATCCCACAGTAGCGAGGACATGATCGATGGGCACCTCCATGGCCCTTGCCGCTGATGTGGATGCAGCCCTGGTAGAATGAGATTTTAAAACATTAGTATCTATACCTGCTGCATCCAACACTTCCCTGAGCCACCTTGCGATAGTTGACAGTCACCCGGTGATGTGGTTTCTTATGGCTGATAAACAGCCCCGGTTCCATCTTCCTAATGGTACTTGTATTCTTGATACAATAGCACAGATGGGTGACTGTGCAGAGGGTGGCGTCTGTGGGATACGCCCGGAATTCCAACTGCAGCCCTAGAGCTCCTGGCCTATGCTGCTTAAGTAACTCTTTGATGAAGAAGGTTACTTTTTGAGGGGTAGAGACCATCCTGTCGAGATGCAGTTTCTGAAAGGTCTGCACCCGCTGTGCCGTTGTCAGTGCCATCAGCATTACCACTTTGAGGGTAAGTTTGGTAAGTGGTAACCCTGTCATGGGAGACCAGCTTCTTAAAAGGGTCAACACCACCCCTACGTCCCATGTGATGTTATATCTGGGTCATGGAGGGTTGGTATTAAACAGGGGGGGTTACACAAAAAGCTGGAGAAACTCAGCGGGTGCAGCAGCATCTAAGGAGCGAAGGAGATAGGCGATGTTTCGGGTCGAGACCCTTCTTCAGACTGGGTCCAGTCTGAAGAAGGGTCGATGGCCCTTGGTCAGATCCCAGCCTCCAGAAGTGGCCTCCTTAGAACCTGCAAGCCAACAGGTTTAAGTGACGATGACATGGGTCAATTTCCCCAGTAACGGGGTTAGTAACCAATTTTAGGCGTTTCGAAATTTACACCCATGGAATTTTGACCATCTGGAGGACCACCGGGTTGCGTAGGCCAGTCGGGTATAATCAGTATACCTGAAGCAGAATCCAACTTGATTTTTTGCAATACCCGAATGATGAGGCAGAATGGGGGAAATGCGTGGCAGAACCATTTCTCGCAATGGAGAGAAAATGCATCCATTGCTACTACCCCAGGGTCTGGTTCCCTAGCCACATATGTGGGTATCTGATGGTTCAACCTAGACGCAAAAAGGTCAATATCTGGTGTACCGAACTTAGCTATTATTTCAGCAAATATTTGCGGATTCAACATCCACTCGATGTTATCATTGAATACTTGTGACCTGGTGTCCGCCACTGTACTGAGCTTCCCTGGAAGATAGGTTGCTGAGATCCAAATATTCCTTTCAATACACCAGTGCCAAATTGTGTTGACTAATTCATCACAAGATACTGACCTGATACCACCCATATGATTTATGTAGGCTACCACCGTGGTATTATCTATTTGAAGATGGACATGTATATGATGTAAACTTGTACAATATGCCCGTAGCCCATGGAAAACTCCTAGCATCCCCAAATAGTTTATCCCTTGTGACTGTAAAAGAGTGAACTCATTAGCATCCCATCTGCCACCACAACTGGACATGGTGTCAGTCGCTCCCCACCCTTGGGCGCTTGCGTCGGTTTGTACCACGACTGATGGGTTGGAGACAATGATGGGTTTATAACAGTCACTAATATTGTTAGTCCACCATCTTAGCTCAATTTTTGCCTTGACCGGCAGCTGCATGGGTCTGTCAAAATGTCCAGCATTTGATTTTAACGCTGAAATGTTTGCTCTTTGTAAGTTTTGATAATGGAATGGTCCAAATTGTGTAGCGGGAAATGTAGCTACAATTTTTCCAATTATCTTAGCAGCTTGTCGAATATTCAGTACAGCAGCACAAGCAAGGCTGTGCAAGTTTCTTGAATATCAGCTACTTTCCCAGCTGGGATAGTGACAATCATCTGATGCGTGTTAATAGTGACACACAAATAATCCATGACCTTTGATGGATTGAATTTAGATTTGTCTGGATGGATGACAAATCCTAATTTCTCAAATATTGATATAGTAGCTGCAACTGCCAGCTGAGCCAATTCTAAAGTTTTCCCCACTATTAATATATCGTCCAAATATGCACAACAATATGATTTTGTCTCCTGAGGCATGCCAAAATAGGTTTAACTAGTTTTGTAAACAGCCAAGGTGCTGTTGTAATCCCATTGGGTAACGCTTTGTATTGCCATAATTGATCCTTCCAGACAAATTTCAAGAACTTCCTGTGATGTGTTATGATATGGACTGTGTAGTATGCATCAATGCAGGCCATAAAGCACACTCTGCTAACTAATTGTTTAGCCATTTCAAACGTCTCCATTGTGAAATGGGTGTATTGTACATAAGTATTCAAGTGGGATAGGTCAATGATAATACAACATCCACCATCTTTTTTAGCTCTTGTAAAGATGTTGGACACAAACTCTAATGGCTCATGTGTCGGTTTCTCTATCACCCCTTTAGTTTCTAATCGTAAAATTTCTGCATGTCCTGCCTCCATCTCTTTTTGAGAAAGCGCAAACTTGCGATGAGGTACATGCTGCGTAGGGGGAGGTTTGTCTTTAATAAACTCTATTACATAACCCTGAATACTTTGTAGAATAAAGGGGTCTGAAGTTACTGCATTCCATGCACCCGAATGATACCGCAACTGTCCTCCAACCTGTGAGAGTACCCCTGCTAATTTCTGGCAAGAACCAAACCCCCTTACCTCCATGGTTAATGCCGGGGTCTGGTGTATTGGGGCTTTTGCCGTCTTTGTGCTGTTGGCGTTTTTTGCCGCATCTTCCATGCGGGCTTCAGAGGGCCCTGCCCTAAAAAAGACTGTTGCTGTTGCTGATGCTGTTGGGGAGCCGGTGGTTGATATGTTCGAGCCAGATAGGTTCGTTGATACCTGTCCGACTGCCACCTCGGCTTAGAGGGAGGATAAGGCTGCTGCCTTCGATAAGACTGGCCTCTAGAAGACGCAGGTGGCTTCATGAGCCCCACTGTTTTTGCTTCTTCATCCAAATCTTTAACCTGCTTTGGCAGGTCCTCCCCAAACAACTGTCTTGGTGGTGGTGTGGTGGAGGTGCGACACAACCCAGCAAACTTTGGGTTGAGGTTGGGCTGAATGGAGCTTTTCCGGAAACAATTAATCTCGAACTGTGTGTTACACAGGAGGGCTAGTGCATCCTGTTGTTCTTCCGACACATCTGCTCCATCCAGGGTCCTAGCGAACGCCGTAATGCCTGAAGTGAGTAATTTCAGGATCCTCTGGAGCTTGCCCTCCTGTGCCTTGGTGTTGTTACTGATGTTTCCCCAAATCGGCATATTGACTTTAGGCACGTTGAGGGATACACAGTTTTCTGGAGCCTTATATTTTTCCATGGTCTCAGCGACGACATTGTCTTGGAGCTGGTGAGTCGTTAAATAATTAATACTAGCCGCTAGTTTGGGATGCAGTGGTTCCCCTACACTCGTTGGCTTCCCAAACTTAGTGATGGCATCCAGCATGTCTTCAGAATCTGGTACAGCTGGCTGGTCTCCTACCACTATGTCGTCAAAATCACACATATGTTGACTTCGTCCGCTAGAAACAGACGAGGGTGAGATCGAAAGTGGGAGCCTGATCTTGCTCCCAGACCTCAGGGACTCCTGCTCTTGCCGTTCCAGATCCCTTTGATACAGCACCTCCACCATCTGATCCAATCTGGACATGCGACCGCCACTGCTACACGGATGACAGGTCGACTTCCCCAGGCCCTGCTGAGTCGCTGGGGCTTCTGCCAGTAGGCTGCACCTCTACGAAGTGCGCTGGCAGGTCGTCGTCAGCACCCGCTCCTGCAGGCTGTACGACCCCTGCACGGACATACCGCTAGCCCACCGTCGTTCGGACCTCAGCGGCACCTCTGCCTGATTGGAAGGCAGAGGGCACGAGTCGGTACCGGTCTCCATTACCGGCTCTGCTGTCCGTGCAGGCTTGCCGTCACCCTTAACCACACGGGTTCATGACGGCGCATAGCTGGCTTTACCCATAGCAACGGGGATGCCTAGCCAAAAACTGCTGCCACCAGTCTGCGCTCCGGCAGCCTGCTCCGGTGCAGTACCGGTACCTCCTGCTCCTGCAGGGTATCCTGACGCTCCAGCAGCACTGCCGCCAGCCTGCAATCTAGCAGGTTTCCCATGCGGCTTGTCGACGCCCACCGCAGCAGCGGGGCTCGACTTCAGCACGGCTCTTCCCCAGGTCTGCCCTTGAGGGACCTGTAAAATGGAAGAGGCACTCGCAGTGCGAGGCACATTACTATGTACCTTTTTCCCACCAGCCCTGACTTTGGGCGATGGTGGGATGAAGTCAGGGTCTCCTCCACCCTCATCCTGCGCGGAATCACCTCCAGGTGGAAATGGAAGTGAGTCGGCCCCTACCAACTTCATAGGGCCCGACTTCCGCATCTTTTTCCCCGGTCATACAGGTGCTGCCAGTGTTTTGTGCAGCTCCGAGGATGTTGGCCGCGGTCCGCCGCTTTTAGAAATTTTTCCTTTTCCCTCCATCTTTCTGTAGGTATGTTGCAAAACTTACCTTTAGCGGCGCTGCAGTTCTGCCGCTCCCCGTGTGCGCGACTTTGGCGCCTTTCAGAGGGGGGCGGGCTTAAAGTGCCGTTTTTCTGCAGACTGGGATAATCGATGAATGTCGGGTGATTTTGTTGCGGAAGAAAAATCGCTCCGACATTTCATCAATAAAGGTATTTTTAAATTACTCTAAATTATTTGTTAAATAGAGTAATTTAAAAATCACCTTCAAAAGCCGTGAGCACTGACAACCGGAAGGATTTTCCGTAGGGGAGAAAAAAAGGTAAATAGTTTATTTTTATATTAAAAGTTGGTTTTTAGGGAGGCTTTAATAATATTTTTATGTTGCGAAATGGGGTCCCAAAAAATGTATGAACAAACAGTATTTTTAATACCGACTTCACAGCAAACCGCAACGTTCTAATCCACCGCATTCCAGTAAAACCCACTCGCTAGTTGATTTAAATGGCCATTAATTTACAGGAATCAAACACTAAATTCCTTCCATTTGGCCCAGAAATTCATGAAAATTAGATTTAAAAATTATGTTATATTGTGCATTATTGTGTGAATGTTATTTGGACACTTAGGCAATTTAAAAAAAGTTTATCTTTTCTTAAGAAATGGATAGATGTTTAGATCTACTCATTGAATTTTGTAATTAGCTACAATTAGATAACAACTAATTATATGCTTTCATTTCAGGTAATCCAAGTAAGATTGTTTAATATTTGTTTCAGAATGCTTCAATCTATAATAACTGAAAATTTCATTGAGTTCTCTTAATTTTTAAGAAAGCTATGGGCTTTTAACTTTTCCAGATCACAGCTTTTGAGTTAAGTCAATTGAAAGGCAATGGGGAGGAAGATGCTAATTTCCGAGTGTGAAAATGGCCATAACTTTCTTAATACTGAAGATATGAAAGTAAATTAGGTGTCAAATTAAACTTATTTTTATGCTTTATCTGATGGGATAAATTGCAGACTTGATTTTTTAAATCTCAAAATTTTGTAACATTGCTACTTTCTGTAAGATAAACTGTTGCAGAAAAACCAGCTCAAGGTTAGTAAAACTTACTTGCAGCCATCTTTTTGAAGGAGCTGTTGGGGAAGCGCACTACCCCCCTAGCGAGCGACGATATGTCGCGCATGCATGCTGGCGGGGCCTTCACGAAGTCACTCACGTGACTCCGAAGTAAAATCAGCCATTGTAAATGGTTCTTAGTGTGCAGATAAATGGTAGAATAGGGAGGGAGAAGTTGATGAGAATGTGGGGAGGTTAAAATGGAATCAATGTAAGATAAGTGTAATTAAGTCAGTGATAGTAATTGCAGACTCATTGGGCTGAAGAGTCTGTTGCAGTGCTGTATCTCTCTATGAGTCTATTACTTTTTTCCGGGTGACTTTAAAAAAAAACGTTTCTTTGATTATTTTCCCTTTTATTTCCACCAAATTACTTATATTACAGATAATATTTTGAAGACACTTTAGTCAGACTTGACATTGTTTTAAAGCCTTGAACCCATATTAATATCTGAAAAACAACTTTCTGAGTTATTGGTTTGTCACCTTCTGGGAGTTGCTGTGAAGGCTGGAAGATTTAATCGTTTTCATGTTAACACAAGGTTATATTAATATATCTTGAAGAATGCAGGTCATGAACTTCAGAAATATTTTGAATATCATGAATATCTGACACTATTGTATAAAATATTTTTCACCGTTGGTTAAATATTGCCCTTGTGATATCTTACTCATCTTGGCGATTGTGCAAAAGGAAGCAACACTGTCACTTTGTGTGACCCCTGTATAAATAGCTTTTGGAAAGAAAGAGGTTAGATAAAGAGTGAAATGACCACCAAAATCTGTAGTATATTTTCAGGCAATTATCATGTCTTCCTTCAGGACATATAGGTCATACATTGACAAATTAAGTTATTGTTAAGACACTGTTAGAGATTAATTTTGAAAAGTGGTTGCTGAACATGGTTTGACCATCAATATAAAAGTACAAACTTAAAGGAGTTGAGCTGACCTTGCCTTACCATTGAATAAATCATTATTTTCATTTTAAACTTACTGTAAAAATAGATCTGTGGTTAACTGAGATTGTCATGGTAGGTTTTGAATTATTTTGCAATCGAGCTTACTTTTCTCCTGAATGATAATTTACACTGGATCACTGACGTCCATGTTGTTGAACTGCTTACCATTGTGTAATGGTTTTGAAGCAAATACTTTTAAAACTTAGTTTAGCTTTTGAGTCTCCTGGGATCATGTTATAGGTTTGTATACTTCTGTGGCACATTTTGCATATTGTTAGGAGCTCAGCTATTGGAATTGCAGAAACACACATTGAAAAAATAGCCATAACTGCACATACTAAACTAGAAGTCATATCTGAGTAGAGTTGAAAGATTTCTTCCAAATATTGATGAAACGAAAATTATATAAATTTGACTTTAGACTTTAGAGATATCACAATCACAATCCCAATCCTAATAACACTTTATTAGCCAAGTATGTTTTGCAACATACGAGGAATTTCATTTGCCATACAGTCATACAAATAAAAAGAACACACAAAACACATTTTAACATAAACATCCACCACATTCCTCACTGTGATGGAAGGTGAAAAATAGTGCGTAAACAGCCCCAATGGCTCATTGAGTCCGTGCCAACTGGCGATCACCCCGTACACCTGCTATATCTTACATGCTAGGGACAATTTACAATTTTACCAAGGCCAATTAACCTACAAACCTGTACTTACGGGAGAAATCCCACACCATCACATGGAAACATACAAACCCTGTACAGACAACATACATAATCAGGAACAAACCTGGGTCTCTGGCACTGTAAGGCAGCAACTCTACCACTGTGCCACTGTGCCTTTGTAAAAATAATGCAAAAATTAATTTAAAAGTAATCATTGCTTTGTCATTACTATTTAAACAGGAGACTACTTTCTTATAATGTAAAGTGGCAATGTGAATCAAAAGGATGGTCTGGAAGACATATGTCAAGCTTGCCTGCACATGTCAGGGCACAGAATGGAAGAATTGGGACACAACTAGTTATAGATTTATAGGTGCTGGAATTGTGAGCAAAACAAAACTGCTGGAGGAGCTCAATGGGCCAGGCAGCATCGGTGGAGGGAAATGGATAGCTTTCTCTCTCCCATGACTCTAAGTCTGAAGAAAGGTTTCAACCTGAAACATCACCTATTCCTGTTCTCCAGATATGTTACCTGACCCAGTGTGTTACTCCAGCATTCTATGTCTATCTTCAGACAGATGACGTTTCGGAAAGGGACAGAATCCTTGGAATCCTTTTCAAAGAACTGGGACATTATGCATGCAACCTAGGATGCATTTGGGTATTATGAGTAATTCTGATACCATACCATTTACAGAATCGCAGAGAATGCAGAAGAGATGCACCAGGCTTGGAGGACTGTAGTTATGGGGAGAGCTTGGATAGGTTGTGCTTGATTTTACTTTGGAGTCACGTGAGTGACTAAAATGGAGAAAGTTTAAAAATCGCGGGTAAACCGGGGTGGAGAAGAGTCGGGACAGGAGATTATTGCGGAGCTGGTTCCGATACCGGTGGCCGTTGAAATACCCGTTAGTGAGCCTTTGCTTGCTCCACAAACAGAAACTTTGGAGGAAAACCCAGTGCCTAAAAACAGTAAAAGAAAATCTGAAAGGCCTGAGGTTTCTGATGAATCTGATTCAGAAGGTCCTCCAGAAATAAAAGCCTTATGGCTCAGAATGGATCAAATGGAGAAAATGCTCAAACAATAATCAACCAAGGGTCTAAAAACCCAGCATATTCCCAGGCAGCCCCTGAGGTGGTGAGGCTATGGAAGAAAACCTGGCGGCCAACATTAATTATATGGTCCCTCACCCGCTTCAATAAGCTGTTATGGTTGAAACAGCAAATTTGCATAAATGGTATGTTAGCATTCATAGCGAAAGGATTTGAGTATAGGAGCAGGGAGATTCTACTGTAGTTGTACAGGGCTTTGGTGAGGCCACACCTGGAGTATTGCATACAGTTTTGGTCTCCAAATCTGAGGAAAGACATCCTTGCCATAGAGGGGGTACAGAGAAGATTCACCAGACTGATTCCTGGGATGTCAGGACTTTCATATGAGGAAAGATTGGATAGACTCGGCTTGTACTCGCTGGAATTTAGAAGATTGAGGGGGGATCTTATAGAAACTTACAAAATTCTTAAGGGGTTGGACAAGCTAGATGCTGGAAGATTGTTCCCGATGTTGGGGGAGTCCAGAACAAGGGATCACAGTCTAAGGATAAGGGGGAATTCCTTTAGGACCGAGATGAGGAAAACATTCTTTACACAGAGAGTGGTGAGTCTGTGGAATTTTCTGCCACAGAAGGTAGTTGAGGCTAGTCCATTGGCTATATTTAAGAGGGCGTTAGATGTGGCACTTGTGGCTAAAGGGATCAGGGGGTATGGAAAGAAGGCAGGTACGGGATACTGAGTTGGATGATCAGCCATGATCACATTGAATGGCGGTGCAGGCTCGAAGGGCCTAATGGACTACTCCTGCACCAATTTTTCTATGTTTCTATGTTTCTATATCATGAATGTGGTGCCAGTTTGAATTGGGAATTTGAAACTCCAGTGCCCGGGATTGGGCTGGAGGAAGTCTCCTTTGAGCAAGTCTCAGGAGTACCAGGGCTGTATGAGACTGATCCTGAAGGTGGTGATTTCGGTCAGGAGCACCCACCACAATACAAATATGTTGATCCAGGTGTGCCTGATGTGGCACAAAGTTTTGCTATACCTGGAGGAGGCAGTGAGGCCATGGAAGAAAACCTGGCAGCCAACATTAATTATATGGTCTCTCACCCGCTTCAATAAGCTGTTATGGTTGAAACAGCAAATTTGTATAAAACACCTATTAATTGTACCTCACTGAAGGTACCTACGGTGAATCCGGCTATTTGGGCGCCAATGTCATCAATGATGCGGGCACAGGAAATACGATTTCAAAGAATCCTCAAACTGATTTTGGCTGGCATCACTGCCTTTGGAAGGCAAGTGGAAGGTTGTGGAATGACCAAAGTTCAGAAGGATATGTTGGCATTGTTCTGCAACTCATTTTTTGAGATAAATTGTATGAGGAAGAATGCCATTCGGCCCATTTTACATCCAAGATTTGCAGGGTTATGCAGATCAAGCAATGTTCAAGCTCCTGGTTATTTGTTCGGAGAAAATCTGTCTAAACAAATTAAAGAAATTGATGAAGAGGCAAAAACTATTGGCCTCATGAAACCCTTAATGTTTGGCCAGAGAAGGGCCGGTCAAATGAGAAGGGGATTTGATTTTGGAGCTGGAACAAGCCGAGGCAGGAGTATGGTAAGGAAGAATTACCAGCCAGCACAGCCGAATGTTCACCCATATGTTGGGAGAAGGAGACCACTACGTCCGGTTGGAGAGGTACAAAAACTTTATCCTATTAAAGAAGAATCTTTGGATGAACCTCAGATTGGTGGTAGACTCCAAATGTTTTATAATGAATGGGACAGTATAACATCTGATCGTGTTATATTAGATACTGTTTTAGGATCTACCATTGATTTTGTAGAAGGTATGGATCCACCAGGACAGAATAAGCCCAATCGTACTTTGATGTTTTCTGTATTTGAAAAAATTCAAATTGATAAAGAGGTTAAGAATTTGTGTAGAAAATGAGTTTTCGAGAAAACAGGTGAGGATCCACAACAATTTGTGTCAAATATTTTCCCCAGACCAAAGAAAGATGGGGGTTGTAGAATCATTTTAGATCTCACACAATTGAATACATTTGTCCAGTATAAACATTTTAAAATGGACACCTTCAACACTGCAATGCAGCTGGTATCAACAGGTTGTTACATGGCTACAATAGATTTGAAGGATGCCTATTATTCAGTTCCAATTCATCGTCACTTCCGCAGGTATTTAAAATTTAAGTGGATGGGACAGCTGTGGCAATACAAAGCATTACCTAATGGATTAAGCTCAGCGCCTAGACTGTTCACTAAATTGTTGAAACCAGCACTTGCACTGCTAAGGATACAAAAACACATCGTTATGGCTTATCTAGATGACATTTTAATTGTCAATACTAATCAGGAGTCAGCTGAAAAATCAGTCTCAGCAACTACAAGTCTGTTTGAAAGGCTGGGGTTCCGGATTCATCCAACAAAATCTAAGTTACAGCCATCCCAAACCATTGAATAGCTGGGGTTTGTGATTAATTCAGTTACCATTTAAAGTAACTTTACCAATAGATAAGGTTATTGATATGACAAATGTGTGTCAGTGCCTGATTAACAAATCTTATCCCTCCATCCGAGAAGTTGCTAAGGTTATTGGGAAGTTAGTAGCAGCATTCCCAGCAGTAGAATTTGGTCCACTGCATTACCAAAATCTTCAAAGGGCAAAAACTCAAGAGCTTATACAGCGAGCAGGCCATTTTGATAGGCCCATTCAATTGCCAAAGGAAGCCTTATCAGAATTGCATTGGTGGATTGAGAATGTTCCACAAGCTGTTAAGAACATTTTAGTTCAGCAGCCAGTAGTGTTTTTGCAAACTGATGCAAGTTCTCTCGGATGGAGTGCTACGGATAATGAGACCAGCTGTGGGGGCAGATGAACTGTCCAAGAGGATTTATTGCTCCAAACATATAGTATAAATTATTTGGAGTTACTGGGAGCATTTTATGGATTAAAAGCTTATTGTCCTACTATGAAGGACTTGCTTGTCCAAATACAAATAGACAATCCCACAGCTGTGGCATATATCAATCACATGGGTGGAGTAAGATCAATATCATGTGATCATCTGGTAAACCAGATGTGGCATTGGTGTATTGGTAAAAATATTTGGTTTTCAGCTATTTATCTCCCAGAGAGAGACAATATTGTGGCAGACAAAAGATCATGAAAATTTAAAGACAGTACAGAATGGATGTTAAATCCACAACATTTCAAAAATATTGTCAGTCGGTATGGAGTGCCGGACATTGATCTGTTTGCATCTAGATTAAATCACCAATTGCCCAAATACGTGTCTTGGGAACATGATCCAGGGGCAGTAGCGGTGAATGCTTTCTTGCTACACTGGGGGAATACGTTCTTTTATGCTTTTCCCCCATTCTGTCTGATTGGGCAATGTCTCAAGAAAATAGCGCAAGACGCTGACAAAGGCATTTTGGTGGTGCCTTATTGGCCTACACAATCGTGGTTCCCATTGATGCTAAAAATGATTATTGAACCATGTATGACGATTCCTAGTTGCGACAATTTGTTGACACAACCAGTAACAAAAGAAGTTCATCCATTGCATGATCATATGAATTTGTTAATCTGCAGGTTCTGACCAGACCATTGCAAGAGTTTGGACTGTCGGACAGGACCATGGATGTTATAGGTGCAGCTTGGAGAAATAGCACTAAAAAACAATATATGTCGCATATAAGGAAATGGGAAGCCTTTTGTAGACAGTCAAAGATATCCTATCATACTGCGAACATTTCAAATGTATTGGAGTTCCTTGCTGGGTTACATTTTGATGAGCACTTGAGTTATAGTGCCATTAATTGTGCTCGTAGTGCTTTGTCGTCCTACTTAGGACAAATTTATGATCGAGACTCAGTTGGGTCTCACCCATTAGTATCCCGAATCATTTTGGATGTTAGCATTGTTCTCACTTTGCTTAGGCAATGGACTCCAATTACTTCAATGTCTTTGCAGAGGTTAACATTCAAGGTAGTAATGTTAATGGCATTAGTATCAGCTCAAAGAGTACAAACTTTGTAATTGTTACGGCTAGATTGCATGCATGTGGCTTCAGATAACATTGTGTTTTATGTTTATGATCTGATCAAACAAAGCAGATCGGGGAAAACTGGAGCTAAGGTAATGTTTAAAGCATATCCTATCGATGAAACATTGTGTGTAGTAAGCATTTAACTCAATACATTGAAGTAACCAAAAATCCCAGAGGTTCTGAGGAAGCGTTATTGATAACGCACAAAAAACCACATACAAAAGTTTCAGTTCAAACCATTTCTAGATGGTTAAAACAGGTTTTGGATCTAGCAGGAATAGACACTGATGTGTTTAAATCTCATTCCACTAGGGCTGCAGCTACGTCCGCGGCGTAGGTAAAGGACGTACCACTCGATCAAATTTTAGAGGCCGCAGGGTGGTGTAAAGAAGAAACTTTTTCAAAGTTCTATGATAAACCTGTTGTCACGGTGCCAGGATTTGGACACGCAGTGCTGGGTTCTCTTTAAATGCTTGCTTTGTTTTATATTATCGATTTATATTATTGATTTATGTTATCATTTGATATCATTATCATTTTTCTTTTGTAAAACTTTCCCCTACGATAGAGGGGTTAGTATTTTTATGATTAAAAGACTTATTACATAAATTGAAACAATGTTTTAAAATACTATTTACTCACTACTGTATTTTCTAAACAGAGTGTCATATGGAATGAATCTACGACATGAAAAACACAGAGCTTTAAAATCTTCACATAGTCACTCACTTGACTCTGAAATAAAATAGTAAGATTAAAAGAAAACTTACCTGTTCGAAGTTTGATCTTTATTTTATGAGGCGTTACGATGAGGGATTACGTGCCCTCCGCTCCCAACCCTCATAATATAAATGATCATCTGGTAGTTCTAGTCTAAGTTGGGCCTTACTATCTTACTCCCGCCATTGGTTCTGTGTTTTTCATGCCGCTGCTTTGAAGTATGCCGATCAAGCGCCAGGCGGGGCTTCTTCACGTAATCCCTCATCGTAACTCCTCATAAAATAAAGATCAAACTTCGAGCAAGTAAGTTCTCATTTAATCTTACTATTTCCCTGGATGAATGAGGGTGAGGGGGTGACCTGGTAGAACTATGTAGATTATGATAGGTATAGATATAGTGAAAAGGTAAAATCTTTTTCCAAGGTGGAGCGTCATGAGTCTTTAATTGTCAATGTACTGATAATGGGACATTCAATTTATACTTGGAGCAACATCCCAGGCCTGTAACATAATGCACATAATCCAATACACAACACACAATACAATGCAAAGAATATCAATAACAACATGGCATAGATTCACATTGAGAGGAAGCAGTTTCAAAGGAGATCTGACGGGAACATTTATTTACACAAAGAGTGGTTGATATCTGGAACGTGCTGTCAGAGGAAGCAGTGAAATCAGTAAAATTACTGTGTGGAAGAAGCAATGAGCCTCTTAAATAGGCAAAGCACGGAATAATATGGTCCAAGTGCAGGCAAAGGGGATTTGTGTAGATTAACATAATGGGCTAAAGGGCTGTGCTGTATGCTTCTAAAACTTTATCCCAGTATTGATGTTTGCTTCATAGCTAAGCTATTTATTCCAAAAACACGTCCCTGCTATTACATGTAGATTTTTCTTTAAATACCCATTCAATTACCGTTTAATTACAGCCAGACTTTCCAGACTTTGCCAAAAAGAAATGTGTCTAATTTATTTATTTTCATGTTATCAATTTGTCGACCAAGTAATCTTCTCTTGCCCTTGAAAGTCCTTTGTATAGCTTTGACCATTCTACGCAATCATTCTACACTCCCCAAGGGAAAACCGCCCGAGGTTTTTGAATCTCTCTTTGTAAAACAGTCTGAGTTTTCATTGTGGCAATGTGTAAATCCGGCAATGGTGGTTTAGCTTCCATTCTACCCTCTCACTATTTCCAAATAAAAAGTAAAGGCACATCAACTAGTGCTGCTTGACCACTACCCTTCCTCCTCATCACCACCACTTTAAAAGTGATAATTACCTCAATGTTTTCCTACTCATTACAGATCCTGATGCTTTTATATCTTTCCATTGTTCCAATTGCCACGATAAAGTGCTCAAAACTGCATACGAGACTTCCATTATGAGTTAACCCATGCTTCTGGTGGGTGGTTTGAAGTACGAACATCAATCTGAATAAGAGTCTTGACCTAAGACGTGACCCATTCCTTGTCTCCAGAGATGCTGTCTTTCCTGTTGAATTACTTCAGCATTTTGTGTCTATCTTTGGCATAAACCAGCATCTGCAATTCCTTCCCAAACTGTTTGAAATGATTTAAGGTTATAAATCCATTGAAAATGAAAATGATCATAACAATTTATTTCAATATTGAAAATATTTTAACAAACAATGCTTAGGAAGTTAGCATTAATAATATTCTTATTTCAGTGCCAGATTTTTGGATCTAATATTTACACTTATCAAGCACTGGTCCCAAATCTTTCCTTTAAATTTAAATTTAAGAACATAGTACATTGGACAGTACGGCTCAGAAAAGGCCTCTTGGCCTGACATGCCTGCACCGACCATGCTTCCAATCTAATCACAACTACCTGCACATGGTCCATATTCCTCTATACCCTGCCTGTTCATGTTTACGAGACATTTAAACAAACATGTCACTATTGTATCTGCTTCTATCACAGCTCTGCAGTGTTCTAAAAACATACCACCCTGTATAAATATGAACTTGATCCATGAGTTCCATGACCTCTCAATTTACCCCCTCTCTAGTTAAACCTATGCCCTCTAGTATTTGATATTTTCACCCTGGGAAAAATACATAACCTATCAACTTTATCTTTGTCTCTAATAAATATACTTCTATCAGGTCACACTTCAGTTTTCTATACTACAGAGGAAACAATTAAAGTTGCTCAGCCTCTCCTCCAATCAAGAGAAGATTTTGCACTTCTGCACAGTCACTAAAGCCTCAGAATATAAAAATAAATTCCATGAACATTTGAAAGAACATGTATATTTTCTTTAAATCGTTTTTTCATTTTCTTCCATGACTGCTTCACAAATGCCTGTGGTAGCATTTTATTGATCCCCATTCAGATCCGCATCTATCATACAATTTTACTTCGGAGTCACGTGAGCCAGAGCACATGCGCGTCATTACGTCAGATACATGGCGCACCGACGAGCTGGAGAGTGCAGCTCCACCAGCGGTACGTTATAAACCCGCAGGTAAGTGCTTTAAAACTTTACTGCGGTTTACTTGGGTTCCGTAAAGCTGGTTGCAGGAACCAGCAGGAACGATTTCAGAATGGAAAAAGTAACAAAAAGTAAGGCTTCATAGAAAAAATGCTCAACCATGAGGTGTTCCAGCCGGGGTTTTATACCCCCAGGGTTCACCAGTAGCTCTCAGCAGCAATCTCAAGCAGAGGTCCGTATAGCGAAGAGCTAGACAGGCAGGAAGAACCATATGCCTACGAGTCTGCATGGGGACCCATACCAGCAGCGCCATGTGAAGGGCTGCATGATACCTCCCTTGGGCAGGGCAGTATGACTCTAGAGGTTGGTGGTACTGCAGAAGAGCATACACCAAATCACATGAGCTATGTTCCAGGTGTGCCGAATGTGGCAAGCAAATTTGCCATACCGGCTGGAACTGGTGAGGAGATGGATGAAAACCTGGCCAGCAATGTCAACTATATGTAGGTATGTTACAAAACTTACCTTTACCGGCGCTGCACTTCTGCCGCTCCCCGTGTGCGCGACTTTCGCGCCTTGCAGAGGGGGGCGGGCTTAAAGTGCCGTTTTTCCACAGGCAGGACAAATCGATGAATGTCGGGCGATTTGGTTGCTGAAGAAAAATCGCTCCGACATTTCATCAATGGTGGTATTTTTAAATTACTCTAAATTATTTATTAACTAGAGTAATTTAAAAATCACCTTCAAAAGCCGTGACCGCAGACAACCGGAAGCATTTTGCGTAGGGAAGAAAAAAAGGTAAATAGTTTATTTTTATATTAAAAGTTGGTTTTTCGGGAGGCATTAATAATATTTTTATGTTGCGAAACCTAAAATGTCCCCAAAAAATGTATGAACCCCCAGTATTTTTCCCCCCGACTTCACTGCTAACCGCAACGTTCCAATCCACCGCATTCCGCTAAAACCCACTCGCTAGTTGATTTAAATGGCCATTAATTTACAGGCATAAAACACTAAAATCCTTCCATTTGGCCCAGAAATTCATGAAAATTAGATTAAAAAATTATGTTATATTGTGGATTATTGTGTGAATGTTATTTGGACACTTAGGCAATTTTAAAAAAGTTTATCTTTTCTTAAGAAATTGATAGATGTTTAGATCTACTCATTGAATTTTGTAATTAGCTACAATTAGATAACTAACTAATTATATGCTTTAATTTCAGGTCATCCAAGTAAGATTGTTTAATATTTGTTTCAGAATGCTTCAATCTATAATAACTGAAAATTTCATTGAGTTCTCTTACTTTTTAAGAATGTTATGGATTTAACTTTTCACAGCTTTTTAGTTGTCAATTGAAAGGCAATGGGAAGCAAGATGCTCATTTCCGAGTATGAAAATGGCCATAACTTTCTTAATACTGAAGATATGAAAGTAAATTAGGTGTCAAATTAAACTTCTTTTTATGCTTTATCTGATGGGATAAATTGCAGACTTGATTTTTAAAATGTCAAAATTTTGTAACATTGCTACTATATGGCCTCTCACCAGCTTCAGGACTCCATAATGGAGGAAACTTTGCAAATAAATCAGACACCTGTTAACTGTGCGTCACTCAAAGTGCCCACAGTGAACCGTGCCATCTGGTGGCAAATGAGCGCAACCATGTGGACGCACGAGTTGAGGCTACAGATAGTCCTCAAACTGGTTGGAGCAGGAATAACGGCGTTTGGGCGAATGGTACAAAGGACACCACTATCAAATACACAGCAGGATATGCTGGCCCTGCTGTGTAATGCCCATTTTGAAATTAATTGGGTAGCCATCAAGCCGACGCTCAACCCACGGTTCGCGGCCTTGTGCAGATCCTTCAATATCCAGACACCAAACTTGCTATTTGGGGAGGATCTGGCGAAACAAGTGAAAGACCTGGATGATGAGGCAAAAACAATGGACCTCATCGAAACTCATCCCGGAAGCAGGATGCCGCCTCGCAAACCATACTTTTTCAGACAGGCTACAGACGCTGGAGCAGGTCAAGGACCAAGCCGGGGGATTCCAGCTACACGCCATTGGCACGCAACAATGCACACCCCCAACAGGGCCAGGAAACCAAGGAATCCAGCAACTATGGAGGTACGAGTAACTGGACTAGTCCAGGATATATCCTCTAGAGATCAGTCACTGGTCGGGGGTAGGTTGCAATTGTTCTATGATGAATGGTGCTGCAAAACATCAGATCTATTCATACTGGACAGTATTCGGGGGTCTTGAAATCTCGGAAATACATCCACCCGTACAAAATACACCTAGTCGGGTAGCGTTTTTTTTCAACACCAGAAACTCTACAGGTGAATGATGAAATTGGAATATTATTCCAAAAAGGGGTAATTGAAAGAACAGCATATCTGTCTCAACAATTTGTGTCCAATATATTCCCCAGGCAAAAGAAGGATGGTGGGTGTTGAGTCATTCTGGACCTAACCCGACTTAACTCTTATGTCCAGTATAAACATTTAAAAATGGAAACTTTCAGTACTGCTAAACAACTGGTATCAAAAGGGTGTTATATGACAACCATAAATCTGAAAGATGCATATTATTCAGTATCAATTCATCACCAATACCGTAGATACTTGAAATTTAGTTGGATGAGACAATGGCAATAGCTGTGGCAATTTAAAGCTTTGCCCAATGGGTTAACCTCAGCCCTAGGTTATTTACAAAATTGTTGAAACCAGTATTAGGGCTACTCCGTACTCAGAATCACATTGTAATGGCATACTTGAATGATGTTCTGATCATAGGCAAAACACAGGAAGCAGCTGAGGAATCGGCTTCAGTTACCAAACACCTGTTTGAGAGGTTAGGTTTCCTCATCCATCCAACTAAATCCAAATTGGTACTATCTAGAATGATTGACTATTTGGGGTTCATCATTGATTCAACTAACATGTCAGTGACTTTTCCTATGGCCAGAACTGTAGAAATTATGGAGGCCTGTAGCAATCTGGTAGATGAACAACAACCCTCCATCCGACGAGTAGCCAGTGTTACTGGTAAATTAGTGGTGGTTTTCCTCGAGTGCAGTTCGGACCTTTGCACTATCAGAATGTGCAACGAGCTAAGAACACTGAAAGAACATGCAGGTCATTTCGATAGACCAATGCAGTTGCCAGCCGAAGCTATCGCCGAGTTGCAATGGAGTATAGTAAGATTAAACGAGAACTTACCAGTTTGAAGTTTGATCTTTATTTTATGAGGAGTCGAGTTGAGGGACTACGTGAAGAACCCCGTACAGCCGTTCGTGCGTCAATCTTCAAAGCAACGGTGTGAAATCACAGCAAACCGAAGTATAGTGTAAGATAAAGACTAGAACTACCAGATGAAATCTATGAGGGCTGGGAGCGGAGGGCACGTAGTCCCTCAACTCGACTCCTCATAAAATAAAGATCAAACTTCAAACTGGTAAGTTCTCGTTTAATCTTACTATTTTACTTCGGAGTCACGTGAGTGACTACGTGAAGACTTCAAAGCTCTGTGATTTCATGCCGTGTGAAACGAGGATACACAACCACAGCTGCTTCATTGACAAATGAAGGGAAAACATTCATAATGCATACAGTCATAACATAGATGTAAAACATGCCGATGCTGTTTAAATGAAACAATAATATTTCCATCTCTCACCCAGATGGAACATATAACCAGAACATAAATAGAGTTAACAATACTCCTGGTTCAGCAATGGGTCATTACAGATGTGTGGAGATTCATTCGATGGACCATACTCCAGCCGCAACAATGCGACCCAGCGGAACATAAATACCCTTGCTGCTGATGTTGTAGCAGCCCTGGTGGAATGAGATCTGGAAACAGAATCCATTAGTGCATAACACAACTCCGTTTTCCTCATCTGGAATGCCATGAACAATACGTTCTCCCAAATTCTTTGTGACTAACAACATTGCTAGTTCAGAACTCCAAGGCTCCTGATGACCTTGACATATTGTTGTATACATGTGTGCTTACCTTATCAAAGGTCCCCTGGTATGCCTGTGACTATTTTGAGACCTGACCCCCTTCTGGTCTGCTCAAGTATTTATAACATATTATATATTATAATTTACAGACATTATCATCCTGTACCATCACAATTATTTTGCGACAACCTGCTGCACTAAACCAGTGCCAGAAGGATAACTACCTAATAAACTCCAGCCAAATTTAAGGATATAGTTGCTGCCTCCTGGTGAAATAGTGTTCACAGATATCAACATCGCATATGGCATTATACTGGTCCTGGGACCTATGTTGAAACTATCCTACCCCTTGATAACCGGTGTGGACCCGACAGCGAGTCTTGTTCGTTACAGCCAATTCAATGAGGAAGCTCATTGAGCCAATTAATGGCCGTATTACTCTATAATTAACAGACAATCATTTAGCATGAACTCGAAACATTAGCAATCAATACCATTTTTCATGGAACATTAGCATAACAAACTCTTTCATCTCCTGGAAAAGAAAATATAGCCGTTTGGTGCTATGCAAACTCTTTGAACACATAGAAGGATAGATGTAACAACCCAAACCTTAGGACAGTTTGTTAGACCTGCAGAACATAAATTTGAGTTTATCATGAAACATCTGATTTCCGAAGCCTCAGGCTGAACAAGCAAATTCAAGTTTAAAATAACCAATAAGGTTATATAATTATTTGCAACAAATCGGGAATCAATTTGCATAATCACACAATAAGAACTTAAAGCCTCTTAATGACTTTATTTGAAACCTCGAGTGATGAGACAAAATGGAGGTAGCCATAAAAGACCCACCTGCTCCTTTTTGGCGAGAATGTATCTTTTGCCACTGCTATGCCAACTATTTTGCAACCAGTGAAATAAACATGAAACCAACATACATATGTATACACATATATTCATATTAGGTGTTCCATTGAACCAGAATTTCATAATACAGTGCGATTCAACACCAACTCTGTGTTGCCATTACCCACACTTGATGATTCTCCTGTGGCAACAAAATTATGTAACCATTCCAGTGATTCTTTAACCGATTGCACCCTCGTGACTAACATATGCCATCATCACAATGCATCAACCTGAACATGAGCATGACAATATGCTTATTTGTCCAATCACTCTATAGCCCATACAATGCCCGTAGAGTCTATAAATAGTTGATACTAATAACAGAACTTTTTGGGCAAGTCATGCAAATCTGTTCCATCTCCAAACTCGAGATGATCTTTCAGCTACTTGGTAACTACCTTAAATAGCAACTGTGGCCCGATTTCCGAGCCAGTCTAACAAGACAATCTTGGTCCTTATACTGAACCTGTGCAATTCTAACCTGCTTGAAACCCAATATTGTACATTTTACATTTACCGTTCAAAGTAGCTGATAATGTCTCAATCATTTGTACTGTATAACTAAGTATACACCTTACCAAACTGCAAGTGGTCCCTTAATTGTAGAGTAGCACAAGTCCAGTGCGTGGAACCTCTGGCCAGCTTTCATGCTGCCAGCAACTTCAGTGAACCGCTACTGCCAAAAAAGACATGGGATGCATTGCTGCCAGAACTATGAAACCTTGCTTGTTCCAATAGCTTGTGCTTCACCCTCCAGGTTACACCTATGGAAAAGTCTTACCTGAATAGAGGATTCGGCAGCCAAATGTAATGTCCCCCTGAGAGCGGTGTTCACTGCATATTGTGTTTGGGATGGTAACTTTCTTGTCAGGCATAGACCTCTGGCACATGCCCCGATCTCTTGGGCATGCTCTATGGCTATACCCTCAGACTCGGCGTTAAACTATACCAATCCCACATGCTCACCTCTTACATGAGGGAGCCATAAAGCAGGCCTGCTACACAGCTCTGCTGACACCATTTCCCATTTAGGCCATTAGCACCAATTTGCAATAGAATAAAAGGTTTACCTAACAACTACTAGAGCAGTAATGAACACTGTTTGTCCATCATCGTGACATTATTAATTTCAGCTGGTGTTAACAATGACCTAGATGGCACTTACTAATCAACCATTTAACAAAATAATTGTTGCACTACTTACACACCTGAATTGCATCTATGCACTTAACAATTAGTCCAACGACTAGAACTGTTTTATACCAACAACTGTTACCAAAGTCTTATTGACTGCAATCTGTTGCCCAGGCCGGCATCATGGCCAATTGAATACCTAAAAGCAAATCCCAACATCCTACAAATCTATTTGATAGGACTTAATCTAACTGGATAGAGGAGCCCAATTTCTCAAATATAGTTTGAGACTAGACAGCGGATTTTAGCACAAGCACGTTTAAACTGTGTATAGTTTTCTTTGAATACTTTTGTCATCATTCTGTTATATTGCCTTATCCTAACAATGCCTCCTCATCCCCCATGATCACTGTGAATGGGAATACCCTACTAAACTGCTATCCCCATAAAGCAGCCCTAACAAGGTACCCCTAGTGCCCATGAAGCAGCCCTGAACAAAGTAGCTGCTGGCCCGGACTTTCCCATAGCCCAGTATTTGCCATAGATTTGGCATTCTCATCAAGCAGCCCTGAGCAAAGGTGCTGCTGGCATAACCTCTCCAATAGGCTAGCCTACCATAACTTGGCATTCCCTTAGAGCAGTCCTGAGCAAAGGTACTGCTGGCACCGCCTCTGCAATAGGCTAGCCTGCCATAGTTTGGTATCCCCATGAGCAGCCCTGAGCAAAGGTGCTGCTGGCACAGCCTCTCCAATAGGCTAGCCTGCCATAGCTTGGCATCCCCATGAGCAGTCCTGAGCAAAGGTACTGCTGGCACAGCCTCTCCATCAGGCGAGCCTACCATAGCTTGGCATCCCCATTAGCAGTCCTAAACAAAGGTACTGCTGACACAGCCTTTCCCATAGGCTGGCACTGCCATAACTTGACATTCCCATGAAGCAGCCCTACCCAAAAGTGCTGCTCTCTAAATTAATTCCTAGAGGTGAAATCTCCCAACTTTCCCAATTGTACTGACTATTTTGTCAGTTGTCCCCATATCCTGGGGATTACTGTAGCTTGAGAACCCCATAGGTGAATTTCCCCTCACCAGGAATCCATATAAATATAATATATATATATAAATAGATACTCACGGTACCCTCATGGCACGCAGGCTAATGATTTATGTGAATTAACCCCATTACCTAGGGACTACTGTGGTCTGGGAACCACACATATACCTGGGTTTCCCCTGCACCGGGAACCCAGCTTAACCGTTTAGGTTAGTTTTAACCCCATGTCCTGGGGACTACTGCGGTCTAGAACCGCATATGCTTGGGTTTCCCCTCCCCGGGAACCCAGGCTGACCGTTCAGGTCCGTTAAGCCCCATCCCCTGGGGACTACTGCGGTCTAAAACCGCACTTATCCTCGGGTTTCCCCTCCACCGGGAACCCAGGCAGACCGTTCAGGTCCGTTAAGCCCCATCCCCTAGGGACTACTGCGGTCTAAAACCGCACTATTCTCGGGTTTCCCCTACCCGGGAACCCAACCTGTGGAGTCACTGACCGCGTTATCAGTGACTCCGATCGCGAACCCGACTTTCCCAGCTCTCCGCTTCCGCGGTCGGACCAGGGTTTCCCCCCCCAAAGCCCTCGGCTGGTTCCCTTGTCGGCTATCGCGAACATCCACTGCAGAAACCCCGGAGGTTCCTGCAGAGACCTAGAACAGGTAAGAAAAATAGCACTTACCTGCAACTTTTTTAGACTTACCATGGAGGAGCTGCGCTGCTCCACAGCTGTCTGCACGAAAAACGTCTGACGCAATGACGCACGAACGGCTGTACGGGGTTCTTCACGTAGTCACTCACGTGACTCCGAAGTAAAATAACTAATGTCTCACAATGTACTAGAAACATTCTGACTCAACAACTTTCAGTTATTTTACAAACTGATGTGAGTACTTCAGGGTGGGGAGCCACTGATACCGAGTCTAGCTGTAGTAGCAGATGGAGTGTTCAAGAGGCATTAATCCTGCAGAGACATGGGATAAACTACTTAGAATTGCTGGGTGCATTCTATGGCCTAAAAGCATACTGTTCAACAATGCATGATTTACATGTTCAGCACCAGATTGACAATACCACAGCTGTTACATATATCAATCACATGGGAGGAATTAGGTCAGTATCATGTGATAGTCTGGCTTACCTCATTTGGAACTGGTGCATTACAAGAAACATCTGGGTCTCAGCTATCTACCTACCAGGTAGAGATAACGTGGTGACAGACACCACGTAAATTTAATGACAACACAGAATGGATGCTGAATCCAAAAACTTTCAAAATGATTGTCAGCCAGTATGGATTGCTATGGATGCATAGATCTGTTTGCATTCAGGTTAAATCACCAGTTACCTAAATACGTCTCATGGGAACTGGATCCAGGGGCAGTAGCGGTGGATGCATTCTCGCTACATTGGGGACGTACGTTCTATTACACTTTTCCCCCATTCAGCTTCATCAGCCAATGACTCACCAAAATAGAGCAGGACTCCGCTTCAGTCGTTTTGGTAGTTCCAGACTGGCCCACACAGCCAAGGTTCCCATTGGTTCTGAGACTGATGAAACAGCCATTCATGACTATCCCAAAATGCAGCAACTTGTTGGTTCACCCTGTGACAGGAGAGAGTCACCCTTTACATGATCATATTGATCTGTTGATTTTCAGATTCTGACCAGACCGTTCCAGGGGCTCGGACTATCGAGTAGGACCGTGGATGTGATTACTGTGGCCTGGAGAGATAGTACTAAAAAGCAATATGTATCTCATATTAAGAAATGGGAGATGTTCTGTTTACAGTCAAATATATCTTATCATACTGCAGGCATACCTGATGCATTGGAGTTCCTTGCTACATTGCATTTTGACGAGCAATTGAGCTATAGTGCCATTAATAGTGCTCGAAGTGCTTTGTCCTCCTATTTAGGGCAAGGGTTGGGACAACACTCTGTCAGATCTCATCCATTGGTGTCCTGATACATGATAGGTATTTTTTAACAAAAACCCTCCCAGACCTAGATATACGGAAATCTGGGATGTGAGCATAGTTCTCACACTGCTTTGGCAATGGGCTCCAATTACATCTCTGTCTTTCAAGAAGTTAACGTTCAAAGTGGTCATGCTCATGGCGCTAGTGTCAGCACAACAGGACCAGACATTGCAAAAGCTACGACTGGACAGCATGTGTTCTTCTGTAGAAATATTACGTTTTATGTATATGATCTAATCAAACAAAGCAGGCCAGAGATGGCTGGAACCAAAATAAACTTTAAAGCATACCCCATTGACTTGAGGCTATGTGTAGTTATGCACCTGAGTCAATATATTCAGGTCACCAAGAGTCTCAGAGGCTCTGAAACAGCGATGCTCATCAGCCACAAAAAAACTCATAGAAATGGTGTCAGTACAAACTATTTCTAGGTGGCTGAAACAGGTTTTGGATTGTGCTGGAGTAGACACTGATGTGTTTAAATCTCACTCCACCAGGGCGGCGTCAACATCTGCAGCGAAGGCCGCAGGATGGTCCAGTGATGGAACCTTTTCAAGATTTTATGATAAACCTGTCCTCGCAGTGGAAGGATTTGGGCATGCTGTTTGGGTTCTGTTTTGAGTTCTCCTTTGTAATTTCCCCCTGGGAGAGAGGGGTTATTACTGTGCTTTTATTATTTAAAACGTTCATTGTATAATTTAAACAATGTTCAATACATTATTTGTTTATCCTGTGTCAACCGAATCAGTGTGCCGTATGGAACTGGATCTACGGCATGAAATCACAGAGCTTTGAAATCTTCACGGAATCACTCCGTGACTCCAAAGTAAAATAGTAAGATTAAACGAGAACTTACAAGTTTGAAGTTTGATCTTTATTTTATGAGGAGTTACGGTGAGCGATTACGTGCCCCTCACTCCCGGCCCTCATAATCGCAAAGATCATCTGGTAGTTTTAGTCTTCTGAGCCTTACTCTATGACTTCGACTGTAGTTACTGTGATTTCACGCCGCTGCTTTGAAGATTGACGCGCATGTGCATGGCGCGGCTTCTTCACGTAATCGCTCATAAAATAAAGATCAAACTTCAAACTGGTAAGATCTTGTTTAATCTTACTATTTTAATTTATTGCCCTGCTCTCAAATTTTACACCTATTTTACAAATCTTTTTGTTGATAGTCATTTCAACCATATGGTGTTTAGTTTACTTAACTTTGCCATTCCACGGACCATGATCTCTATTCATGCTTTAATTCCCTCTTTGTCAGCTCTTCATTAATATGAACAGTAGGTAGCTTAACCAGGACTGTTCACTCAGTGGGATGTCATTGCCAGGAAAATTATTATGGTCTTCTCTGTTTCTACTCTTTGTTAACCTAGAAGTTCAATGAACAAACACTTGAAAACATTTAATGTTAGAAGGTTAGTCGAATAACCCACACTAAAATTATTATTGCATCTCCGACAGAGTTTAAAAACAACTAGAGATTGTGGATCAGCATGCAGATTCTGAAGCCAGCAAAAGAGTTACCCACAGTTTGGAATCTCCAGCTGTCTTCTGGTGGCATTCATTAAGCATAAGTCAGCATGGGAAAGCTTTACTTAATTACATACTTTAATACGCTTAGTAAATGATGAATAGTACTGTCTTAATCCACAGTTAAACAGCCTAATAAAAGGAATTCTGGGGAAATGCAATCTACAGAATTTGATTCTCCAATTGTTTTCAGGGAGCTCTAATAGAAGAGGGTCAGCATGAGGCAAGTAACCTCAAAAGAGTTTACCAACCTGCAGGATAGCGAATACTGCTGCTAGTCATAGATGGTTTCAATTATGTATAATAAGTTCACGTAATTTTAGGCTCTGAAAATTGGTCTCCTGGAGTATCTATCAGTGCATTTCTATCAATCTAAATGGGAAACTTCTGTCTGTGGCATCCTGTGCAAAGCAAATGCAATTCGATTTAAAGTTTATGACTGAACAGAGCATTCCTCATTATGTCCCTGACTCTGTGTGTAGTGTGCGCTTTGGATAAAGCATCCAATACTATACTGCAGTCTAGAATAGTGTTGATATTTTAGGTTATTATCTCCAATAATTATCTTATTTTATTTTGTCCATTTGTTATTTCTCGATCTCTTCTCAATAACCCACAAGGTGACATTTTTCCTGTGGCTTAGGAGAAATATTTTTCTCCACAATTAACTGCTTATTGGTGAAGTCACAATGACTTGTCGTTCAATACCTGGAATTTTCCCGCATGTGACTTTCTTAGCAAGGCAGCATTATCCAAAGAAGGGTCTCGACCTAAAACGTTACGTATTCCTTTTCTCCAGAGATGCCGTCTGACCTGCTGAGTTACTCCAGCTATTTGTGTCTATCTACGATTTAAACCAGCAGCTGCATTTCCTTCCTACACATATTATCAAATCACTGTTGTGCATTGTATAACATTGTGTGTTTGCATTGTTCAATAAAACTACAAAGATGCAACCTCATTGCATTTGTAATGAGTGGGTGGGAGTTCACCTTACCCATCTAGTTGTAACCAAACCTGCAGGTTCAGGCACAAATAAACAAACAAAGGAAGAACGAGCGTATATCCTACTGAGGGCTGTCCCCCTGCTCTTCAACGCCTTCATTTCATTTCAATCGCTAAATCTGCCCTGATTTTGTTTCCTGCTTTTCTTATGAGAGAATTCTTCAGATAATGAGCTCCCAACCAAATATATCGAAACCGATGCAATTTTTTTTAATGCATTTTGACGTTTGAAATTAATGAACGTTCATATTTCTTTCCAGTTCTGATAGATTATGGTGCTGTGTAGTTTATATTTTCTCAATAAAACTTGATACTTCACAATTTATTTCTGGAGCTCTTTCTTGCTAAAAATACTTCTGTACGTTATATAAAGCTGAAATGCTCAAGATATTGCAGCTTGTAATAAATCTCATATAATTTATTATTCGAAGAGTAGCTGAGAATTCATTTGTCTCCTTTATCATTGTATGTGCAGACCTATATGTGTGTACATGTATGTATTCATGTGCAATACATCTGATAACTGAGTACTTACTATATGGCTGTGCGGCACAGAGGTTTGACACATGTTTCGTTGACGACTGTGATTTGCCTTTGGCTAAACTGGAATACCAGGATGACAAAAGCAAAATCTTTCATACTTGGATAAGACAAAATGCTAGACCAACTCAACAGGAGAGACAGCATCTGTGGCGAATGCAAGAAAAGGGAGGTGAACGTGTTGGATTGGAAAGTGGAACTGTGAGCAGCAATTAAGCTGCCCCCTTAACTTGCCCTCTTAACTGTGCAAGGCACAAAATCTGTGCCATTGTTTAGCATAATGATTGTGGCTTCATCTCAAATGTCTAGAATTATATCTCAGACATGAATGCTTCATCCGTGTTTTGTTCTGAAGAAGTGTCTTGGAGTTAAAAAGCACCACCCTGCGCACAACTTTCCTATAATGTGGTGACCAGAACTGCACACCGTTCTCTAAGTCTGGCAGAATCTATGTTTTGCACAGTTGTAACATGACATCTCAACTTTTATGTTTAAGAAAGAACTGCAGATGCTGGTAAAATCGAAGATAGACACAAAATGCTGGATAAACTCAACGGGTGAGGCAGCGTCTATGAATAGAAGGAATTGGCTACGTTTTGGGTCGAGACCCTTCTACAGGCTGATGTCAGGAGAGGGGGTAGGTCAAAGAAAGAAAGTGGGTGGACAGTGGGACTAGTGGGAGCACCAGGAAGGGGGAAGGGAAGGAGAGAGAGAGAGAGCAAGGGCTACCTGAAGTTAGAGAAGTCATTGTTCATACAGCTGGGGTGTAAATTACCCAAGCAAAATATGTGGTGCTGGGGGGAGGTAAAGTGACAGCTGCAGGGGAAAGTACCTGGGAGGGGGTGGTTTGGGTAGGAAGGTACGAGTTGACCGGGGAGTTATAGAGGGAATGGTCTCTGCAGAAAGCAGAAAGGGGTGGAGATAGGAAGATATGGCCAGTAGTGGGATCCCTTTGGAGGTGGTGAAAATGTTGGAAGATTTTTATGTTCTATGCCCTGGCATATGAGGGCAAGCAAGCAAAATGGCTTATTCAAGACCCCATCAACATGTGTTGTCACACTTAGGGAACTGTGGATAGTTTCTCAACATTCCTTATGGGTTTACCATTAATAGTATGTGTCCTCCACTTACTTGAATTTCCAAAATGCATCACATGACATTTATTGGGATTAAATTTAATCTGCCATTTATCTGACCAACTCTCTTGTTGGTTTCTATCAGGGGTCGGCAAACTTGTCCTGCATAGGGGCCAGGATGCATGTCTGTGAGTGGATGGCGGGCCACATCTATCATGTGTACACATGGATCCCGCCCCCATCCCGCCTGGATGGCTGGCATCAAATCACGTGTTCACACAAGGTGGACAAAAATTCTGGAGAAACTCAGTGGGTGAGGCAGCCTCATGAAATCCTTGCATCTCACCCGCTGAATTTCTCCAGTATTTTTGCCTGCACCTACGTCAGGAGATGTCAAGGTACGCTCATTGGCCTCAAACTCACTGTCGCCGAAAATGTTTCAACATGTTGAAAATTTAGCTGCGACCAGAAAGAAACGGCGACTTTTTGCGCGACTGAGGAGACTACTCCCAGTGACCACCAGCGAACATGCAGCGACATACGTGTCGCCTATAGTTGCCAAAAAAATTGCCTAAGTGGGACAGGCCCATAAGAATATATCAATCCTATGTTGTAAACTCCTCATTGACATTTCAATTGGAGATGCACCTGGTAACATATTGGTCTTCAGTATATGGTGAATACATAAGCTATGGTCCACGATGGAATTTGCAGTCTTGGCAGCATGGCTAATAATAATTACTGATTATTATTAACAGGAGAAGCGTCTCTTTGTTCTATAGGTTGGTAGAGTCATAGAGACATAGAGTCATAGAATGATATAGTGTGGAAACAGGCCCAACTTGCCGACATCGGCCAACATGTTCCAGCTTCACTAGTCCCACGTGCCTGCGTTTGGTCCATATCCCTCCAAACTTGTCCAATCCATGTACCTGTCTAACTGTTTCTTAAACATTGGGATAGTCCCAGCCTTAACTACATCCTCTGGCAGCTC
Source organism: Raja brachyura (assembly GCA_963514005.1). The sequence goes on along the minus strand of OY740783.1, from coordinate 38,974,221 downwards.
GTTCCATACACCCACCGCCCTTTGTGTGAAAAAGTTACCCCTCAGATTCCTATTCAATCTTTTCCCCTTCACCTTGAACTTATGTCCTCGGGTCCTCAGGTTCGATCCCCCTACTATGGGCAAGAGATTCTGTGCATCTAGGTTCAATTATACCATTCAAGTTGAATTAAATTTGAGCAGCAAAAAAAATAGCTTGGATTCTGCATGGGTCTACAACATTGGAACATTTTCAAAATCAAGATCATATATGGGGAGTAGAAAAAAGGAAGAATGTATTTAGCAAAATACTTCCATGTGGAAAAAAGCAAAGTTGTTCTTACATCAGTTTCAGAAACTAGAAGATTATGCATGCTTTTAACATGGAAGGTCAAAAATAATTTTTGGAATGGTTCTAGCATACTTGTAAGAATGTTAAAAATTCAATCTTATCTATTTGCTTCTAATCCCTGATAGTTTAGTTTTGTTCAGTTTATTATTGCCACGTGTACCGAGGTACAGTGAAAAGCTTTTTTGTTGCATGCAATCCAGTCTGCAAAAAGAATGTACATTATTACAATCAGGCCGTTCACAGTGTACAGATACAGGATAAAGGGTATAATGTTTAGTGCAAGATAAAGTCTATTAAAGTCTGATTAAAGATAATTTGAAGGTCTCCATGGGTATATGGGAGGTCAGGGCTGTTCTCTCCAGTTGGTGGGAGGACGGTGTAGCTGGATCAAACATTGCACTATGACTTATGATGCTCAGAGAATTAGTGGCTGGCAGTGGTTTTGATGCCCTAAACTGACACAGGGTGATGCCCTAAACTGACACTCTTATATTCATTAGAGTGAAATATAAATAGGGCGGTCACAGTGGCACAGTGGTAGAGTTGCTGCCTTACAGCGAATGCAGTGCTAGAAACCCGGGTTCGATCCTGACTACAGGTGCTGTCTGAACAGAGTTCGTACGTTTTCCCCGTGACCTGCGTGGGTTTTCTCCGAGACCTTCGGTTTCCTCCCACACTCCAAAGACGAGCAGGTTTGTAGGTTCATTGGCTTGGTAAATGTAAAAATTGTCCCTAGTGGGTGTAGGATAGTGTTAATGTGCGGGGATCGCTGGTCTGCGCAGACCTGGTGGGTCGAAGAGCCTGATTCCGCACTGTATCTCTAAAAAAAAGTGTTACCACATCGTGTCTGAAGCTCTGCCAGCCAAGATATGTTGATACTGGAGGTTTTAGACTTTTACTCTCATGTCAAGCACCTTAGCACGAGGTGCTTGGCATCAATTTAAACATTGATGAATAGACAGACACAGTTTCCAAGTAGCTGTCGTAGTGAAGATGCTCAATGCGTATGGGTGCTTATCTTTGTTTTTCATGTCATTGCATCTCCCTGAGCTGGTTATTTGTGACAGAGGGAGAGGAAGTCATTTTACAATTTCAGCAGTAAGAAATGTGTAATGCCCTTTGGCTAGTTGAACTGACTTCATTTGAAATAGGTTAATCCCATGCTGGCAGGTAGTTACATCAATATGGGAACAGCAATGGCCCGAAAGCAACACAAAATCTTTCTTAATCAATGAATATATGATTGGAGATTATAAAGTGTATTTCTTAAAATGAAGTCACATGGATTTGATCATGAAACAGTCAATAGTCAGAATAAATTCAGAGGCTTGAAGAATTGGTTCTCCAATCAAGGCAAACCAGAAATCATACGAAACTTTGCAAATGTGTACTTCCATTTTTTTTTTCTGTACTTGAACTGTTCTGAATGTTCTCTATATGAGACTCCGGATTGGAAGCTCCACCCTACACAGTATTAATAAGAAACCAACAACCCAAAACTCATATTTTGTGAAGCATATCCAACCCCTCTTGTCCATCCATTCAGATTCTCCTTCCCATCTTCCAAACACTTTAAACAGTACTTCCACCCTTCTGCCGCTTTCATGTCATTAAAATAAATTATGAAGGAGTATCAAATGAAGGGCACCTATTATTTTTTTAATCCCTTGCCTGCCATTAGAAATGTGTATATAAAGTTTGCGTTGTAGATATAAATTATTATAACTGCCTGGAAATTCTTATTATAACGATATTGCTATGAGGAGACAGTACTTAAAAACACAAAATGTTTGAAAAGTCAAGGACATGAAATTTTAACTACACATTTCTCTCTTTATCCACATTAGTCAGGAAATGGTGTTAGGTAAAGAGTTGGGACTGAAGGCAGATAAATCCCCAGGGCCTGATGGTCTGTATCCCAGAGTAGTCAAGGGGGTGGCCCTAGAAATCGTGGATGCATTGGTGATCATTTTCTAATGTTCTATACACTCTGGATCAGTTCCTATGGACTGGAGGGTAGCCAATGTAACTCCACTTTTTAAGAAAGGAGGGAGAGAGAAAACGGGGAATTATAGTACAGTTAGCCTTACATCGGTAGTGGGAAAGATGCTTGACTCGATTATTAAAGATGTAATAGCAGTGCATTTGCAAAGCAGTGACTGGATCAGACAAAATCATCATGGATTTGTGAAGGGGGAAATCATGCTTGACATCTTTTGGAATTTTTTGAGGATGTAACAAGTAGAATGGATAAGGGGGAGCCAGTGTATGTGGAGTATCTGGACTTTCAAAAAGCCTTTGACAAGGTCTGCACAAGAGATTAGTGTGCAAAATTAATGCACATGGTATTGGGATAAGGTATTGACTGGATAGAGAACTGGTTGGCAGACAGGAAGCAAAGAGTAGGAATTAACGGGTCCTTTTCAGAATGTCAGGCAGTTACTTGTGGGGTGCCGCATTGCTCGGTGCTGGGACTCCAGTTATTTATAATATATATTAACGATTTAGACAAAATAATTAAATGTAACAACTCCAGGTTTGCAGATGACACTAGGCTGGGTGGCAGTGTGAGCTGCGAGGAGGATGCTATGAGGCTGCAGGGTGATTTGGATAGGTTGGGTGAATGGTGCATGGCAGATGCAGTTTAATGTGGACAAATGTGAGGCTATCCACTTAGGTTGCAAAAACAGGAAGGCAGATTATTATCTGAATGGGGTCAGATTAGGAAAAGAGGAGGTGCAATGAGACCTGGGTGTGCTTGTACATCAGTCACTGAAAGTAAACATGCAGGTACAGCAGGCAGTGAAGAAAGCTAATGGCATGTTGGTCTTCATTACGAGAGGATTGTGTTTAGGAGCATGGAGGTCCTACTGCAGTTGTATAGGGCCCTGGTGAGACTGCATCTGGAGTATTGTATGCAACTTCGGTCTCCTAATTTGAGGAAGGACATTAATGCTATTGAGGGAGTGCAGCATACGTTCACCAGGTTAATTCCCGGAATGACGGGAGTGGCATATGATGAAAGAATGGGTCGATGGGCTTGTATTCACTGGAATTTAGAATGATGAGAGGGAATCTTATAGAAATATATAAAATTCTTAAGGGATTGAACAGGCTAGATGCAGGAAAAATGTTCCCGATGTTGGGGAAGTCCAGAACCAGGGGTCACAGTGTAAGAATAAGGGGTAGGCCATTTAGGACTGAGATGAGGAAAAACTTTCTCACCCAGAGACTTGTGAATCTGTGGAATTCTCTGCCACAGAAGGCAGTGGCGGCCAATTCAATGGATGTATTCAAGAGAGAGTTAGATATAGCTATTTGGGCTAATGGAATCAAAGGATATGGGGAGAAAGCAGGAACAGGTTACTGATTCTGGATGATCAACCATGATCATATTGAACGGCGCTGCTGGCTCAAAGGGCCGAATGGCCTACTCCTGCACCTATTTTGCAATGCTTCTATGTTTTTACGTGCTCTGTGTCCTGCTGTCTAATTCTAGCATTTTAATTGTAACGCTAACTCACCGACTGTTTGCTTAAAATTAATTCATTTAACTGCACGGTGGTGCCACCTTAGTTGCTACCTTACAGCGCTTGCAGCAGGCGAGACTGTGTTCGATCCCGTCTGTACGGTGTTTGTATGTCCTCCTTGTGACCAGCGTGGGTTTTCTCCGAGATATTCGGTTTCCTCCCACACTCCAAAGACGTACAGGCTTGGAGGTTAATTGGCTTGGCATATGTGTAAAATTGTCCCTAGTGTGTGTAGGGTAGTGTTAATGTGCAGGGATCGTTTGTCAGTGTGGACTCGGTGGGCTGAAGGGCCTGTTTCCAGGCTGTATCTCCAAACTAAACTAAACTCCATTCAAATGCTTGGTCTTTATTCATTTAAATAGGCTCATTGTGAATGCGCATCTGTCTGAAGGACAGCAAGTTTGGAAGCTGGCTGTTTATGACATTGCACACGTAAGCAGGCCTATGGCTTTTAAAGGACTGTCAGTCTCCAGTAAATGGGGATTTCTTTATGTTGCCAGTTAATTTAGTGTATAATAAGGATAGGTCTAACAATTCAAGCCTTCATTTCTGATTCCCTGTTTAGTGCTTTCAGACCATTCACCTGTAAAATCCAAGGTGTTTTTGCTGGCTGAAGGTCACTGGGTAATTCAATAGAAGCTCCTAAGCTGCTCTAAATGGAAATATTGCCAAAGTAGGTGGCTTTATCTGCATAAAATATTCTTTCCTCACTTGAAGTATGAATGCAGCATAAATGTTCAACCTGCTGCACTCTCACGGAGATAAGTGGCAAAGTATTTAGCAGGCATTGATTCCTTAATGCCACGTTTCTTCAATCCCTAGAATTGTAAGCCGCCTTAGAGAAAAAAAGGCACTTAAGTTGCTTCGGGCTTCGGAGGTCACGTGGCAGGAAATACTCAAGGAAAAGCACAGCGCCTGCCGATTTGAAAAGTCCTGGCACTGGATGGGATCTTGCCAGTTCACAGAACTGTAGCACTTGCTGGCATCCTGATAAAACCACAATACCAACAGGTCAAGACTGCTTCCAAACTTTGGAAGGGTACCAGAATAGGCAGTAGTAGATCCATCAGGGAGCAGCTCTCTGTGCTGGGAGGACATCTCCTTTCGCTCTTGGTTAGTACACCATGTGTTTAAGAGTAGATTTGTAAACAATGCCATTCACAGTAAATAGCCAATATTTATTACAGGTTGAAAATTACATGCGATTCACTCAAGTTTGAAATGTGCTGCACCGTTGCATTATGCATTAAGAATGCTAGAGTTGATTTGCCTGGTAGGCATTGCGTCGGGATTGCATTGTAAAAATGTTGCTTCTTTCCCCAGACTTTTTATTTTTCTGAGAGAAGTGGAGATGACACATTGATACCGTGTCTAACGCACTTCATTGTTTGGGTCCACAGACCAGAACTTCACATACATCAACCATATATAACCAGTGCTGTAGGTAAGCGGTTAGTGTTGAGGAATGGGCAGCCAATGAATCACAATTACAGAAGAGTGTGGGCAGTAGAGGGCTGTGTGTACATGCTTCACTAAATGTTCATTAAATCGAGGACCTTACCATGTGACAGAAAGACTTAGAAACTTACTGCAGTCCTTTTCGGGTAAGGTGATGGGTAATTGGAGGGTGGCTAATGTTGTGCCTCTATTTAAGAAGAGCTGCAAGGAAAAGCCTGGGAACTTTAACATCTGGCCTCCTTTCAGAAGAGCCAACCTAGTATACTGGTCACATATGGGATGGCTGCATTTAGATTTAATTATTAACTTGATATTGTTTGTGCATTTATATGAATGTCATAATAACATTTAACCTTTTGCCTTCTGTTTGGGATGGGCTTCGTTTATTCAAATTCCTAATGACCACTCAGCCACAGACTTTAATTTTTGTTCTTTAACGATGTTGACCATTGGAAAATTTGCCTCATAATATGGGTAGAAAATAACAAAGTAGATACAGATGCTCCCCGATTTACGATGCTTCGACTAAAGACATTTCGACTTTACGATGGTGCAAATGGTCAGCAACGACAACGAGCCACACGTCACTTCCGGTCACGTCATCAAATTGTATTAAATGCATTTTCGACACGATATTTCGGTTTATGATGGGTTTATCGGAACGTAACTCCATCGTAGTTTGAGGAGCGGCGGTATAGAAATGTTATGCCATGTGGTTGGTAAATAGCAAATCTCATTTCAAACTTTGCTTTACTTTGGTCAGATGAAACATTTAAACCACAGAAAGAAAAGACAAGTGAAAACAGCAACAGACCTGTTCCCTGGTGTAAAGTAATTTAATTATCAGCTACACCGTATCTCCCACTGGAGCTAATCTACAAGACTAATGTAAAACAATTCAATCTACTGCACCTCCTCACCAGAAACCATGAAACATCTTTTGCTCCATCTTTGGCCTTTTCAGTTACCGAAGATCCCCCAAAACCAGAGAGGAAGTAACTTATCGTTGACCCTGAGGGATCAGATAAGAGAAGACAAATGATATGAATGGCTTGTTAATCTTTTTTTGGTGGTTTTGATAAATGTTGACCAAGATGCCCAGGGAGCTCTCTGTTTTTTGCACAGTAGCTAAATAATTTATTTTCACCTGGGCATGCTGACAGTGCCTTGATTTAACATGTATTCTGAATGATAGGGGTTCATCTTCTGCTGCAGTCCCACTGGACTGAACTGAAATGAACTGAAATTGCAGTTGGGATCATGTGCAGATCTTGGGTTGGCTCAGAACAACACAAGACAGCCTTTTGCATTCCTGTGGAATTGTGGTACCAGACCATGGTGCAACCGGTCAGGATACTTTATTTTACAGAAGTTAGTTGGAGTATTTGGTGACATCATCTATTTCTATACACTTCTTAAAAAGTAGAAGCATGGCACATTTTCTTCATGATTACATCTATAATTGTAACATCTCCAAGATTGCAGACGACAGAAAGATGGGTGGCAGTGTGAGCTGCGAGGGGGATGCTATGAGGGTGCAATGTGACTGCCCACTCACCCATAGGTTGGGTGAGTGGGCAGATGCAGTATAATGTGGATAAATGTGAGGCTATCTACTTTGCTGGCAAGAACAAGAAGGCAGATTATTATCTGAATGGTGTCAGATTAGGAAAAGAGGTGCAACGAGACCTAGGTGTCCTTGTACATCCGTCACTGAAAGTAAGCATGCAGGTACAGCAGGCAGTGAAGAAAGCTAATGGCATGTTGGCCTTCGTAGCAAGAGGATTTGAGTATAGGAGCAAGGAGGTCCTACTGCAGTTGTACAGGCCCCTGGTAAGACCACACCTGGAGTATTGTGCGCAGTTTTGGTCTCCTAATTTGAGGAAGGATATTCTTGCTATTGAGGGAGTGCAGCGTAGGTTCACCAGGTTAATTCCCAGGATGACGGGACTGACAGATGATGAAAGAATGGGTAGACTGGGCTTGTATTCACTGGAATTTAGAAGGATGCGAGGGATCTTATAGAAACATATACAATTCTTAAAGGATTGGACAGGCTAGATGCAGGAAAAATGGTACCGATGTTGGGGGAGTCCAGAACCAGGGGTCACAGTTTAAGAATAAGGGGTAGGCCATTTAGGACTGAGATGAGGAAAAATGTTTTCACCCAGAGAGTTGTGAATCTGTGGAATTCTCTGCCACAGAAGGCAATGGAGGTCTATTGACTGAATGTATTAGAGTTAGATACAGCTCTTAGGGCTGATGGAATCAAAGGAAATGGGGAGAAAGCAAGAACAGGGTACTGATTCTGGTTGATCAGCCATGATCATATTGAACGGCGGTGCTGACTCCAAGGGCCGAATGGCCTACTCCTTCACCTATTTTCTATGTTTCTATGTGCTGGTCCAATGCTGAGGTGTTAATAGTTAGGAATTGGAAACAGATATCATTCTTCACTACCAATCCCCCATTGAAATCTGGCATGTGGTCTCCTGACATCCCCTTTCTGATTAGTTCCTCAGTTACGAGAGGTTGTTGTCAAAGCATCACTCAACCTTTCATCTCTCTCTTTGATGCTTTCAGAAGGGGGTGGGGGGAGTGTCAAATGGGATAGTCGGCAGAGTTAAAGGGAAAGGGAAAGGAAGTAAAGGGATAGTTAATGACCCCACAATTAACGGGAAAGAAAGCCCACAAAGGGATAGGAGAGTATGGCCAAGAGTAATAGGGATTGATGTGAAAGGTGAGATACATAAGGAATTAAAAATATTGTATATGAATGCATAAGAATGTATAAGAAGTAAAGTAGATGAGCTTGAGGCTCAGTTCGAGGTTGGTAGATATGACATTGTGGGGATTACTGAGACGTGGCTGCAGGAGGATCGTGCCTGGGATCTTAACATTCAGGGTTAGACATCCTATAGAAAGGACAGGCAGGTGGGCAGAGGAGCGGGGGTAGATCTGCTGGTGATGGATGGAATTCAGACCCTTGCGAGGGAAGACATAGGGACTGACGAGGTAGAGTCACTGTGGATTGACTTGAGGAATTGCAAAGGCAAGAAGACACCAATTGGTGTTATCTACAGACCCCGAAATAGTAGCCCGGATGTAGGGTGTAAGTTGCAGCAGGAGGTAAAACTGGCATGTAACAAAGGTAATGCCGCTGTGGTGATGGGGGATTTCAATATGCAGGTGGACTGGGAAAATCAGGTTGGTTCAGGACCCCAAGAAAAAGAGTTTGTAGATTGCCTCCGGGATGGATTCTTGGAGCTGCTTGTAATGGAGCCGACCAGATAAAAGGCAATTCTGGATTTAGTGTTGTCCAATGAACTGGATTTGATATGAGAACTAGAGGTAAAGGAACCGTTTGGAGGTAGTGATCATAATATGATTAGTTTTATTCTGCAATTTGAGACGGAGAAGGTTAAATCGGAAGTGTTAGTGAACAAAGGGGACTATGAAGGCATGAGGGAGGAGCTGGCCAAAGTAGACTGGAAAGGGATCCTAGCAGGAGTGACGGTGGAACAGCAATGGCAGGAATTTCTGGGCATAATCAGGAAGACGCAGGATCATTTCATTCCAAAAAGTAAGAAAGATTCTAAGAGGACTAGGAGGCTACTGTGGCTGACAAGAGAAGTTAGGGATAGAATAAAACTAAAAGAAAAGATGTATAACACAGTAAAGGGTAGCCGGAAATCAGAGGATTGGGTAACTTTCATAGGACATCAGAAGGAAACAAAATGGGCAATACGGGCTGAAAAGATGAAGTACGAGGGGAAGCTGGCCAGGAATATAAAGAAGGAGAGTAAAAGCTTCTTTAGATATGTTAAGGGAAAAAGAGTAGCAAAGTCAAATGTGGATCCCTTGAAGGCAGACACGCGTAAAATTATTATGGGGAACAAGGAAATGGCAGAAGAGTTGAATAGATACTTCGGATCTGTCTTCAATAAGGAAGACACAAACAATCTCCCAGATATATTGGAGGACAGAGGATCTAAGGGGGTAGAGGAATTGAAAGAAATTTTCATTTGGCGAGAAATAGTATTGGGTAGGCTGATGGGACTGAAGGATGATAAATCCCCTGGGCCTGATGGTCTGGTTCCCAGGGTCCTCAGGGAGGTGGCTCAAGAAATAGTGGACACATTGGTGATCATTTTCCAATGTTCAATAGATTCAGGATCAGTTCCTGTGGATTGGAGGATAGCTAACGGTATCCCACTTTTCAAGAAAGGAGCGAGAGAGAAAAAGAGGAATTACAGACCAGTTAGCCTGACTCCGGTGGTGGGAAAGATGCTGGAGTCAATTATTAAAGAGGTAATAATGGGGCATTTGGATAGCAGTAAAAGGATTAGTCCAAATCAACATGGATTTATGAAAGAGAAATCATGCTTGACTAATCTTCTGGAATTTTTTGAGGATGTGACAAGTAAAATGGATGAAGGGGTGCCAGTGTATGTAGTGTACCTAGACTTTCAGAAAGCCTTTGATGAGGTCCCACACGGGAGACTGGTGACTAAAATTAAAGCACATGGTATTGGGGGTAGGGTGTTGATGTGGATAGAAAATTGGTTGGCAGACAGGAAGCAAAGAGTAGGAGTGAACGGGTCCTTTTCAGAATGGCAGGCAGTGGCGAGTGGAATGCCACAAGGCTCGGTGTGGGGGCCACAACTGTTTACCACCTATATTAATGAATTGGAAGAGGGAATTAGGAGCAACACTAGCAAGTTTGCGGATGACACAAAGCTGGGCGGCAGTGTGAACTGTGAAGAGGATGTTAGGAGTTTGCAGGATGATTTGGACAGATTGATTGAGTGCGCAGATGCATGGCAGATGCAGTATAACATAGATAAATGTGAGGTTATCCACTTTGGCGGCAAAAACAAGGGGGCAGATTATTATCTCAATGGGGTCAGGTTAGGTAACGGGGAGGTACAGAGAGACCTGTGTGTCCTTGTACACCAGTCACTGAAAGTTGGTGTGCAGGTTCAGCAGGCAGTGAAGAAAGCTGATGGAATGTTGGCCTTCATAACAAGAGGATTTCAGTATAGGAGTAAAGAGGTTCTTCTGCAGTTGTATAAAGCTCTGGTAAGACCACATCTGGAATATTGTGTACAGTTTTGGACTCCTAATTTGAGGAAGGACATCCTTCGGATTGAGGCAGCGCAGCGTAGATTCACAAGATTATTTCCTGGACTGTCAAATGTGGAAAGTTTGAAAAGACTAGGCTTGTATTCACTGGAATTTAGAAGGATGAGGGGATATCTTATAGAAACATATAAAATTGTAAATGTACTGGACAAGCTAGATGCAGGAAAAATGTTCCCAATGTTATGCGAGTCCAGACCCAGGGGCCACAGTCTTAGAATAAAGGGGAGGCCATTTAAGACTGAGGTGAGAAAAAACGTTTTCACCTAGAGAGTTGTGAATTTGTGGAATTCCCTGCAACAGAGGGCAGTGGAGGCCAAATCACTGGATGGATTTAAGAGAGAGTTAGATAGAGCTCCAGGGGCTAGTGGAGTCAAGGGAGAAGGCAGGCATGGGTTATTGATTGGGGATGATCTGCCATGATCATAATGAATGGCGGTGCTGGCTCAAAAGGTTGAATGGCCTGCTCCTGCACCTATTTTCTATATTTCTATGTTTCCATGCTGATTCATCACCACCTATGGTTCGGCCAAAAATAGTGTTGTCGTTGGCAAATTAGTAGATGTCATTCCTGTGCCTAACCACAGAGTCATAAGTGTCAAGAGCATAGAGCAGGGGACTATGCATGTAACCTCAAGTTGCCTCTGTGATAATGGTCAGTGAAGAAGAGATGTTCACTGTTGGTATACATGATAGAAAATACCTGAAATGGTTAAAGAAATCAAATAGGGTATTTTGTACTGGATTGTAGAACACAAAGAGCTAGAGTAACTCAACGGGCCAGACAGTATCACTGGAGAACTTAGATAGGTGACATTTTGGGTCGGGACCTGCGAGTCTGAAGCAGGGGCTCAACACAAAACGCCACCTACCCATGTCCTCTAGAGATGCTGCCTGACCTGTTGAGTTACTCCAGTACTTTGGGTTCTAGACAGGTTTCCAGCATCTACAGTTTCCTTTGTCTCCATTGTTCTGGATTGTGTTGTATTTGCTGTAAGCCAATATTGCTGCAATAATACAGTGATGGGTTTACCATCAAGATCCTGACTTTAGAACATAGAACCTAGAAACCTATAGCACGGGAACAGGCCTTTCAGCCCATAATGTCTGAGTTGCACCTTGATGCCAAGCTAACCCATCTCATTATGACATGTACCCCTCCACTCCCTGCACATCTATGTGCCCATCTAAAAGCCTCTTAAATGCCATGATCGCATCTGCCTCCATCACAACCCTTTCAGCACATTACAGGCATCCGCCACCCTCTGTGTAAAAAAACTTCCCCTTCACATTTCCTTTAAATGTTGCCACTTGCACCTTAAAGTTATGCCCTCTGGCCCTTGACATTTCCACCTTGGGATAAAGGTTCTGATTATCCCATCTATGCCCTATGCCTATAATATGCCTTGTAAATTATGGAAACGCTTTGGTGTGTCAAGAAGAGAGTTTCTTGGTGTAGCATGCTCAGCTTCTGCAGTCATAGCATCTTTGTGCTGGTCCAATTGATTTTTTAATCAAAACCCATCCTCTGATGTTGATGGTGGGAACTTTTGTATGAGATAAATTTTGCTTTCACTGGCAAACCGTATTCAAATGTGGACTTTAGGAAGAATGTCAAGGCTTTGCAGAAGATACTGAAAACATTTACTGGATGATGCCAGCATTGAGGTCTTCAGTTGTACAGCTGAAAGACTTTAGTGTGTCAAGCCTTTTACAGCAAGACTGGAGAAACTGGAGACTATCTTAGATCAATGAAGGTTAAGAGGAAGATAGATACAAAATGCCGGAGTAACTCAGCGAGACAGGCAGCATCTCTGGAGAGAAGGAATGGAACTGAGTCTGAAGATGGGTCTCGACCCGAAACATCACCCATTCCTTCTCTCTGGGGGTGCTGCCTGTCCCACTGAGTTACTCCAGCATTTTGTGTCTATGTTTAGTTTAAACCAGCGTCTGCAGTTCCTCCCTACACACGAGGGTTAAGAGGAAAATCAATATGCAGGTTCCAATTCAGAATAGTTTTGAAAGCATAAACAGGCAGAACATGTTTCCAGTGTGGTGGTTTGGTAAACAGAGAACTGTTTTAAGATGGTTATAAAAGAGGCAGAGACAAGTTACGGAAACTTATTTTCTCACAGTATTACCTGAACCGATGGTGTGAACAGAGTGAACAGTCACATTCAGAAGAGAATGTGATAAATATTTTAAATGAGATACATGCAGAGCTGCTGGAAGAGAGCAGAGATTGTAACTAATTGGACATTTTCAGCATGGCGCTGGCAGATGCTTGGTAGACAGAGTGTCCATCTACTGCACTGTATCATTCTGTGATTCCACGTCTACCTTTTGTCTTCCTCATGTCTTTGAGTTATTTTTTCCACATATCCTGAAAGATATGTAAAAAATGTTCACTAAAGAAACCTAATCGCAATCTCTTCTTTTATTTGATTATTCATGTATCCGGCAGTTTATGACCACAGGGACAGATAGAAGCATTCACACAAATACAGGAAAAAGGTGTATGTTCTATGCATACAAACACAATAGCACAATCTATAATGAAAAAAAGTATCCTGCATCAGGCAAAATGCACGTTGCCAACACAGATAAATGGAATGCTAAAATTGTGAATGTTAATCATCCGGTAGCTCCATTGCCACATTTTAATTATTCCAGGCTGCTTCAGTTTCCATTTGTTCATCCCTCTGGTCATCACTTTTAACCTCTGGATTATTCTTTCCCTCTGATGAAGTAAGCTGTTAAAAAGATGAAAGGGACCAAATAGCTCTGCTTCAAACAAAGGAAAAGTGGTATTAAAACCACTGTCGAATGAAACAAATTAGTCCTAACACCATGTTGAGAAAGCTCCTCATTTGTCAAGCGTGAGAAAGTTCACAGTACAACACATGAAGGTATTGTTCTCTTTCTATTCATATCATTGTTAGTGTCCTCAGTATATTATGTGGAAGAGATATAATGACAAGCGCCTTAATGACAACTTCCATCGTGTCCACAATTGCTGAAGCAGAGATTATTCCATAAAATGAGTAATTTAGCTCACTACTCTGCCTCTAGATAATAAATATCAGTAAATCTCCTTATCAAATGGATCACTTTGATATCTTCAATGAAGTTGTTTTGGTTGGTAGGAGCTATGAGTGACATTTTGGTAGCAAACCACTGCTGGGTTGAGTGCACATGAATGTGTTTGCAATATTACTAAAAACTACTGTAGTTTATCCACTTTTTCACTCCAACTATGTCAATCACTGTCTCCGCAATTTTAAAGTTAGCAATCTGTCTCACTGCCTTGAAGATAGTTAAAAATATATTTGTAATGTTGTGTTGTAATGTAATAAGGCTGAATTAGTAATCCAGCAGACAAAATTAACTGTAAAGCAAAATATTGTTGATTCTGGAAAACTAAAATTTGACAGATCAGGTCACAGTTGAAGAAAGAGAAAAACAATGTTTGGGAGTTACAATTATTTTACAGAATGACAGAAATGAGGTACCTACTTAGTCCTATTAAGGCACTCTTGTTTAAATTTAAAGCTCATTACTAATTAAACCGATTAAAAAGAACTAAAATTTAGACTGTATATTTAACAATCATTGCTGATTAAGAGTAAATTGTGTAAAGCATTATGTATAGACTCATGTACACACTTCTACTCTAGGTGAGGAGTGTATATTCAGGCACTTTAATAGGCGACTATCAGAAGAATACCGGCTTAACCTGGGCAAATGGGATCAATATGACTGGGCAAAAAGGTCAGCATGGATCTTTTTCTGTGCTGTACAACTGCGAGTCACTCGGATAGACACAAAAAGCTGGAGTAACTCAGCAGGTCGAGACCCTTCTTCAGACTGGGAGACACTCAACAAGCCAGGCACCATCTGTGGAAAGAGAAACAATTAATATTTCATATCCAGGACCTTTCATCATTACTGGGAAAGAGAGAAAATTAGTTAGTTTTAGCGTGCATAGAAGGTGGGGAAGCCGAAGAAAGCTATTGCGTTTGACAAATAAAGTGCTTGGAGTAACTGATGGCGTGCATGAAAGTTTATAGCTTGTGATTAGGGAACGGGGAGGAGGCTGCATACAGCTTGACCATTGGCCAGTGCCTGCTCTGTGAGCTGCATTCTGTCTGAAACAGAAGATTAGAGATCAAATGTTGATGCAGAAACATGAACAGGAAAACCTAGGCCAAAGCTCCAATATACTGATGGATTATTGCATTTGTTTGTGGTGCCTTTCTTTGAACAGAGAACATAGAACATAGAACAGTAGAACACAAGGCATGAACAGGTCCTTCAGCCCCATAATTTCTGTGCTGAACATGCTGCCAAGCCCATCACTTATCTACCTGAACCTATCCCATTTCCCTACATTCCCTGTATATCCACATGCTTATCCAAAAGTCTTTTAAATGCCACTAACATATCTGCATCATCCACCACCCAGTTCCTGGCACTATGTAAAACAAACTTGCCCTGCTTATTTCCTTTAAATTGTGCCCCTCTCACCTGAAAACCTATACCCTCCAGTACTTGACTTTTTCCATCCTGGAAAAAAAGATTTGGATTGTCTACCCTATCTTTGCCTCTCATAATTCTAGATACTTCTATCAGGTCAAACCGCTGTTCCAGCATTCTAGAGAAAACAGTCTAAATCTGTCCAACTTCTCCATGTAGCTAATACCCCCTAATCCAAGCATCATTCTGGTAAACCTCTTCTGCACCATTTCCAAAGCCTCCACATCCTTCTGGTAAAGGGGTGACCAGAATTGCACACAGTACTCCAGATGCAGCCTAACCAAAGCCCAATAAAGCTGAATCATGATTTCCTGACTCTTATACTCAATGCTCCAACTTCTGAAAGCAAGCATACCGAATACCTTCTTTACCATTCTATCTATTTGTGTTGGCACTTTTATGCAGTTATGGACCTTAAACCCTAGATCCCTCTGTACATCAATCCTGTTATAGTCATGTCATTAATTGTATATTTTCCCCTTACATTAGACCTCCCAAAGTCCAACACTTCTCACTTGCTTGGACTAAATTCCATCTGCCTTTTTCCATCCATTGCTGTAGCTGATCTATATCCCGCGATATACTTTGACAACCTGCATCACAATCTGCGACGCACGCTATCTTGGTGTCATCTGCAAACGAACTGAGCAACTAATCTATGTTGGGTTACACAAAAAGCTGGAGAAACTCAGCGGGTGCAGCAGCATCTAAGGAGCGAAGGAGATAGGCGACGTTTCGGGTCGAGACCCTTCTTCAGTCTGAAGAAGGGTCTCGACCCGAAACGTCGCCTATCTCCTTCGCTCCTTAGATGCTGCTGCACCCGCTGAGTTTCTCCAGCTTTTTGTGTAACCCTCGATTCTCCAGCATCTGCAGTTCCTTCTTTAACAACTAATCTATGTTTATGTCCAAGGTAGACAAAAATGCTGGGGAAACTCAGCGGGTGAGGCAGCATCTATGCAGTGAAGGAAATAGGCGACGTTTCCGGTCGAGACCCTTCTTCAGACTGATGTGAGGTGGGGGGGTGGAAGAAGAAAGGAAGAGGCGGAGACAATGGGCTGAGGGAGAGCTGGGAAGGGGAGAAGAAAGCAGGGACTACCTGAAATTGGAGAAGTCAATGTTCATACCGCTGGGGTGTAAACTGCTAAAGGAAAATATGAGGTGCTGCTCCTTCAATTTACGGTGGGCCTCACTCTGGCCATGGAGGAGGCCCAGGACAGATAGGTCGGATTCAGGATGGGAGGGGAAGTTGAAGTGCTGAGCCACCGGGAGATCAGGTTGGTTAATGCGAACTGTGCGGAGGTGTTGGGAGAAGCGATCGCCAAGCCTGCACTTGGTCTCACCCATGTAGAGCAGTTGACACCAAGAGCAGCGGATGCAATAGATGAGGTTGGAGGAGGTGCAGGTGAACCTCTGCCATGTCTGGAATGACTGCTTGGTCATTTGAATGGAGTAAAGGCGGGAGGTAAAGCGACAAGTGTAGCATTTCTTGCGGTTGCAAGGGAAAGTGCCAGGGGAGGGGGTGGTTTGGGTGGGAAGGAACAAATTGACCAGGGAGTTACGGAGGGAGCGGTCTCTGTGGAAAGCAGATGGGGAGGAGATGGGAAGATGTGGCCAGTGGTGGGAAGTTATCCTTCCTTCTTAAACATTACTCGCTCCTTAGATGCTGCTGCACCCGCTGAGTTTCTCCAGCCTTTTGTGTACCCACGTTTATGTCCAAGTCATTTATATATATCTAACAGCAGTGTTTGTAGCACTCCTCACATCACAGACCTCCAGCCTGAATATTGTCTTTCCACCACAACCGTCTGTTTTCTAGCAATAAGCCAGTTTCAAATTCATATGACTAAGTCGCTATTAATCCTGTGCATTTAATCTTTCAGTATAAAATCTGGATTTTTAATCTTCCAGATTAAAATGCCTACCAGATTTTATCAAATGCCTTCCTAAAATCCATGTAGAAACCATTCACCGCCCCACCCTCATCAATCACCTTCGTCACCTTATTGAACCAAGGCCAATTTTCCATCACAAATGGAGACACAAGAAACTGTAAACGTTGAGCAAAAAGTCTGAAGAAGGGAACTGTCCCGAAATGTGATCCCTCCTGGCCTGGCCCGGCCCGCTAAGTTCCTCCAGCACTTTGTTTTTTGCTCTCACAGAGTGGATGTTCTGTATTATGTTAAGAAAGAGTAAGGTTTCTATACTAATATTGATCTTTAGTCAATGTGAACAAAATAGATTTGCTCATTATTGCATTCCTGTCTCTGGGAGCCGTGCTGCATGGATAATGGCTACCACCTTTTCCACAATGTGTAATCTTTGGAAGTGCTTCATTAGCCAGTGAAGCTCTTTGGAGAGCTTGAAAAGGACATGGAAAACATTATCAAATTGCAACTCAGCCTCAGAAGCAGAAATACACTTCTTCGTATAGGGAGGTTGACCAATTGCAGTCAATGCCTTATGGATCCCTTTGCCATGCTGTGTAAATTCATAAATATCACTGTGGTAAATGCTGCAAGGAAACTCAAACGGATTTCATTGCAGTCACAGCAACCTTCATGATATGGCAAAGGATTTAATTGTACAATTAGGCAGCAAATATTTGTGGCTCCAAGCTCCATAGTTCTTAAGTTTATAAATGATAGGAGAAGAATTAGGCCATTCAGCCCATTAAGTCTACTCCGCCATTTAATCATGGCTGATCTAACTCTCCCCCTCAACCTCATTCTCCTGTCTTTCACCCATAACCCCTGACACCCATACTAATCAAGAATCTATCTATCTCTGCCTTAAAAACATCCATTGACTTGGCCTCTACAGCCTTCTGTGGGAACAAATTTCACAGAATCACTACCCTCAGACTAAAGATATTCCTCATCTCCTTCCTAAAGGAACTTCCTTTTATTCTGAGGCTAGGACCTCTGGTCTGAAACTCTCCCACTAGCGGAACATCCTCTCCATATCCAAGTCCTTCACTATTTGGTAAGTTTCAATGAAATCCCCCCTCATTCTCCTAAACTCCAGCGAGTAGAGGCCCAGTGCCGTCAAACGTTAACGTTATCGCACTCATTCTTGGGATCATTCTCATAAACCTCCTCTGGACCCTCTCCAGCACATCCTGAAAAGGCTTTGCAAAATATCTCAGTTTATGAAATCAAAAATGAGTAAAGTAGTTAATCTCATACCTAATGGTGGCCGGTGTGGGCAAGTTGGGGTGAAGGGCCTGTTTCCATGCTGTAAGATTGTTTGACTCTATGACTAATGTTAGGAAACAAGATTGTGATTGTTATGGATTATTGATCTTAATACCCACATTGCTACTGTTGCTTCTTCGGTTATTACCCTAGGCACAGCGACTTTCAGATCGTTCAATGGTATGGTGGTGCAGTGGTAGAGTTGCTACCTTACAGCGCCAGAGACCCAGGTTCAACCCTGACTACGGGTGCTGTTTATATAGAGTTTGTACGTTCTTCCCGTGACCACGTTGGTTTTCTCTGAGGTGTTCGGATTCCTCCCACACTCCAAAGACATACAGGTTTGTAGGCTAATTGGCTTGGTATAATTGGTATAAATATAAATTGTCCCCAGTGTGTGTAGAACAGTGTTAATGCATGGGAATAGTAAGATTGAACGAGAACTTACCAGTTCGAAGGTTGATCTTTATTTTATGAGGAGTCGAAGTGAGGGATTTCGTGAAGAGCCCGCCGGCGCGCATGCTCGACATACTTCAAAGTAGCGGCATGGAATCACAGAACCAACAATAGAAATGACTTCGCATAGTATGATTGAATTGACTAAGATTACCAGATGAAGGTGATTGAGGGTTGGGCGAGGAGGGCACGAAATCCCTCACTTCGACTCCTCATAAAATAAAGATCAACCTTCGAACTGGTAAGTTCTCGTTCAATCTTACTATTTCATTTCGGAGTCACGTGAGTGACTTCGTGAAGACTTCAAAGCTTCTGTGATTACACGCCCTGGACCACGTCCATGCTGACACACCACTACCAGGGATGGATGGGAGGAACAAACTTGCTCAATAGTTCATACTGCAAAACAAGAGCATATTTATTAATAACAAATCAAAAACCCCTCATGCGGGGACATCTCCACGTTCTTGACCTGCATTCAGCACGGTTTCTGCGAACTGTAGAGGAGCAGCAACAGGCTTGTTATAAAAACGCTGGAACACAGCTTCATTCGCCCATCCTGCTGTGGCGAGAATTTGGTCCATGGGCACCTCCATGACCCTCGCCGCTGACGTCGATGCAGCCCTGGTGGAATGAGACTTGAACACATTAATGTCGATACCTGACTTACCCAAGACGACTCGAAGCCACCTGGATATCGTCTGGACTGTCACTCGATGATGAGGTCTCTTATGAGTGACAAGCAGGTATCTCTCCATTCCTCTGATGCGTGCCGTCACCTTGACATAGTGGCGGATATGTGAGGCTAAACATAGCCTAGCATCTGCGGGGTATGCCGGGAACTTCAGCTGCAGCCCTGTGCACCCAGGTCTATGCTGCTTTAGTAGCTCGTCAATGAAAAAGACTACTTCTGTAGGGGTAGATGTCATTCTGTCGACACGAAGTTTGTGTAGTGTCTGTACCCTCTGAGCTGAAGTCAGCGCTAGTAACATCACCAGCTTCATGGTGAGTTGGTCCAGTTGGAGCCCTTCCATGGGAGACCACGTCCTGAGCAGGGTTAATACGTCCCTGACATCCCAGGTGATATTATAGCATGGTGTAGGCGGATTCATATTGAATATACCCCGCATGAGTCTGGACACTAGCCTGTTGGATCCTACCCCAATCTTGAGGTAGAATGATAGCGCACTTCTGGCGCTGTTGATGGCACTGTAACTTAAGTGTTCATCATGGTGCAACCCCGCGAGGAATTCCAGGACGTCGGTTATTGTCACGTCATCGTACGTGATGCGAGAGCGGCTGCAGTAGGCTTCCCACTTCTTAATATGCGAGCGGTATCTTCGCCTTGTGGACTCTCGACACGACGCCCCGATGGTATCCATGGTCCGAGCCGAGAGGCCGTATTGGACTAACGGCCTGTTCAGAACCTGCAAGCCAACAAATTTAAATAGCCATGGCAGGGATGTGGCTCCCCTGAGACAGGGTGAGTAACCAATTGTGGGCAACCCTTCAAAAGGACCCAAGGTTCGTTGAGCATGTCAAAGACCACCGGATACCAAGGCTGTGTGGGCCAGTCGGGTATAATAAGGATGCCCTTGGCAGCATCTGCCTGAATCTTTCGCAATACCCGACTGATGAGGCAAAACGGAGGGAAGGCATAGAAAAACCAATTCCCCCAGTCCAGCGAGAATGCATCTAGCGCTATTGCCCCAGGATCTGGTTCCCATGAAACGTAGGCTGGTACCTGATGGTTCAAACGTGACGCAAAAAGGTCAATGTCCGGTTTACCAAATTTGGCTGTGACTTTAGAAAAAATCTCAGGATGCAACATCCATTCAATGTTGTCATTAAATTTGCGTGACCTGGTGTCCGCCACAGTATTAAGCTCACCTGGCAAATAGGTAGCTGAAATCCAAATGTCTCTTTGAATACACCAGAGCCAAATTGAGTTAGCCAATTTGTCACACGAAACTGACCTGGTACCACCCATATGGTTTAAATATGCCACAGCTGTGGTGTTGTCTATTTGGAGACGGACGTGTGCTCCAACAAGCTTGGAACAATATGCACGAAGTCCGTGGAATGCTGCCAGCAACTCCAAATAGTTAATCCCTTGAGTCAACAACATCGATGCCTCAAGGGTGTCCCATCTGCCCCCACAACTAGAGCAATTATCAGTAGCTCCCCAGCCATTGGAGCTTGCATCAGTCTGTAAATATACCACCGGATTAGCCTCCCTGACAGGCTTAAATGAGTTGCTAATGTGACACACCCACCATTGCAACTCAGTTATCGCTTCGGACGGCAGCTGCATTGATCGATCGTAATGACCAGCGTTCCGTTTTAACGCAGTAATTTTAGCTCTTTGCAAATTCTGATAATGCAAAGGTCCATATCGTGCTGCCGGAAACAAAGCCACTAGCTTGCCAATTACTGTGGCTGTATGCCGAATCGATGGTATATTGGTGCCAATTAAATCTCTGCACACCTTAGTGACTTCCTCAATTTTGTTAATTGGTATAGTTATCCTCATGCTCATTGAGTTCACCGTGAACCCTAGGTAATTAATTACCTGGGCAGGGCAGAACTTCGATTTCTCTGGATGGACAATGAATCCTAATTGTTGAAATATATTGACAGCAGCTGCAACACCCTGTTCAGCCAATTGCAGGGTGTGGCCCACAATAAAGACATCATCTAAATAGGCCATAACTATATGATGTCGTTGTCTCAAATAAGCCATGATTGTGTTCGTGCCCCACCGAACACATTTCCACATACCTTGACTCCATCCTATCCCCCTTTGTTAAATCCCTCCCCACCTATGTTCAAGACACCTCAGACACTCTCCGTCGGCTCCGCACATTCCGTTGTCCAGGCCCCCATCCTCTCATCTTCACCATGGACGTCCAGTCACTATACACCTGCATCCCCCACCAGGATGGTCTCAAAGCCCTCCGGTACTTCCTCGACCAGAGGAGCAACCCATACCCATCCACTGACACCCTCCTCCGCCTAGCAGAGTTGGTCCTTACCCTCAACAACTTTTCTTTTGACTCCTCCCATTTCCTCCAAACACAAGGCGTAGCTATGGGCACACGCATGGGCCCTAGCTACGCCTGCCTCTTTGTCGGGCACGTCGAACAATCTTTGTTCTCGGCGTACCAGGGCCCCACCCCCGACCTTTACCTCCGTTACATTGACGACTGCTTTGGTGTCACCTCCTGCACCCACGCAGAACTGACTGACTTCATCCATTTCACCACCAACTTCCATCCGGCACTCAAATATACTTGGACCATTTCCGATATTTCCCTACCATTCCTTGACCTCACCATCTCTATTGCAGGTGATACACTCCTGACTGACATCCACTACAAACCAACTGACTCCCACAGCTACCTGGACTACTCTTCCTCCCACCCTGCTTCCTGTAAGGACTCCATCCCCTATTCCCAATTCCTCCGTCTACGCCGCATCTGCTCCCAGGATGACGTGTTCCACACCAGGTCATCGCAAATGTCCTCGTTCTTCAGAGAACGGGGTTTCCCCTCCCCCACTATAGATGAGGCTCGCACCAGGGTCTCCTCCATACCCCGCAACACTGCCCTCTCTCCCCATTCCCCCACTCACAACAAGGGCCGAGTCCCCCTGGTCCTCACCTTTCACCCCACCAGCCAGCGCATACAACAGATAGTCCTCCGCCAGTTTCGTCACCTCCAACGTGACCCCTCCACTCGCCACATCTTCCCATCTCCCCCCCTGTCTGCCTTCCGCAAAGACCGCTCCCTCCGCAACTCCCTCGTCAATTCTTCTCTTCCCTCCCGCTCCACTCCTTCCCCGGGCACTTTCCCTTGCAACCGCAAGAGATGCTACACTTGTCCCTTCACCTCCCCCATCCACTCCTTTCAGGGACCTAAGCAGTCATTCCAAGTCCGACAGAGGTTCACCTGCACCTCCTCCAACCTCATCTACTGCATCCGTTGCTCCAGATGCCAGCTGATCTACATCGGTGAGACCAAGCGGAGGCTGGGCGATCGTTTCGCCGAACACCTCCGCTCGGTCCGCAATAACCAACCCGACCTCCCGGTGGCTCAGCACTTCAACTCCCCCTCCCACTGCGTATCCGACCTCTCGGTCCTGGGCCTCCTCCACGGCCAGAGTGATCAACACCGCAAGTTGGAGGAACAGCACCTCATATTCCGCTTGGGGAGTCTGCATCCTCTGGGCTTAAACATTGAATTTTCTCAATTCTGTTAACCCAGACTGCCTCCCCCCCCACCTCTCCCTCAGCCCTCTGGCCCTGACATTCCTTCTCCATCTCCCCCCCCCCCCCCTCCCCAGTCGCACTAGCTTCTCATTTTCACACCACAAACAGCTTACAATGGCCTGCTTCCTTTGTCACCAATACTTTTTTGCATATCTTTCACTCATTGTTCCTTATCTCTCCACATCACTGTTTATATCTCTCGTTTCCCTGATCCCTGACCAGTGTGAAGAAGGGTCTCGACCCGAAACGTCGCCTATCTCCTTCGCTCCTTAGATGCTGCTGCACCCGCTGAGTTTCTCCAGCTTTTTGTGTAACCCATGATTGGCTTCACCAATTTAGTGAACAATCTAGGGGCTGTAGTGAGCCCATTAGGCAAAGCCTTATACTGCCAAAGTTGCCCCATCCAGATAAATTTCAAAAACCTTCTATCATATTTCTGGATGGATACTGAATAATATGCATCCCTCAAATCAATGCATGCCATAAAGCAGCCATGAGAAATCAATGATTTGGCTGTTTCAAACGTATCCATTTTAAAATGAGTATATGTTACAAACGTATTCAAACGGGTTAGATCAATAATGACATGACAGCCTCCATCCTTCTTAGGTCTAGTAAATATGTTCGAAACAAATTCGATTGGCTCATGCACCGTTTTCTCAATCACACCCTTCTGCTCCAGACTTAAAATTTCCTTATAACCTGCTGCCTGTTCTGCAGCAGACAATTTGAACGTACGATCAGGCATGTGCTGGGATGGAGGAATGTCGCCATTAATAAACTCAATTTTATGCCCCTGAATATTCCGCAACACATACTCATCACCAGTAAAATTACCCCATGCATCCAAAAACAACCGTAAACAACCACCAACATGGGAAGTTAAACAGAGAGAAAAGAGAGAACCAGACCCCCTCACCTCCGTGGTTACCGGCGGTCCTTGACACGTGTGGGTGGCCGTGGAGGTGCTGGGTTGGCTTGAGGGCGCGGCGTCTTCGATTTCCACAAAGGTCTCTGCCGACCCTGTCCTAAAAAAGACCCTTGGTGCTGGTTCTGGTGCTGTTGTCGTTGTGGAGCTAGAGGGCGAGACCTCGTCGAGGCACTGGCCGACCCTCGTGAGCGAATGTATGGAGCTTTTGAGCCTGACGGTGTGGGGGCACTCTGAGAGCGCATGATCCCCACCGTTTTGGCTTGTTCGTCAAGCTCTTTGACTCTCTTCGAGAGGTCCTCACCAAAGAGCTGACGGGGCGGCGGCGGCGGCGGTGGTTTGCACAATCCTGCAAACTTCGGGTTGAGTGCTGGGCGGATGCTGTTTTTGCGAAACCCGTTGATTTCGTGCTGGGTCGCGCACAATAAGGCCAGAGCATCTTCCTGGTCCAAATTCAGTTCGTCCCCGTCCACCGACCGCGCAAAGGCGGTAATACCGGCCGTGAGGAGTTTCAGGATCCGCTGCAATTTTAGCTCCTGTTGACGGATAGCCGCACTGATGTTGCCCCATATTGGCGTATTGACCACAGGCACGTTGAGGGAGTTGCAGTTTGATGGAGCCTTGTGACGGCTCATAGCCTGGATGAGGACTTCTTCCTGCAGCACCTGATTATTAAGAAAGTCCACTGTGGCTGCCAGCTTTGTATTTAGAGGAAGACCAGCCGTATGTGGGGCCGCGAATTTGGTCGCCACATCCAAGAGTTCCTCCGCTGGCACCTCCAACGGAGGTGGTACGGGATCCACCAGAACCTCCTCCTCCTGCTGCTCCAGGCTGATAGTAGATGTTGGTGAAGACGCCCTGTGCCTGTTGCTGCCCTGCTGTTGTTGACGTTGAAGCAGGAGCTCCAGCAGCCGCTCCATACGGTCAATACGCCCTTCACCCTGAACACTCAGGTGGTCGGAGTCCTCCGGCTCTGAAAAGAAAACCGGGCTCCTGTCATCGGCCCGCACCTCGTCGAGGCCCTGCCGGTGCCGGTAGTTGTCGCTAACAGCCGCCGAGGCGAAACTGCGCGATTCCTGCGCGGGCGTGTTCAATCGCCTCCGTTTAGCGAGAGCTGAAGCCGCTGCCACTAAGGGCACTCGCGGCGAGGTGTCGGCACCAGCCGAAGCATGGCTGCCTGGGGCCCGCGCAGTCTTGCCGGCTGCCCACATCGTGGACGTTGCCGACGCATGGTCTCGCCCACCCATCCATGGGGGGCTCGGCGACCGTGACGAGACCCGACTCGACCGACCCGTCCCGGCGTCGAGAGTCGGGGTGTGCCGGCTGGACCTCACAGCCGCCCCGGGTCTCGCCCTGGAACCTGACCGCTCCTCCGCGATAGGCAATGCCTTAGCCCTAACAGGGTTAGGCTTCTGGGCTCCTGCCCTCCCCCTTCTCGGAGGGCTGAGTGGAACAGGCCGTGCAACGGCACGTGCCCTGCTCGAGGTCGCCAGCGAGCCCGCTGACGACCTGACTGCCATGGCAGGGTCCCCTGCTCTGGCGGCACACCACACTCCTCCTCCTCGAACTCCTCCGAGCTGTGGTGTGCTGGCGGATCTGGACCTGTAATCACAGGGCTTACCCACATCTCCGCCTGAGTCCCGGCCTGCGCTGCAGGTACTGCCGATGGTAAAGGCCCCGGAACTGTTGACCGGCGAACTCGTCCTGACGTCCTCCGGCCCTTCGAACTCCCATCCATGTCCTTGCTGCAAGACATAATCAGACAACAAGGACCACCAACTAAAGGTAGAATACTTACCTCCGTGGCCCCTTATGAAGGGCTGGCGAGGAGCGCGCTCCACCGCCAGCCGTCGCAGCAACGCGTTACGACGATATGTCGAGCATGCGCGCCGGCGGGCTCTTCACGAAGTCACTCACGTGACTCCGAAATGAAATCACTGGACGGTGTGGATTCAGTTGGCCAAAGGGCCTGTTTCCGCGCTGTATCTCTAAATGAATTTAAGTAGCTTTTACTTCATCATAGGCTGGGAAGGAGATTGTTGTCATTGCTTCACCATGAATGATTGTGTATCATCAACTGGATTTGTTAACTGGACCAACCACTGTGGATGTACTGTTGTTAGAGCAGAGACTGGATGTCCTGTGCCTCATCTCAAGAGTCAAGAGGCAAGAGTGTTTTATTGTTATATGTCCTGAAGCAGACCAGAAATTCTAATTTGCAGAAGTAGAACAGATATGTAAACATAGTCCATAACATCACCTGACTGTCCTAAACTTTCCTCCATATACAATGTAAGACTGCAATGAAAAGGTTTTGGATGACTGGATGCAGCTCCAGCAATTCACAATTCTTCACCATGTGTGGCAGAAAATCTCTCCATTTTTCCCAAAGCTTTTTCAAGAAATGAAATATAAATTTCTAGCAGCAATGAGCAGTGAAATGAGTGCTTTGCTTTAAATAATGTTTGCAATCTTTACCTAGTAATCCCTCTACTGCTGTTCCTCTAGTCATATAAGGAGAGCTCATTAATTCCAGTGCTAGCCAGCGAGAAAATGACTGATAGGAGCCAATTACTAGGTCAGTGGTGACTTAATAATTTTAGGCTGTGAGCTGAGAGTAGGCACTTGAACTCCTTTACGGAAGATGTTCAAGTAATCAAACATTACAGATCAAGACAACATTTTGTCCACCACAGAGACATTTTAGTGTGCAGAGAAAATTACTTGCATCACCTTTGAAATCAATTACTTTTACCAGAACTACAACACATTAGAGATGTCTGGCGAGCTGAGTGTTTCCATCATTTTCTGTTTTGTACCCAATCAGTTTAATCCACCATGTCATATTTATCTGAACTTCAGTCATGCTTACATATTGAACTAGTGGTCATTTTCACTGTATCCAATATGGTGTTGCCAATAAACGCATTTTTATCTAATCGTGGGTGTGTGGAAACGAGGAAAAGAACAAAGAGGAAAATCTGTGATGTTGTGGCGATTGGTAACAGAAGGGATGATAGTGCAAAGTGAAAAGTAATTGTAGTGGCACAAGTGGAGATGATGAGGACTGGATGGGTTATGACCAGCTGTTCTCTGAAAATATAGGGGCGGTGGTAATGAGTTGAAATTGTTGAACATGGTGTGTCCAGAAAGTGTAATGTTCCAAATCAACAAAGGAGGTGCTGCTTCTCAGCATACTGTGTGGGAGGTCAAGGTATGGGAGGTTGGAATATGTGCAGGAAGGAACTGCAGTTGCTGGTCAGATTGACACAAAAAACTGAAGTAACTAAGCATCTAAATTTCTAAATTTTGCCACAAAACATCACCTATTTCTTTTCTCCAGAGATGCTGCCTGACCCGCTGAGTTATTTCAGCTATTTGTGTCTATCTGAGGTTGAAATAGGATGAGCCAAAGAATTGCAATGCCTGCGGCTACAACTGAATGGAGATGTTCTGCAGAGTTAATCTGTGTTTAGTTTTCCCAATGATGAAGAGACCACAGCACAAATGGCTAATAAATTACACTAAATTGAAAGAGGCACAGATATATAATCTGCAAGAGCATTTGTGCCATTGAACAATAGAAACATGGAAAATAGGTGCAGGAGTAGGCCTTTCGGCCCTTTGAGGCAGCATCACCATTCAACATGATCATGGTCAATCATCCAAAATCAGTACCCCGTCTTGCTTTTTCCTCATATCCCTTGATTCCGTTAGCCCCAAGAGCTAAACCTCAGATTGACACAATCTAACTCTATATCTAACTCTCTCTTGAAAACACCCAGTGAATTGGCCTCCTCTGAAAGAGAGGTTTGAAAGGACAGGGGGTGCAGCTCCTGACCATGCATGGGAAAGTGCTATTAGGAGGTACTGTTGTTTGAGAGTGACTAAGGAATATGCCAGGGGGTATTGAGGAAATGGCTTAAAGGAGGGAATGGCTAAAATGCATTTATTGGCAACACCATATTGGATACAGTGAAAACGAACACCAGTTCAATATTTAAGCATGACTCTGAGTTTCAGATAAATATGACATAGTGGATTAAACTGATTGGGTACAAAACAGAAAATGATGGAAACACTCAGCCCACCAGGCAGAATCTATGGAAAGGGTAAAGGGCCTGTCCCACTAGCGCGCGATTAGACGCGACAAGCGCGACAAATTCGGACGCGGGGGTCGCGTGGGGGTCAGGCGATCCCGGTGCGAGTGAAGGGCCTGTCCCACTAGCGCGCGATTACACGCGCGACGTCCGAAGGAAGGACGTTATTTTTCATCACGTGACGATGCGCATGAGCATGCGCGTTGCACAACGTCGGGCAGTGACGTCATCACGCAACGCCACGCTGAAGACGCACAACGTCAAAACGTCATCACGTTAATCACGTTCTACACGTGATTCTGCGCGACAGGATTTTGCCGCGCGTAATTTTTTGAGCAGTGTCGGTTTTTGGACACTACGCGCGATGTCGACACCAGCTACACACAACTCGACGAGACTCCGGCGATCGCAGTGGGACAGGGTCACGCGAGGCCGGGCGACTAAAGCGACCACGGTAGGTCGCGCTTGTCGCGTCTAATCGCGCGCTAGTGGGACAGGCCCTTAATATTTCAACTTGCGGATTCCATGAAAGATTTTACAGATAGCAATAGAAAGTAATAGGCAGCCGAGAAACCCTTGTTCACGGCTATTTGTTTCTGGTAAAGATTTTTGTTCGTTAACTGTGTGATTAGTTTCAACAATTTAACTGCATTTGGAGCATAAAACATTGTATCACTCCAGCAACGGACTGTTCCAGCTACTACTCAGGCAAGCGCCCCCGCTGTCACGCTGCGAAAACAGAGGATGAGACAGAGTTTCTTTCCACAGGCCATCGGGACTGTAAACTCTGATCTCCTAGTGCGTAAATACCGTTGTGTCTTTTTTAAAATGTAAATACTGGTTCTGTTCTGTTGTGTTGTTTTGCACAATCCCGCAAGCATTTCATTTCACTGTACATCTTTTATGTGTATGTGACAAATAAAGTTGACTTGACAAGACTTGACTTGACTTGTAGTAGTTATGTATTTTCGTACTACTTTCATTGCTGGAGAGGAGCATCTTCTACTCACCCAGCATCTTCAGCTCACCCAGATCACTAGTTGGTCTTATTGCTTTGGCTGCCTTAGCAAACCAGCAACTTCTGAGGCCTTGGGCAATGCACATTTCTGAATGAAAATATATTCCACTGGATTGTGACTGGATATATGGAAATGGTGAAGTGCTTGATGCTTGTTGTGAGTTCAATAAAATAATCAGGTAAATTCTGTGTGTAGATTGAGGGTAGTGGGCAAGATCTGAAGCCAACAAAGATTCCAGGAGTTTGGTGGAGATTCGGACCTGATTACTGGAGTCAGACCATTAGATTTTAGAAGGTCCCGGAGTTGGGAAGAAGACTCAGGTTTCTTATCAGGCTTCTGAACGGTCGAGGGTTCAGTCCAATTTTCCTCTTTCTCACGTACTTTGTCTCGGGAACGGATGTGCCACAATGTTGAGAACTATATTCTGCACTGTATCTTGCCTTCACTCTGCCTATTGTACTTGAGTCTGGTTTGAATGTATTTATTTAGAGGATTATCTCATTTGATTGGATTGCATGCAAAACACATTTTTCCATTGTACCTCGGTACACGTGATAATAAAAAATGTAAACCGACCGGTAGGTAGTTTCAGTACCTGGGTATTACAAAGAATGGATTGTTGATGGGGGAAGGGAAGGGAGGGGAGGGAATCGGGAGAGGGGGGGGGGCAAGGGAGGGGGAGGGGTGGGATTGGTGAAGGGGGAAGGTAGGGGGAAAGGAAGGGAGGCAGGAAAGGGGGGAGGGGAGGGACGGGGGAGGTATAATTACTGTTTGGTTGCAGATCAATGGTGGAGAAGGAGGAGTTCAGACCTAAACACATGTAGGATAATGGGATCCCCAAGAAGAAAATCAGTGGCTTGCAGAGGTATATAAGTGGCCTTCCAGTTAGAAATTGTAGTCCCCATCCTTGTCCTGGGACAAGGTGGAGTGAAATACACCACATTGCTCCAAGTAGATAATTTCATAGAGAATGAAATCATGTATGGCTTGTCTAATGTAATTTTCATCAAAAATTACCCTTGTTAGGATGTGCTGAATTAAAGTTTCCGTGTCATGACCCAGAAGTAGTTGTTACCAAAGTTTACTTTTTGGTAAATAAATTTGCAATCACATGATACTGAAATAAGTAACACTATCTAGAAACGTAAGGGGTGAAAACAAAATAAGTAACACAAATAAATGTTCTGGGAATGTTTCTAGGTTACTTAACTAATTACTTGTCACATTTGCTGTGCAGAAATAGGTTGCTCTATCAATGAATTTATAGTGACTACACTTCTAAAATAATTAATTCATTGGTACAGCAAGTTTCTTACAATCATAGATTTGAAAAATGGTTGAGTGATTCAAAATTTTTTTTTAAACTGTGTGCAGTTTAGTAAATTTCACACCTTGGGCAGAAGTGCATAGTCAAAATATGAATGTCTGACATCACATATCATTGAACTGAAAATTCCAATTCTAAGCAACGTATTCATTGACTTATGAATGCTAACACATTATACATATTTTTTTTGTTCTGTTCCTTTCTCCATCATTTTGAATGAAGTATCTATTTTTCTTGTCTGGTGTTTTGCATTTGGCAGCTGCCTGACATGCTTATAGTATGCGAAATGGCCTGAATTTAACACACAATGACCTGTGGTTTTTCAGAAGTGATGCTCTCAGGATATTCATTGAAACCCTCTTCTGCTCTGTAATTTCATTGAACTCTCTCTCTGTGGTAGTCAGACATCAAGACTTTCAAGCATTGTCAAGCAAGAGAGACATGGCTCAGTACTCTTAGACACACTGAAGCCTTGAAGGGATGCACCTTCACAAGAGAAATGCACAATGAGGCATATCCTTGAACACCATGGGAGCGTAACTAGTATTATTAAAAGTTTCTCCTGGTCACTGGGTGCTGTGAGAATTTTATTTTGTGGACTATTTAGTGGTGATATGTTATCAAAGACTTTGACCTATGACCCCTTTCTCCTTTCTATGCTTTTCAAGTCTCTTCATAGATCTCTCATTACCTATATAATTGATTGTCCCTCCACAAGAACAACGTGCAGCTCTACAGAGAATCTTCAATCTCTCTTCAGGAACTTCATAATCCACCTAATATTGCAGCAGCAGAAATCCTTTTGTTTTGCTATTCTATTTTGCGGATGATGGGCGCAAGAATCAATTTATTTTGATTTAAATATTAATGGAAATTAGGAGATGAGCATCTTTGAAATAGCCTCATACTTAAATCCAAAATATGTATTCATCTGGTAATGAATATATAGCATCATTTATAACCTTTTAAAAATTCAACAAAGCGGCAGGTTTGTTGACATTATGATTAAGCACATTTAGAGAATAATTTAAAATATTGATGAAGGTCAACTCAGAGCAACAAAGTGCAATAATTAAAACATTTTTCTTTGTAATTGGCTCGTGATTATGTTATGCTACCACCTGAGTGTAAGCAATCGCTGTCAGCAGCTCAGGGGTTAAATGAGTACTGGGGGATTGAGTAATTATATATATTGATTACCTGTAGAAATCTGCTAGCTGACAGGATAAGAAGGGCTCACTTTTCTGGTAGCGCGATTATTTTATTTTGGTTAAGATGGATGAGTTAATAAACACCGAGCAAGCACTCCCATAAATTCAGCATCTGTAATATTTGTCACTTTCAAAATTACTTGCTTGAGCGCCACATCCGTTATGTGATTTCACAGGAGAGGTGCGAGCAGACCTGAAGCAAGGTTTTCACTTTCTTGGTGATTAATATACTGTTGTTGTTTAGAAAGGCAGCATCATTAGGCAGAAGCTTAGCTCCAGTGCTCTAAGGAAATGTTACAGCATTGAGCCGTATTGTGCTATTTAGGAGTTCACTGATGTTTCATCAGTGCAGATCATTGTGAGGTTTGCTGGCAGTTTTGTTGCCCTGGGCTAGATTTATGAAACTTCAGGATCATTTTTAAAAGACATTTACTGTTGATCGTTTAATGCCTTCAAAAAAATAGCCCCGCAGATAACTGCCACTAATATGTGATTAAAATGTATTGCAGCAGTTTTAAAATACAGTGTTTATTTTCAATTTTATTCTTCTACTGGCATTAAAAAGTAAATTAGTGGGGCATGCAGAAATGAAAACAATCAAATATGATTAAAAAATATTTATATATCATTGTCATTTAATTAAATAAACTCTGTTTGTTCTGTATTTGCAAGACAGATTCTTTAATATTATTTGCAATGAGACTATATGCAAGTCAGTCCACATAGTTGCTGTCATTAAAAGGATAGAAGCAGGAAATGGAAGTTTTCTATTTTCACATTGGAGCCAGAAATAGCTGTAGACATCAATCCTTCAGATGCAGTGCAGACTTGTTTCTCCTTTACCCAAAAACTATTTGTAAAGCCAGCAACAACATTTCCACTTCCTTTGTGTAGGAAGGAACTGCAGATGCTGGTTTACACCGAAGATAGACACAAAGTGCTGGAGTAACTCAGCGGGACAAGCAGCATCTCTGGATAGAAGGAATGACTTTCTATATTTAGAGAACAGCGTGGAAACAGGCCCTTAGACCCACCGAATCCTCCCTGAACAACAATCACCCCATACACTAATTCTATCCAACGCTCTTAGGACAATTGATCTAATTAATCTACAGACCCCCACATCTTTGGAATGTGGGAGGAAACTGGAGCTCCTGGAGAAAACCCACATGGTCACAGGGAGAACAAAACAGACAGCATCTGTAGTCAGGATCGAACCCGGGTCTCTGATGCTGTAAGGCAGCAACTCTACCGCTGCACCACTGCACCGCCTGCCTTTAACAGAACATGCTCAGTGAGTTCAGTCGTTGATTTTAGTCTGCCTGTCTAATGCCCATATTTTACATGTGCAAGTGACAACTATCAAAGATAACCACTGTTAAAACCGTTCCTGCACTTATCAGTTGTATTTACTCACTATTATTCAGTAGAGATGGAAAATGATCAGGTAGAGGCAATCTGCACAATTGCTTCCATATACCAGGCACTTGTATTCAATGAGCCTTAAGTTGCTGGGATACACCCACGGCTCCACGTGGAACTACAGCCATTTTCCATGTATGTGGTGACAAGTTTGGGAACTCTCCACAAGTATAATAATCCTGAATCTGCTCTGTCAACAATTTCCGGATTGCAGTCCAATGTTGGGCTAAACCCCAGCAATTTACCTGGGCAATCTGTCTGCTGAATATGGGTCAGATTGAACTCTATAGGGGCAGTGGGCCCTTTCATTTCAATGAAGAGGATCAAATATGAGAAACCTAGGACAATATTAAGTATTTCATTTTATTGTTAGTTAATTTAGATATTTAAATGTCTTCAATTATTTCTTATGTATTTAAGTTTTTCTTGGAAAAGGGACACTGTTTGAAATCTTTAGTTATCTCAAACTTTATTTTGTGCTTTCAACAGTTTTTGAAAATTTCTAGAGCTCTGACAGGTTTGAATTTTGATGTTTTTGACAGATTTGACAAAAGGCAAATCCCCATGTCACCATTGATGTCTACAATTCAGTACCTTTCCCATGGATAATTATAATCGGGCTTTCAAAGGAAAAAAGAAAGGTTTAGGATTTTCGGAAAACTATAATGGGTAACACAAGATGGTCCTAGCAACAGCTTGCAAAAACCATTTCTGGCACTGACGTCATGAGATCAGCCATGATTGAATGGCAGAGTAGTCTTGATAGGCCGAATTACCTTATTCTGCTCCTCGAACTTATAAAAATTGGCACACAGGTGCGTGTACACGTGACCAAGTACCTCTCCAATCTCAAGACCCAAATTTTGCTTCCGTACTCTCCCTGACAACAATATTTAAATTAAGCAACCCTTCTGTGGCCTCAGAAATGTTGCAGAGGCCAGGATCAGACTCCAATGTCTCTACAGTGGATCAATCATATAGGTGTGTGGAGCAATCAAATAGGTGTTTGCAGGTGAGAGTGGATGAAGTATCTGACAAGTGTCCCAGATATGCATGTGTTCAGGTACATGACTGGTTCCTGGTCTTGAGAAGTTAACTGTTTTTCTTTCCACAGATGCTGCCTGAACTGCTGAGTATTTTCAGTTTTGGCTATGAAATGTAGCTTAGTGTTAACAAACAGTAAAGTACTACAGGATACAAACTTTGCAATTATTACATTTGACCTTTGCACCTGGCTGCAGAAAGGTGTGGATTGATCTTAAGGCAGTCAGCATGTGGTTTGTAAACCCTGCGCTGTTTCTCATCAGCAATTGCTGAGCACTGTTTGGAAACACTAGCTGTCAGTAGGAAATGCTGACAACTGACTGTTCTGAGAAATAGCCACATGCATCTTGTTAATCTGCCAGTTTTTCCACAGTCAGAATTGCTGAATCAGCGATTGGAACCAGTTCAACTGAACTGAGTATTGTGAACAAAACTTCAAAACAAAGTAATGTGAGGTCTGTATAATATTGGTGCATTCTCTTTTGTGAATTTGTGCAGTTGGTTGCCAATTCATTATTCACCATAGTATTCTGAGCTTCACTTCTCAAATGATGTAAATGTTTTCAAAAACCTGGATGGGGGCCAAATATTATAACAGATGGAAGCTTGTGATGTCCAGATATTGTAACATGACATCATATTAGCCTAATTCTACATTATAAAACCTGTT
The DNA here is from genome assembly GCA_963514005.1 of Raja brachyura. Next base: position 38,939,586 of record OY740783.1, on the reverse strand, counting down.
AAGTAGTTTAATTTCCATGAAGGTGTGTTTTTAAAGTTCAAACATTCCCAAGTTAAAAGTTTTGGTTTCACAATTTTTGTTGAGAATTAAAATTGCTGGAGTTTGGTCTTCCTAAATCACAGATAATATTCAGTAAAATGTATAAAATTACAACATAACAGCTTTTGATGTAATGCAACCATTTAATTGAACAAATCTTGCAGATGGGTCTGCAGCTTGGAAGCTGTTGTCTTTGGTTGGGGAGCTACTAAGTCTTTGCAAAGATTGCAGAGACTGGAAGTAACTGTATTATCCTCCCTCATCAATCAGCGTTGTGAGGTGTGGGGCCTGGGAATTCTCCAGTCCACATTTGCTGTAGAGATGGTGTATTCTGGTCCTAGCCTCTGCAAAAGTTCTGAGGCTAAAGAAGGGTTGCTTAAATTAGATATTTTTGGCAGCGGCAGTATGGAAGCAAAATTTGGGTCTTGATAATGTAAGGGATGGTGATGTTCTGCTAAAAACCCAGCAGTGGAGTTACTCAGCGACTCTCTCCAATGTTTCACTCATCTAAATGTTGCAGACCAATGCAATTATATAGCCATGTTAGGCTGATCAAATACTTTTTTGGAAGGCTGATTCATTGTGATATTTCTTCTTGAGATGGGTCCCATATCAGGATATCTCCCATCTTGACTCACCTTTAGAATGTGCTGGTAGGACCTCCCAATTGTAATGATACTGTGGTTTATTGAACATTTCTAATGAGTAAAATATACTTATTACACTCATAAGAGCTAACTATGTTTTGTTGGGTTGGTTAAAGAAGGCTTATATAATTTTAAAGATTATTTAGCTTATATTTAGCTAGTTAGACTTTACAACAATCATGAACAATTTTGATGTTTAATTATTTTTATTTCCAGATGTTTTGGATCCTTTAATACTTAATCAGATTCCTTTGATAATCAATGCAGGGGACAGATAACAGGTCAAATGATGTAAACACAAAACTACGACATTCTGATAAACACAATGTGATCTTAACACCCAAGCTTGGACATCCAGCATTTCTGTTCAGGACCTGTTAATGAGAATCTGCTTGGTTCTATGGCAAACCATCCATTCACCTATACATAAAATTCTTACTATCATCCAGATTGCTAGGCAGAAGGAAGTGAAGAAACGTACTTACTTACTTACTTACTGCCTATTATGCCTCCTGGCATGTAGGGCAGCAACGAAGGTCCTCCACTCCTGTCTGTTCTGGGCTAGCTTCTGGACACTACCCCAGGTCAGGTCCATTGTTTTCATTTCCTCCTCTGTAGTTCTATGCCAGGTGGTTTTGGGTCTCCCTCTTTTCCTTTTCTCTTCCGGTGTCCAGTGCAGGGCTATTCTTGGAATGCTGTCTGGTCCTAGCATCTGTCGATAGCCCTGGAAGTCCATCATGTCCAGTAGTGTTGATTCCTTCAGTTGCTGTTTCCATAACATATTTGTTTTACGAAACAGGGTTGTTAGCCCTGTGCTCAACCTCCAACCTGGAGGACCAGTGGATCGCACTTCATCTCGCCTCTACCCTTTGACCTGTCCAGCATGGGAGACCCTAAGAGGAGACGAATCTCCCTCTGGCATGGCTCTAGGGGTCACTGAGACACGCAAGCTCCCCGACCACGACAAGGTTGCAATCCAACGGGGAGAAGTGAAGACACCTTTACCCTGATCTCTCCGCTAACTTCATGGGTCAAGCTTGAAGCAGCGAAATATTCCATTCCCTTGGCCTCCCTTGCCTTTTGTTATAAAACCATGAACTGCTATTGCAGATTCTCAAGCTCACTAGAATCTTTGATGGCAGGATGCCATTTTTTGGTTCTTTGAGTGCAAATAATATAATACTGACGTGAGAAACTGGAGAATTAGATGCCCACTGCCATCATATTGTTGCATTAGTTGGGGACATCAAGATGGGATGAAAATTGTGAAAACATTTTCGGTAAAAAAGGCCAGCAATGTATTTCTGTGAAGTTGCATAATTGTATTGCATATTGCATCGTTCATTGACAGACACAATGCAGGAATGGAATGCATGAAAAAAAAAATAGCAGGAAGAGGATCTAGTCCAAATTAAACAACCTGGACTGTTCGCTGTTTGTCTCTCTCTCTGACGATGCTACCTGGCCTGCAGAATATCTCCAGCATTTTCTGTTTCCATATCCATAATACTGTTTTGTCATTCCACCTACTGAATATCACAGGTAGTTGTCAGAGGCTGATGGTTGCCTGACTCTTACTAGTCTTGCTTTGCAAACCAACAAAGGACATCATTGAAAATGGATAAATGACAAGCACCTTTGCAATATCTAAACACTGAAAGGGATATTCATAGAAATGTCACGTTATTTAATGATGATGGAACACATTAATCTAGGTGCAGTATTTTGATCAGTAGCCACCCATTTGATTTCAGACAACTATGCTCTCAATGCTTTCCTTATTCTGTGGAACCCTTTGAAGTTTGAACAGCCAGGAAGAAACAAGCTGTGAGTAATTGGTTTCGTTCTTCATCGTTGTCATGGAATGCCAAAATGAACAAAGATCTTTGGAAGAGAATTACTTTCAAAAACGTCATTCTTGATATGCGAATATGGCTGGCAAAAATTACATTTATTGCCCATCCCTTAGCCTTGAGAGAAATTTGGTGACAACTGCGGTATGTAGATACTTCCAAAAATGCAATTCCCCAGTTTTGTGGGATAACACTTGTGAAACTATGAGCATTCACCTTTGTTCCCTTGCATAACTGGCAGGAACTTTGGAGTGTGTTTTCAAGTATTTGTGTTTGTCTAGAAGTTGTGCAAGTCTAGAAGTTGCTGCTGGTGTTTGGTAAGTTGGAAAACATATTTGGAAAGGTTATTTTTTTAAAGTATATTTATAATTTTTTCCCAAATTTTAAAGATCTCGAACTGGCTTGATGGTTTACGAGTTGCAAACAAATTAAGGACAAAAAACATTAATAAAAATTCAAGTATTTATATTTTTGGTGCTTTGTATTTTATTTGCCGTCTTTGATGAATTTTTTGAAAGATTTTTTGATTTTTTAATGTATTTGAATTATATAGAATAATGATGGACTATTCAGACTGAGACAAGGACAAAAATCAAAGGACTATCAAACCATTTTATGTCCACGTCGTTTTACAGTTGTTACATACGATGACTCATATCCCACAGAATGGTTTTTGGACGAGCAGAGAGCTTTATCGGAATTTTTTTCCATGTTCTTTCCTCTGGGGGATCCTCGTGAGGCCGTTATTAATTTTTATTTTACTGAGTTGACCATGCTCACCGCCTAATACAAAATCCATCCTATTGTATTGGGATGAATGTCCCAGCGTTACTCTTGAGCCACTGTCCTTTGCTGAACAACTATCTACCTCTAATGTCCCTCGGACTATCCTTGACTGGACTTTACTGGCTTTATCTTGCACTAAACGTTATTCCCTTATCATGTAACTATACACTGTAAATGGATTGATTGTAATCGTGTATTGTCTTTCTGCTGACTGATTAGCATGCAACAAAAAGCTTTTCACTGCACCTCGGTACACGTGACAATAAACTAAACTGAACTGAACTTTATGTAGGCACAGGAGTTATTTGTTGAATGTTCACCATCTCATGTTGTCGACCTCCGCAAGGTGAGCTTTGTCAACTGCCCTCGGTTAGGCGAATGACAACAACAGAGACAGCAGCAGAAATAATGCAACCTCAGTCGTCGCAGCTTGCAGCCCTAATGCAACCTCAGTTGCCGCGGCTTGGCACTGACCCGGAACATGCGCCCTTTTTAGGGCGGGCACCTACGGATGTCAAACTGGATGGCATCACCCTGCTGCAGTTGAATGAGGAAGGCCTAAGTGGCTACAGTGCCTGGATGGCGTTACATAACTTCATCTGCCTCAAATGCAAGAAGAAGAAGAAGACCATCACCAGAGCGAGGGAAGTTTCTAAGAAACAGTCAATGACGATATTGTTTATAGTCTCTGCTTTAGGTTTCAAGGTTGGTATTGGAGCTCAGTCAGATAGGTAGATTTCTTTATGTTAATTTAAGCAAAATCTTGACTTTCATTAAGAATTGATGATTGAAAATACAAATGGTTAATCATTTGGAGCTTTACATATATTTTATCTGATTTCTTCCTCATGGAGATCCACATATTTTATGTTAATTGTATGAGAATCATTCTAACCTGTAAACTTAAATAATGGATCTCAGCTGGTTGTCCGACCATAGGTGCCCACACTCAGCTTCTGATTGCTATCTAGAGCAATTATATTCCAAAGCGTCAGTAATATTCTGCCTGCTGGTAGGTAAAATGTTTTGTTATTCTATTCACTGATAAACATTGTTTATTTGCTGCACATTGAATTTACTGTAGATGTTTATTATTTCTGAGTTGATGCAATTCAGCGTTGGGATGGGTTGAGATAGCTGGAAGCAAAAAAATATTATTGGTCTCTTCTCTTTCACAATAGCTCTAATTGATAAAATGAGCTTCTTTGGAGATTGGCTCCATCAAATGACACATTGTATAAGGACCTAAGACAGAAATTCCTGCTGAAAAAAACTCCCTTGACACATCTTCTCTTCCATGGAGTAGTATTCAGCGCAAGCTAATCATAGAATCACATGTCCTTCAGCCCACCTCATCCATGCCGACCAATATGCCCCATCTAAGCCAGACCCATTTGCTCATGATTGGCCAAAATCTCTTTCCTATCCATGTACCTGTTCAAATGTCTTTGAAATGCTGTTATAGTATTGCCTCAACTGCCTTCTCTGGGAGCTTTATCCATATACCTATGACTCTCTGAGTGAAAATGTTGCCCCTCAGGTTCTTACTAAATCTTGTCCCTCTCACCTTAAACATGTGTACTCTGTTTTTTGAATCTCCTTCCCTGGGAAAAGACTCTGTGCATCCCTCAATCCCTCAATATTCTTGCTATTGAGGGAGTGCAGCGTAGATTTATAAAGTTAATTCCCGGGATGGCGGGACTGTCATATGCTGAGAGAATGGAGCAGCTGGGCTTGTACACTCTGGAGTTTAGAAGGATGAGAGGGGATCTCATTAAAACATATAAGATTGTTAAGGGTTTGGACACGCTAGAGGCAGGAAACATGTTTCCGATGTTGGCGGAGTCCTGAACCAGGGGCCACAGTTTAAGAATAAGGAGTAAGCTATTTAGAATGGAGACGAGGAAACACTTTTTCTCGCAGAGAGTCTGTGGAATTCTCTGCCTCAGAGAGCGGTGGAGGCGGGTTCTCTGGATGCTTTCAAGAGAGAGCTAGATAGGGCTCTTAAAAATAGCGGAGTCAGGGGATATGGGGAGAAGGCAGGAATGGGGTACTGATTGGGGATGATCAGCCATGATCACATTGAATGGCAGTGCTGGCTCAAAGGGCTGAATGGCCTACTCCTGCACCTATTGTCTATTGTCTATTGTCTATTCATGTATTTATGCGCTTCTAGTCAGAGAAGTTCAGTCTACCGGCTCTTACCTGCATATTAGGGCAATTTTGTACTGTTGATGCAGTTAGATTGAGACTGTACAAACTTATTTCAGCGTCACCATTGTGGCCATCTGACAAGGGAGATTTTGAGCCCATTATTATGGATTTAATTTAGGTCTAGCTATCATAAACATATGGTCTTTTTCACTCTAGTTCCCTGTATAGGCTTTATATTATTACCTGTGCACAGAGTGTATTTTGATACAATCAATACTGATATGGTGACATATAATTTGCACCGGTGTTGATTTGGGTTTAATTCCACAAGTGCATTTTTGTACTGCTGTTTGGGTTTTATGCCCTCTGTCAGATGAGATGGGAGCATCCATGTGGCATATTGAATAGGAGTTTCTGTTTATAGACTTTGCAGGTAATAAAGAGATCACTCTGTGGACTCTCAGTCAAGCAGATGCTCTTGATTTGATTTCTTCAAATGAATTGTGAGTTTTCTCTTGTGAGAGTTTGTCTGCTACGGTGCAAAGTATCATAAGCATTTCAGTCCATTGTTATCACTTACCATTATGTTGGTTTAAATTGTGTTGTCTCTGCCATCTCGTATGTCAAAATGCAATATCGGACTTAACTATAATCTGTTGATTAAACCTGGCCTAAATGTGTCTGTAGACGGCATGCTTATAACTCTGTAAATATTTACTGTTTTGCCTTTGCTACTTCTATTTTCGATTCATGTTGATTTGATTTAGGGGAAGTAATAATTTTCCAGTCATGGGAAAAGAGCTGTAAATTCTCTATTTTAGCTGACAGGTGTTACTCTCAATAGGAGCTCCAACATGTGGCTCTCCCTCTGCATTTTGACCTGGCTGAAATATTTTCAAGATTTGTTTTTTTTCCATTGGATTAAACTGATTCTGAAAAGTTATGACATTGCAACGTGGTAGATGTTACCTCCCTAGGTAATTCATTTTTGATACAACATAGAATAATCATAATTGGCGGTCCCTCGAAATGAGTATGACTGTCCTCTCCTCTTCTCTCCATAGGGTCGTCGACTTGTGGGTTTGCCGATGTCTGTAGAGGCCGATCCATAATCCACACACCTTGGTGCAACGTGGGCAGTGGAGACTGGCGATGGTTGGTAGTTGTCGAGCCCCCTTCACTCTCTCCTTACGGTGTTGTCATTTTGTCTCTGCGACACGGCGTAGTTCCATTTTGTGACGTGCAGCACCTTCCTGCACGGATTCCCTCCAGGAGCGCCTGTCCAGTGCAATGTGCTCCCAGTTGCCCGATGTGATGTGGAATTTCTTCAGACTGTTTTTGATGTTGTCCTTGAAGTGTTTCTCTGGCCCGCCGACCTTCCTTCAATTGAGAGCACAGGATTTGTTTAGGGAGACGTGTGTTGGACATGCGGATGACATGGCCAGTCCATCGAAGTTGGTGGTGCATTATTGTGGTGGTGATGATGGTCATGTTGGCTTCCTCCAAAACGCTGATGTTGGTGCGTTTGTCCTCCCAGCTGACCTTCAGAATCTTTTGTAAGGATATTTGATGGTATTGTTCCAGGGCTCTCAGGTGCCTGCTGAAAAAATTGTAATGACTTTATTCAGCTTAAGTTTACATTTAACATCTTTAAATTTTCCCTTCCTTTCATGTTTTTCCTGCTTTTCCTGCGGGCAATCTATCCCTTCCCATTAGAGTGGTAATATTGATGGTGTCCTTAAATTTTAAGAGTTGATGGATGTGCGACTGTCACCAGTGATATGATACTTCTTCTCATTAAAGCACTGGTTTCTCACAGGCTTCTTTTGAGTAAAGAAGATCTCAAGTGTATACTTAACTTGGTATTCGGCTAAGTGAGGGTAGCCGGCAAGCCAAACACTCATTGCCTCTCATTATTTCCCTTGGGGAATTGATGAGTCATCTACTTGAATTGTTGCGGTCTTTACGGTGTAAGTACTTCAAAGTGTTGTTGGGTATGGAGGTCCAGGATTTAGATCAAGCAACATTAAAGGAATAGCAATATATATCCAGGTCAAGCAACCCTGTGATTTGTTGAGAAACCTGCAGGTCATGGTGTCCTCATGCATCAACTGCCCTTGTCATTCCTCTTAGTAAAGTTGTGATTTTGAGAATTACTGTTGTAACTGCCTTACATTTGGTGGATGATGCACACTGCATTCACTGCGCAATGTGTTGGAGGGACTGAATGCTTTAGGTGGCTAGTAGGGTGTTGAATGATCAGACTCACACATAGAGGTTATAACTCATAGTGGGCGGGTGCTATAGACATGCACGGGAAGGTAGACGCTCCCGCCGCCACGAGTCTCGGGCAGATGGGGCTTGTCAGCCTGGGAAGGCAGTCCATCTAGGAGACGGAAAGCTCTGATTTAAAACCTCCACTGCCTTGTAGCCATATCCAGTCATGGAAAAGGCTCCTGGAATAAACCTCGAGAAAATCCGGAGTCGGAGCCCCTAAGGCAGTTCGTCGTTGTCTACAACCTCGCTCTGGCAGCTCCTGCGACGGCGCTGGTGCCAAACTGTAACGGCCCTGCTGTTCTTTTGGATTGATCAATGACGTGGAGAGGGGGGACGTGCTGCATCGGCAACAGCCTGTCCTCCATATGACATTGCCCAGGCTCGCATCCAACCAGGATGCATCAGCCATGGTCAGTCATGACCGAGGGGGGCCTACTACTTTATTGCAGCACAAACGGAAGAAATATGACATGCTCTCATTCCTGTGGACTGCATCAAATCTAAAGAGAGAGAGTGACGCACTGGCTACAGGACCAGTGTGCCCAGGGTAGGGATGAATATCTGGACTGGACTACATAAGTAAAGTGTTACATGCATAATCTGTGTGGTGATATATATATATATATAGTAAAGACATACTAATCTACATCCTTCCTCTTACATAATTAACTCCTAATAAAAAAGATATGATAATCGCATGCAAAATGTAGGTACTACTGATTACATAAAGTACATATAGTATAAGTAAGCTGAAGTTCAAACGTAACCTGGGTACTTTAGGGTCGGCTTGCAGATGCGACCTGCACACGTACGGTACAGTCCTGCATTTTCTCCCGTCACTGGAGATCGGTGGTGGAACAGATGCAGTAGATTGAAACAGCATCCCTGGCGATGAAACTGGAGACCTTGGCAGGGGTCGAGGCAGCGTGCCCATGGGCGAAACGACCGGGTCAGAAGCGGATGGTAGTGGTGGTATGGTCGGGCCGATGCTGCTGGATGGGGATGGAAGTATACCTGTGCGGTCAGGATAATACGGAGGTGGTGCTGGTTCGTTCACAGGCAGGATGTGCTGTCCATTACGACTGTAGGTGCCGCCATCAGCATTAACCAAATATGAACGTGGTTTGGAAACAGTTCCAGAAATTACACTGAGGAGATCGTGACCCTTTTCAGTTTGTACACGGACCACCTGTCCCTTGGCTAGTGGTGGAACTGGTCTGCTCATCTTGTCATACCATCCTTTTTGCATGTTATGCTTTTGTTGTAACCTACACTGGATTTCGGATGGTTGGATCACTTGCGGTACTAGTGCCTGTTTCGCTGCAGGCAGTGTGGCTCAGTTGCTGGGCGGATTAACCCAATATCGGATCATGGGAGATGTTGCGCAAGTTGAGCAGGTCTAGGTTTATGTCTGATCCTGTTCTGTGGGATCATTCCATCACTTGTTTGGCACTCCTGATGGCAAGTTCAGCCAGCCCGTTTGACTATGGGTATTTGGGGGCTGCTGGTGATATGACGAAAACCCCAGCGTGTAGCAAAGTCTTTGAAGTACTGGCTGGTAAATTGACTGCCATTGTCAGACAGTAGCTGATACGGAGACCCGTGAACAGAGAAATGGTGTGCCAGCTTCTGGACTACCCCTGCAGAGATGGGGCTACTGAGTAGATCGATTTCAAACCATCCTGAATACGAGTCGACTAGAACCAGGTATTGTTTGCCATGCCACTCAAAAATGTCAGTTGCCAATGTGGACCATGGGAGGTTGGGAACCGGATGTGAGAGAAGTGGCTGCTTTTGGTTGGTGTGGTGTCAAACTATTACACACTGCACAGGACTTTACTTTTTCACGAATATAATCAGCCATGCCAGGCCAGAAAAACATGCATTTCGCTTGCAGGACAGTTGACTCTGCTCCTGGGTGTCCAGCATGGATGGCGTCAAAGTGCTGTGTAAGTAAGTAGGAATTACAGCTTTATGGCCCTTTAACATAATGTCCTCTTTTAGTACTAGTTCATCACGAACAGAAGGGCCAGATTGGGAGTGGTAATCTGTATTGCTTGTCAGGCCACATATGGTTGATGATGGAGGAGAGTGATTGTAAGGTATCTTCAGCAGCAGTTTGGGCCACCAGGTCCTCGAAACAGGACGAAGGAACATAGGAGACCGTCATGACCAGGACATTGTCTTCAGCCGTGGATGATTTCTCGCAGTTCTTCTGTGGAGCACGTGACAGGGTGTCAGCCAGATGCATGTCCTCACCACGTTTGTAGGTTAGAACATTGTCATACTTCTGTAGCAACATACGTTGGAGACATCCTGGAGAAGTGTGTATTGGTTTGTTCAGAATGCTGATTAGGGGCTAATGGTCAGTTTCAATCGTGACCGTTTTTCCAAAGATAAAGTCATTAAACTTCCTGTAATAGAAAACGACCACGAGCTACTCCTTTTCAATCTGAGCGTAGTGGTGTTCCATGTCGGTCATGGTGCGAGAAGCATAGGCTACAGGCCTGTTGTCATCCCCATTATTTTGGAGGCAAACTGCTCCTAACCCATACTGCGAGGCGTCACAAGTCGGGTAGCTTAACATCAAAGTAGGTGAGGGTGGGGGCACGACATTTATTGTTTAAGAGTGTCGAACGCCCTCTGCTACTGTTCATGCCAGGACCAAACAGTGTCTTTGTAGGTTGGCTGGTGCAGTGGGGCCAATATTCACTGAAATTTGGAATGAATTTCCCCAAGTAGTTCACCATGCCAAGGAATCTCTGCAGGCTGAGCACGTCTGTGGGTGCTGGTAACTCGTTAATTGCAATAGTCTTTGATGGATCAGGTTTGAGGCAATCACTCGTGAACACATGACCCACGTAGTTCACCTCGCTCACTCTGATCTTGCACTTTAGTCAAGTCACTTTTTATGAAGTCACTTTTATTTCTATAGCACATTTAGAAAACAACTCTCGTTGACCAAAGTGCTTTACATTGGTGGAGGTACTAATGTTATAGAACAGTGGTTCATAGATTAAGTACATACATAAATACATATAAATACATTAGGGGTTTGAACTTGAGGTTGATCTCTTTGGCATGGTCCAGAACTTTCTTTAAGTTTGCGTCGTGTTCTTGGACTGTTTGTCCAGAAACAAGAATGTCATCAACAATGATGGAGTAGTGCGCTGAAATACTTCACTTGCCGAGTTTATGCCGAATGGCATACGCAGGAATTTGTAACGACCAAAGGTTGTGCTGAAAGTGGTTAGCTTGGAAGAGTTGTGATCCAACGGAATCTGCCAGAATGAACTCTTGGCATCTAGAACTGCTTCTTCTGTCATGTGGTGTGCACAGCCTAAAGTTGTAGGAGAACTTGTTCTATTTGACCTTCTGTTTGTGCACGTCGAGTTGATTGCATTAGTCGAAACAGGGCGGACCAGGTTGCAATCTTCCACCCTGCATCTAGAACTGAGAATACAGTTGCCTTGCCCAGCTGTGCTGCAACATCTTCCACTGTGTTCATGGGATAGTGTCTGTACTCTGTTCCCAAGCGAGCAGCAGCAGCAGATGAAGGCTTCTGCATTTACAGTGGTAGCAAACTTGTCCATTGTTCAAGGCCAGGCATTGTTCATGAATGCCTGCATGTGAACCTCCACAGTTCACACAATTACTAATGAATCTGACACCCAATCTACTGGGCACTTGTGAAGGCTGGCGCTGGGCCTGATAAAACGTGCCGGCAACATTTACATCATAGGCAGAGTGGGGACCAGGCCCCAGAGATATAGTGTGAGAGTCTGCCATCTCTGCAACACGACAGTGATTCTCAGCCCTTTTCAGAGTGAGATCTGCATCATGTATAGGTTCATCACGCACCTTGTCATTGAGAATACTATAAACCAGTCTGTCACGTATAAGACTGTCGCATAGATTTTCAAACTCGCATCGGCTGATGATGTGCTTTAAAGAACTGATATAGGCTTCAACAGGCTCACCTTGCCTTCGGCTGTGCGAAAAGAATCTGTGGCGCTCCATTACGAGATTAGTGTGTAGCTCACACAGCTGTCTGAACTAGTTCAGCAGGCAGACGGGATCATCTATGGATTCTGCCGGGACTATTTGGACCCGCAGCATCTACCTGAACTGGGGCGTAGTGGAATCTGCGAGCACGTCGAGTGGATTCTGTACCAGCCAGATTGAGGTGAATGGAGGCATGAATGTCAGGTGCTGTGGCATGATGGGCTGCACGGATATACACGGTGAAGTCGTCTTCAAAGATGCGCCAAGATGCGCCAAGTTCTAGATGGACTTCCGGTGGCGCCATGTTATCTTAACAGACGCTGCACATAGCTCCACTCACTAAAATTTGCGTTTTTTTGCGTTAAAACCGGGTCTACAGGTCGGGACTGATTTACCGGTGCCTCTGGACGTTGTGCTGATGACATCATCAGTAAGCACTGTGAATTTAACGGAGGCTTAAAGCACCTTAAATTAAAAATTATTTCCCTGGTGAGAGCACTCAGAGAACAGTTACAAAACATTCCTGGGAAAGCCAGACGAAGCCTGCAGAACTTATTTTTGAAGTGGCTTCTGATGAAAAGATGCTTTTCGATATGACTACAAGATCTAAAACAGATTTGTCCAAGGACAAAGAATTTGAAGAATTAAAACTTTCGGTAAGTGAACTGAAAGATGTAAAGGTGGATGGAAAAAAGATGGAACACATGATGGAAAAGATAGAAAAGCTGACGCTAAATATGACTTCTTGTAATCAGAATGTTATTGAGTCTGTGAAGGATTCGATTGGCACTATTAATAAACGAGTTGACGATGTGAGAGATGAACTATCGGAGAGAATTGATAAGGGTGAAGAAGACACCACAAAGAGGTTCAGCGCTGTGCTGGACACTGTATCAACCTGTATGTTAACAATGCATGAGATGGAGGATGAGATGGCAAGAATGGTGGAGGAGATGAAGAAGGCGAGGTCAGAACAAGACCTTGCTACACAACAGATGGCGACTCAGCTGGCTAAAGTTTCAGACTAGTGTCTGGATCTTGAGGCTCGTTCGAGACGTTGTAACCTAAGATTAGTTGGTGTACCAGAGGGAGCCAAGAGAGATAACATTTGCGAGTTCGCAGTGGGATTAATTAAAGAAGCTCTTAAGGTCCCTAACCTACCAAAAATTGAAGTAGCACACCGAGTTCCTAGATTCAAACACAAATCTCAGGATGGCTCAGAACGTACACAACAGATTATTGTGAAATTGCGGTACATTGCTGACGTGGAAGAGGTTATGAGGAATATCAAACATGGTTGCCGCTGATGTATGGTGTAACTACTTTTAAAATCTTCAGGGATTATCCTTATGAAATCATGCAAAAGCAAAATCAATTCTCTAAGGCAAAGCAGGCTCTCCAAGGATATAAGGAGGTCAGATATGGTGTTTACTACCCAGCTATAATGCGCATCTCCTACAAGGAAGAGCAAAAATTGTTCACAAATCCCGAGGAGGCATACAAATATGCTCTAACCATCGTGGAACATCGTGGTATAGCATTAACATCCTTAACAATATTAACATAGAATATTAACATAGAAACAGTAATGAATGCTAATCAGAAATGCAGAAATGGGGATTTTCAAATTAACATTTTAATTTAACCTAATAATTCTCAAGTAGATTTATAACCGGGGCGTGAGTGGCAGAGGTGAGCTCCTGGCTCAGTTCCAGGTGCCAGAAATAGATTAACCCCTTCAACCAACAGTTGATGATTTCTGAGGTTAAAATATACGCTTAACACTTAGTAGATAAAAATGATAGTTATATCCGAACATACCGAAGAAATGGTCGGCACGGACTGGAAGGGCCGAGAGGGCCTGTTTCTGTGCTGTAATTGTTATATGGTTAAATGGACATATATACTGTAAATGGGTACTATACATCTGATTTTTAAACCGGTCCCATTCCAGTATGTTATGATTCATTGAGGGAGCGGAGCTATTTGTTTGTTTTATATCGACATGGAAGTCAATAAAATGCTTTTTCCCACCTACAGGTGGGTCACTTGTTACAGTGCCGACAAGCTTGGACACTGTATTCTCACTTGTATTAGTTTTTTAAAATCATTTTCACATTTAGTCACACATGTGTTTTTTTTATTGAAGGACTACTACAAAGGGAATCTACTAACTGAACATTGTAAGGTAAATGATCCCCCTATATCTAAAGACCTGAGGTACGAATGCACCGCAAGACACACAGGTATAAATCTATTCAAAATGCAAGAGTGGGCAAATGCATGGCAGATGCAGTATAATGTGGATAAATGTGAGGTTATCCACTTTGGTGGCAAAAACAGGAGGGTAGACTATTATCTGAATGGTGGCAAATTAGGAAAAGGGGAGATTCAACGAGACCTGGGTGTCATTGTACACCAATCATTGAAAGTAGGCATGCAGTGCAGCAGGCAGTGAAGAAAGCAAATGGTATGTTAGCATTCATAGCGAAAGGATTTGAGTATATAGGCAGGGAGGTTCTACTGCAGTTGTACAGGGTTTTGGTGAGACCCCACCTGGAGTATTGCGTACAGTTTTGGTCTCCCAATCTGAGAAAATACATTCTTGCCATAGAGGGGGTACAGAGAAGGTTCACCAGACTGATTCCTGGGATGACAGGACTTTCATATGAGGAAAGACTGGATAGACTTGGCTTGTACACGCTAGAATTTAGAAGACTGAGGGGATCTTATAGAAACTTACAAAATTCTTAAGGGGTTGGATAGGCTAGATGCAGGAAGATTGTTCCCGATGTTGGGGAGGTCCAGAACAATGGGTCACAGTCTACGGATAAGGGGGAATTCCTTTAGGACCAAGAGGAGGAAAACATTTTTCACACAGAGAGTGGTGAATCTCTGGAATTCTCTGCCACAGAAGGTAGTTGAGGCCAGTTCATTGGCTATATTTAAGAGGGAATTAGATGTGGCCCTTGTGGCTAAAGGGGTCAGGGGGTATGGAGAGAAGGCAGGTACAGGATACTGAGTTGGATGATCAGCCATGATCATATTGAATGGCGGTGCAGGCTCGAAGGGCCGATTGGCCTACTCCTGCACCTATTTTCTATGTTTCTATGTTTCCAAGACGATAACCAAAATAAACTGGGAAGAATCTCATTTTGGAGTTGGAACGTTAGGGGTGTTAACGAACGCATTAAAAGGGGTAAGATTCTAGCTCAGCTGAAAGCATACAACACAGATATTGCTGTTTTACAAGAGACCCATCTTAAACTTCAAGACCAAGCTAGATTGAGGGCGAAGTGGATAGGACAAACTTTTCACTCGTCATACCCGTCGAAATCTAGAGGAACGTCTATTATTATTCGCAAAGGCATTCCATTTAAACCCAAAACTACCTTAACAGATAAGGACGGGAGATATTTGATAGTTACCGGGGAGATCCATGCTGCCCCAATTACCTTGGTAAACATATATGAGACAACCCGCACTTTTTCAATAAAATCGTGAATATAATTGCAGAATATAACTACCAAAGTGTCATAATCGGCGGAGACTTTAACTGTGTCTTAGACACTTAGATAAATCCAATCAAAAACAAAGAGGTATTATGAAATCCAAAACTAGCAAACTTCTAAACACATATATAAAAAACACAAACATAACAGATGTCTGGAGGATTGCAAATCCGACCGGCAGGGATTACTCATTCTATTCTATGGTACACAAGACATATTCACGAATAGATTATTTCCTGGTAGATACAAAACTAAAACCCCATACTTCTAAACCAAAATACCACACAAATACGATCTCAGATCACTCCCCAATAACTTTTTTTCTAAAAATGGAAGGAATGACTAAGAACAAACCATTTTGGAGGTACAATCCTCAAATTTTAAAAGACCCGCAATGGTGTACATATTTAAAAGAGCAAATGGACTTTTTTTTCAAAATAAACGACATATCACCTACACTATTATGGGAATCTTTCAAATCATTTATTCGAGGCGTGATAATTTCATATCAAGCTTTTCAAAATAAGAAAAATAAGAATGAACAAAGACAGTTAGAAGAACAAATTAGACAACTGGACATAGAAAACGCTAAAGACCCCACTACGGATAACCATAATAGAATAATAATACTGAAATTCAAATGAAATAAATTATTATCAGAGAAAGTCATAAGATTATTACAAATTACAAGACAGGAACACTTTGAATTTGGGGATAAGCCCCACAAACTTTTGGCACGTCAGTTAAAAAAATGAGGAAAGGATCACAGAATTTTAAAGATTAAATCAGACAAAGGGGAAATATTGACCTTGCCGAGTGATATTAATAAAAGATTTGCACAATTTTACGAGAATCTGTATACATCTAAAACGATAATGGACACCAACAAAGTTACAGAGTTCTTGGATAATTGTAACCTTCCTAAATTAGAGTTGCAGGAACAAGAGGAATTGGGAGCACAAATCTCAAAGAAGGAAATAGAAGAACCAATAATCTCATTAAAAAATGGAAAAACACCAGGTCCCGACGGGTTTAGTAATGAATTATATAAAGGTTTTTATGACATATTTACTCCTCTCCTACAGAAAATGTATACTTATGCCTTCAAAGAACAAATACTACGTGAAACACTAGCAGAATCCACGATCACACTAATACTTAAGAAAGATAAAGATGTGGAAGAACCTGGATCATACAGAGCTATTGCGTTGTTAAACACAGATTAAAAAATATTAGCGAAAATACTAGCTAGAAGACTAAGTAAATATGCTAGTAAATTAATACATCCAGATCAAACGGAGTTTATCCCTAAGAGACAATCATTTAATAATTTGAGACGTCTGCTCAATATAATGCATTCACACCAAACAGAAGATCAAAAACTATCAATCATATCGTTGGATGCAGAGAAAGCATTCAATCAGGTCGAATGGGAATATATGGTCAGGGTATTGTAAGAATTTCAACTGGGAGAGAATTTTATTCTATGGATTAAATTACTATATAATAAGCCAACAGGCAGAATATTAACTAACAATAATTTATCTACGAAATTTCATTTCAGGGGTAATAGACAAGGATGTTCATTATCACCGTTGTTATTTGCCCTCATAATTGAACCCCTAGCGGAAATAATTAGAACTCATTCGAATATCCATGGATATAAAACAAAATATTCCAACAATAAAATATCAATATATGTTGACGATGTACTATTGTACATCACAGAACCTCATATTACTATACCAAATATTTTAAAATTAATAGAGGACTTCGGATCATTCTCAAGATATAGAATAAATTGGAATAAAAGTGAAATCATGTCAATAAAAACGAAAGACTCTACGCATCTTTTACAGTTTCCTTTCAAAATAGCTACAGAAAAATGTAAATACTTGGGCATCGAAATTACTAGAAGATATCAAGATATGTTTGACGTAAATTATAACCCTCTACTTAAGAAACTATATAACTTGATTAAATTTTGGAAAACGCTTCCGATGTCCTTAATAGGCCGAATAAATGCCATAAAAATAATTTTTCTACCACAAATTTTATACCAGTTCCAATCTATTCCAATATATTTACCCAAAACGTTTTTTAAAAAACTGGACCCAGATATCACAAATTTTATTTGGGATTATAAATCCCACAGAATACAAAGAGCTCATCTGAATAAACCCAAAGTAGTAGGGGGATTAGCACTCCCCAACTTTATGTATTACTACTGGTCTGTAAATATCAGAAACATGATCCAATTGCTGGATAACTCTCCCCAGCAACCGGATTGGACGATTATGGAGAAAGAGGATTGCTCTCCTTATAATATTGGAGCAATCCTTCTCTCTCCAATATCGATGAAAAATATAAATTACAACAATAATCCAATTATATACAGTACAATTAGAATTTGGAAACAAATAAAACACAATTTAAAATTAAGAAATTTATCTCTCTTATCTCCTATCGGTAAAAACCCTTCATTTAAACCAACTATAGATAAAGCATTTATACAATGGAAAAGAGCTGGAATTAAAATCTTCGGAGGTGTGTATGAATTGGGAAAACTATTATGATTTAAACAAATACAACTTAAATACAATTTGGGAAACAATCAGTATTTTAAATATTTCCAAATCTGTGACTATCTGGAAAAATACGCACAAAATTATCACAATATGCCTCCAGACTTACTGGAAGAAGTAATGAATACAAAGGCAGAATCATCAAACCTAATATCATATATATATAATATTATTCTAAATGCAGAAATACCAACAACAGATGGTATCAGGAGAGGATAGACGAAAAGGAAAATGAGGTGGGGTAGCGTTGCTGGTGAGAGAGGAGATTAATGCAATGGAAAGGAAGGACATTAGTGTGGAGGATGTGGAATCGATATGGGTAGAGCTGCGAAACTCTAAGGGGCAGAAAACGCTAGTGGGAACTGTGTACAGGCCACCTAACAGTAGTATTGGAGTTGGGGATGGCATCAAACAGGAAATTAGAAATGCGTGCAACAAGGGTAACACGGTTATAATGGGTGACTTCAATCTGCATGTAGATTGGGTGAATCAAATTGGCAGGGGTGCTGAGGAAGAGGATTTCCTGGAATGTATGCGGGATAGTTTTCTCAACCAACATGTGGAGGAACCAACGAGAGAGCAGGCTATTCTAGACTGGGTATTGAGTAATGAGGAAGGGTTAGTTAGCAGTCTTGTTGTGCGTGGCCCCTTGGGCAAGAGTGACCATAATATGGTTGAGTTCTTCATTAGGATGGAGAGTGACAAAATTAAGTCAGAAACAAGGGTTCTGAACTTGAACAAAGGTAACTTTGAAGGTATGAGATGTGAATTGGCCAAGATAGACTGGCAGGTGATTCTTAAAGGGTTGACAGTGGATGTGCAATGGAAGGTATTTAAAGACTGCATGGATGAAGTACAAAAGTTGTTCATACCAGTTTGGCAAAAGAATAAATCGGGGAAGGTGGTGCATCCATGGATAACAAGGGAAATCAGGGATAGTATAAAAACAAAAGATGAGGCATACAAATTTGCCA
The DNA here is from genome assembly GCA_963514005.1 of Raja brachyura. Next base: position 38,920,754 of record OY740783.1, on the reverse strand, counting down.
GAAAAAGCAGCCTACCGGAGGACTGGGAGAAATTCAGAATCCAGCAGAGGAGGACAAAGGGCTTAATTAGGAAAGGGAAAATAGATTATGAAAGGAAACTGGCAGGGAACATAAAAACTGACTGCAAAAGTTTTTATAGATATGTAAAGAGAAAGAGACTAGTTAAAACAAATGTTGGTCCCTTGCAGTCAGAAACAGGTGAATTGATCATGGGGAACAAGGACATGGCAGACCAATTGAATAACTACTTTGGTTCTGTCTTCACTAAGGAAGACATAAATAATCTGCCGGAAATAGCAGTGGAACGGGGGTCAAATAAGATGGAGGAACTGAGTGAAATCCAGGTTAGCCGGGAGGTGGTGTTGGGTAAATTGAACGGATTGAAGGCCGATAAATCCCCAGGGCCAGATAGTCTGCATCCCAGAGTACTCAAGGAGGTAGCCACAGAGATAGTGGATGCATTAGTGATAATTTTTCAAAATTCCTTAGATTCTGGAGTAGTTCCTGAGGATTGGAGGGTAGCTAATGTAACCCCACTTTTTAAAAAAGGAGGGAGAGAGAAAGCGGGGAATTACAGACCAGTTAGTCTAACATCGGTAGTGGGGAAACTGCTAGAGTCAGTTATTAAAGATGGGATAGCAGCGCATTTGGAAAGTGGTGAAATCATTGGACAAAGTCAGCATGGATTTACGAAAGGTAAATCATGTCTGACAAATCTGATAGAATTTTTTGAGGATGTAACTAGTAGAGTGGATAAGGGAGAACCAGTGGATGTGTTATATCTAGACTTTCAGAAGGCTTTCGACAAGGTCCCGCATAAGAGATTAGCATACAAACTTAAAGCACACGGTATTGGGGGTTCAGTATTGATGTGGATAGAGAACTGGCTAGCAGACAGGAGGCAAAGGGTAGGAGTAAACGGGTCCTTTTCAGAATGGCAGGCAGTGACTAGTGGGGTGCCGCAAGGCTCAGTGCTGGGACCCCAGCTATTTACAATATATATTAATGATTTGGACGAGGGAATTCAATGCAACATCTCCAAATTTGCAGATGATACCAAGCTGGGGGGTATAGTTAGGTGTGAGGAGGATGCTTGGAGGCTGCAGGGTGATTTGGATAGGCTGAGTGAATGGGCAGATGCATGGCAGATGCAGTACAATGTGGATAAATGTGAGGTTATCCACTTTGGTGGCAAAAACATGAGGATAGACTATTATCTGAATGGTGGCAGATTAGGTAAGGGGGAGATGCAACGAGACCTGGGTGTCATGGTACACCAGTCATTGAAAGTAGGCATGCAGGTGCAGCAGGCAGTGAAGAAAGCAAATGGTATGTTAGCATTCATAGCGAAAGGATTTGAGTATAGGAGCAGGGAGGTTCTACTGCAGTTGTACAGGGTTTTGGTGAGGCCACACCTGGAGTACTGCGTACAGTTTTGGTCTCCAAATCTGAGGAAAGACATCCTTGCCATAGAGGGGGTACAGAGAAGATTCACCAGACTGATTCCTGGGATGTCAGGACTTTCATATGAGGAAAGATTGGATAGACTCGGTTTGTACTCGATGGAATTTAGAAGATTGAGGGGGGATCTTATAGAAACCTACAAAATTCTTAAGGGGTTGGACAAGCTAGATGCTGGAAGATTGTTCCCGATGTTGGGGGAGTCCAGAACAAGGGGTCACAGTCTAAGGATAAGGGGGAATTCCTTTAGGACCGAAATGAGGAAAACATTCTTTACACAGAGAGTGGTGAGTCTCTGGAATTCTCTGCCACAGAAGGTAGTTGAGGCTAGTTCATTGGCTATATTTAAGAGGGCGTTAGATGTGGCACTTGTGGCTAAAGGGATCAGGGGGTATGGAGAGAAGGCAGGTACGGGATACTGAGTTGGATGATCAGCCATGATCACATTGAATGGCGGTGCAGGCTCGAAGGGCCGAATGGCCTACTCCTGCACCTATTTTCTATGTTTCTATGTTTCTATGAGAGACTGGGAAAAATAATTAAGTATAAAAATTGCCAAAGAAAGATGGGAAGAATATTTATTAAATGTGCATAAATGTTCAATTAATGTAATAATGTAATTAATGTAATAACACCTTAATACAATTTAAAATCTTACACAGATTACACTATTCAAAAACTAAAATAAGTAAACTTTTTCCCAATGTCTCACCTATATGTGATAAATGTCAATGTCAAGAAGCGAATATAGCACACTCATTTGTCTTTTGTACAAAAATTCAAACATTTTGGACTGACATTTTTGAAAGTTTCACAAAAATATTTAAAATAAAACTGATTCCCAAAGCAGACTGGATTATCTTCGGGATATCGGAAGATAGCCCCGAATTAAATGTGTTTCAAAAGACTATTTGAATATGGCTTAATAACTGGAAAAAAGCTAATCTTAAAATTCTGGAAAAATTCTCCTATACCAACAGTTAATATGTGGATTTCAACTATGTTCGAAACACTACACTTGGAAGATATGAGACTCCGACTAGCAGGAAAATCAGACTGTTTCTATAAGACGTGGTCTGAATTTATAAATCTATTACAAGGATAAGGTGCAAGAAAACCTCATAAAAGTTCCGGTGTCGGGTCTTGGTAAAGGGGGAAGAAAAATTGTCGAGTTGGTAGATTCCTCTTGTGAGATGTTTATAATAAAGTAACTGGCTTTTCTTCTTTCTTTCTCTATCTTTCCCTTTTTTCTTTTTTTTTCCCTCTCCAGGGTCCATCTCTTAACCTCCGGTCTCTAACTCTTCAAGGGTTTCCTTTCCCTCTGTCACGCTTTTGCACTTTCACATCTCTTTTTCACTTTTCTACTTTCTTTGTTGGTATTTCTCTCTCTTTTCTCTCTTTTCTAAAGCCTTAAAAAAATTAAGGGGTACAATGACTGTAATACAATATAAGGGATGTACACTGATGTAACTTACGGTACCTCCAATAAATAAAGATATTTTAAAAAAAAAATAGATGCGCCAACGTTCGGTGAGGTCACCATCAAACACTAAAGGTTCAGGCTTACAAAGTATTTCAGCCATAGTAAAATAACAAAATGAACAAAAAAACCAAACTAAAATAAACTGAAACCAACTAGGCAAGTAAGAGGTCCATGATCCCTGACACCATGTTGAATGATCAGACCCACACATAGAGATTATAACTCATAGTCTTTATTGCAGTACAAGCGGAGGGAACATGACATTCTTTCATTCCCGTGGTCTGCATCAAATCTAAAGAGAGAGAGTGATGCATTGGCTACAGGGTAGGGATGAAGATCTCGACTGGATTACATAAGGAATGTGTAGCATGCATAATCTGTGTGGTGATATATATATATAGAAAAGACATACTAATCTACATAGGGTGACAAAAAATGCGCCATTTTTTCCTTAATGGTGTTGAACTTCCAGGTTGTTGTTGGAGTTGCATTCATTCAGATGGCTAGCGAGTATTCCATCATATTATTCATATGCCTTGTTTGTGGTTTCAGCAGGTGAGTTACTCACTGTAGACTTTTGCTTTTGTCGCCACAATAATTATGTGGCAGCTCTGATTGAGTTTCTCATCAATGGCATCCTCGCAATATTGTCATTGAATGTCAAGAGTGGATGGTTAATCTCTTTCTTATTGGACAGGCTCATTGGCTTGGCACTTCCCATTGTCTGCCAGATATTACTTACCATGTACCAGTCAATGCCTGAATATTTCATTTCGGAGTCACGTGAGTGACTTCGTGAAGAGCCCGCCGGCGCGCATGCTCGACATATCGTCGTAACGCGTTGCTGCGACGGCTGGCGGTGGAGCGCGCTCCTCGCCAGCCCTTCAGAAGGGGCCACGGAGGTAAGTATTCTACCTTTAGTTGGTGGTCCTTGTTGTTGGTTTTGTCTTGCAGCAAGGACATGGATGGGAGTTCCAAGGGCCGGAGGACGTCAGGACGAGTTCGCCGGTCAACAGTTCCGGGGCCTTTACCATCGGCAGTACCTGCAACGCAGGCCGGGACTCAGGCGGAGATGTGGGTAAGCCCTGTGTTTACAGGTCCGGATCCGCCAGCACACCACAGCTCGGAGGAGTTCGACGAGGAGGAGTGTGGTGTGCCGCCAGAGCAGGGGGACCCTGCCATGGCAGTCAGGTCGTCAGCGGGCTCGCTGGCGACCTCGAGCTGGGTGCGTGCGGCTGCACGGCCTGTTCCACTCAGCCCTCCGAGAAGGGGAAGGGCAGGAGCCCAGAAGCCTAACCCTACCAGGGCTAAGGCATTGCCTGACACGGAGGAGCGGTCAGGTTCCAGGGAAAGACCCGGGGCGGCTGTGAGGTCCAGCCGGCACGCCCCGACTCTCGACGCCGGGACGGGTCGGTCGAGTCGGGTCTCGTCACGGTCGCCGAGCCCCCCATGGATGGGTGGGCGAGACCATGCGTCGGCAACGTCCACGATGTGGGCAGCCGGCAAGACTGCGCGGGCCCCAGGCAGCCATGCTTCGGCTGGTGCCGACACCTCGCCGCAAGTGCCCTTAGTGGCAGCGGCTTCAGCTCCCGCTAAACGGAGGCGGTTGAACACGCCCGCGCAGGAATCGCGCAGTTCGCCTCGGCGGCTGTTAGCGACAACTACCGGCACCGGCAGGGCCTCGACGAGGTGCGGGCCAATGACAGGAGCCCGGTTTCTTTTCAGAGCCGGAGGACTCCGACCACCTGAGTGTTCAGGGTGAAGGGCTTATTGACCGTATGGAGCGGCTGCTGGAGCTCCTGCTTCAACGTCAACAACAGCAGGGCAGCAACAGGCACAGGGCGTCTTCACAAACATCTACTATCAGCCTGGAGCAGCAGGAAGAAGTCCTCATCCAGGCAATGAGCCGTCACAAGGCTCCATCCAATTGCAACTCCCTCAACGTGCCTGTGATCAATACGCCGATATGGGGCAACATCAGTGCGGCTATCCGTCAACAGGAGGTAAAACTGCAGCGGATCCTGAAGCTCCTCACGGCCGGTAGTACCGCCTTTGTGCGGTCGGTGGACGGGGACGAATTGAATTTGGACCAGGGAGATGCCCTGGCCCTCCTGTGCGCGACCCAGCACGAAATTAACGGGTTTCGCAAAACCAGCATCCGCCCAGCGCTCAATCCAAAGTTTGCTGGAGTGTGCAAACCACCGCCGCCGCCCCCGCCCCGTCAGCTCTTTGGGAAGGACTTCTCGAAGAGAGTCCAAGAGCTTGACGAGCAAGCCAAAACGGTGGGGATCATGCGCCCTCAGAGTGCCCCCACACCGTCAGGCTCAAAGTCTCCATACATTCGATCACGAGGGTCTGCCAGTACCTCGACGAGGACCCACCCTCAAGCTCCACAACGACAGCAACATCAGACCCAGCACCACGGGTCTTTTTTAGGACAGGGTCGGCAGAGACCCTGGTGGGAAACGAAGACGCCGCGCCCTCAAGCCAACCCAGCACCTCCACGTCCACACACGCGTGTCAAGGACCGCCGGTAACCACGGAGGTGAGGGGGTCTGGTTCTCTCTTTTCTCTCTGTTTAACTTCACATGTTGGTGGTCACCTTCGGTGGTTTTTGGGTGCATGAGAATAATTTTACTGGTGACGAGTATGTGTTGCAGAATATTCAGGGGCATAAAATTGAGTTTATTAATGGCGACATTCCTCCATCCCAGCACATGCCCGCTCGAACATTTAAATTATCTGCTGCAGAACAGGCAGCCGGCTATAAGGAATTGTTAAGTCTTGAGCAAAGGAGTGATTGAGAGAGTGGTGCATGAACCAGTTGAATTTGTTTCGAACATATTCACCAGACCTAAGAAGGATGGAAGTTGTCGTGTCATTATTGATCTAACCCGTTTGAATACTTTTGTAACATATTCTCATTTTAAAATGGATACGTTGAAACAACCAAATCATTGATTTCTCATGGTTGCTTTATGGCATGCCTCGATTTAAAAGACGCATATTATTCCGTATCCGTCCAGAAATGTGACAGAAGGTTTTAAAATTCATCTGGATGGGGCAACTCTGGCAGTACAAGGCTTTGCCTAATGGGCTCACCACAGCCCTAGATTGTTCACTAAATTAGTGAAGCCAATTATGGCTTATTTGAGACAACGACACCATATAGTATGGCCTATTTAGATGATGTCTTAATTGTGGGCCACACCCTGGAATTGGCTGAACAGGGTGTTGCAGCTGCTGTCAATATATTTCAACAATTGGGGTTTATTGTCCATCCAGAGAAATCAAAGTTCTACCCTGCCCAGGTGACTAATTACCTAGGGTTCACGGTGAACTCTATAAGCATGAGGGTTACCATTCCAATTAACAAGATTGAGGAGGTTACCCAGGTGTGTCAAGATTTAATCCGCACCAATATACCATCGATTCGGCACTTAGCTACAATAATTGGGAAGCTGGTAGCTTTGTTTCCGGCAGCGCGATATGGACCTTTGCATTATCAGAATTTGCAAAGAGCTAAAATTGCTGCGTTAAAACAGAACGCTGGTCATTATGATCGGTCCATGCAGCTGCCGCCCGAAGCGATAAATGAGTTGCAATGGTGGGTGTGTCACATTAGCAGCTCATTCAAGCCTATTAGGGAGGCTAATCCGGTGGTATATTTGCAAACTGATGCAAGCTCCAATGGTGGGGATCCACGAATAATTGCTCTAGTTGTGGTGGCAGATGGGACACCCTTGAATCAACGATGTTGTTAACTCAAGGGATTAACTATTTGGAGTTGCTGGCAGCATTCCACGGACTTCGTGCGTATTGTTCCGAGTTTGTTGGAGCACATGTCCGTCTCCAAATAGACAACACCACAGCAGTAGCATATTTAAACCATATGGGTGGTACCAGGCCAGTTTCGTGTGACAAATTGGCAAACTCAATTTGGCTCTGGTGTGTTCAAAGAGACATTTGGATTTCAGCTACCTATTTGCCAGGTGAGCTTAATACTGTGGCGGACACCAGGTCACGCAAATTTAATGACAATATTGAATGGATGTTGCATCCTGAGATCTTTTCTAAAGTCACAGCCAAATTTGGTAAACCGGACATGACCTCTTTGCGTCACGGTGGAACCATCAGGTACCAACCTACGTTTCATGGGAACCAGATCCTGGGGCAATAGCGCTAGATGCATTCTCGCTGGACTGGGGGAAGTGGTTTTTCTATGCCTTCCCCCCATTTTGCCTCATCAGTCGGCTATTGGGAAAGATTCAGGCAGATGCTGCCAAGGGCATCCTTATTATACCCGACTGGCCCACACAGCCTTGGTATCCGGTGGTCTTTGACATGCTCAACGAACCTTGGGTCCTTTTGAAGGGTTGCCCTCAATTGGTTACTCACCCTGTCTCAGGGGAGCCGCATCCCTGCCATGGCTATATAAATTTGTTGGCTTGCAGGTTCTGAACAGGCCGTTAGTCCAATACGGCCTCTCGGCTCGGACCATGGATACCACCGGGGCGTCGTGTCGAGAGTCTACAAGGCGAAGATACCGCTCGCATATTAAGAAGTGGGAAGCCTACTGCAGCCGCTCTCGCATCACGTACGATGACGTGACAACAACCGACGTCCTGGAATTCCTCGCGGGGTTGCACCATGATGAACACTTAAGTTACAGTGCCATCAACAGCGCCAGAAGTGCGCTATCATTCTACCTCAGTTTGGAGGTAGGATCCAACAGGCTAGTGTCCAGACTCATGCGGGGTATATTCAATATGAATCCGCCTACACCACGCTATAATATCACCTGGGATGTCAGGGACGTATTAACCCTGCTCAGGACGTGGTCACCCATGGAAGGGCTCCAACTGGACCAACGCACCATGAAGCTGGTGATGTTACTAGCGCTGACTTCAGCTCAGAGGGTACAGACACTACACCAACTTCGTGTCGACAGAATGACGTCTACCCCCACGGAAGTAGTCTTTTTCATTGACGAGCTACTAAAGCAGCATAGACCTCGGTGCACAGGGCTGCAGCTGAAGTTCCCGGCATACCCCGCAGATGCTAGGCTATGTGTAGCCTCACATATCCGCCACTATGTCAAGGTGACGGCACGCATCAGAGGAATGGAGAGATACCTGCTTGTCACTCTTAAGAGACCTCATCATCGAGTGACAGTCCAGACGATATCCATGTGGCTTCCAGTCGTCTTGGGTAAGTCAGGTATCGACACTAATGTGTTCAAGTCTCTTTCCAACAGGGCTGCATCGACGTCAACGGCGAGGGTCATGGAGGTGCCCATGGACCAAATTCTCGCCACAGCAGGATGGGCTAATGAAGCTGTGTTCCAGCGTTTTTATAACAAGCCTGTTGCTGCTCCTCTACAGTTCGCAGAAGCCGTGCTGAATGCAGGTCACGAACGTGGAGATGTCCCTGCATGAGGGGTTTTGATTTGTTGTTAATAACTCTGCTCTTGTTTTGCAGTATGAACTATTGAGCAAGTTTGTTCCTCCCATCCATCCCTGGTAGTGGTGTGTCAGCATGGACGTGGTCCAGGGCGTGTAATCACAGAAGCTTTGAAGTCTTCACGAAGTCACTCACGTGACTCCGAAATGAAATAGTAAGATTGAACGAGAACTTACCAGTTCGAAGGTTGATCTTTATTTTATGAGGAGTCGAAGTGAGGGATTTCGTGCCCTCCTCGCCCAACCCTCAATCACCTTCATCTGGTAATCTTAGTCACTTCAATCTTACTATGCGAAGTCATTTCTTTGTTGGTTTCTGTGATTCCACGCCGCTACTTTGAAGTATGTCGAGCATGCGCGCCGGCGGGCTCTTCACGAAATCCCTCACTTCGACTCCTCATAAAATAAAGATCAACCTTCGAACTGGTAAGTTCTCGTTCAATCTTACTATTCTCTGGGTGTTGCTATGTGCAGGCACGCCCTACTGTATTTGCTGAAGAGCTAATTAAAATTGAATGTTGCAATAATCAGCACCATTCTCACTTCTGCCTCTATGAATCAAGTCTTTACTGAAAAACATGGATAGGCAGGGAATGGAGGGTTATGGGTCATGTAGAGGAAGAAGAGGGGTAGTTTAACCTGATAGTCATTTTCAGCATGGACATCGTGGGCTGAAGGGCCTTTTCTTGGGGAGTACTTTTCTATATTGTAATCAGCTGAAGATAGATGGGCCCAGGACACGACCCTGAGAAACTCCTGCTATTTAGTCCCGAGGCTGAGCCGATTAAATTCCAATAACAAGGACACTGAACTCTAGATAGACACAAAAAGCTGGAGTAACTCAGCGGGACAGGCAGAAGACCCTTCTTCTGATCTCAACCCAGCTACTCAGCTTTTTATGTTTATCTTCAGTTTAACCCAGCATCTTCAGTTCCTTCTTACACACTGAACTCTAGATGCAAGTTGATTCGAAGAGTGGGGGTTAAAGGGTCATAGCTGGTGGGGAAAAAGGAATGTTTCAGGTGTATATTTGACCAGATTAAACTCCAACATAATTCCTTCTGCCCGTTGATAGGCTGTGGAATATATGAGATTCACAGAAGATAATGTTCATAGGTTGATCATGTTGTGCACATCCAATGTTCACAAATATCACTATTACAATTTGAACATTTATTGGATAGTTTTGTATCTGCTGAGGAGCCCTAATTTTACACTATTATGTTCACAGTTTGGAATCCAGCATATTGATTTAGCTCTGCAGCACTTTTATGTTGGTATTGTGGCATTTTGGCACATTGCTGTTCAGCTAAGCCATGGTGTGGGCCACGTGTGCCGTATATGCCGTTCGCAGCAAGCCGTGACCATACCGTGACTGCAGCCTTGGCTCTCCCGCTGTGGGATGGGGAGAGGGAAGCTGCTGAGCCCGGCTCCTGCTCGTTCCCGTGGTCTGGGAACCGCAGAGGAAGTGGAGGGACTCTTCAATGGCGGCAAACGTTGGTCAAGGGATGGTAGGAAGAACCAGGGCGGGTGAGGGGATAAGTGTTACCTTCTGCGCCTTCAAGGCCGGCTGTGGGAGGTGCCCTGAGGACAAGAAGGTTGATGATGGCCGGGCAAGGAGGGGGGCAAAGGTTCATGGGACGACCAGATGGAGGGGAAGGCTGCAACAATCCTTTATGGCTAGTTCCAGATAGGTCTGTTAAATGGAGTCAAAACCTGGCGACTCTTGCATATAAATTCAGTGGGCTGTTTCTATGTATTATATACTTAATCGGGGATTGTACTCGTGTATGGCAGTAATCTTGTTGCTCTGTATGCAAAAAAAGAAACTCACTGTACCTTGGTACACATGATGATAAAGGAACCATTAAACAGAATGAAAGATGGGAAGAAGTCTATCTGGGCTGTTCAAAGGGATTCTTGTCCATTACTGCTTTGAGGATTAATCTGGAGCAAAGCTTGTTGCACTTCATGGAGTTGGTCTTTGGAGCTACCATGCTTGCAAATATTTTTCTTTCCCTTTGGAAGGTGAGGGCTGTTATACATGAATTAAAGATTGTTTTTTAGTAGCTGTCCCACTGGGGGTCCAACATAAGAGAGGTAGGAGGACTGAGACCAAAGAAGGGAGGAGGAAGAACTGCAGATCTCCGGCCAAGGACACCAATTGTTGAGTGTCTTCCTGGAACAATCAACATATGTACAAGGAACAAAGCACCTTGAAATGAAAGTTTTCAAAACAGTAAATTTAAAAGTTCTACCATGTGTTGGAGGCAATGCCCCAGCCATAGACCTGTACCTGAACCACTCCATCTCCGGAGAAGGCCAAAGCAGTCATGAGCTACTTAACTTTTGCATCATCCAGGCTGTGTTTAAAATGTCACATCTCTCCCCCTATCCCTCTTTACGGCAAGTGGGAGGAGAAGCTCACTATTCAAGGAGAAGGGAATTCATCAGCTGTTGTGAAGAATTGATTCACATCTGCTGGGAGTTTGTTGGAGTTAAGATGCAACATTGTGGTGAGAAAAATTGGCCAGGACAGTGGCAGAGCCTTGTTTGAAACTGCCTTTTAATGAAATTGGCTCTGTTGTAGACTCCTTGGTTCGGTTCTAGTCTTGAATGCCATCATGAAATAAATGCAACATAGAAAATATTTCTATGTGCATTTCAATGTAAGAAGAGTACACTACAGTATTTCCCAGTTGCAGGACCTAAAAACTTCAGTGAGGTCAAATGAGGCCATATTTTGATTGGCCCTGATTCTGATTTCTGTTGGAATCTTCTCAGACAACATGTCAGGGTGGCACAGTGGCAAAGCGGTAGAGTTGCTGCCTTACAGCATTTACAGTGCCACAGACCTGGGTTCGATCCCGACTACGGGTGCTGTCTGTACGGAGTTTGTGTGTTCTCCTCGTGGGCTTTCTCTGACCTCTTTGGTTTCTTCTCACACTCCAAAGACGTACAGGTCCTGGCTTGGTATAAAAGTAAATTGTGCCTAGTGTGTGTAGGATAGCGTTAATGCGCGGGGATCATTGGTTGGTTCAGACTCGGTTGGCCAAAGGGCCTGTTTCCGCGCTGTATCTCTAAAACAAATACTAAAAGTAAATCTCATGCCAATATGTTTGACATTCAGCCAACAGACCTGCAGACTTTTGATGTATGGGCTGCCTTGGTGCCCACTGTAATTGACACCGATGAAGAAACTCTTGGTTTCTCCACCAAAAAGAACCAGGACTGATTTGATTAGAAGACAAGGAGATTAAAGAGCTAATTAACTGTAAATGTCAGGCATTTGGAGATTGCAAATTGTATGATTCCTCAAGGAAAAGAAAAGGTTCCATTTACACCTGGAGGCAAAACATCCAGTAGAAAACCTGTGACCAAAAGAATAGATGGTGAAGGATTAACAACTTGCTGACAGTCGTGATATGCATGAGTTCTTTAGTGCTATTGAGGCCATTTATGGCCTAAACACCCAGGATTCGGTGTAGAAAGGAACTGCAGATGCTGGTTTATACCGAAGATATCAGTCTGAAGAAGGGTCCTGACCCGAAATGTCACCCATCCTTTATGTCCAGAGATGTTGCCTGACCTGCTGCGTTACTTAAGCACTTAGTCTAGACACAGGATTCTATCCCACTGAGAGCCAAGAGCAGTGAGCAGAGATCATAAGGTCATAAGTGATAGGAGTGGAATTAGGCTATTTGGCCCATCAAGTCTACTCTTCCATTCAATCATGGCTGATCTACCTCTCCCTTCTAACCCCAATCTCCTGCCTTCTCCCCATAACTTCTGGCACCTACAATTAACTTATTAAGCACAAAGGAGAAATAGAAAGAACACTTTGAAGGTCTTCTCAACTGCAACTCTGCCCTGGACCTGAGCACGCTTGACTCCTTTCCATTGTAAATTATCAGGGTCAGTCGTGCTGCTGCTCCTGATGAACAAGACGTCATTAGGGCCAAACCAACTGAAAATAAAACAAGGCTTTGGGAGCAGAAGGTAATCCCATTAATGTTCTGTAGCTTTGTGTTGAAGAGCTAACATCAATGCTGAACCGCAAATACCATGTGCTTTAAGTTTGTATACTAATCTCTTGTGTGGGACCTTGTCGAAAGCCTTCTGAAAGTCCAGATATAACACATCCACTGCTTCTCCCTTATCCACTCTACTAGTTACATCCTCGAAAAATTCAATAAGATTCGTTAGACATGATTTACCTTTCGTAAATCCATGTTGACTTCGTCCAATGATTTCACCACTTTCCAAATGGGCTGCTATCCCATCTTTAATAATTGACTCTAGCAGTTTCCCCACTACTGATGTTAGACTAACTGGTCTGTAATTCCCCGTTTTCTCTCTCCCTCCTTTTTTAAAAGTGTAAAAGTGTGGTTACATTAGCTACCCTCCAATCCTCAGGAACTACTCCAGAATCTAAAGAGTTTTGAAAAATTATCACTAAGGCATCCACTATTTCTGGAGCTACTTCCTTAAGTACCCTGGGATGCAGCCTATCTGGCCCTGGTGATTTATCGGCCTTTAATCCATTCAATTTTCCTAACACCACTTTCCGGCTAACCTGGATTTCACTCAGTTGCTCCATCTCATTTGACCCGCGATCCCCTGCTATTTCCGGCAAATTATTCCTTAATGAAAACAGAACCAAAGTAGTTATTCAATTGGTCTGCCATGTCCTTGTTCCCCATGATCAATTCACCTGTTTCTGACTGCAAGGGACCTACATTTGTTTTAACTAATCTTTTTCGCTTCACATATCGATAAAAACTTTTGCAGTCAGTTTTTATGTTTCCTGCCAGTTTTCTTTCATAATCTATTTTCCCTTTCCTAATTAAGCCCTTTGTCCTCCTCTGTTGGACTCTGAATTTCTCCCAGTCCTCTGGTAGGCTGTTTTCTCTGGCTAATTTGTACGCTTCATCTTTTGCTTTGATACTATCCCTGATTTCCCTTGTTATTCATGGATGCACTACATTCCCTGATTTATTCTTTTGCCATACCGGGATGAACAATTGTTGTAGTTCATCCATGCAGTCTTTAAATGCCTTCCATTGCATATCCACCATCGACCCTTCAAGAATCAATTGCCAGTCTATCTTGGCCAATTCACGTCTCATACCCTCAAAGTTACCTTTAAGTTCAGGACCCGTGTTTCTGAATTAACAATGTCACTCTCCATCCTAATGAAGAACTCAACCATATTATGGTCACTCTTGCCCAAGGGGCCACGCACAACAAGGCTGCTAACTAACCCTTCCTCATTACTCAATACCCAGTCTAGAATAGCCTGCTCTCTCGTTGGTTCCTCTGCATGTTGGTTTAGAAAACTATCCCACTTGCATTCCAACAAAACCTCTTCCTCAGCACCCCTGCCAATTTGATTCACCCAATCTAGATATAGATTGAAGTCACCCATTATAACAGTTTTACCTTTGTTGCACGCATTTCTAATTTCCTGTTTGATGCCATCCCCAACTCCATTAGTACTGTTAGGTGGCCTGTACACAACACCCACTAGCGTTTTCTGCCCCTTAGTGTTTCGCAGCTCCACCCATATCGATTCCACATCCGCCAAGCTAATGTCCTTCCTTTCTATTGCGTTAATCTCCTCTCTAACCAGCAACGCTACCCCACCTCCTTTTCCTCTCTGTCTATCCCTCCTGAATATTGAATATCCCTGGATGTTCAGCTCCCAGCCTTGGTCACCCTGGAGTCATCTCTCCGTGATCCCAACTATATCATAATCATTAATAGCTATCTGACCATTCAACTCATCCACCTTATTACGAATGCTCCTCGCATTGAGACACAAAGCCTTCAGGCTTGTTTTTACAACGCTCTTGCCCCTTTTACAATTATGTTGAAAGGTGACCCTTTTTGATTTTGGCCCTGGATTTGTCTGCCTGCCACTTTTCACCTTGCTACCTATTGCTTCTATCCTCATTTTGCACCCCTCTGTCTCTCTGCTGACGCATTTAAGAAACCCACCACCTCTTATTCTCTGTTTATTATTTTTTTCTTTTTTCCCCCCACGTGTTGCGTCTGACTGCTTCCCTTCTCTGCCTCCTGCCTCACACACGGTCTACTTGCTTTCTCTATTTGAGTCCCTCCCCCCAAGCGATCTAGTTTAAAGTCTCCCCAGTAGCCTTTGCAAATCTCCCCGGCAGGATATTGGTTCCCCTCGGGTTCAAGGGCAACCCGTCCTTTTTGTACAGGTCACAAATTCCCCAAAAGAGGTCCCAATGATCCAGAAACTTGAATCCCTGCCCTCTGCACCAGTCCTTTAGCCTCGCATTTATCCTCCACCTTGCTCCATTCTCACTGTCGCGTGGCACAGGCAGTAATCCTGAGATTGTTATCTTTGCTGTCCTTCTCCTTAACTCTCCTCCTAACTCCCTAAATTCTCCTTTCAGGGCCTCTTCTCTTTTCGTACCTATGGGATTGGTGCCTATATGTATCACGACCTCTGGCTCCTCTCCCTCCCATTTCAGGATATCTTGGACACGTTCAGTCACATCCCGGATCCTGGCACCAGGGAGGCAAACTACCATCCGGGCCTCCTGACTGCGTCCACAGAATCGCCTATCTGACCCCCTAGCTATAGAGTCCCCCATTACTGCTGCCCTCCTCTTCTTTTCCTTACC
Source organism: Raja brachyura (assembly GCA_963514005.1). The sequence goes on along the minus strand of OY740783.1, from coordinate 38,905,692 downwards.
CTTCTGAGCAACAGGGCTGGTCTCTGTACCCGAGGCCCGGCCGCTTTTGCTACCCCCAGGTAGGCTGTCTCCCCCAACAGTACTCAAACAGAAGTACTTATTGCCAAGGTGTACAGCCACCGGGGTACTCTCTAGTCCCTGCCTCTGCCCCTTGCCTCTCCTAACCGTGACCCACGTGTCTGCCTCCTGTGGTTTTGGAGTGGCTACCTCCCTGTAACTCCTCTCTATGACCTCCTCACTCTCCCTGACCAGACGGAGGTCATCGAGCTGCTGCTCCAGGTACTGAATAGGGTCCCTTTGGAGCCCCATCTTGATGCACCTGGCGCAGATGTGGACGTCTGGAGAGCTATCTGACAGCATGACCTCCCACATCTGACATCCAGAACAGTAAACTGCCCTGGCACTCATACTCCCCCTTAACCTGGCTACAATACAATACAACGTACAATACAATACAGTACAAAGCAAGGATTATAGCTGGGAGAAATCAGCGGGGTTCTGACTGCCAATCAGCTGCTCCCTCGAGTCTGCTTCCACCAATCAGCGGCTTCCTCAAGCCCACTTGTTTTGAACTGCGAGCTGCAAATGGAACGTTACGGGCTTGGATTCCTCCCACTGCAACCGCTCCTGGGCCTCTGTGGAAACAAGCCCCGCGATCGAGTTTTTAAACTTACAGCTCGGACATCGCTCCTCCCACTGCAACCAGCTACTATTCGTGGAAAAAAGCTGTTTTTATGTCTGGCCGTGGCAGCTTTGAGTGTCCGGGTCACGTTCCAGATGGAATTGATTCAAAGAGTTTGTGGCCAGGGTGAGAGGGGTCAGAGATGATCGTCAATGGAGGGAAGTTTGCTGCCAATAACCTTCTCAGTTGATCGGACGATTCGCTGCAGCCTCCGAGTGTCGTGCTTGGTGGCTGAGCCAAACCAGACCATGATGGAGAAGGTGAGGACAGATTCTACGATGGCCGTATAGAATTGGACCATCATTGCCTGTGGCAGATTGTGCTTCCTCAGCTGCCGTAGGAAGTACATCCTCTGTTGTGCCTTATTGACTGTGGAGTCGATGGTAGCCCCCCACTTAAGGTCCTTGGAGATGATGGTTCCCAGGAACTTAAAAGACTCCACAGACGTGACTCTGGTGTTGTTCATGGTGAGTGGGGTGAGGGGAGGGGGAGCTCTCCTAAAGTCTACAATCAATTCCACTGTCTTAAGAGCATTGAGGTTGTTGCAATGGCACCAGGATGCCAGCGGTGACACTGTAGACAGATTCCTCCCCATCCTGGATCAGTCCAATCAGGGTTGTGTCGTCTGCAAACTTGAGAAGCTTGACAGAGGTGTCTGTGGAGGTGCAGTCATTGGTGTAGAGAGAGTAGAGGAGAGGAGAGAGTATGCAGCCTTGCGGTGTGCCTATACTGAGTGTTTGCGGGTCCGAGATGTGCTTTCCCAGCCTCACAAGCTGCTTCCTGTTTGTCGGGAAGCTGGTGATCCACTGACAGAGCGGTACAGGCAAAGTCAACTCGGAAAGTTTGGAGTGTAGTAGTTCTGGCACAATGGTGTTGAATGCAGAGCTAAAATCCACAACATAATTCTTGTATCGGTCCCCTGGCGGTCTACGTGTCGGAGGATGAAGTGCAGGTCCAGGTTGACTGCATTATCCACAGATCTATTGGCCCGATATGCAAACTGCAGAGGGTTTGTGATATTTTTCAGCATGGCCAGCCAATAGTGGAGACTTTGAAGCTGGCAGCGACAATACACGTTTGCAGGGACTGGTTAAAAATGTATGTGTAGACCCGGTGCCAGTTGTTCGGCACAGAGCTTGTGAGTAGAGGGGGAAACATTGTCCGGTCCTGGAGATTTCCGGCTTTTCTGTCTTCTGAAAAGCCTCTCCACCTCCTCTATTTTTATTGTTGATGATGGGGAAGTGATTTTTTCAGCACGGAAGGTGTGGGTAATTGGGTGTGAAGTGGTGATTGGAGAGGGGTGTGTGGGAAAGGGTCCAGTCTTTTCAGACTGGAGCCTTGCTTTAAGTATGTGTGAAGTGGTGAATGGGGAGGAGTGGGTGTGGAAGGGCCCAGTCTTTGCAGACTGAGGTCAGGCTGTGAGTGGGTGTGAAGTGTTGGTTGGGGTGGGAAAGGGTCCAGTCTTTTCAGACTGGAGTCTTGCTTTAAGTAGGTGTGAAGAGGTGAATGGGGAGGAGTGGGTGCAGAAGGGTCCATTCTTTGCAGACTTGGGTCTGGCTGTGTTTGTTGGGGAAGGGGGAGGGGGTACCAGGGTTACGTTTCTGTTTCCCAACCTGTTTCCCCCCCCTCTCCCCCCCTCTCTCCCCCTCTCTCTGCCCCCTCTCTCTCTCTGCCCCCCTCTCTCTCTCTCGCTGCCCCTCTCTCTCTCTCTGCCCGTCTCTCTCTCTCCCTCTCTCCCTCTCTCCCTCTCCCTCTTTCCCTCTTTCCCCCTCTCTGACGCTGCCCTGCCTCTGCCCTCTTCCTTCTGCCCTCTCTCTGTCAGTACCCCCTCTCTCTGTCAGTACCCCCTCTCTCTCTCTGTGCCCTCTCTCTCTCTGTGCCCTCTCTCTCTCTGTGCCCTCTCTCTCTGTGCCCTCTCTCTCTGTGCCCTCTCTCTCTGTGCCCTCTCTCTCTGTGCTCTCTCTCTCTGTGCCCTCTCTCTCTGTGCCCTCTCTCTCTGTGCCCTCTCTCTCTGTGCCCTCTCTCTCTGTGCCCTCTCTCTCTGTGCCCTCTCTCTCTGTGCCCTCTCTCTCTGTGCCCTCTCTCTCTGTGCCCTCTCTCTCTGTGCCCTCTCTCTCTGTGCCCTCTCTCTGTGCCCTCTCTCTGTGCCCTCTCTCTGTGCCCTCTCTCTCTGTGCCCTCCCTCTCTCTGCCCTACCTCTCTCTGCCCTACCTCTCTCTCTGTCTTCTCTCTGTGGGTGATGCATGAGTGGATAGGGCGGGGGATGGTGTAAAAGCAGCGAATTAATAATATTAATATATCAAGGGGCGTGGTTAATGTGTGCGTGTGGGGGGTGGTTAGTTTGTGTGTGGGGGGGTGATGGTGGTTAGTGTGTGTGATGCCACAGGCTGCCTCCCCCCCCCCCCCCCCACAACCATGCGTTGAGGGGACGGGACCCAACGGATCCCACTTGGTCTAGTAAGAATTAAAAGTTCAATAAGTTACTAACTGTAATAAAAGTGCAAAACAAAACCCAAAAGTCAGTCGTACAACCAAAGGCACTGTTTATGGTTGTGATCGGTGCTGTGTAGTGTTCAAGAGCCTTGTAGTTGCTGGGAAGAAGTTATTGTTGAACATGGTGATTAGGCTTTTCATGTTCCTGATGGTAGGAGCGAAATGAGAGCACGGCTCGGGTAGTGTTGATCTTAGATGATATTGGCTGCCTTGTTGAGGTAATGATTCCACAGCAGTGGTATTAGTCTGGGCTAAAGATAGACACAAAAAGCTGGAGTAACTCAACGGATCAGACTGCATCTCTGGAGAAAAGGAATAGGTGACGTCTCGGGTCGAGACCCTTCATTTTCTCCAGAGATGCTGTCTGACCCGGTGAGCTACTCCAGATTTATGTGTCCATCTTCCGTTTAAATCAGCATGTACAGTTCCTCCTGACACATCATTCTGGGCCATCTGGCTGATGAGGGACAGTAAGCCAGTTTTGGAGTACAGAGTGTTATCTTCAATTATCGCCTATCAACCACCAGCCAGCAACACAACTGCAAGCGCTTTTGGACAGACACAAAATGCTGGAGTAACTCAGCGGGTCAGGCAGCATCTCTGGATAAAAAGAATAGGTGACTTTTGGGTTGAGACCCTTCTTCAGACTGAGCACTTTTACCTCAGTACAACTAATACTTTTACCATACAGTATTGTCTGATAGAATTAGTTGTTTTCAATAACCTTGGCCATACTCATGAGATTATTTCTACTTTAGATCAGGTTCTTCGAGGATCCCTCCCCTGTTATTAAACTTCCAGGTAAAATCATTCCATTGCTCATTAATTTCTGACATTAACTGCTTCCTCCAAGTTACATGACATCTCCCCAGGTGTTTAGTTCTGCTAGATTTAATTCGATGGGAGAGTTTGAGAAGTGGCTGCTTTTGCACCTGGCTCTCTGTGGTAGCTTTAAGGGCTCACTGAGTTGTGCAGTAACTTTTAGCAGTGCTTGTCGTCAAGGAGCACCTGTCTTTAAGTGCGAGCAAGACATCGATTAGCAATGATTAATTTTGGCTGTTGCATGTGATTCCTGCAGCTACTCCCCATTATTACATGCCAGTGCAAAAAAGCAACAAAGTGATTCAAGAACAAATATGGGGTCACCCAAATAACACCATTTTGGTGCATGGCTGCAGATGTAAGTGAATTTCTACCTTCTATCTTGTGGCACAATGTAGACAATGATCTTGCCCCAACTATCTCCCCATTGGAAATAAGGTGACCCAGCGATCCAATACCAGCTCCAACACCGCCGCGACATACAAAGAAAATACTATGATAAAACCAGCTCTCCACTTCAAACGCTTAACAAGGGACGGGTTGTCCGCTTATGGTCGCTCAGAGGCTATGACCGCCTCGGTGTCATTCAGGGGTCAACCACAGGGCCACGCTCATACCTGGTCTGTGTTGAGAACGGCATCTACCGACGCACCCAACAACACATCCTCCCAGTTAATGAATCGGCACCTTCCCATCCTTACCCTGACCAGCCTGTTGGACTTCCCACAAGCTCCGCGAATGCCGCTCCAGTGATCCCTCCACCAGTGCCAGAGCCAACCCTGCCTTCCCCGGAGCCCCCATCTCCACCGGTGTCTTCTCTGCCGCGTTCATCCGATAAGGGACTTGCTTCCTCAGAGAAGGATGAGGCGCACGAGGGGTGCTACTGTACATGTGCAGGTCGTGTTTGCAAGCCAAACCCGCTGATTGGAAAGTTCATTGGCTATACTTGAACTGTGCATAACCCATTTTGTTTTATGTGCTCATATATGCACACACCTTATACCGGTGTTTTACAATATATACTCCACTAACCACACTATATTTGCTTTGCTTCTTTAAGAGGAAGGATGTAGATTAACCCTTATTAATCCATGCCATTTATAATCTCCACTACATATATATGCATGTCACCCATTACATGGTATTACGGTACTACACTAACTAGGACAGCTGACTCTCAGAAGCCACACCAAGCTGGGAATGCATGGCTGGCAGTTTGAATGTTCTGTATTACTTATGGAATAAAGACTAATGTTTCACTATGTATGTTGCCGTGGATCATTCACAAACAACCACCTCCTCAGCTTTTGCAGCAAATTATGTGAAATGGACAGTAGATTTGAGATCTGATTCGACTAATGCCATTTCTATTTCATTGTGCCCCTGGGTTGTGGTGCTATTTGTCCATTGTATTGCTGCAGTACATTTAATACAATGGACATATTTGTTGCTTACATGTAGTATGGCTCTGCTTATTCAATGGCACTATGACACCACAACATGCACCATGTGTACTATGATGCAGTCTCTCCTGGCATTAAACCCAATAAAACATATTAAAATACATCAAAATAATAGAATGCTTCCGGCTGACGGGGCACAGGAGATTTGGGGGAACATTTAATCAGTTTCATACATTGGTCTGATGCTCTGTAAATTTAGAATTAATTGGCAGAAAGTGTAATAATAATAATAATACATTTTATTTATACGGTGCCTTTCAGGACTCTCAAGGACACCTTACAACTAAACCAAAAATGACACCTTACATGACACTTCAATGTCAGCCCTGGGTTAAATCATTCTCATTTGTCTTGACACTTTATTTCCTGAACCATGAAGAATGTTGTAAATCGCAGATTCTGCCAGCCTTTCTTCATGGTTCCATAAGATTAAACAATAGTTCCATTTTTATCTGCTGCAATGAAGACTTTTTCAACCTGAAGACCCCATTTCAATTTCCCTGTTCGACTGCACAACCAATATGAAACTATCATAGTCTTTTGGACGTCCTTATGAATGGAACTCCCAATGAAAACATTGATTTGTGTTTTGAATTAGAGCTATAATGTTGAGATTGGTAGACTATTCCATACCCAAAGGATGAACTATTTTATACCTCTTCAAAATTGTGCAGTTCTAAAATCATAAATCTTGTGAAAAAAAACCTGCTGGAATGATAATTTTATAACTATTAATTTTCTAAAAACTCAGATTAATAATAATAAATGATACAACTGTTCATTCTTTTTCCCCTTACATCTATCTTTTATTTAGTATTATTTATCTATAATGACACCTTAATTGTTCTTTTAACATTTTAAACTTAAACTATTCTGTCATTTTTAATTAAAAACCATGTTTTCCTTCATCTCCCTCAATGCCTCAGGCAATTTCAGTTTCAAGATCATTTGAGCAAAAATCCATATCTGATTACTAAGAAATGATTTCAAAGCCTAAAGGGAATATACAGTATGCAATATCGCTTTGGCTGACAGTTATTTACCACACCCCTGTTCCCCTTGATAATCACTGCTCTTGAAGCCAGAGAATCAAACCTGGGTCAAGATGAGATGGAGAGACCAGTGGAAGTCAGCGGAACCATCTAGGCTACACCAGTACATCAATTACCCCATGGACGTCCCTGGTCAGGACCTGCCCCAAAAGCAGTGGACAACCCTCAACCGCTTGAGGACAGGCATCGGACGCTATGGAGTAGCGATGAAGAGGTGGGGCCTCATGGACAGCGCCTCCTACGAGTGTGGGGACCCAACACAGACAGTAGAGCACATAGTCACCAGTTGCCCCAAACACCGGCCACCGAATGGTGAACGAGCTCTGATTGACCTGGACGATGACACGTTGGCCTGGCTCGCCTCAACGGAGCTGCAGGTCTAAAAGAGACATGACAGAAGAAGAAGAAGCCAGAGAATGGCCTATTGGGGAGAGGTGGGATGACAGCAGACTTGTTTGAGTATAGCTATGCTAATACAATGCCATCCCCAAATTTAACAACTCCCCTCCCTTCCACACCCATCTCTTTATCTGTTGTAAATAGGCCAAATGGGCATGTTTGGCCTATCTGATATTACATAATGGACAAGAATTAATTGATTAGTATTGATGTCAGGGGCCATGGGGAGAAGGAAGGAGAATGAGGTTAGGAGGGAGAAATAGATTAGCCATGATTGAATGGCAGAGTAGATTTGATGGGTCGAATGGCCTATTCTGTTCCTATCTTCTGCTGAGGCTCTCTAAGGCACTGGCCAGGCCGCATATTGTGAGCAATTTTGGGCACCATATCTGAGGAAGGATGTGCTGGCTTTGGAAAGGGTCCAGAGGAGGTTTACAAGAATAATCCCAGGAATGAGTGGGTTAACATATGATGAGTGTTTGATGGCACTGAGCCTGTACTCGCTGGAGTTTAGAAGAATGAGCTGGAGACTCATTGAAACATACAGAATAGTGAAATGCTTGGATAGAGTGGATGTGGAGAGGATGTTTCCACTGGTGGGAGAATTTTGGACTAGTCATAGCCTAAGAATTAAAGGACTTTCTTTTAGGAAGGAGGAATTTCTTTAGTCGGAGGGCGTGAATCTGTGGAATTCTTTGCCACAGAGGGCTGTGGAGGCCATCAGTGGATATATTTAAGGCAGATATATATAGATTCTTGATTAGTATGGGTGTCAGAGGTTATGGTGAGAAGGTAGAATGGGATTAGGAGGGAGAGATAGACCAGCCATGATTGAATGGTGGAGTACACTTGATGGGCCGAATGGCCTATTTCTGCTCCTATCACATGATCTTATGATCTATCACATGATCTTATGAATATGATCCCCTGAAATGCTGATGAAAGGTAAAGTTGTGGATCTGTGAGAGAGGTAATTTGCACCTTAAAACTGGGTCTAAATAGTATCATGCATTTTTGGAAATACAATGTACCCCATCAATATTTTTCATGTTCGACTAGAAATATGTGTTTTTTTTTAAACTGTTAAAGTTAACAATGATATGCATTCAAAAGCAACACAACAATGTGGTTTAACAGTGACAAAACCACTTGACTTTCAGTAGGCCCTAACAATGTTGGATGGCACTGTCCCAGTAGGTATAGATCTCTCTGATGTCATCAGAATGAGCCGACCATATGGCCCTTTGAGCCTGTTTGGTTAATGATCCAGCAGACTGACGAGCATGATGCAGTAACCATGGCCCCCAGCTACATCATTGCCAGTTGAATTCTGTCCCAGTTGCATCAGGCAGAGGGCAGATTGATTTCTGTAATCGCAGGAGCTGCCGAGATATGGAGGGGACCAGAGAATTTCTCCAAGGGCACACAGAGTGGTTGAAAATCTACAGCTGTTGTCAGGGGCAGGGGGTGTAGGAGGTCATTATTTATCAGTTAACGTTATCAACACAGTGTCAAAGCAGGAACCAAGGGTCACATTTCGAACAGTCAGGTGCCTGGCAACAATTGATAGGTAATGAGGACTCGGAGTACTTACTTCTCATCTGTCTTCATGTCCTCTTCACGAATGCTTTCATGACAATGAAAAATTGCTCATCATCAATGTGTGAGAATGAAATTAGACTGGCTTATTTAAATGCATTTACTTTTGTTACATTCACTCGTTTATTTCAGTGCTTTTTTTTCCCAGCTTATCCTAATTCATTTCAGCAAACAGAGATTTTTAACTGGTTTGTGAAATCTAACTTCCTGAGTCAGGTCCACTGCCAAATTCACAATGAGTGTACACTCACTTAAATTATATCTTTGAAAGGTTTGATTATTGAATCATCTAAGCTTTTCCAAAAGTGTAGTCACAATATTAATGAAGAAAATCTGTTTATTGTTCCTGCAGTCCCAGTGGTAGGAGTGACAAAGGGATGCTCGTGCATGTCATTGAAACTGTGTGCACCTATGCAGATTCAAAGTCAAGATGGATTTTAAAAGTCTGGCAGATGTTCAAGACAGGCTGCCTGAATCTGCTCGTTTCAATTCGATGATCCCAGCTCTGATGTGGTGGAAAGGAGGTAAACATTTGTGTTGACTGGTTTATAGAAATATAATGCAAGATTATATTTACCCTCGCTAAATAAAATCTGACTTCAGTCAGTCACTCATTAAAATGGATTAAGGTACAATATCAATAGATCAAACTGCTATTCGAATTGATCATGAACTTTGAAAACAACTGTACCTTACTCATCTAAATAACCATATAACCATATAACAATTACAGCACGGAAACAGGCGTTCTCGGCCCTTCCAGTCCGTGCCGACCATTTATTTTCCCCTAGTCCCATCTACCTGCACTCAGACCATACCCCTCCATTCCCTTCCCGTCCATATACCTATCTACTTTACTTTTAAATGTTAAAATCGATCCTGCCTCCACCACTTCTGCTGGAAGATCATTCCACACAGCCACCACTCTCTGAGTAAAGAAGTTCCCCCTCATGTTACCCCTAAACTTCTGTCCCTTAATTCTCATGTCATGCCCTCTTGTTTGAATCTTCCTACCCTCAATGGGAAAAGCTTATCCACGTCAACTCTGCCCTTTCATCATTTTAAAGACCGCAATCAAGTCCCCCCTTAACCTTCTGTGCTCCAAAGAATAAAGACCTAACTTGTTCAACCTTTCTCTGTAACTTAGTTGCTGGAACCTGTGAAGGTTACTGTGGAGGACACCAATCATTCAGAGACACAAAATGCTGGAGTAACTCAGTGAAACATGCAGCCACTCTGGAGAGAAGGAATGGATGACGTTTCAGGTTGAGACCCTCTTCACATCCTTCTTCCTTCAACTCACCAATCATTCACTTTGTCTCTGTCATCCTCTTGAGAGAAGAATTTTGGTTGATGCCCCTCCTGCATTTAGAATATCCAAGCGTACTCTTAACTGCACTGTGGACTTTAATGGGGCACATTTAGCTTTACTTTTTACTTCTCTTCTTTCATTATCTGATGACTGAACTGAGACAGAAGAAAACAACTGAACTGAACTGATGCCCATTTGTCTCCTTTTCACTTTTAGTCTTTGTCACTTACTCCACCCTTCTGCCAATTAATCCCCCCTCACCTGTACCAATCTACGACTTTCCAAGCTTTGCCTCACCTCCCGCACTATTCCAGCTTCTACCCCCCAAACTACATTAGTCTGAAAAAGAGCTCTGATTGGTAACGTTGCCTGTCCGTTTCCCCCCCACTGATGCTGCCTGATCCATGTGAGTTCCTTCAGCACGTTGTGTTTTGCTCTAGATTCCTGCATCTGCAGTTTCTTGTGCCTCCAACAAGAAATGGTATCTCCTTATTTAATCTATTGGAACAGTACTTTAACATCCTCTATTAAAGCACATTTCTGCTTCAATCAAATAATCCGAGTATTTTAAGAAGGCACAATAGACTGTATCTGAAATCTGCAGCAAAAAGAGGTCAGCTGGAGGAACTCAACAGGGCATAAATTTGATAGAGTTATTTGAAAAGATTTCCCTCCATTTCCATTCCCCTCCACAGATGTTGTCTGACCCATTAAGTTCCCTGAGTTGCTTTTGTCTTTTCTCATACAATAATTTCCTATCCGTGGCGTCAGCATTAGGATATGAATGAATAGAATAGTAACAGAGTGGTCTCAGCCCAGCAATTGGTCTGTACTTGTAAAGGCATTATTAATCATTGGCAGATGGCAGTTTTTTTAATGGAGAGACTACTAGGATATTTTGTACACGAGGCCTAACGCAAAAAGCACTGCTAGGTTATTCTTACATTGTGTGTTCCACACTCGTGATGAGATAGTCAGAAACAATAACCACAATGAGGACAGAGGATCTAAGGGGGTAGAGGAAATTAAAGACATTTTCATTAGGCGAGAAATAGTATTGGGTAGGCTAATGGGACTGAAGGATGATAAATCCCCTGGGCCTGATGGTCTGCATCCCAGGGTCCTCAGGGAGGTGGCTCTAGAAATAGTGGATGATCATTTTCCAATGTTTAATAAATTCAGGATCAGTTCCTGTGGAGTGGAGGATAGCTAATGTTATCCCACTTTTCAAGAAAGGAGCAAGAGAGAAAACGGGGAATTACAGTCCAGTTAGCCTGACCCGGAGGGGATTGAGTGAGGGCCGATTGCTAAGTGGAGGAGATGGGGCAAGGATTGGCTGCAAGGGGTGGTGGGAAAGGAAGGTGGAATTGGCAGAAGAGTGTAGCTGAAAACTTACAAGATTCTTAAGGGGTTGGACAACTTACAAGATTCTTAAGGGGTTGGACAGGCTAGATGCTGGAAGATTGTTCCCGATGTTGGGGAGGTCCAGGACAAGGGGTCACAGCTTAAGGATAAGGGGGAAATCCTTTAGGACCGAGATGAGAAGGAATTTTTTCACACAGAGAGTGGTGGGTCTCTGGAACTCTCTGCCACAGAGGGTAGTTGAGGCCAGTTCATTGGATATATTTAAGAGGGAGTTAGATGTGGCCCTTGTGGCTAAGGGGATTAGAGGGTATGGAGAGAAGGCAGGTACGGGATACTGAGTTGGATGATCAGCCATGATCATATTGAATGGCGGTGCAGGCTCGAAGGGCCGAATGGCCTATTCCTGCACCTAATTTCTATGTTTCTAAAAGAATGTGGCATTCAGTCAAGGGCTGGGGTGTGTGGGTAATTGTATCAGAAGTGCAATTAATAATTAGTAATGTCTGGTTGGAGTTTGTTGGTCATGTGAGGTATTGAGGTATGCAGGTCAGTGCCATCAGTACTTTGGTGCATGGAGTGAGAGTCGTAGCTTGGACCAATTTGGGTGTGGGGGGTGGGGGGGGGGGCATTGCCCTGCTGGAGAACAAACCAGGTAAATCAATTACTTAAAGGGAACCCATAAAAATGAAGTTCAAGTGCCAGCCTGGGACCTGAGCAGAGAGATTCTGTGGCAACTTTACAGATGCTGTGGAGGTTCTGCTTCTTTGTGAGTGGGCACATGTTTCACTGAAACCTACTGAAGCTGTACAGTATATTTATATTGCACATCGCAAGTTGTGCAGGTCCTAATTGTTCAATGCATTAACATAGAGTCATAGACTGATACAGTGTGGAAACAGGTCCTTTGGCCCAACTTGCCCACACCGGCCAACATGTCCCAGCTACATTAGTCCCACCTGCCTGCCTTTGGCCCATATCCCTCCCTAACATGTCAGGTGTATGGAGGAATAGGAAAAAAAAAGTTGGCAATGTTGAAGCGAGGTTTTCTTAAATGTTTCATTTTAATATAAATGTCGGCACACAAAGTCATGGTGGATGATGTTTAACAGGAAGTAGTTTGCAGTCACATACTCTGGTAAGAAGCTTAAGGGAAGACAAAGTGGACAAAATGATATAGTTTAAAAATGGATGCTGAAACAGGAGAAGGGGATAAATACATGCATGAAACTTGGGAGGAGGCAGGACACTGAAAACATTAGTCTCTTTGGAATTTATGTTGAATATTTTTTTAACTTTGGTTCGGTCCCAGCTGTGATATTATATCCAAATCTGTTGTTTGGTTTAAATACAAACAAGGCTGGCCCTTTTGTTACAAGAATAATGCAAATCACAGTGGGCTGAATCTATGATGAGCCAGGTAATTACAGGCCTGTGAGACTGAAATCAGTAATGAGGAAGTTATTGGAAAAAAATCTGAGGAACAGAATTAATCTACCCTTGGAAAGGCACCGATTAATCAAAGATAGTCAGCATGGCTTTGTTAAGGGAAGATCCTTTCAGAATAAACTTGATCGAATTCTTTGAAGAGGTAACAAAGTGTATTGATGAGGGCAGTGTGGTTAATGTGGTCTATGTGGACTCCAGTAATGCCTTTGACAAGATCCTTCAAGGAAGACCCAATCGAAAAGGTTAGAACTCATGAGACCCAGGACAAACTGGATCCAAAATTAGCTTGATAACAGATAGCAGGGTGCTTTTTTTGTGATTGAAGCCTGTGAACAGCATTGTACCACAGAGACTTCTGTTGGGACGGATCCAATATGTCTTATACATTGGATATACGGAGAAATGAACAGAAAGTATGTAGAAAATTGATGGTGTTATTGACAAGGAGCATGGTAATCTTTGGCTACATAATAATATTGATGAGTCAAGAATCAAGAGGGTTTTATTGTCATGTGTCCCCGATAGGACAATGAAATGCTTACTTGCTGCAGCACAACAGAATATGTAGACATAATACAAAACGGAAGATAAAAGTTCACTGTGTCTATAGACCATAGACCATATATACACAATAAATAAACAGATATAGTGCAATAATAATAATAATAATAATAGACTGTTAATGTTCAGAGCTTATTTTGTGTCGTGTTATATAGCCTGATGGCTGTGGGGAAGAAGCTGTTCCTGAACCTGAATGTTACAGATTTCAGGATCCTGTACCTTATTCCCGATGGCAACGGTGAGTTGAGTGTGTGACCAGGATGGTGTGGGTCTTTAATGATGTTGACAGCCTTTTTGAGACATCGACTGCGATGAGTTGATAAGATGGGCAGATTCTATGGCAGATAGAATGTATTCATGATAAATGAGAGGTGATGCATTTGGGAGGACTAATGAGTCTTGCACATCCACATGAATAGTCCTACCACAACCAGAGAGCAGTGCTGAATTATTATCTACATCTTTGATGACCCTCAGACTATCCTTGATCAGACTTTGTTAGCTTTACCTTGCACTAAACGTTATTCCCTTATCATGTATCTACACACTGTAAATGGATCGATTGTAATTATGTAGTGTGTTTCTTCTAACTAGTTAGCAATAAACACAAATGCTTTTCACTGTACCTCGGTACACGTGACAATAAACAAAACTAAAACGTAAGGGGTTGCTGGTGCATTGAGAAAAGTCCTCTGTATTCATGTCCAAGGATTCCTGAAGGTAACAGTGCAGGTAAATAAGATACTGATTAAGATATATGGGATACTTACCTTCATGAGCTAGGGCATAGAAATAAATACAGGAAAGTTATGGTAAAAGTTTTTAAAACATTGGTTTGGCTGCAGCTAGAAGAATGTGTGGGGTGTGGGGTTGAACTGGAGAGGGTACAGAGGAGATTTGTCAGGATTTGTCAGAGTATTTGTACAAATACTCTTAATATTTCTAAAACTATCTGGGCAAGCACTTGAACCACCTATGGAAACAGCACAGAAAAATGGGATACATGGGCACAATCAGCTCAAAAAACACGGGATAAATGGCCATTTTCTATGCTCTACGACACTTTGACTGAAGTCTGAAGCCAAGTGACAGCTGAACCTTTTCTGTCGTAGATGCGTAATATCTTTCCTAAATCTCCCAGTGCTTTTTCTTCTCTCTTCTTTAAGATATTCCTTGAAATCTATCAAATCTATCTTTTTGACAAAATTTTTCATGGCTTGTCCCAAAATCTCTTTTGTAGCTTAAATTCAAGTTTTGTTTGATCAAGTACATGTAAATGTTTTGGCCTATATTGCTGTATTAAAAACTTGTTATTTTTAAATATTTTAAACATAGATGTTGAAGAGGGAAGGGGCTTCTTGAATCAATGATTGAGGTAATTGAAGATCAAGATCAGGGTATCAAAGGCGAGGGTGGGGAGGGGGGATCGACTCACAAATAATTTGTTGGAGAGACGGTCGGGACATGATTTGATCATGACAGCCTGAAGCAGACCTCCATTGAAACATATGCAGGTGACTTAAGAAGGATATATTTGTTGGTTGTTCCATGTACAAGTCTCCATGGCCTCTAACCATGTCAAACAGTGTCCCATTTATGTGTTTTGAAATGAATCGCACTTGCATCGTATTTAAGTGCATGACCTCTGCTTAAGTGGCTTGTGTTATTCAACAGCAATACATGTACAAATAAATTTGGCAGAAATTAAAAAATGCCAAGCATGTCACTTGGTTTCCATCTATTTGTGTTTTTTTCATTAAATTCCCTTGTGTAGTGTATGAAAATGGTGTGTTTGAGGAAAAGATTTCTAGCCCATGTAGTTTCAAGATTTTAATATAACAAATGTACATTTTAACTTCTGTAAAATTTGATATACTAAAGTCTTGCAGCTCTTTTTAGCAAGTGACATAATGTAGGTATCAAAAACTTCATATTAGTTCTAAGACATCTCAATGTTTTAAAAATGTGGCTAATCTTAAATTAAGTGTCCAAAATATTAGAAACGTTCAATTGGACAGAACCTATGAAATATGGAATAAATACTTCTCATGTAAAATTTGGTCCCAATAGTGACCTTTATTTATAGTAAGGAACCATTAAATAAATCCATCTAGTTTGATGAATAATGCATACTTAAATGAATTATTTAAAAGGTCATAAAAGTGCATAATTTAAAAGGTCAATTAACTTCTTTATTTTTTATTTTAGGGTTTTAGCAACACTAGACACAATTGAAATGTAGCCTACTCCATACTCCATGTGTTTCCTTCTTTTTAAAAATGGATCAGAAGTACCTTAGGTTAATGGGTTGTTATTGATTATTGTACCATTCTGAGCCAATGCACTAAAAATCTCTCCACTAAATAGTCTGTACTTGCAATAATCATAAATCAAAGTATTTCTAATGAAAATTCACACAAGCACTCTCATAAGCTTTGAGGGTTCATTATCTTGATTTGATCAAATATAATAAAATGTTATAAATCAAAATATTTTAATATGATCAGCTTTTCATCCACACTCTGACTTCAGGGTATTGGGAGAATCTGCCAGTGCATATCAGAAAATAGCCCCGGTCATGTCCAATGATTTTCCATTGAATATACATGAAGGAAAAAAAGTAATCCAGGGTTTCTATTAATTTGGGTCCAGAGAGCATCGGATTCAACAGTGATCACTCAAATCCACCTCAACACCCGCAGTGTCCCATCCCCTCACCACCCTACCCGTATCCATAGTTTTACTGATCCTAACTGGCTATTAAAAACAACATTGATGCACCATAAATACCCCACCATGTACAAAGGCAAACAAAGTGTTAATGGAAACAATATATAATGTATCTTTCATTTATCAACACTAAACTGCAAGAAATGTCATCTCCTCTGCGAATTGAAACGCAGGTTGTCAGGAAGAAGTTTGCTTCTTTAGAGTTGATGGTTACAGGCTGAATGTTTTCCAGAAAGGTGGTGGTGGTGGAGCTGATTCTAGTGAATGAAGAGGACAAGTAGAGTGAGTTCTGTGGGGAAGTCTTTAGTAAACAGTAAGCAGAATATTAGAGAGTTCAGAGGTAGGTGTCAGGGTTATGGGGAGACCGCAGGAGAATGGGGTGAGGAGGGAGAGATAAATCAGCCATGATTGAATGGCGGAATAGACTTTATGGGCTGTATGGTCTGATACTACTCCTATTCCTTATGACCTTATGACATGTGGAGAAGTAATATGTGCGATGGATGTAAAAGGACATCGGCAGCTGTGGAAATGGGCAAGATGGTAGTAACTGCTTATAATGTTGGGAAACAAAAGAGGAAGAATAATAACTGGAATACCCTGGAAAATGTAGCATGCCTAACAGCACACTGTATGGTCATTGTGCACAGTTTTGGACATGTATCTGTATCATGTATCATGTATCTGCTGCTATAGATGTCAGTAACTCTGCTGAACTGGCAATGCACCCTGTCTATTACAAACCATTACTGTGCATGGACATTGCACTATGTAGAGCCTAGATGACTTACTGCTATGTGGGGGTCAAGAAGGTCAGTGTTCAGAGGGCCTATAAGGGACTGAAAAGGCTAGTTCCCGTTGGCCGTGAGAGAATCAGAGTTAAAGTGAGGGCAGAGTTCAAGGGCTCCACTGATGAAATCGCAGAGTTACGTGGAAGAGTTTGTCCGGTTGGAACCTCGGAAGCTTGGACCTAGAGGCCAGTGGAGTGTTGGAAGGTCAAACAAAATGGCTAAAGCATTACTTCCTCCTGTGATTCCCATCATTACAGAAGTCAGCCTTCACCCAATTGTCTTAAGAAATGTCATAGAGTGCTGGAAATAGAAAAGGTCACGGAATCGGGAAATATTCTGGCTGTAGTGTCTGCTTCAGGACTCCAGTCAATGTGTTCCAGTGAAGCTAAAACTATGGCATCAACCTGACAATGTTGAAAGTTGTTCCCGTTCAGAAAAAAACAGGATAAATCTAACCCGGCTAAATCGCAGCCCATCAGTTTACTCTCAATCATCAGCAATCTGATGGAAGATGTTGTTAATAGTTGTAACAAATGGCACCTTTTCTCCAATCAGCTGCCAGCTGCAGCAAGTAAGAATTTAATTGTTCCGCTGCTAGTACATAGGACGTTTAAACACTCTTGACTCTTGCTTTTAAAGTGAGAGTGAAAGGTTACTGAGAGTACATGGGAATGGAGAGTTGACGTTAAAATCAGATTAACAGGATTATTATTCAATTGCACCTGATTTGAGAGGCTGAGTGGCTTACTCTGTTCCTAATTTGTATGCTTGTTATGTTTGCAAGGCGTTTGACCTTATGACAATGCTTTGCTGTACTGCTCCCGGTATTTGGCCTTTGACCTCTGGGATTTGTGTCTGCAGCTTTTTTCTTCAGGGCATGTCTGGTTTCTATAGCATTCAATCTGCTGGGTGCAATCCACTGCTTTCTCTTCTGGCCACAGCCTAAGCACCCTTCTGATTATTGATCATTATCACTTTGCCTCACTTTTGTTGATCTCATCTGTGTTTCCTCCTCTTCATATCAAGGTCAGCAAGTGCTTGAAATATATTCTTTAATTGGAGAATGAAAGCTTTCTGTATTCAATGCCCTTCAGCTTGTCAATGAATTGGGGAACTCACTTTTTCAATTGATCTGATTTTAATTGGGTTTTTAATGTTTTAGCTTTTTTAATATTTATAATATCTGTTAATTGTGTGATTGATGTTCATATCTTTGAATGTTTTAGAGTTTTTTGTGTGTGGAACAAACTGACTCTTTCATTTTTTTGTTAGGTACAAATATAAATAATCAGGATTAGGCTATTTGCCCCATTATGCCTGCACTTTCTTTGAGTAAGATCATGGTTGCTAAATTTTGGAAGCAAATTAATCCCTGGGGCAAAAAGCAAACTGCTGGAGGAACTCAATGTGTCAAGCAGCATCTGTGGAGGGCACTGAAAGTCAACGTTTTGGGTCAAGACCCTTCATCTGAACCAGCCATCCAGACTTGCCTTAATAAGCTAGTTCAGTATTCTGAAAAACGCAAGGAATCATGGGATTTGTCAAAGGTCACAAGCGATAAACACTCTCGGCAGTCATGTCATGGCATGGAGTCAGACCTGCACCTCATCTGCAGACAGGATTGATCCCGGGTTTCCGGCACAGCAATCGCTGCCGAACCGCCACTGGACTATCCCTGTCCTCTCCTGAGTGCCACCCGTCCGGGGGCAGCCAGAGACGTCAGGAGTCAAACGCGAGCGGCGCCCCCAGGCCCACAACCAGCGCAGAGAAGCGGCGCTAAATCCAGCTCAAATCTGCCTGTCCCTCCGGGTTAACCTGTCAGCCCTGCCTGGACTTACTGGGAACGATGGCCCAGGCTTACAGACAGCGTAGTGAAGCAGCGCTAACTACACCGCTCCGGGCTGGTGTCCCGTCAGTCCAGGCAGGGCTGTGGGTTAACCCGGCAAGACAGGCAGAGTTGAACTGGATTTAGCACTGCTTCTCCATGCTGGCTGTTAGCCTGAGCCATCGATCCCGTAAGTCCAGGATAATTGTGTCCATTGAAGTATCCATTGTCCAGTCCCCTCCACCGATGCTGCCTGACCCACTGAGTTCCTCCAGCAGTCCTTTTCTTTGTTCCAGGCTCCAGCATCTGTGGTATCTTGTCTCCCCTGGACATCGACTTTGCTAGCTGTCAATGCTTTTACTCAGCTATTTTTTTGTTACAGGAAGAGGTGGTTCTGACCCATCCATGAGACAGCATTAATCACATAATGTATGGTGCTTCAGAAGGGAGGAATGGGCTGGAACCTGGCTGTAAGTTAACAATAGTGGAGCCTCTGAAATGGTGAACTTTTTTAATTGTCCGATTCATAGTTTCATAATCACCAGTCAGCCACCTTTCATACTTCTCCATTCAGAGATGCGACTCATTGCTGGCAGCAAGTTATGGCAACTTCTATTATAATAGAGTTACTGACCGTGCCTCCAAAGCCTGGAATGACATAGAACAGATTATCAAGTCAACTGTGACCAATAGATAATGTGAAAAATTACTGAATACATCAAATGCAATTATTTGATTTTGTAAGGACCGATGTGCCAATTGGTATCTAGAACAAGTCCAAGGAAATCAGTAGACCTGACCTAAAATAATACCATTATTCATTCAGTAATCTTGTTGTTCATTACTCCACATGTGAATCATTATACCACGATAAATTGCTGAAATGTCTAATGTCATTAGCTTGGCTCCACTGCTTTCTTTAGTGACACTAATTTGAGAATGCATTTGGCAGAAATCAATTCCTCAGAACAATTCTACATTAAATTATGCTTGTTCTAATATTAAATTGAATAAACTAAACTGTTTGTCAAGTAAATTGATCAGCTGTTATAAATAAGGCTATACTGTCACACCAAACAATACTGAAGTTGAGACACAAAAATACTAACGTTTGCATCCAGATTAAGCAGTAAATGCCAAGCTCTAAACATACACGCACAAAGAAAATTCTGTCACATCAAGGGAAAATTGCATAGCATTCAAAAATTATATGATTAACATTTTGTGTAAGAGGTGTATAGAAAGGCAATTCACCTAGACTATTCCTGACACATCTCTCCCCTTCCATGGTCACTCTGTCACCATTTCAAGTGAAAGGCTACCACAGACATCTACTGCAAATCCACTGAGACCCACAGCTGCCTTGCTCACACCACCCCCCTTTCTGTCTCTTACAAGGACTCTACCCATTCCCATATTTTCTCGGACTCTGCTGCATTTGTTCTCAAGATGAGGTTTTCCACTCTCAGATATCTGAGATGTCTTCTTTCTTCAGGAAACGAGTTTCACCCTCACACTGTTGTCGATGAAGCCCTCACACATGTATCCTCAGTTTCCTGCAGTTCTGCTCTCACCAGACCTCCCTCACCAGAAAGAACAGGGATGGTTCCCCTGGTCCTTCCCTTTGACCCTATACTCCTCCACATCCAAACTATCATTCTCCAACATTTGTACCAGCTTCAATGGGATCCTTTCCCTCCCTCCCTTCACTTGCTCATTTCCCCACCCAACAAACCCACCCTCTCCCTTCTTGCTTGAGGCACTTCTCCAGCAATTGCAGGAAGTGTAACATCTATCCTCGTGTCAGGAACCTCAACAGCCTTTCCAGGTGTGGCACAGGTTCATAGAAACATAGAAACATAGAAAATAGGTGCAGGAGTAGGCCATTCGGCCCTTCGAGCCTGCACCTCCATTCAATGTGATCATGGCTGATCATCCAACTCAGTATCCCTTACCTGCCTTCTCTCCATACCCCCTGATCCCTTTAGCCACAAGTGCCACATCTAACGCCCTCTTAAATATAGCCAATGAACTGGCCTCAACTACCTTCTGTGGCAGAGAATTCCAGAGACTCACCACTCTCTGTGTAAAGAATGTTTTCCTCATTTCGGTCCTAAAGGAATTCCCCCTTATCCTTAGACTGTGACCCCTTGTTCTGGACTCCCCCAACATCGGGAACAATCTTCCAGCATCTAGCTTGTCCAACCCCTTAAGAATTTTGTAAGTTTCTATAAGATCCCCCCTCAATCTTCTAAATTCCAGCGAGTACAAGCCGAGTCTATCCAATCTTTCCTCATATGAAAGTCCTGACATCCCAGGAATCAGTCTGGTGAATCTTCTCTGTACCCCCTCTATGGCAAGGATGTCTTTCCTCAGATTTGGAGACCAAAACTGTACGCAATACTCCAGGTGTGGCCTCACCAAAACCCTGTACAACTGCAGTAGAACCTCCCTTCTCCTATACTCAAATCCTTTCGCTATGAATGCTAACATACCATTTGCTTTCTTCACTGCCTGCTGCACCTGCATGCCTACTTTCAATGACTGGTGTACCATGACACCCAGGTCTCGTTGCATCTCCCCCTTTCCTAATCTGCCACCATTCAGATAATAAGGTTCACATAAATAGGTTCACATGCACCTCATCCAACCTCACCTATTGCATTTGGTGCTCTCAATGAGTTTATACTTGGTGGGACCAAGTTTAAACTAGGCAACCATTTCTCTGAACACTTGTGCTCTGTCCACCAGGGGCAGCTAGAGCTCCTGGTTCCTATGTCTAGGAAGGAACTGCAGATGCTGGTTTAAACCAAAGATAGACATAAAAAGCTGGAGTAACTCAGCGGGTCAGACAGCATCTCTGGAGAAAAGGAATAGGTGACCTTTTGGGTCTGAAGAAGGGTTCCTACCCAAAATGTCACTTATTCCTTTTCTCCTGTCTGACCCGTTGAGTTACTCCAGCTTTTTCTGTCTATCTTCTGATATCTATGTCATCAGCCTCCTCCACTGCCAGATTGAAAGAACAGCACGTCATATTGAATTCTCCTATTTCAGTTCAACACCTCCCCATCCCCTTCTGGTCTCCCCATCCACATCTTTCTTTCCATTCCCCCACCCTCATCACCTAATTACTCTCCCCTCCTACACCTCTGTTTTCTGCTCATCACCCTCCCTTCCTACTCCAGGTCACCCATTTTTCTCCACCCCCCCCCTCCCCCTCTACTCCATCAGTCTGAAGAAGGGTCTAGACCTGAAACATCGTCTGTCCATTCCCTCTACCTGTGATGAACCCACTGAGTTCCCCCAGCATTTTGTTTTTTTGCTATAGCAATCCATTTCAAGTTGTGTTTTATGTGAAAATATTTTTTTAATTTATCACTTGTTTATCCAAACATTTAGCACTTTGGTTAATACAATTTATCTAAAATAGTTGTTCATGCTATTTCAATAAATTTATTATTTGTGCATTAACAAGTTTGTTAAAATAGCACTTTTTTTCTGAGATATTAACCAGTATTCTAAAAATACAAAATTATCTTCTTGGTCCTGATTCTAATTTTGCAGATTATATTACTCTTTCTCTGTTTCTTTCACGAAATGTTGCTAAAATTGTTTTTATAGCGAGAGATTCATTAAAAATACTAAAATATATTGCAGCCTATTATTACATTAGAGATTCACATCTCCCTTTCACTGAGAATATTTTGTTTTTTTGTTTAATCTTTTAAGGCTAATTACTTCAATTTATCTGGTGATACAATCTGAAGTGTTATTGCTCCTATTTTATCAGCGGTTCAATGACTAAATCAACTCAAAAGCTTGTGGTTGCCTTTTAGTGTATGAATTTAATTTGAAATCTATGCAGCTGTATCTAATGAAAATAGATGACAGAAAATATGAACACTGATGCTTTAGAGGTGTTGAAAAGGTGTCATCATATAAACATCCTTTAAAATATGGTATATTGACAACAATAGCACAGCAGTGCACAGTTCAGATTTCAACTAGCTCATAATACAAACTGAGCAGTAATAACATGAAAACAGCAAAGTCACCGACAGAGTAGGAAGGGCAGTAGAGGAGTGTATTGTGATGGAGAAAATAAATAGATCAGCTAGAAGAATAAGTGAGCAAGTGAGAAATTGGCAAATTATTGATTTGGTAGTGAAGATAATAAATGTGGCTAAAGGTGCAATATTGTCTGATCAATGCAATTTCCACAGAAAACCAGGAGTTGGTAGGATCAAACAATACAATTCCAGCAGGAGGGAACTTCTGAGTGCAGTTGTCGATGCTACAGTTTTTATTAGTTTTCAATATGATTTAATAATGTTTAATATGGCTACATACCTAGTTCTATCATTGCCTCTCCCACTTTCCATTGAAAGAAGAGGCTGTAATTTTATCCAGTGTTGGCAATGTTGGAAAAATAAAAGATCAGCTACCAGCCTCATGCATAGGATGTTTATTCTTTGCGCCAGTTTCACAAGATGCATCTGGTGCATCAGCCACAAAGGATATCAACAACAAAAGAAGGGATACAAAAGAAGGGATAGCTGAAGAAGGGTCTCGACCCAAAACGTTGCACATTCCTTCTCTCCATAGATGCTGCCTCACCAGCAAAGTTACTTCAGCATTTCGTGTCTACCTTCAACAGCAAAACATAGAAACATCGAAAATAGGTGCAGGAGTCCATTTGGCCCTTCGAGCTAACACCGCCAGTCATTGTGATCATGGCTGATCATCCCCTATCAATAACCCGTGCCTGCCTTCTCCCCATACCCCTTGACCCCACTAGCCGCCAGAGCTCTATCTAACTCTTAAATCCATCCAATGACCTGGCCTCCACTGCCCTCTGTGGCAGGGAATTCCACAAATGCACAACTCTCTAGGTGAAAAGGTTTTTCCACACCTCAGTCTTAAATGACCTCCCCTTTATTCTAAGACTGTGGCCCCTGGTTCTGGACTCGCACAATACTGGGAACCTTTTTCCTGCATCTAGCTTGTCCAGTCCTTTTATAATTTTATATGTTTCTATAAGATCCCCCCTCATCCTTCTAAACTCCAGTGAATACAAGCCTAGTCTTTTCAATCGTTCCTCATATGACAGTCCCGCCATACCAGGGATCAATCTCATGAACCTACGCTGCACTGCCTCAATCACAAGGATGTGCTTCCTCAAATTAGGAGACCAAAACTGTACACAATGCTCCAGATGTGGTCTCACCAGAGCCCTATACAACTGTAGTAGAACCTCTTTACTCTTATACCAAAATCCTCTTGTTATGAAGGCCAACATTCCATTAACTTACACTGCCTGCTGGACCTGTAAGCCAACTTTCAGTGACCGGTGTACAAGGATGCCCAGTTATCGCTGCACCTCCCCCTTACCTAACCTAACCCCATTGAGATAATAATCTGCCCCCTTGTTTTTGCCGCTAAAGTGGATAACCTCACATTTATCTATATTATACTGCATCTGCCACGCATCTCCCCTTTCACTCAACCTGTCCAGGTCACCCTGCAACCTCTAACATCCTCTTCACAGTTCACACTGCCACCCAGCTTTGTGTCATCCGCAAACTTGCTAATGTTGCTCCTAATTCCCTCTTCCAAATCATTAATATATATGGTAAACAGTTGCGGCCCCAACACCGAGCCTTGCGGCACTCCACTCGCCACAGCTGCCATTCTGAAAAGGACATGTTCACTTCTACTCTTTGCTTCCAGTCTGGCAACCAATTTTCTATCCATGTCAACACCCTACCCCCAATACCATGTGCTCTAATTTTAGTCACCAATCTCCCATGCGGGACCTTATCAAAGGCTTTCTGAAAGTCTAGATGCACTACATCCACTGTCATCCCTTCATCCATTTTACTTGTCACATCCTCAAAAAATTCCAGAAGATTAGCAAGCATGATTTTCCTTTCATGAATCCATTTTGACTTGGACTAATCCTTTTACTGCTATCCAAATGCCCCATTATTACCCCTTTAATAATTGACTCCAGCAACTTTCCCACCACCGAAGTCAGGCTAACTGGTCTGTAATTCCTCGTTTTCTCTCTCGCTCCTTTCTTGAAAAGTGGGATAACATTAGCTATCCTCCAATCGACACGAACTGATCCTGAACCACATAAAAGTATCACCCTGTTTTCTTATTTTAATTTCCTTTCCCTTCTATGATTTAAACACAATCTATTGTTATCCCCTCTTGTTAGTTTTGCACTATGCCACACTATGGGATTTGAGATTTTTTTTCTCAATGAGATGACCTTCCCATCAGTCACAGCAATGGACAAGTTTTATAAAATTAAAAAAGCCTGGGGAGCCATTGGTGAGAGAGGGTGGAGTTACCTGGAGCTGTGAGTATAAATCTAGCGAGGGGCTTGCTTTTCACAGAGGCCCGGGGTGCCGTTGGTGAGAGAGGGTGGAGTTACCTGCGCTGTGCGACCAACATCTGCAATGTTCCATCTTCCAAAGAGGGAATCTGGTGGAAGCCTCTGATTGGTTGAAGAGGACCAGAGGAAGCAGCTGATTGGTTGCAACCTGGGGTTTACATTTTTACATTTCTGCCTTCAGGTTTATGGATTCTGGGAGTTAAGGATTCTGTATTTATTAGTATTTATTAGTAAAGTTTAAAGGATAAAGTTTTGTGTTTAATAAAAATAAAAATTAAAAATTAAAAAAAAAATAAATAAATATATATATATATATATATATATATATTTAATACAGAGTTATTTGGGAGTAAGATATGTCAGTAGAGATTGGCCCCATGCTTTGCTCAGCCTGCAACATGTGGGAAATCAGGAATATGGTCGGTGTCCCTGGTGACTACATTTGCAGGAATGTGTCCAGCTGCAGCTCCTGGAAGACCGCATTGAACGATGCGAACTGTGGCTGGATTCATACTGGAGCATCCACGATGCGGAGAAAGTCGTGGATAGCACGTACAGCGAGTTGGTCACACCACAGGTAAAAGGTAAGAGGACAGAAAGGGAGCGGGCGGCCAATAGCCAGCAAAGCAGTAGTCAGGTAGTGCAGGAGTCCCCTGCGGTCATCTCCCTCCTAAACAGGTACACCATTTTGGATACTGTTGAGGGAGATGGCTCATCAGGGGAATGCAGCAGCAGCCAAGTTCATGGCACCATGGGTGGCTCTGCAGCACATGAGAGGGGAAAAAAGAGGGGAAGGGCAATAGTAATAGGGGATTCAATTGTCAGGGGAATAGATAGGCGTTTCTGCGGCCGCAAACAAGACTCCAGGATGGTATGTTGCCTCCCTGGTGCAAGGGTCAGGGATGTCACTGAACGGCTGCAGAACATTCTGGAGGGGGAGGGTGAACAGCCAGTTGTCGTGGTGCATATTGGCACCAACGATATAGGTGAAAAAAGGGATGAGGTTCTACAAGGTGAATTTAGGGAGCTAGGAGATAAACTTAAAAGTAGGACCTCAAAGGTAATCATCTCTGGATTATTACCAGTACCACGGGCCAGTCAGAGTAGAAATAGGAGGATATTGCAGATGAATACGTGGCTTGAAAAATGGTGCAAGGGGGAGGGATTTTAGGGCACTGGAACCATTTCTGGGGGAGGTGGGACCAGTACAAACAGGATGGTCTGCACCTGGGCTGGAATGGAACCAATGACCTTGGGGGAGTGTTTGCTAGTGCTGTCGGGGAGGATTTAAACTAATGTGGCACGGGGATGGGTACAAGAGCAGAGAGGCAGGTGGGTGTAAAATGAGGGTAGAAGCAATAGGGAGCAAGGTGAAAAGTAAAAGTGGCAGGCAGACAAAACCAGGGCAAAAATCAAAAAGGGCCACTTCTCAACATAATTGTATAAGGGGTAAGAGCTTTGTAAAAACAAGCCTGAAGGCTTTGTGTCTCAATGCAAGGAGTATTCGTAATAAGTTAGATGAGTTGAACGTGCAAATAGCTATTAATGATTATGATATAGTTGGGATCACGGAGACATGGCTCCAGGGTGACCAAGGCTGGGAGCTGAACAGCCAGGGATATTCAATATTCAGGAGGGATAGAGAGAAAGGAAAAGGAGGTGGGGTAGCGTTGCTGGTTAGAGAGGAGATTAACGCAATGGAAAGGAAGGACATTAGCTTGGAAGGTGTGGAATTGGTATGGGTAGAGCTGCGGAACATAAAGGGGCAGAAAACTCTGGTGGGTGTTGTGTACAGGCCACCTAACAGTAGTAGTGAAGTTGGGGATGGTATCAAACAGGAAATTAGAAATGCGTGCAACAAAGGCAAAACAGTTACAATGGGTGACTTCAATCCACATATAGATTGGGTGAATCAAATTGGCAGGGGCGCTGAGGAAGAGGATTTTTTGCAATGTATGCGGGATAGTTATCTAAATCAACATGTGGAGGAACCAACGAGAGAGCAGGCTATATTAGACTGGGTATTGAGTAATGAGGAAGGGTTAGTTAGCAGTCTTGTTGTGTGTGCTCCCTTAGGCAAGAATGACCATAATATGGTCGAGTTCTTCATTAGGATGGAGAGTGACATTGTTAGTTCAGAAACAATAGTTCTGAACTTAAAGAAAGGTAACTTTGAGGGTATGAGACGTGAATTGGCCAAGATTGACTGGCAATCAATTCTAAAAGGGTTGACGGTGGAAACGCAATGGAAGACATTTAAAGACTGCATGGATGAACTACAAAAATTGTTCATCCCAGTTTGGCAAAAGAATAAATCAGGGAAGGTAGTGCATCCATGGATAACAAGGGAAATCAGGGTTAGTATCAAAGGATGATGCGTACAAAGTAGCCAGAAAAAGCAGCATACCAGAGGACTGGGAGAAATTCAGAGACCAGCAGAGGAGGACAAAGGGCTTAATTAGGAAAGGAAAAATAGATTATGAAAGAAAACTGGCAGGGAACATAAAAACTGACTGCAAAAGTTTTTTATAGATATGTGAGGAGAAAGAGGTTAGTTAAAACAAATGTAGGTCCCTTGCAGTCCGAAACAGATGAGTTGATCATGGGGAACAAGGATATGGCGGACCAATTAAATAACTACTTTGGTTCCGTCTTCACTAAGGAAGACATAAATAATCTGCCAGAAATAGCAGGGGACCGCGGGTTAAAGGAGGAATTGAGTGAAATCCAGGTTAGTCGGGAAGTGGTGTTGGGTAAATGGAATGGATTAAAGGCCGATAAATCCCCAGGGCCAGATAGGGTGCATCCCAGAGTACTTAAGGAAGTAGCTCCGGAAATAGTGGATGCATTAGTGATAATCTTTCAAAACTCTTTAGATTCTGGAGTAGTTCCTGAGGATTGGCGGGTAGCAAACGCAACCCCACATTTTAAGAAGGGAGGGAGAGAGAAAACGGGGAATTACAGACCAGTTAGTCCAACATCGGTAGTGGGGAAACTGCTAGTCAGTTATTAAAGATAGCAGCACATTTGGAAAGTGGTGAAATCATTGGACAAAGTCAGCATGGATTTACGAAAGGTAAATCATGTCTGACGAATCTTGTGGAATTTTTCGAGGATGTAACTAGTGGCGTGGATAGGGGAGAACCAGTGGATGTGGTGTATCTGGACTTCCAGAAGGCTTTTGACAAGGTCCCACATAAGAGATTAGTATACAAACTTAAAGCATATGGCATTGGGGATTCAGTATTGATGTGGATAGAGAACTGGCTGGCAAACAGGAAGCAAAGAGGAGGAGTAAACGGGTCCTTTTCACAATGGCAGGCAGTGACTAGTGGGGTACAGCAAGGCTCAGTGCTGGGACCCCAGCTATTTACAATATACATTAATGATCTGGATGAGGGAATTGAGGGCAATATCTCCAAGTTTGCGGATGACACTAAGCTGGGAGGGCAGTGTTAGCTGTGAGGAGGATGCTAGGAGACTGCAAGGTGACTTGGATAGGCCGGGTGAGTGGGCAAATGTTTGGCAGATGCAGTATAATTTGGATAAATGTGAGGTTGTCCACTTTGGTGGCAAAAAGAGGAAAGCAGACTATTATCTAAATGGTGGCCGATTAGGAAAAGGGGAGATGCAGTACGACCTGGGTGACATGGTACACCAGTCATTGAAAGTAGGCATGCAGGTGCAGCAGGCAGTGAAGAAAGCGAATGGTATGTTAGTTTTCATAGCAAAAGGATTTGAGTATAGGAGCAGGGAGGTTCTACTTCAGTTGTATAGGGTCTTGGCGAGACCACACCTGGAGTATTGCGTACAGCTCTGGTCTCCAAATCTGAGGAAGGACATTATTGCCTTAGAGGGAGTGCAGAGAAGGTTCACCAGACTGATTCCTGGGATATCAGGACTGTCTTATGAAGAAAGACTGGTTTGATTTGGTTTATACTCTCTAGAATTTAGGAGATTGAGAATGGATCTTATAGAAACTTACAAAAGTCTTAAGGGGTTGGACAGGCTAGATGCAGGAAGATTGTTCCCGATGTTGGGGAGGTCCAGGACAAGGGGTCACAGCTTAAGGATAAGGGGGAAATCCTTTAGGACCGAGATGAGAAAGACTTTTTTCACACAGAGAGTGGTGGGTCTCTGGAACTCTCTGCCACAGAGGGTAGTTGAGGCCAGTTCATTGGCTATATTTAAGAGGGAGTTAGATGTGGCCATTGTGGCTAAGGGGATCAGAGGGTATGGAGAGAAGGCAGGTACGGGATACTGAGTTGGATGATCAGCCATGATCATATTGAATGGCAGTGCAGGCTCGAAGGGCCGAATGGCCTACTCCTTCACCTAATTTCTATGTTTCTATGTTTCTATGAATATATATGTGAATGAACCATTCATTCCTATACCTACAGCATCCAACAAAATGGAAGAAAACTAAACAAATTCTCAGTTAAATTGCTCCCAAAGCAGTTCCACAATGAAAGCTCATGGTGATAAATGACATTGTTCAATGTTAAACTCCATTGTGATCTTAATCAACATAACTGAATAGGTGGAAATGTCTTGCAATTATTAAATATCTATTTTGTCATTTATGAAAACACACTGCTGAATGGAACATCTTAATCAGTTTCTGCTTTATTGTAATCAATAGCTTTACACTTGATTAACGTTATCCCTAAGTTATATTAAAACGGTGGTATTTTAAAAATAATAAAATACTTTCATAGTATGGATAAACAACCATTAATGACTCAGAAGAGACGCACATTATGTCAAAACAATTTGGAAGCAATAAAATGCAACATAATGATAATGGATCACAGTTAATAGGATAACCTGCAGACGTTCTTGTAATGAGATTTTCAGTTTGCATGGAAACAAATTTGTTCCTGTTTTTTGTTCCTAATGTTCATTGGGCCACTGGGAGGGTGTGTGGAATGTATCTTACCTTTTTCAACTCAGTGTTTTTTCACCTCCCTGAAGCACGCTGCCTTCAAAGATATCTGGCATCTCAATCATGGTGGCACAGTGGTGTAGCGGTAGAGTTGCTGCCTTACAGCGCCAGAGACCCAGGTGCAATCCTGACTACGTGTGCTGTCTGTACAGAGTTTGTACATTCTCCCCGTGACCTGCGCGGATTTTTCCCGGGAGCTCCAGTTTCCTCCCACACTGCAAAGACTTACAGGTCTGTAGACTAAGTGGCTTGGTAAAATTGTAAATTGCCCCTAGTATGTGTAGGATAGTGTTAATGTGTGGGGACCACTTGTCGATGTGGACTCGGCTGGCTGAAGGGCCTGTTTCCATGCTGTATCTCTAAACTAAACTAAATTAAACTAGAATAAGGAACTCGTAGTCTGTAGTGGGGGGCCCATCTCCTGCTACACTGAGGGGCAATATATTAGGACCGAATGAGGAAGCACCACCTGGTCAGCCTCAAACAGGTGCCATAGTGCCCGTAAATCTTTGATTATTAATGCAATGGGACTGAGCTCAGAATGTTATTTACCAATCATGGTTAAGAAATGCCCACCATCTCCTCTAAGCAAACTGGAAAACACAGCTATTATATCGCAGAGATCGCTACCAACTAAATAAGTATGGAAATGGCCTGCAATGTAACTAATATGTGAAGCTGCTGTGTACATTGGCAGAGCTGACTTTGCCAGGTTGTGTGATTCATGCAAGATCTTAAGAATCTGGCAATCACATTAATAACTTCCTGCCTGACATCATGGACCACCTGCACATTTTGTACGTGAATGTGATTCAGTTCCTGATGATTTCTTAACGGCGAAGGTGGTCTGAAAGATGCAGCTATGTATTTATTACCCCAGTGATTAAGAGCAAAAGCTTGCTCCTGAACAACATGAAGAATGAAACAGATGCATCTTTTGTTAAAATTGTTTTAACAAATGAACCCTAATGAAAGGAATTGTTTTGGGTGGGTGGTGTTGTGGGTGGCAAAGTTTGGAAAAAACCCACTCGGCTATTAATGGATTATGGGAGCAGTTATTTTATCTTGCTTTAATCTGGTGATGGGTTCAAAGCTCCCCATGCCATCTGAGGACTTTGATTCAATCGTTTAAATCAATATAAAAATTACAAATCTGTGATGACTGTGCAAAGGCGCAGTCCTCTTTCTTACAGTTTGGCTTTCTTCCCAACCCATTGTTCAAGCGTTTTTGATTGCAACATGCACCTTAATTTAGTTCAACAAAAAAACTGACAAGTTACTAAAGAACAAGTTAGTAAATCATATTCTTTAACCTGAAATATAAACTGAAAATATCAGAAATACTTAGCAGTTCACAATTTATTTTCTCTCTTCATTTCAGACCTCCAGCATGTGCTTAGGGATTATCTCTACAACCCAGTCTGGTTTACATGCAACTACGGGCACAGAGCAATGTGATTCATTCCTTATTTGCCTCAGAACCATATATTTGGTCCAATTATCTGCAAGCCATTGAAAAAGGCTGACCTTGTTCATCCAAAGATTCACTTGAGAAGGGATTCTATTAAATAAATATATTACATTTGGTGAATGGTTGATCTTAATCATGACAGAAACTGAATGGCAGATCAATTAGGAATCTCACCTAGTTTGCAATTGTCATTTTTATCAGCCCATTTGAGAAGGCAGCAAGAAAATTAGTTTAAAGCCAGCTAGTTCCATTTATTCAGATACAAATTAAAGACAAAGAAGATCAACAGTTTTTGCTCCATGACCTGAAAAATGGCAATGACTTGTTTCATGAGTCTAATCTTGCATCTAGGTAGTTCAGAGCAGGGAGAAATCTTAGAAAGCAAGTCTTTATTTGGGTCTCGACCCGAAACGTCGCCTATCTCCTTTGCTCCTTAGATGCTGCTGCACCCGCTGAGTTTCTCCAGCTTTTTGTGTAACTCTTTATTTTAATTGTTCCTTACGGCTAGAGGAACCAGAATCTTAAACTTCCCATTCCTCTAATAATCAGGGCAACAGATAAGAGGCTAGGTTTTGGCATATTGTTTATAGAGCAAATGCTTATAACAATGGCAAAATTTGTGATTAATGGTAGGGCAAACGACCAGAGTAAGTAACAAGCTCATTTTGTATCCACCATTATTTTCTTTTCCATGTGGAAAATTAAATTGGCCAGTGACACTCTTACGCGTTTTGCACCATTGCCAAAGACAAACTTAACCTTCAACGACCCTGTCAATATTTATTAAAATAGATGTTATTCATTTAATATGCACATAGCAAAAAACATTATTATGGCGAGTGAGGTGGACCGGCTGGTTCTGCATATAATACCTTCATTAATAATAATACACATATGCTGACATTATTTGAACAGGATAATTGACTGCAAAGCTGGTTATTACAACCCTAATGTTAAATGTTAAAACTGTGATTTATTACTTCGTCTCATTATAACATTCATTGAATGGAGCTGAGTGTAATTGTAAGCATGCACATTATGGACATAAAATAAGATTGGTTAATAAGTCCACTTTTAGATTTCAGAAATAATCACAGCAATGACACTGCATCTCTGATGATGTATGAGTCAGTAAAGGCATGCACTGTAAAGTGGAACATTGGCTTCATAGTTCTTGCATATCCTCAGTTTACTTGCTCTTTCAATGCCAGTGTCAACATCCTCGACCAAGGCGTTGGGGTCTGGAATCCTCTCTCTAAACTTATCTACCTCTCTACTTGACCTCCTTACTTTATGATACTTCATAAAGTGTGGTCATGTGACCAAAACTTTCATCACCTACCCTAATATCATCCTAATATTGTTCAGTGTTAACCTTTCTTTGAAAATCGGGGCATTTTGATGTACCAAAGGCACGGTCGGCAGGATTGTGCTCAGAATGTACAAAAGCCTTCAGAACCATGATTCACTCCCTCTCTCAGAAAGAAAGTGCAGCACAGTGGTGCAGCGGTAGAGCTACTGCCTTACAGCGCCAGAGACCTGGGTTCAATCCTGACTACGGGTGCTTGTCTACACTGAGTTTGTATGTTCTCCCCATGACTTGCGAAGGTTTACCCTGAGATCTTCGGTATTCTCACATACTCCAAAGATGTACAGGTTTGTAGGTTAATTGGCTTGGTGTAAATGTAAAATTGTTCCTAATGTGTTTAGGATAGTGTTAATGTGTGTGGGTCACTGGTCGGTGCGGACTCGGTGGGCCGAAGGGCCTGTTTCCGCGCTGTATCTCTAAACTAAACTAAACATCAAATTCAATGGTTTCAAATAGACATCTAATCTAGTCTTTATCTCATATTTCCTGAACATTTTCCTTATTCTGGTTTTGTAAGATTTAATTTGTGTCCTACTTTTGTTCCCCCAAACATACAGTATCTCACCACCTTCTCTCGGACGGCACTATGATTTGGATAGCGCTCCTGGCAGGCCCTTTAACTGCTAAATATCTCTGATAATCATGGAAATCAGTTGAAATGGGTTTAAATAATTTAAAATATATATATATTTAATTATAGACACATTGATAAGAACCAGGTGACACTTGCTTCAATGCAAATTTCGATCTTCCACGCTTTCACCTTTGATGAGTAAGGGTGTCAGGGATTTGGGGAGAAGGCTGGAGAATGGTGTTGAGATGGAACGATAGACCAGCCGTGATTGAATGGTGGAGGACACTTGATGGGCCAAATGGCTTAATTCAGCTCATATAACTTATGAACTTATGATCTATGTATGTGAGTTATCCTGACAACACTTCTGACAACGTATTAGGATTTTATTATATACTTTGGCTCTGTGTTTATTATGAATTCTGCCTTGAGTCAAGGGCAGTTACTGTCACCTTGCTTCATGAATTCAGTTATTTGGCACACATCTGGGCCACAACCATGATGAAGTTTGTAGCCAACGGCTCCTGGCAAAATCCAAACTGAATATTTAGTTTGTTTTGCTCTTTATAAACTATATATCTTAAATCTTCCATGCAGTTGAGCAGTTTTATAACTGTGCTGACACAGCTTGGCTTGAGGTGTATCTGATTCTGGAACATAGGTCTTCAAAACACATCTGGGATGTTGACTGGTCGCATATTTTTTGTCCATTGCTCTGAGTCATCACTTGATATCACAAGATATTTCTTGGATCAAAGTGGTTGGAGAATAGCTTCTGTAACTTTGGGGATCACAGGAGGAAGCAGAGATACATTGTCTATTCTGCCTTTCTGGCTGAACATGGTTATGAGCTGTCTTTAACCACTGATAATAACCTGCCTATATCTGGAATTCTAATCCATGGGTATATTATCTCCAATTTACCTACTCTACCCTTTTCCTGGGTGGTCTTGCACTTTCTGTCAAACTACTATTATTTGGAAGCTGCTCTGCTTGTGTCCAGAAGGATAGTCACAAAATGCTGGAGTAATTCAGCGGGACAGGCAGCATCTCTGGATAGAAGGAATGGGTGACATTTTGAGTTGAGACCCTTTTTCAGACTGAGAGTCAGGGGAGAGGGAGACACAAAGATAAGGAAGGGGAAGGTGTCAAAACTGCCTGTATCTAGATTGGGACTAAGTCCCATTTATCTATCATCATTTTACTCACTGACCTAAAATATACAGACAAGATAAAAGATTGTACAGTAGTCGACAATATGTGCTGTGGACAAGGTTGTGTTAAATACGGAAATGCACTTATAGTACCAAGTGTGTTGAGATGGCAGTTTATAAGAATTTTATGCCAAGTACTCTGGTGTTATGAGTACAAAAGTAATTGCCAGAAGATCTGTTATTGGCCCGAGTTAGATGAAGATTTTGAAGATACAGCAAACAGTTAGGAATGCAAAAAATATGTTAGGTATCGCAAGTGGAATTGAAATCAAGAGCTGACATACTCCAATTATAGAGGCCAGGATGAGCCCACGTCAGGGAAAGCTAATGGATTTACCCTACTTAGATTTCCAGAAGAGTGATGGAAAAATATTACTGCACAGGTTATTGTTAAAAATAAAAGTTTGTGTAGGAGGTACCAAAATAGATGGATGGAAGATTTGATTAGTATGGGTGTCAGGGGTTATGGGCAGAAGGCACGAGAATGGGGTTAGTAGGGAGAGATAGATCAGCCATAGTGGAATGGCGGAGCAGACAAGTTGGGCCAAATGGCCTAACTCTGCTCCTATCACTTATGACCTTATGAGATTGGTTGGCTAACAGAGAACAGGCATGAATGGACCGTTCTTTGGTTGGCTAGCGTGTAATGTGCCACAGCAATCGGTGCTGTGGTCTCAGTTTCCCACATTTATACCAGAATACTTGGCTACTAAATGTGACGTGACACCAAGGTAGGTAGAAAAGTTAATCTGTGAAGAAAAGAAAATTAAGTGTGTCAAAAGGTAATAGGTAGGTTGAGTGAGTGGGCGATAAAAGCAGGAAAAATAAAGAAAGCACCTTCTCTAAATGGTGGGAATTTGCTGCAAAGGGATCTATGGTACCAAGTGCATCATTTTCAAAGGGCCGGTATGTAAGTGATGAAAATAGTTAGGAAGGTCAGCAGAAACTCATATTTTACTACAAAGAGAATTTAATCTAAAAGCAGAGTGGTCACGCTTCAGAGAAACCACTTCTGAACAGAATTACACTTCTATGCACAGTATTGGTCTCCATAAATTGGAAGCAGTTCAGAGAAAGTTTGGTGGACTGATCCAACAATAACACAGAGGGAGGCCATTCAGTCCATTGGGCTTATATTAGCTCCCAGGGGAGTAATCTCCAGAGTACCATTATCCCTCTTCTTGGTTCCCAGCACCCCTGCAACCTATTCTTTCTCACGAATGCCCACTGAATCCCTTTTGATTATTTTATTGCCATTAACCAATGCAAAGGGGTTAAATTAACCTTCCCGTACATCTTGGGAGGAAGCAGGAAAAACACGTGGCCACAGAGAGAACACACAACCTTCACCACTCGAGGTCAGGATCAAAGCTGTTCCCTGGAGCTACGAGGTAGCAGCACTGTCTGCTGTTATCAGGCATGATCTTATTGGGGAGTGGAGTAGGTTTGCTGGGCTGTGACCTACTGCTGATTCTAATTCATATGGCCGTACGTTTGCTCCAACTGCTGATTTCTGAAGCAAGGATTACATCATGCAAACAGAATGTGTTAGCAGTTCTCAGATAGGAGCTAGGGATAGAATAAAGGGATTTTGACAAGATCATAAACTTTAAGAATGAATCAGTTTTTCATTGAATCCACAAGACTGTGTCACTGTTCTGTGAAGTGCAATCATTGCTTTCTACTTACAAAGTACATTTATTCTTCATCTTAGTGCGAATTGTTAGATTTAGTGACAGTTACAATCGCATCACGTGGCGAAGAATGACACTACTCTGGACTTTTTAGTGTTGAGCTTTCATGTGAAGAAAGAAAAAATAGGTGTTATATTAGTTCTGAAGCTGGTGAGTTTTTGTTTTAATCTGAATTATGTGACAGGAAAGCATTATTCTACTGACATACTGTATAATATGTGCCCTTCAGTGGGGTTTATATAACCTTGTGACTTGAGAAGGATGGATAATAATATTACGTTACATTCTTATGAATATGAAGTGTTGCAATGACAGTAAAAATGGTAACGGTATTAAATGATATTTTAATAAGCCATGTATTTAATACTGTTGTGAGGAATATTAATAGCTGCTCCCATTTATAAAAAGAAAACTACTTTGCTGTTTATATCGATTACGTACTATATTTTAATTAATTACAGTCCTGTGTTCTTCTAGTTCAGGTCAACGATTAAAGACTTCCTGAACATAATTATCCATGATGGTTTCCCCTGGGCACCTTTAGGTTCATCCATGGACAGAGTTGTTCATGTGATATTTCTTGTATCCAGTTACCATGAGCTTTCTGCAGCAAGGGCCTTGTATGAGATTAATGAATCAAAATTCATTGGATGTCTTGCAACACCCTACCGGGATTTATAAAATAAATTGGTTGCAATTTTTTTGGTTTCTGATGTGGACTGTGTGCTTTGTTGTTTTCTAACATTATGTTTGATGGTGGGAATGGTTTGTATTGGATGCAGTCACGTTGAAAATAGTGGAGACGTGAGCAACTGCAGATGCTGGAATGCAAAGTGCTGGAGTAACTCAACAGGTCAGGCAGCATCTCTGGAGGATATGGATAGATGACGTTTTGGGTGGAGCTTTTCTTCAGACCTCTCCATGTCCTCCAGCCGGTCCACTGTGTTACTCCAGCACTTTGTGTTCCACACAAACTTCAAACAATTGGTGGTGATACCACCACAAGCAGAAGCAGAAGCATTCTCGTCAAGGGTTGATGGATTATCACCCAGTGAATTAACTACGCCAATTAACCATTACTGTTCAGTACTTGCCTTACAAAAACCTAAAACAGATAAATAAGTTCAATTCTCTGTAGTTCACAGTGTAAAGACAGCTCTGAAATAACCAGATATTGTATTCTCTGATTTTGATTGCACTTCTAGATCAATATCTCCTGGCTCAATCTCTCTCGTTCACCTTTCAACACACGTCACATTTAATCTAATCTTTGATTGGCAGCTACTGCGTGCATGATCCACCTATGACCGAGCACGGAGTGCAGGCAGGTGACATTGATCCATGTGCATTGCCCAATTTCCTGTGAAATTAACTCCTGCAAATATAATTAACACTCAGTCTGAAGTTAACAGTTGGGCCATGCATTGCATCTGCACCATTTAAAGAGATTATTAATTATTTGCAGGTTTGTTGGAAAGTCATTTGGAGATGAGGTTGCTTCATTGCAGGGGCCAGGAAACTGTAGTTACATGAGTGTGCATGATAACTGAGCTAATTTTACTCCTCCTTTGCTGCTAAAAATGAACAATTCCCTTTTCATCCCCTGGGCCTTCAGCACAGAAAATAGAAAATCTAAAAGTAAGCCCATTTTGAAGCTCTCTCGCTGATGGAGGTGCAGTTGGACCCTCTTTCACTGCTCTCCTGCTATCCACCTATCATTTGCCACACTTTGTTCTGTCTCCACCTCTTTTCCAGCCTTCACAATCAGTCTGAATAGTCCCAAATTGAAACATCTCCCATCTATATCCTCCAGAGATGCTGTCTGACAAACTGAAATACTCCAGCAATTTGTGCTTTATTCTAGAACATAGAAAAGTACAGCACAGAAGCAGGTCCTTCGGCCCACAATGTCTGTGCTATACTTTCGATGACAAGCTAAACTAATCTCATCTGCCTGCACATGATCCATACCCTCCATTCCCTGCTTATCCATGGGCCTCTCTACAAACCTTAAATGCCACAATCATCAATTCTTTCTCTATCACTCTTTGCAGAGTGTTCCAGGCACCCACCACCCTCTGTTTAAAAATAATAATTTCACCTGCATATCTCCTTTAAATTTTGCCCCTTTCATTTGGAAGCTGTGTTTACTAATTTTTGACATTTTCCCTTCTGATGCACAAGAAATGCCTGTACCAGAGCAGATGGATATGAAGGGTACGATTACAGTGAAGGTCTTCTCAATTTTACGATTCTTGTGACTACACTGCCAGATCCTGCCCACTAATTTGCTATACACAGCACATGAAGGGAAATTTAATTGAGAAAAGAACAATACAACGTGCCCTTTAACCTTGGGCAGATGCTATGCTCCTGATACGCCCACGCTATCTATCCGTTATCGTTTCTGTCCATACAGTTTCTAGATTTAGTTTAGTTTAGAGATACAGCATAGACACAGCCCCCTTAAACCCATCATGGCCGTACTGACCAACAATCACCCAGTGCACTAGTTCTATCCTACACACCGGGGACAATTTACAGAAGGCAATTAACCTACAAGCCCGCATGCCTTTGGAATGTGGGAGGAAACTGGAGAGCCGGGGGGTGGGGGGGGGGGGGGGGTGGGGGGGGGGGGGGGGGTGGGGGGCACACGGCTGGTCTCTGAATGCAATATTCCACCACTCACCCATAGGTCCCAATACTCACCACTCCCTAGAGAGGGAGGGGGGGGGGGGGTAGAGAGGGAGGGGGGGTAGAGAGGGAGGGGGGGTAGAGAGGGAGTGGGGTAGAGGGGGAGGGGCGGGGGTAGAGGGGGAGGGGGACAGGAAGGGAGTAGAGAGGGATGGGGAGGGGGAGGCTGTAGAGAGGGAGGGGGAGGGGGAGGGGGAGGAGGAGGGGGTAGAGAGGGAGGGGGAGGGGGAGGAGGAGGGCCTAGAGAGGGAGAGGGAGGGGAGTAGAGAAGCAGAGGGAGGTGGAGGGTGGTAGGGAGGGAGAGGGCAGAGAGGGAAGGGTAGAGTACCTGCCCCATCTACCTCCTCCTCATTTCCCTCATCCTCCTCACATTGCCTAACCCAGGACCTACCCAGGTCGTACAGCACCAGTGCCTGGAACCCGGCCTGGTTCTCGTACTCGACCCGGCCCTGTGTCGGGTGTCGGGTGTCGGGCGGTCACGGCACCATCCCAAGCCCCGGGCTCGGCTCTCACTCCAGCTCGAGCACCAGGCTTGGCTCCAGCCAGGGCCCATGGCTCCACCCTCACCACCAGATGTCGGGCGTCGGGCACTGGCAGCTGCCGCACGAAAGCTGGAGTGGTCCTTCCTTCCAGAGTGTTCCGTTCTGCCTTGCGAGTCCATTGTGATGTCACTCGGGTGAGTTTTCGGGCTTTTTTCAAAACTTTAAAGGATTAAAAAGTTCGGAAATATAAGTGGGAATGCGACGGGAAGACATTTATCGTCTCGAGGGGGAAAATGTGAGTAGAATGTGTGAAAATGGGAAGGCTGTGGCCTAGCTTTTGGAAGGAAATGAGAATCCAGCTGATTGTGCCCAGATGACACACACCCACACACACACATAAACATACACATACACACAAACAAGATGAGCGTTTTAGTTACATAGATATATATTTTTTATATATAGATATAGATATATATATATATATATATATATAAAATCTGTTCAGCCGGTCTCTGTGTCTGACCCCTTCAGAATTGGAGTTAATAATCAGCTAAGAAAGGAGTGATGAGGGGTATGAGCGAGAAGGCTTACTTCACCTAACCTTGCAAGTCCACTGAATTTTTCCTAATGCATTTGATCTTGGCATTCGTGCTCTATTCGCCTGTCCATTTATTCCAGACTGAATGATTATTTACCACCGGTTTAAAGGTGATGTCTATCTTTTTGAATATTGATTTTTTTTTTTTTTTAAGTGTCCAATAAAACTTGTTAACTCTCTGGTTAACTTCCAATTACTGAAAACCACAAGAAAACTGCTGATACTGAAAATCTGCAATAAGTGAATGCTACAAACACAGCATCATAACAGTGTCAAGTGCTGTCAGTGGTGAGCGAAGGAAAATATAGCGTTTGATGTCAATGACCTTTCATCAGCACTCAAGGAATTTAAAAAGCATGTGTTTCAACTTGCTGCAAAGGGTGAGGGCTGGAGAGATCAAAGAGACCGTCTGCAATGTGATGGAAACCAAAGAGACTGAATGACATGAGTGGAGTTGGTGCCGGCTTAGAGAGGGTACGATGACTCGTTAATTGTGGCTGCTCAGCAAAGTGGAAATGCAAGAAGGAAATGTCTGAAACAGGATAGTGAAGACAGCCAGTGGGATCATTGGTGCCCCACTCCCTTTCCTGTTGGAGATCTACCAGAAGAGCTGCATCCGCAGAGCCATCTCCATCATTAAGGACCCTTACCACCCCTCCCACTACATCTTCTCCCTCGTGTCATCTGGCAAGAGGTACAGGAGTATCAGCTTTAGAACCAGCAGGATGCTAAACAGCTTCTTACCACAGCAATAAAAATGGTTAACGGACTGTGTCCCCTCCCCATACACACACACACACACCCACATCTAACCTCCACCCAACACCTTGACAGCTAGTTACCTGTCAAGGTGAAGCCACTGAACAGCACTTTAAATTGTTCCTATGTTAGGGATCGATTGTTCTGTCTGAATTGCTGTTTTAGTTCTGTTTTAGTTCTATTTTAGAGATGATAATTTTTAAGTTGCAAGTATTTATTTCTGTTTTTATTAATTGCACAGATGACAAAACTGATGAGAACCATTTTTTTGTTTCTTCTGTATATGCAAGTACTCAGTGAAATGACAATAAAGTGAATACTGACACTACTGAATACTGAAAACAGAGAAGCAGAAGGAAAGGAAAATTGGAAAAACAGTTGAAACACAAGAGGTTGCAGATGTAGGAATCTTGAGCAAAACACAAAGTTCTGGGAGAACTCAACAGGTCAGGCAGCGTCTGGAGAAGGAATGGACAGACAACGTTTTGGGTCTGGACCGTTCCTCAGACTAATGCAGATATCCTATCAGATGTATAGCCTCAAATCACCTGCTGGATCTGACAATCATCAGGACAAACTTTGTTACTTAACACAAAATTACTTCAAGAATGCAGGAATTGGTGAAGCCTGTGAAATGGTGAGGGAAAAAAAGTTGCTGAAATTGTGAGATACAAAACTGCAGATGCTGAAAAACTGAAATGAAGACTGAATTATGGAAATATTCAATAGGTCAGGCAGTGCCTGTGGAGAGGGAGAAACAGATACATTATTTGATATCCTTTTGCAGAACTGTGATGCTAACTGGAAAAGGTTAATCAAGTGAAATTGTCGAATTCATTGTTAAATTCAGAGGGCCGGAATGGCAAGTTGATGGAAAGTTAGAAGCTGTGTGACAATATCTGCCAACAGTGTCTCTGATTTCATCTATTATTGAATGGTGGAGTGGACTAGATGGGCTGAACGGCCTAGCTTTGTCCCTCTGTCTAAAGCGGAGATTGAGGCTTGCATGATAACAGAAGAACAAGAGGGAGGTATTTTACCCATCGTTTTTTTTTCTGATATTCAGTGTTGTCACTGAAATGACTTTGCCTCTGTCCGTTGATGTCTTTGGTTAACAAAAAATATATTGTGTTTCTTCCACTGCAAATATAATGGGGAAAAAGAGGAACATGTTTCATTATTAATATTTTTTAAACTCCATACCGTGGTTTGTTTTAAATCTATAACAAAGTGGAACCATTGTCCTGTTTCTATTTTCCATGAATGCTTGCCAGCTTCCTAGGTTGTGTTATCACAATACTCTCACTGGGATGTTTTATGCTATGTGATCTCATAAGACACTGGCTGATAAATGAATTTTCTTTCCATTGCTATTATTCATATAGATTTCTGTGCAGTTTTTACATTTCCTTTTTTTGCCCTTCATAGATCAGTCTTTTTGGCATTGAATCCAATAATAAATTGATCCAGTGTTGAACAGTAGGGAGGTCATTAGATTTCGGCTTTTTCAGCTGTTTTATTCAGCATTCAAAGCATCAATATTTACCTGGTTTGGTCTTCACCAGTTTCTGCATTCTTGTTATGTAATTTTGAGTTGAGAAACAAAGTTTGTTGTAATGTGACATGGCCGTGACAGCAATCCTTATGATTGTCATATTCAACAAGTATTGTGAGACTCTGAACACTTGATATGGTACCTGCATTAGTCTAAATCAGATATAGATATGCCCATATTTATTTTCATTTATTCGGCCCATCTCCTCGTCAACCGCAACCTTTATAACTCCACTGTGGAAAAAGAAATGGATACGAACGGGCATCTCTGTTTCATTTTCTGTCTGAGCAGAAAAAAAGATTTGAAAGCAGTCCATCGCACCTGCAGCAAATTATAAATCATTTCAACCACTTGTCTGGAAATCAGTCTTTCCACAGAATAAAATAAAAATACCATTTACTGGATTAAAGACTTTCCACAAGCAAAAATGTCCTATTGGGTGATCTCACAATCTAGGCTCATGTTTAATCTGTGACAGTTTCTTCAGTGTATCTGTTTTAATACCTGTCTACAATAAATCCTATATAATTGTTATGGAAAGCTCCTGTAAGAGTCATGCCAGCTTCAGCCCAAGGTTTTAAAACCCTTTTTGATGAGTGAGATGAGCATTTAGTGAACTCAGGACTTCTGTGATTAAGGGAAAACCAACGCTACTTCTGAAATTATCCCAGGCAGAGGTGCACAGTTTCTCAGACACACCAAATGTCTGCTTCATAAACCGACAATTATTAAGCTGCATATAAGCATAAAATGCCTGTCAGCATTTTAAATGAAAAAAAATAACTTCTTCCATTCAGATTAAATGTTGGCGATACAAACTAATCAGATCATTTAAAAGAGGCAACAGCTACATTTCAAAAACAATCAGAATATTTGAAAAGAAGAAGCACCAATTTGAGCCACAAAGTTTTTAGGTCTGATGTTAATCATAGTCATGGTTCCCCGTGTGTTATTTAGTGATTGTTTCCACAGAAAACCAAACCAAACCTGAAAAGTGATTTGGAATCCACACTGGTGAAGTGGAACAGCCTTTTCTCTCTTTGCTCGAGGTAAAGCATCAGTTGAATAAATATGTTTCTGTTTGGTCTGAACATACTTTTGTGAGTGATTCACTTGCTCCACACTTCCAACTTCTATAAACTTGTGATTTTTGTTAAAGAAACTTTTTAGTGTAAGCCAGCATGTTGTCTTTTGTGGAAGTTTATTATTAGGAGGCTTCAGGCGAGAAAAAGATTTTGCAGATTCCACCAGTCACCTACGTACTAGTGGCAATTTGTAGCTCCAAATTAACCTTCCAACCCTTTCATCTTTGGATGTGGGAGGAAACTTTGGATGTGAGAGCACCTGGAGGATACCCATGCAGTCGCAGAGGGAATGTGTAAATTCCACACAGAACAACGTGGAGGTCAGGATTGAACCTAAAGGGCCTGTCCCACCAGCATGCAACTCTACGCGATTAGCGCGACCTAACGTGGTCGCTTGAGCCGTCCAGCGTCGCGGGGCCGGTCCCACATCGATCGCCGGAGCCGCGCGGAATTGTGCGGAGTTCGTCCCGAGTTCGTCCCGACACCGCGCGGGGCTCCAAAAAACCGACTATGTCTAAAAATCCCGCGCGGCAACGGCTTGTCGGCTCGCAGTCGCCTCGACATTTACACACCGCCCGGACATCGTGCCTCCGTGAACTTATTTGTAAGTGCCTCCGTGACCCTCTATGTGTGTGGCTCCGTGGCCCTGTATGTGTGTGTGTCTCGGTGCCCCTCTCTGTGTACCTCTCTAAGTCCTGGCGAACTTACCTTGGACTTGCTTCAAGTTCGCCTCGATCAGTGACTTATAATGTAAACTCTGTTTTCTCTCCCACTGGAAGCTGACTGGCCTACAGGACATCAGTTTTGTTTTTTTTACTTCAGATTTCCAGCTTCTGTATTCTTCTTGGTTTTCAGTCATTTGAAGCAGTTAGCTGAAGGGCATTAAAACAAGGTATTGGTGAAACATTGTTTCAATTGCATCAGAAGATCTGAGATTCCTTTATGCAGTTCTGCAGTTGTATAGGACTCTGGTGAGGTCACATCTGGAGTATTGTATACAATTTTGGTCTCCTAATTTGAGGAAGAACATCCTTGTGATTGAAGCAGTGTAGCGTCGGTTCATGAAATTGATCCCTGGGATGGCGGGGCTGTCATATGAGGAAAGATTGAAAATACTAGGCTTGAATTCACTGGAATTTAGAAGGATGAGGGGGATCTTATAGAAACATATAAAATTATAAAAGGACTGGACAAACTAGATGCAGGAAAAATATTACCAATGTTGGGCGCGTCCAGAACCAGGGGCCACAGTCTGAGAATAAAGGGGGAGCCATTTAAGACTGAGGTGAGAAAAAACTTTTTTACCCAGAGAGTTGTGAATTTGTGGAATTCCCTGCCACAGAGGGCAGTGGAGGCCGAGTCACTGGATGGACTTAAGAGACAGTTAGATAGAGCTCCAGGGGCTAGTG
Organism: Raja brachyura; assembly: GCA_963514005.1. The sequence continues at coordinate 38,860,894 of OY740783.1, read as the reverse complement.
GAGTCAAGGGATATGGGGAGAAGGCAGGCACGGGTTATTGATAGGGGACAATCAGTCATGATCACAATGAATGGCGGTGCTGGCTCGAAAGGCCAAATGGCCTCCTCCTGCACCTATTTTCTATGTTTCTATGTTTCTATGTTTCTCATTTAACATCTCTATAAGTTAGACACAGGAATTGCAGATGCTGGTTCACAAAATAAAAGACGCAAAGAGCTCAAGTAACTCAGCGGGTTTAGTTTATTGTCACGTATACCAAGGTAAAGTGAAAAGCTTTTTTTGTTGTGTGCTATCCAGTCAGCGGAAAGACTATACTTGATTACAATCAGGCCGTCCACAGTTCACAGATACAGGATAACGCTTATTGCAAGAAAAAGTCCAGTAAAGTCCAATTAAATATATTCCGAGGGTCTCCCATAAGCAATGGTAGGTCAGAACAACACTCTAGATGGTTCAGGCAGCATCTCTGGAGAATTTGGATAGTTGGCATCTCGGGTCGGGATCCTTCCTCAGACTGATTGTAGTACGGGGGAGAAAGCTGGAAGATCTCACCCCCACATCTCTTCCAGCATTTAAACCCCACCCCCCCCCCCCCACCCCCCATCCCTACAATGAGTCTGGCCTCATGTCATCAAAACCTAATTAAACTATACAGATGGGTCACAAAGTTCATAATTTACAGTTCAAATATAATAATGATGGGAGTTCTTATGAGTGCTGGGGACAATTAAGGACATGTAAGAAACCCCATTGGAAAACCCTTTTTTTTTCAATTAACAAGAATATTTTCCTTCAGTAGACATTCTGCTAATATGTGCTCTTGAGATTGTATAAGCACCTTATGTAGGAAGCTGTCAAGTAAAAATCCATTGAATCAGTTCTGATGACAGAGCCATTCATCAGGATAGTTGACTAGTGATCATCAATATTCTCGGCGGTCATAGCTAATGATTTCAGCAGAGATGGGGAAAAAAATGATATGACCTTCGGGGAACAATGCACCACCAATTCTGCCCTTCCAACATTTGGATCTCCCTTGATAATTCAGCGGTGCTGAGCAATAAAAGTAATGGAATAAAAGCAGAAACTGCTTTGGAGTATTCATCAGGCCAGGAATCATCTGCGTTATGAGTTCTATGACTGTTCATCGCCATGGAATATTGAGTATATCAACAGATCCTGCTCCAACTCACAGTGCCTTTTGAGCCTTTAATAAGTTATAGGGGATGAATTAGGCCATTCGGCCCATCAAGTCTAATCCGCCATTCAATCATGGCTGATCTATCTTTTCCTCTCGACCCCATTCTCCTGCCTTCTCCCCATCACCCCTTACACCCGTACTAACCAAGAATCTGTCAATCTCTGCCTTAAAAATACCCAATAACTCAACCTCCTCAGCCGTCTGTGGCAATGAATTCCACAGATTCACCACTCTCTGATGAAAAAATTCCATCTAATTTCCTTTATAAAGGCATGTCATTTTATTCTGAGGCTATGGCCTCTGGATCTAAACTCTCCCACCAGTGGAAACATCCTCTCCATCGCCAATCTAGAAAATCACAAACCAGCAACTTGCTTTTAAATCTCGGGCCCATTCTTGAGTTAGTAGTCAACTTTTTTTTGCTTCCTATCTTATTTTATTATTAATATGAGTAAATGTGAGCTTTTTTTAAACAAAGGGTGCACTTTGTAGGTTTTTTAGTTGGTCATGTGGGATGTGACTAATATTTAATCAAATTGAGTAAAATCGAATTCCATCCGATGTTTTTCACTCTGGTGCTTGCCATTATTTTTTAATATCATGAGGAAGGGGATGTAATTGACATGATATTCCCAAATGGATTGAATAGTTTCCATATGCCTGGGTGGGTTACCACAGAATGAACAATCAAAGGAAGATGGATCACATTCAATTTGTAAGCTTGCACATGATAATAAAAACCCTGAATTATTTGCATTAAAATTCTTTGCTACCACCATATCAATTCTGATCCTAATTAATTCAGCTGTAGCATTACTGATAAGGGAATGCCAACAACACATGGCACTTTGGTTTAGAAAACATAGTGGTGTGCTTTCATAAAGATAGGCTTTCAATTGTTCCTTGTGTTTTCCTCATCTGAGCTTCATTACAGATTTTTCCCCACAGTGGGAAAAGTCTGTGTACATGAGTCGAATCTACTGACAAGATCTACAACACATTGTCAATGTATTTGTAAATAGTTTAAGGTGATCCAATTAAAAATAAAGAGCTAATGCCCAAGAAGGCTGCAGCTATAGCAACAATGCTCAGGTTACTCATTTTCTCATTTGGTATTTTATACTTCACAATGCTGCTGCTTTGAACAGAGACTTATGCAAAAGGGGTTTAGGGAATTAAGATAAGAAGAAGACCAATAGCACTGTTCAAAACTGCACCAGAGAGCATGCACTGATAAGTGTTCATCGTGTATTAAAACAATTAGCAGCATGAACTGGTAATATATTCTGAGATTATTAACCATGCCTTTGCATAGATCCTTCTAATCCTCATTATAATGGAGCATGCAGCCGGAAAATAATTTGTGTTATACAGCATATCTAATTGATTATATGGAAAGTAATGATTTTGCAAGAATTGCTGAACTTTGGACATTGGATTGATGTACATTGGATTTGTCATTCTGGATTTTGCAAGCTGTTAATATATTTGTTTAGTTACAGTGTCTACCATAAATTTATTTAAAGTGAGAAAGACACAAAATGCTGGAGTAACTCAGTGGGTCAGGCAGCATCCCTAGAGAACATGAATAGGCAACATTTCTGGTCAGACCGATACGTCGCCTCGCCATATTTTCCAGCGATGCTGCCTGACCCACTGAGTTACTCCAGCATTTTGTGTCTTTGTTTTGTAAACCACCATCTGCAGTTCCTCGTTTCTACATGTTAACTAAAGTCAGTTAGTGATGCCACCTAGTACACCTTCAAGCAAATGGTGGGCATGAAGTGACTTCAAAGTGTAATTAGGATTTGCATTCTTATTCAGATCAACTTTCACTTTTCTTCGTCATGGCAATTTACTCCTTCTAGATTGGATTGATTTCTGCAAGTACATGATAAATGTTGCTTGGTTAGGACCCATGCAAAGTCTGAACTGTTTCTAGCTCAGGTAGCCAGGGTGGGAGAGCGAGGAATTCTCATCCGATCCCAATCAACCTCAAGTCCACATCTGCACCATCAGTAAGGATCCTGAATACTGATCCGGAGAAAGGAGACTGGACTGTTCTTTCTATAACCTTTTCCCCCAGGTTTTTTTGCAGGTAAGTCGTACCCTTATCATTTCCATGGGTCATTGTTATTGTGCAACCTTCTTGGATAAACATAGTCTGATGGAAGACTGTAAGGATTAGAGCAGCTGATTTGCAAACAAATAAAATTGGTTTGAGTTGGTAACAGCTAAAATGATACTTTATTTTTCCCGTTGATGTGTTATATCATAATACCTTCATAGTCTGTATTGCCTTATATAGATCCACTTTTTCTTCCATATGGGTTTCATTATTATTATTGTATGGTTTTGATAGAATGTCACGTAGAATGTTTCTTTCATTGCAAGAAACACGATATATCAAAATGTGATTTTTGCATAATGTGAATTTTTCTTTGGAGGCAGGAAGGAAGCCTGAGGAAATCGTTCTAAAAATGGTACTTTAAATAATGGCTTGATAATTATACCTAATGATATTCTTGGCATTTAGCGTAAATATTAAATAGACGCAGTGTGAAGCCAACTTTCGATTGATAGAAACTTTACTTGGCTGTGATCATGATTCTGGTAATCTGCTTATTTTCCTGTTTAAAACATGAGGCTAAATATATACATGTTCAGCTGTATAATGCTGTGTAGTTGTTTAGACACTTGGTGCATTTACACTTGCTGTCTTTAGAATTAGGACTTCTCTCCTTACTAGAAATTGAAGGGAAAATATTGCAAATATATCTTGCTGGACTGATTAATTCTTGAATGCTTTGTTTTTGCTAAAGTACGTATTTCAACTGAATATTTCAGGTGGGTTTACACAAAATGCTGGAGAAACTCAGCGGGTGCAGCAGCATCTATGGAGTGGAGGAGATAGGTAACGTTTTGGGCCGAAACCCTTCTTCAGACATTTTCTGTGAATATTTCAGGTATTGGTTATGGGACAGAGAATGGGCATTGATCATTTCATTTAACTGCTATACAAAAAGGATAGTGACAATATGGTACTTTATTTGTCATATATACCGTGGTACCGTGAAATTCATTTTGATATACAATTCAGTACAAGTATCACTGTACAAAAGCACTTAGATGCATATTAGATTAGCATCTCCGATACAGCGCAAGCCTATAGCCGTAGTACACTGAGCCACTATTCAGAGTCACCAGTTTGGCTCCATTTTCAAGTCCCAGTTGTTGTAAGTAAAGGGATTGCCTGCAGAAGCAGTTGAAATGGTTCAAGTAGAAACATCTTGGGGAGATTTGAAAGGTAATTGCTTCATGATACAGCACTGAAATACCAACCATCTGTATTTTCTCTACACTGCAGCCTCTTAACATCCTGTGCAATTTCAACATTTTCTGTGGTTAGTTTTGATATATGAGGTCTAGGCAGCATGGGACACTTTGGAAAACAAAGATCTGTTAAATGAATTTACAGCAGAATTTGAAATGTTTCACTTTCAGTCACTTTGGTCATTAAGCTGGTTTGACTCTCTACAATAGTGGGCTGAACCTTGGCCCAAGTGATGAATGACCATCACCAAGAGCTTACTGTGTTTGTATTTGCTCAGTCTTTCAAAAGGTTTATCTGCAGCTGGATTCTGTCAGCCAATATCTCAACATCTTGCTCTCCTCCCTGTAGACCCATGACTGTGTGGTCTAGTACAATACCAACTCGATATTCAAATTTGCCGATTATAACACTGTTGTCGGCCAATACGCACTGTTGATGATGCGACAAAATAGTTTGAGAACCAAGCATCACGGTGTTAGGTAATATCGTTAAGATAAAACTTAATCTCGGTAACATGAAAGAGTTGATTATTGACCTACAGTGAATATAACCTGTCCTCATGAATGGAGCTGCTGTAGAGATGGTCGACAACATCAGGTTCCTAGCATGCATATCACCAGAAACATCACCCGGTCCCTTCACACTAATGCTGTGATCAAGAAATGGCATCAGCATATTAACTATCTTAGGCATCAGAGAAGTTTTGGCAGATCCACGAGGTTTCAACAGATACACTAGAGAATGAATTAGATTGGAATGTATCTCAGCCTGGTATGGCAACTTCTCTTCTTTTGACTTCTCTTCTTTTTACCTGAAACCGCGAGAGAATGGTGAGCACAACCTACTCCATCACTTCCTTCCATCCATATAACCATATAATCATATAACCATATAACAATTACAGCACAGAAACAGGCCTTCTCGGCCTTCCAGTCCGTACCGACCATTTATTTCCCCTAGTCCCATCTACCTGCACTCAGACCATACCCCTCCATTCCCTTCTCGTCCATATACCTATCCACTTTACTTCTAAATGTTAAAATCGATCCTGCCTCCACCATTTCTGCTGGAAGATCATTCCACACAGCCACCACTCTCTGAGTAAAGAAGTTCCCCCTCATGTTACCTCTAAACTTCTATCCCTTAATTCTCATGTCATGCCCTCTTGTTTGAATCTTCCCTACCCTCAGTGGGAAAAGCTTATCCACGTTAACTCTGTCTATCCCTTTCATCATTTTAAAGACCTCAATCAAGTCCCCCCTTAACCTTCTGCACTCCAAAGAATAAAGACCTAACTTGTTCAACCTTTCTCTGTAACTTAGTTGCTGGAACCCAGGCAACATTCTAGTAAATCTCCTCTGTACTCTCTCTATTTTGTTGACATCCTTCCTATAATTAGGCGACCAAAATTGTACACCATAATCCAGAATTGGTCTTACCAATGCCTTGTACAATTTTAACATTACTTCCCTACTCCTATATTCAATGTTCTGATTTATAAAGGCCAGCACACCAAAAGCTTTCTTTACCACCCTATCTACATGCGATTCCACCTTCAGGGAACTATGCACAGTTATTCCTAGATCCCTCTGTTCTACAGCATTCCTCAATTCCCTACCATTTACCATGTACGTCCTATTTTGATTTGTCCTGCCAAGATGTAGCACCTCACACTTATCAGCATTAAACTCCATCGGCCATCTTTCAGCCCACTCTTCCAAATGTCCCAAATCTCTCTGTAGACTTTGAAAATCTACTTCATTATCCACAGCACCACCTATCTTAGTATCATCTGCATACTTACTTATCCAATTTTCCACCCCGTCATCTAGATCATTGATGTACATGACAAACAACAGTGGACCCAACACAGATCCCTGAGGCACCCCACTGGTCACCGGCTTCCAACCTGACAAACAGCCATCCACCATTATTCTCTGGCATCTCCCATTCAGCGACTGTTGAATCCATCTTGCTACTCCGCCATTAACACCCAAAGATTGAACCTTCTTAACCAACCTTCCATGGGGAACCTTGTCAATGGCCTTACTGAAATCCATATAGACAACATCCACTGCTTTACCCTCATCAATTTCCCTAGTAACCTCTTCAAAAATTTCCAAAAGGTTTGTCAAACATGACCTTCCAGGCACAAATCCATGTTGACTGTTCTTGATCGACCCTGTTTATCCAGATGCTTATATAGATTATTTCTAAGTATCCTTTCGATTAATTTGCCCACCACTGACGTCAAACTAACAGGTCTATAATTGCTAGGTTTATTCTTTGAACCCTTTTTAAACAATGGAACAACATGCGCAGTACGCCAATCCTCCGGCACTATTCCCGTTTCTAATGACATTTGAAATATTTCTGTCATAGCCCCTGCTATTTCTACACTAACTTCCCTCAATGTCCTAGGGAATATACTTCCTCCTCTTTGAACCTCATAGTTTCCATAGCTACTCTACTTTTTCCCTTACCTCACAGAGTTCAATATCCTTCTCCTTGGTGAATACCGAAGAAAATAAATTGTTCAATATCTCCCCCATCTCTTTTGGCTCTGCAGATAGCTGTCCATTCTGGCCCTCTAATGGTCCAATCGTTATCCTTTTGCTATTAATATAGCTGTAGAAACCCTTTGGATTTACTTTCACCTTTCTTGCCAAAGCAACCTCATATCTTCTTTTAGCTTTTCTTATTTCTTTCTTAATATTCTTTTTACATTCTTTATACTCATCTAGCACCTCATTTACTCCATGCCTCCTATAATTATTGTAGATATCTCTCTTTTTTCGAACCAAGTGTCCAATTTCCCTTGAAAACAATGGCTCTTTCCGATTTTTACTATTTCCTTTCAACCGAACAGGGACATAAAGATTCTGTACTCTTACCATTTCCCCTTTAAATGTTCTCCATTTCTCTTCTACATCCTTCCCATAAAACAAAATGTCCCAATTCACTCCTTTTAAATCATTACGCATTCCCTCAAAGTTAGCCTTTCTCCAATCAAAAATCTCAACCCTAGGTCCAGTTCTGACTCTCTCCATAATTATATTGAAACTAATGGTATTGTGATTACTGGTCCCGAAGTGCTCACCAACGCATACCTCCATCACCTGACCTGCTTGATTTCCTAACGGGGCTCCAGCACTGTCTCTTCTCTGGTCAATACCTCTATGTATTGCTGCAAAAAACTATCCTGCACACATTTAACAAACTCCAAACCATGTTGCCCATTTACAGAATGTGTTTCCCAGTCTATTTTTGGAAAATTGAAATCTCCCACAATCACTACCTTGTGCTTACTACTAATATCTGCTATCTCCTTACATATTAGCTCTTCCAATTCTCGCTCTCCATTTGGCGATCTACAATACACCCCTAAAAGTGTTGCTACACCGTTCCCACTTCTCAGTTCCACCCAAGTAGCCTCCCTAGACGAGCCCTCTAATCTATCCTGCCAAAGCACTATCCAGTCCATCATCATGGTGTGTTGCATCAGGAAGGATGGAAATATTGTCAAGGTTGCCTGTCTGTCTGGTTCCTTTCTTATCTCAATTCTACCTTCGGGCGGAAGATACAGAAACTTGAAGTTTTGTCTTTTGGAATTGGTGTGCTATATTTTGTGCTCAGTATCTTCCCCTTCGCATTACATATTGTACTGAGTTTAATGAGATTGATACATCTTGATAGGATTGGATACCATGCAAAACAAAGCTTTTCATTGCACATGGTCTAAAGAATCTGTGACTTCGGAGAACAGAGCAGAAATGTATATCTTCCCCGACTATTCAACTTAACGAAGGAGCATTGTAATGTCTTCACCAGGAAGTAGCAGAATACTGAATTAAATGTCAAATTCGGTACACGATGAGGGAAAGAACGAATGGACTGATTAAACACTTAATGGATAATATTCCTACTTAATTATTTAACTGATGATGAAATGTGCTAGATGTGCTTGCAGGCAGATGGGACTAGTGAAGATGAGGCATCTTGGAGAGCAGGGGCAATTTGGGCCGAAGAGCCTGTTTCTGCACTGTTGACTCTCTCGCATACTTCAGATTCATATTCAGAGTCACATTTATTGTCACATGCACCAATTAAGGTGCAGTGATATTTGAGTTACCATGCAGCCAGACAATTAAAAGAACACACAATTAAAAAGAACAATAGAACTTAACATAAACATCCACCACAGTGATCACTGTGATGGAAGGAAATAAAATTCAGTCAGTCTTCCTCCTTTTGTTCACCCATCTTTGGGGCCTTGACCCTCTGTAGTCGCCGCTACGGACAGCCCAATGTACAGGCCCTCTCGTCGGGAGAAAAGTCGCATTCTGCCGAGGTAAGTGACTGGAAACGGTTCCCCCTCCCCCCCACCACCCCACAAAAAAAAACATACCTAGAGACATTAACACATACATTTAGACATACTAAAAAAAACAAAAAGAGTCAAAATGACCGACATACTGTTTGGGAGGCGCATCCCTACTTTAAAGTAAATTGACCATTTAAGGAATTTTAAAAAGCTATTCTATCTGAGCAGATGCAATATTTTAAAAAAAGTGTATTGGTGATTGTGGTTGGCACAAGGTCAGTGGGCCGAAGGGCCTGTTTCCACACTGTATCTCTAAGTGAAACTAAAATATCTTTGTAACAGCATCCTGACGCACATCCCTTTGCTTCGGTCTCGCCGCTCCCTTATTCTTTATACTTGATATCTTCCCTCTCAACTCACAGTCCTGATGCAGGAACGTTGACCATTGCTTTCCGGCCACAGTTGATGCTCAACCCGCTCAGTTCCCCCAAACTGATTAGAGTGGAAACAAAACAATCAAACATGGTGGAAAACAACCCTCCGGAAAATTCTTCTCTGATCTCGCTGGTGACAAATTTGATTTGATTTGATTTGATTTAATGTATTGTCATTGTCTTCAATTAAGAGACAACAATATTATTTTTCCCTTACAGTCATACAAAAAAATTAAATTAAAAAATCCCCACAAAAACACAGAACACAGTAGTCCACAACACAAACATCCCCACAACGGCACCAAAGTTCCCCACTGTGAGGGAAGGAACCAAAGTCCAATCAACCTCCTCACTGATGTCTCCCAATGTTCACCGGGGGCCGGGGCCTCCCGAGCACCCAGTAGTCACCGCTACGGGTGGCCCGATGTTCAGGCCCTCTCGCCTGGAATGATGGAAGCCCGACGTCGAACGGGAGAACATCCTCAACGGCCTGGACCTCTGAATCGGCCACCTTCCACCAGAGTTCGCGCCTCCCGATGTCCACTGGGCGTAGATTCGCACTGGTACCCCCGGCAAAGGGTCCCAGGACTCCGCAATGTTAAAGTCAGCGCCGCCCACGTTGGGAGCTCCGCACCACAGCCTCGTGATGTTGGAGCAGTGGCCCAACACTCCGGAGCTCCAAGCAGCGATCCCAGGTAAGGCCTCGCCCACTCTACGATGTTTCCAGCACCTTGCCGCCGCTGTTGAAGCTCTGGTCTGGTCCAGCAGGAAAGGCCGAGCCAATCCAGTTGGTAGGCGGGGGGCGAGGACGCAACTCGGATAATAGCCACATCCTCGCCAGGAAGCGACTGAAGGACGGTTTCCCCCTTACCGTACCTGCTTCCCCCCACATAAAATACTGAAAAACAACTAAAAGACACACTCTAAACGTAACAAAATAAAAAAAGACAGCCAGACCGTGGGTGGAGGCAGCTAGCAACAGCGCCACCGGATGTCTGAATTTAGTCGAAAGAGAATGTTTCTACTAGTGAGAGCATCTAGGACCATAGGTCATGGCCTCATAATTAAAGGACGTTCCTTTAGGAAAGAGATGAGGAGGAATTTCATTAGTCAGAGCGTCGTGAATCTGTAGAATTCTTTGCCACAGAAGTCTTTGGAGGCCGACAATGGATATTTTTAAGGCAGAGATTGATAGATTTTTGATTAGTACGGGTGTCAAAGGTAATGAGGAGAAGGCAGGAGAATAGGGTTAAGAGGGAAAGATCGATCAGCCATAATGGAATGGCAGAGTAGACTTGATGGGCCAAATGGCCTACTTCAGCTTCTTTCACTAATGAACTTATGAGCCTTCTGTTACCTGTTTTAAATCCATTTAATGGAGATGAACATTACCGGAAGAAACAATGTTTATTGCCCTGGAGTTGAGTGGTGTTGCTTGCCAGGCCATTTTAAAGGCCGGGTAAGAATAAATTGCCTGCTTGAGACTTATGGTCTGAAGTCTGGCTTGCCTTCTGACTGGCTTTCCTACTCTGATTACATTAATGAACTAAGTGGATTTTTACAGCTTTGAGATGATTTTATGGTCTCAATAATTGATGCTAGCTTTATATTTCATATTTATTCAGTTAACTTTAAATCCCTGACTGCAGTTGTGTTAATTGTGCTATTAAACTAATAATCAATAGCCAGGTCACTAGTCCAGTCTTTTGATTACTAGTCAAGTAACTTCTTTACTTCATGACATATCCACTTCTCTCCCTGATCATTTTTATTGTATTTGAAGTTATGTTGGGCATTCTCAGACTTTCACCTGGTGAATGCTTACAATGAATTCAAGGATAATGCAGAATGCAATGATGAATCAATGAAAATATGAATTCCTAATCTCTAACCGAGTTTTATACTCTTATGACTTTGACATGCACCATTGATCTTCTATAAATCGATAGGTTCTTTTTTTCCTACTGGGTCAAATCCTTGCATGGCTTTAAAGACCTTTGGCATAATTTCTTGTAGTCTTTGTTTTTCTTGAATAACATTCCTCTTCTTTCTAAGTCTAGTGGAATAGTTCACGTTAAATAATCAATCACATGAACCTCCAATGATATTCTGGTTGGGCTTTCTACACAATGCCAAATCAATGTTTTACACAGTTGCTGTGTAATACTTCCTCCTCCGATCATTAACTCGTTTGGCAATGAATGCTCGAATCTTGCTCATTTTTACTGTTCATGAAATGAGTTCATGAAATAATCCTATACCTTCAATCAGTTGCACAATATAGAACTCAGATCCTCCTTCTGTTCAGCAGCCTTAAACACACATTTTTTTCATGGTTGGTGCATGGTTGGAGTTATCTCTACCAAGGTCCATTACAGTCTATAGGCGGTACAGTGGAGTAGTGGTAGTGTTGTTACCTTACAGCACCAGAGACCTGGGTTTGATCCTGTATGTAGATTGTACGTTCTCCCCGTGACCTGCGTGGGTTTTCTCCGGGAGCTCTCTTTCTTCCCACACTCCGAAGATGTACAAGCCTGCAGGCTTCTTGGCTTGTTATAATTGTAAAGTCAGCACGGATTCGGTGGGCCGAAGGTCTTCTTTCCACTGTACCTCTAAACAAAACCATGCTAAGCTTATCCATATTAAAAAATATATTTTGGATATGAGCTAATCCTCGAATCGCATCTTCAATCATTTCCAATCTAATTTTCCGATCTAAGACTCTTGTCTACAATTACCTTTCTCTCAATTACAAAGCTATACGACATGTTCCTGATACTTTCTTTCAATTCATTGATATTGAAGTGCAGCCTGTGGCTCAGAGTTTCCAATGGTTTTTATTTTCAGTGACAAATGCCACTTCCTGTTCAGTCAACTAATCTCGTTGGACCCAATGATATTTAGTGCCCTTCCTGCTTTATCTGGTCAAATACTTTTCAAAGATCAAGAGTCAAATGCTTTTCAAAGATCAAGAGACAAAGTGCTGATCTGGCTGCTATCATCAACCATCTTTGGGTAGTTTCTGAAAGTGTAAAATCAAGCAAATTCGCCATCTTTTGTAAACTGTCCATTGGTTTGGTTGTAATTATGGGCAGGTTTCTGGAAGAGATTACTTGAAATATATTAATAGCCACTTAAGCAAACGTCTATTAAAAATAGCCACTTAAGCTATTGAATAATATTAAACATATAGATCAGGTTTCAAGCCAGAACTTAATCAAAAAATCTGACGATGAATGCCATTAGGACCACAAATTCCTGAAGTAAAATCAGAACATTCTGAAAATGTTCAAACTGTATGGAGTTTGAACCTTCTCCTTGTGACTGTGTGGGGTTTCTCCGAGATCTTCGGTTTTGTCCCACACCACAGACATACAGGTTTGTAGGCACATTAGCTTGGTGTAAATGTAAATTGTCCTTAGTGTGTAGGATAGTGTTAATGTGCGGGGACCGCTGGTTGGTGTGGACTCGGTGGGCTGAAGGACCGTTTCTGCGCTGTATCTCTAAACTAAACTAAGCTCAGGTAGCATCAGTGGAAATCAAAACAGAATTAATATTTGGCTTGATGACCTTTCATAAAAATTTGGATAGTTTAAAAACTTTCAGAGCAAAGAAAGATGGAGAAAACAAGAGAGAGGGTTTGTTATAGTGCAATGGAGGCAAGATTGAGTAAATAAATGACGGAGAGCAGGCTGCTAGTGCATTGTAAACACCAGTAAATAAGAATGAAATGTCTGGAAGAGATGCTAATGATAGCAGACTAATGATATTTAAAATACTAAAAGAAGGGGCAAATAAAGGAGATTAAACTGGAAATGTGAGTTATGAATGCAATGGCTGATTATCTGAAATTGTTGAATCCATCATTGAATCCCAAGGGTAGTACTGGGCATAGACAACCTGCAATTCTGCTTCTTGAGCTGACAGTGAACTTTGTTGGAACAGTATTGGATGCCAAAGGCAGAGCGATCAGTGGGAGTGCAATGGAAAAGTAAAATAGCAGAAAACTGGAAGTTCAGTCTTACCCTCACAAACTGAATGTATGGAGCAAAGTCAATCTGTATTTGGTTTTCATGGGTCGCGTGTTATGAGTAAATACATTAAAGTGGTTCAAGTAGATTGCTGTTAATGTGGGAGTTATTTGATCTTCTGAAAATGGGAAGAGAAGAGCTGTGAAGTCGTAACTCCTTTCATTTGCTGGAACTGCATCTCCATTCACTTTTTCTGTTACATTTATCCAACAAGGTATGGTAACTCAATTCTCGCCTTCATCATGCAAAGTGTAGTAACGATGCAAAGTGGCCATTCAATACCTTGTCATATCCTCGAAGAACACCCGGATTGGCTCTGAAGAATCAGATCGTTAATTGTTAATGGCCTCTGACACTTGGTATTTTGCAGAGATGGTGCACAAATTGGAGCAAAGGACAACTTCATTTGAATTTTTATAATCTAATCCATCTTTAACAAATTGGAAATTAATATCACACAACTTGGTATCAATGAGGAGTTAAATTTATGTCACTATATAAAGTGTGTCACAAATAAGTGTGCTAATAAACTCTGGACATACATTTATATGATAGTATGTTAGTTTAACAGTCATCGATCAGGAACCTTATTCCAAGCACTTCATTTTTCTGTTATGCACAAAGCAGTTCTTCGTTTTGAATATGGTTCTAAAGGAAACATTGGTCATTGAATTTTAGTTTTCTAGCTATTGTGATAATGTGTGGTCACCAAAAACTTATTTTGCAAAATGAAGAAATAATGCAATTACCACAATGCTGCCTACAGTGTGATGACAAGAGTTCAGGGCATGCATGTCCCTGTTTCTGTGAACGGACTAAGGAAGCCTAGAAGAGAGTGATTGAAGCTCTGGTCTTGAAAGAGGAGGCGTTGGACTGGTACAGGCAGCTGGTATCAAGGGTATCCCTGGAGCACTTCACGAACTGAGGAACATATATAAGAAGGAAATCAGGAGGGCATAAAGGGAGCAAGAAATGACTCTGCCTGCTAATATTGAGGAAAGTCCAAAGAGATTTTATGTACATCAAGGGAAATGGAGTAACTAGAGAGAGAAATCTGTACATTGGCCTTGATCAATCAGGGTATTGAGTTTTGAAGTTGGGATGTTATGTTACAGTCATACATGTTGGTGAGGCCGCATTTGGAGTATTGTGCTCAGTTTTGTTCATCCTGCTATAGGAAGGATGTTATTAAGCTGGAAAGAGAGCAGAGAAGATTTTCAAGATTGTTGCCAGGACTTTAGGGCCAGAGTCTTAAGGTGAGATTGGGCAGGCTACGACTTTATTCCTTGGAGTGTAGGAGGCTGAGGGGTGATCTTATAGAGGTGTATAAAATCACGAGGGGAATGGAGCAGGGGAATGGATCAGGTAACTGCACATAGTCTTTTACCCAGAATAGGGGAACCAAGATCCAGTGAACTTAGGTTTAAGGTGAGAGGGGATAGATTTAATAGAAGCGCGAGGGGCTATTTTTTCACACAGAGGGTAGTAGATATATGGAACAAGCAGGTTGAGGTGGTTGAGACATGTATTGTAACAATGTTTAAAAGATAGACACAAAATGCTGGAGAAATTCAGCGGGTCATGCAGCACTTCTGGAGAAAAGGAATAGGTGACGTTTCGGGTAGAGAGGCTTGTTCAGACTGAGGAAGGGTCTCTACCTGAAACGTCACCTATTCATTATCTCCAGAGATTTTGCCTGACCCGCAGAGTTACTCCAGTATTTTGTGTCTGTCTTTGGTGTAAACCAGCATCAGCAGTTCCTTTCTAAATATTTAAAGGACAATTGGACAGCTACTTGAATGGGAATGGTTTAGAGGGATATGGGCCAAACATGGGCAAGTGTAACTAGCATGGATGGGGCATCTTGGTTAGCATTGGGACGTTGGGCCCAGGGCCTTTTTCCCTGCTGTACAGTATGACTTCATGATTCTACACTCCTATTAACAATGTCAGAAGACCCTAATTTGTGACGTGCGGCAGTGTGTGTAATGAGGGATAATCATATTCTGCTTATTCCTTTAGATAAGTGTACAGCAATTCATTGTGGCAGTTTCAAAGAGAATCTCCACAGCTGTATCAATCATTTATTTAAAGCTTTAGTAAATTTACACACTAGTTCAGGACAACTCATTTACATGCATTCCCTAATATAAACTTGTGTTTAAATATATTCATCAATCCACTTTGGCAAGAAGGTATAAATGTTGCACAATGAAAGAACACATGCTTTATATGGCATGTCCTTTGGAAGGAGACTTTGCTGATTGCAGAGACATTGCTGATTGAAAATGAATTAAATCCTAATGTGATAAAAGCAAGGTGCATCGAGAAAATATAGAGTAGATATGGGAGCCTTGCAGCTCTGACGTGGTTTAAAACATGGGGATTTAATGCTTCCAGCTGCCTAACACGAGAGTCTGTAATGCTCAGAAGGCTGACGCAGTTGGTTCCAAGCATTGATTTTAAACAAGATGTAATTGCCTGCTGTTTTCTCATCAGGATGTGGGTTGACTGCCAGAATGAGCAAAACTTGCCAATTTAAAGTGTCCCTGCATCACCACTGTGAAGGAAATAGCTAAAAGACTTGAAGCCTGAAAACATGCTTTTGTCTCAATAATTCCAGGAACTTTGACTGCACAGTTCTACGCATGTTTATGTTTCATACAATCCTCCTCCCATCTTATTTCATCTGACTCCATCATAATGCCCTTCTTTCCCTGTTCGACCCTATTCACCTCCAACTTCTCTATGACCATGTAACATAATATTCACCTTACAAAGTAGTGTCCATGTAAATATATTTCTGCAGAATCCCTCACAGTTTTCAGTGGTGGCTCCCTTAACATAAATGGTGAATGGTTTTGGATTTTCTCAACTTGAAACACCTTGCCTACATTTACCTTTCTCCATGCAATCCTTCATAATTTTAAAAATGCCCAACAGATTGCATCTGTAAGTTCTATTTGATTGAGAAAAGGGACCCAGTTTGCGCAGCCTGCCCTAATAATTGTACTTCTTCAGTCCAGTACCTTCATTGCACATCTAACAGATGATGTAAAAAAAGATAAGCTATAAATCAGATTAATTATTTTTTAACTCAAACGATGCAATGCATTTGATGTTTTGGAATTGTTTTTTGACATTCATTATATGTAAAGGAGCATGTGTATTTGTTTGAACATGTCCAAAGTGTCTAAATAATTTCAGCTTCATTTTGATGAAGAAACCAAATAAATAAATGATGACACTTGGTGTAGGGCAGCACCAAATTTGGGAAAAGCTTGATGGTCAGGAAATAGGATTTTAAAAGCCGAATTTGGAAGAAAGGAATGAATGAGAAAGATGAGTTAACAAAAAATAATTTAACATGAAATCACATAATACAACGTATTTTATATAACTAAGTACTGGAAATGTGTAGCATACAGGAACAGCTGTGGAGAGAAAAACCCCTTAAGAGTCAAAATGCCTAACTGAAATAGACCCCGTTTTAGCGATATAGAGTATTAATGAAATAAAGTAATTACATTAATAAATTGTAATAAAGGAACCATGGCAACATAGTGGTATGTTGCAGCTGCAGTAAGTGGGAGTTGATGGAAACCATAGTGATTAATGGACACTATGCCTTGTAAGTGTTTGCTGCTCAAGAAACTTTGGCTGAAGTTGATGAGTTGGAGTCTGAGATTCAGACCCTGTGGTGCATCAGGGAGGGGGGAGGTTATCCGGACACTGTTTCAAGAAGCAGTTACATTCCTAAGATTAAGTTCCACAGAAATTGTCAGTCAAGAGGCAGGGGGCATTTGCATGAGGCAGGTATGTGGACCCAGCAGTTAGTATTGGAGGAGCCTTAATTCTTGCACTTTTCCATATGAAAAATATGGTGGGAAGATGAGCAAACTGACCACAGCACTGCTGATGACCATTGACGTGGTGGGGGGGGGGATGGGTGAAAACAAATGATCTGGTGATAAGGACAGTAAAATTACAGATTATATATATCTCTGCAGCTGTGTTGCTTATTTCATGCTGTGGTTAATAACAGCTCATTGGAGTTGGTGAGGAAATCGGAATGGGAGAGGAAAGAGCAATTTATTTTAGTCCATTCAAGAAATGACAACATAGATAGCCTTCGAAGAAGGTTTAACTGAAGGAGTATTGGCAGGCAGGGTATAAATTAAGTATTAGAACCACAAAGTAATAGTTTCTGGGTTATTATTTAAACTACATAGAAGTTGACACCGGTCAACAAGAGTGGAATGCATAGCTCAAAATGTGCCATGCGAAAAAATGGGGACATAAGGAATTACAGATGCTGGACAATTAGAACACAATACCAGTCTGAAGAAGGGTCTAGACTGAAAACGTCGTCTATCCCTGTCCTCAAAATGTTGTCTGACCGGTTGAGTTACTCCAGCACATTGAGTTCTATGGGAGAAAATGGTTTTAATTTGTCAGACATTAACCGATAGTGGGGAAAGAGTAAACTGTCTTATTGAGCCAGGTTTCAGTGAAATTGAATAACTAACTGTAGGTAAGGCTTTAAGCTAACTATAGATAGACACAAAATGTCAGTGTAACTCAGCAGGACAGGCAGCATCTCTGGAGAGAATGAATGGCTGACGT
This sequence comes from Raja brachyura, assembly GCA_963514005.1. The sequence continues at coordinate 38,842,944 of OY740783.1, read as the reverse complement.
TTCAGATCAAGACCATGTCCTACACATTTAAACTAACTGGTGGGGAAGGCATTTCCAATGAAGGGAAATTCAGATCATTAATGTGAATGGACAAAGTTATAATGTGGGATCATTAAAAAATAGTTTTTCTGATAATAATAAGATTATGTTTATCATTACTTAACATAATAAACAATTTCCCCTACAATTAAAATGTGGACAGTGGAAATGTTGGAGACGTTACAACTGGAGAGAATTAGGTTTATCCCAATGGATAAACTTGAGCTTTTTGAACAAATATGGTCTCCATTCACTGATTATATGAAGGGGTAGCTGGGCTCGGCATTGAAACTCAATAAGTACCCGGTGGGAAGATCAAACAAAAATGTTTAATTTCAGATTTATATACTTGTCTCTATATATTATAATTAGAAATTGTTCCATTCATTGATAAGATGTATACTGTTTTCTTTTCCTCAAGTATAATAATTGTTTACTAGTTATAGGGTTTTTTTTTAAATTATTATTTTTATTTTTTATTTTTTTATTTTTTTTCCCTTTTAATCAAATATAATCATATTCTTCAAATTACTCACTATTCTTTCTTTATACTTTTTTCTTTTTCTCTTTTTCATACTATAAAAAAAATGGAGGCCTATATACATGGTTTGGTAATATTTATATAATTTTGGAAAGATGTATTAATTATATCTGAAAAAATTGTTATATTATTTGTAATATGTATGGCCTCTAATAAAAATATATTTAAAAAAAACAATGATGAACATCAACTGTCAAGTACATAAAAAACATTAAGTTACTGATCCAATTAGAGACGGGTCAGGAAAAATGTAGAGGCCCAAATTTAAGGTTCTTAATCAGAATGCACACATTGCCAAACAGGAAGTGTAGAAGCATTGGGAGAAATTGTTCTTGGGTTCCCCAACAGTTGGAGTAATATACGGTATGGTATGAAGCAGAAAACTAAAGGGATATGGAATATGAATTATTTAGGAATACAATACACTTAGACTGAGCATTGCAAATTAGCTGCAGTAGTATGGTAAGCATATTCATATGGTGCATTAGAGATACTTTTCTAAATGAGTTATTGAGAAGCTAATAAGGGTACTTTAGATGTGGAATTGTACAATAAGAAAAGTTTAATAAATAATTGTGCAAAAGTGATAATCTTTTGATAAAATATTATATCCTGATTAAAAGCAATTTTGTTGAATTTTTCTTAATTTAAACAAAGGAAATATTAAGCAAAATTGCTTTTGGTGAATTGGGAAACTATATTAAAACATAAGGCAGTAAGCAAGTAAAAACTAATGTTTAAAGAAGAAATACACAGTTTACAACAAACATGTATCCTGGCACTACTCAAAAACCTAAAGAAAATTGGTTTAGCCATGATTAAGCAGAGAAGATAAAGATGGTATTAAATCAAGAAAATATCTTAAAGCCACCAACACAGGTACTTAATGTTAGCTTTAGGAGCATTTCCTAATTTAGAACAAAAGGGAAAAGAAAGTGAGATGGTAGGAGGAAGATAATATAAAATATGTCTAATAAATAAAATAAAAACAGATTGTAAAAGCTGATGTAGATATGTAAGAAGAAAACGTTAAACATAATCTAATGTGGCTCCCTTGCAGACTGAGACAGAAGAAAATGTACTGGGGAGAAAGGAAATGGCAGATAAATTAAACAACCATTTTGTTTACCTTCATTGAAGAGACACAAAAATCCCTGGGAAATGATAACATGACTGAAAACTAATTAATAGCCAAAACCCGATGACCCTCATCCCAAGATCTTGACAGGTGGCTATGGGGATAGTGATCACATGGTAGTTATAATATCAAGATTCTATGGATTCTAGAATTGTTCCTAGAAATTTGAAGGCAACATATGTAACCCCATTATTTAAGAACAGAGAATGACAGAAAACAGGGCAACTATACGCCACTTGCAATATAATGATAGAATTGATTAAGTGGTAACACGGACTTAACAATATTATATTTGAGCAGCTCAACATGGATTTTTGAAAGGAAACTGTGTGAAAAGGAACGGCTGATGCTGCTTTATACCACTGAAGGGCCCCGACCCAAAACTTGAGCCTGAAGAAGGGTTCCGACCCAAAACGTCACCCCTCTTTTTTTTCTCTGGAGATGTTGCCTGACCCACTAAGCACTTTGTGGTCTATCTTCTTTACGAGAATATCGTAAAGGAAAATATCTTTTGATAAATCTATTAGAATTTGATGATGTTGTAATGAAAGGATGGATAAGGGAGAACAGAGAATGTAGTGTATTTGTAATTGATTCTTGATAAATTTGCCACTGGGGAACAAAACTCAAATTTGGAGCACATAGGATTGGGTGCAATATACTCGCATGGATTGAAGATTGGTTAATGGACCGAAAATAAAGCTTGGAATAAATAGGCCAAAATATTAAAATCTTTACACTAAATATCAGTGTAAAGACCCCGGCTGTTCATAATCCACATTATTGATTTGGACGAGGGATTCAAGTACACTATATCCAAGTTTGCTGATGATACTGGATGGCTATGTGGGCTCTGTAGAGGATTCGTGAGAGGCTTCAGTAGGATATCCTATTCATAGATTAAGTAACTGGGAAAAGACATGGCAGATGTAATAGAATGTAGAAAGATGTGAACTTGACTTGGGTTTTGGAAGAAAAAAATGGAAAAGCAGAGTTTATGTTTAACTGGCAAGAAGTGCAAACCAGATGGTGTAGAGAAATACGTGGGTATCTTTGTACACAAATCACTGGATGTTAATGTTCAGTACAGCAACCGATTAGAAAGGAAACAGTATGTTGACCTTTACTGCGAGAACATTTTAGTACTAGAGTAAAGACATCTGTCTGCAATTATATAAAGAACACTGTTATATAAGACTACATAAAACAAGCTAGTGGAGGAGCACAGTAGGTTAAGCAGCATCTGTGAAGGGAATTGGACAGGCAGCGTTTTGTGTTGAGTCTCTTCTTCAGACTGAATGAGGACGTTATCTTTCCTGAAAAAAAATGTAGATGCTGGAAATCTGAAATAAATACAGAAAATACTGGAACCACACAGCAGGTAAAGTAGAATCTCTGGAAGGAGAACCAGCTGAGGTTTCAGGTCTGGGTCTTCTCAGGACTAAGAAAGGAATAAAAAACAAGTTTGTTTTAGGTAGCGGAGAAGGTGAGGGAGGGGAAAGGGTGGAACAATGTTATTAGCTTCTATAGAGTGAGGCTATAGTGTTGCAGGTAAGCAGTGAAAGTCATATTCAGCTGCTTTTTCTGTGTGATGTGTTGTGAATAGTAAGGGCATGGGGGATGGGCAACAGATCATACAAAAATAGAAAAAGAAAGAAGAAAAATTGAGCCAAAGCAATGTTGACAGCAGAAATAGTCTGTTCTCATACATATAGAAAGAGAGGGCAAGTTATCTATGGTTAGAGAATTTGAAAACTGATTCCTGCAGATTGCCATATGCACAGACAGAAAATGAGGTGCTATTTCTCAAGATTGTGTTTTGGTTGTTATAATGGTGCTGGAATTACATTTGGTGAGGTCAAAAAGGGATGGTCAATTAAAATGGCAGTTAACTGAACTCTCGATTACTCCTGTCAACTGACAAAGAGATTAGAGGCATACAGCGCAACTTGCCTATGTCAACCAACATGCCCCATCTACATTTGTCCACCTGCCTGTATTTGGCACATATTCCTCAAAACCGTTAATGTTCATGTACCTGTCTAAATGTTTCTTAAATGTTGTAATAGTACTTGCCTCAACTATCTGCTCTGGCAGCTCTTTCCACCTAACACCCTTTGTGTAAAAAAAAAGTTGCCCCTCAGGTTCCTTTTAAATCTTTCCCCCCTCACTCTGGGAAAGAGCATTTCCCTATCTATTCCTCTCGTGATCTTGTATGCCTCTACACCACAGACCCTCAAGACCTGGCAACATCCTTGTAAATCTTTCCTGCATCCATTTCAGCTTAACAACCTTTTTCCTATTACAGGGTGACCAAACCTGAACACAATACTCGAAAAATGTGGCCTCACCAATGTCTTGTACAACTGTAACATGACCTCCCAACTTCTATACTCAATACTCTGACTGATGATGGCCTATGTGTTGAAAGCCTTCTTGACCACCTGATCTACTCGTGAAGGAACTATGTACCTGCACTTCTAGTTCCCTTTGCTCAATAGTACTTCCCAGACATCTGCTATTCACTGTGTAGGTCATGCCCTGGTTTGACTTCCCAAAAAGCAACACCTCGCACTTCTCTGTATTAAACGCCACAACCATTTATCAGCCCCCTTGCCCAACCGATCAAGGTTCTGCAGCAATTTTTGACAACCATCTTCATTGTCTACAATACTACCCACTTTAGTTGTCCAATCTGTATTTAATTTCTTCAATGTAGAGAATGCCATATTCTGAACATTGGGTAGGCTACAATAAATGTAAGAAAAATACTGCTTCACCTGGAAGAACTGACTGGTTTCCTTGGTGATGAGAAGGCAAGAGGTGAAAGGATGGGTGTTTCATCTCCTGTGGTTGTATGGCAAAATGCAGAAGCAAGCAACATGCCGAAGTTGAGTGGAGTGGAATTTGGGGGGGGGGGGAGGGGGGGGTTGTTACTTGTCTCCCCTGGCTGAGGTGGCCGGAATCAGAATCCTAATTTCGAGACAAGAGGTCAATCATTTAGAGAAGAAATCTAACCCCGAAGGATCTTTAGAATAATTTGCAGAAGAAATCCATCCATTGAGAGGATCTTTGGAATGTTATATCCTCGATACTAAGAACACTCAGCCACCGATGGACGAAATTATGGGAAAAGAACTAGTGCAGAAAAGAGGCACCATTTCAAATATCAACAAAGGTCTTCTGGATGGGCTGGATGGACCCAAATGGCTCAGTGGCTTATCCTTGCTGCAATATCTGATGTCCTTACATACAAACCTCTAATAACTTTGCATTCCTTTAATCCTGACCTCAAAATTCTCTAGTTTCTTCAACTCACAGTCATATTTTCAGCTAATTGACAACTCTTCCAGGCTCTGGAATAATTTATCTAAACATTTTCCCCACCCTCCATCCTAACCTGCCCTCCCTCTCTCCCTCTCCCCCTCTCCCCCTCTCCATCTCTCCATCTCTCTCTCTCCCTCTCTCACTCTCACTCTCACTCTACCTTCAAAAACATTCTGTTAAATATATTGCCTTTGCCAAGCTTTTCGTCATTGACCTTAATATCTCCTTTCTTGATTTGGTGTGATGAATGATCTTGTGAACTACCCTGCATTATGCCAAAGGTGCTTTTTTAAACACTACTTATTTATACATACACATTCTCTGCAGGGAATGTTGGCAAGAAACTGCCTGTACAGCTTAAATTTTGAAAAAAAAGCTGGGTTTTTTCATTCAAATCTTGAATCTTTCAATTTGCCAAATGTTATTGAAGAAGATATTGTGTAGCTGAAGCACGCTTTCACTCTATTCATTTTATAGTTATATTTAGGTGTATAAAATACTACCTCAGAAAGCTGCTTTATATCAAATGCTCCATTTGTAATATTGAAAAATGGCTTGGGATTTGACAAAGTAAAATGAATGCTGAATATGTTCAACTATATTTTCATAGAGCTGTTGGGATTAAGTAATGTGTGTGGTACAAGGATTTAGATGGTTTGTTGAAATAAATAGTGACATCAGTGACTTGCACTACTTGTATGCAGTGATAAGAGAATGTATGATGACAGTCTTCTGAAAATAAATTGATGTTTTTATTTGTTATTATGAGTGCACCCTGTATATGCATGGCTGCAAGAAATAGAAATGCTTGGGAATGTCTTTTGCAGTTCAATAAATATTATTTTCTTCAAATTTCAACAATTGATTAAGGTTATTTAAATGCATCAATCATCTGTTGTACAAGAGCAGTATTTCTTGTTCTTAATTATTTTTCACCTTGTATTTTGTCGGTCTAGTAAATATTTCACTATATAAACCTGTACATACCTGGCAGATCCCTATTGTGAATCCGATCTGTGCTGAGTCAACAAGACTCACCTGAAGCAATTGGAGGCATGGTTTCTAGGCATTGAACTGGGGCTGGGAGAAATAGCCACAACTTACTTCTGTTGCTAATCAATATCTTTTTGGAAAGTGCAAATGTTTATTTATTTATTTTTTTAAATTCCAGCATGGAAACAGGCCCTTTGGCACCCCAAGTCCATGCTAACCATCGATCACTTGTTCACACTAGTTCTATGTCCTACACACTAGGGGCAATTTACAGGAGCCAATGAATCTACAACCTGCACGTCTTTGGGATGTGGGAGAAAACCATAACACCCGGAGAAAACCCACACGGTCACAGGGAGAACGTGCAAGCTCCACATCGACAGCACCCGTAATCAGGATTTAACCCAGGTCACCGCTGTGCCACCCACAAAATGTGCAGATGACCAGTAAACAGCAGTCAGCATACATTCAGAGGGACAATAATATCACCGTGTAACAAAGCAATCTGAAGGATGGCCCAGATCTGAAAGTTGGGACTATGACATTCCAATTTACATAAATGACCAGGAAACTCAATGCAAATTGATCCAAACTTACAGAGGGAATAAAATCATGAGGGGCGGTAAAGCTTTCAAAGTGTCAGATCAGAAGCTGCAAAGATGTAGATTGGCAGAATATTGAGCAGACAAAATGTAATACATATAAATGTAAAATATTATGCGCTGAATCAAAGAATAGATGACAAGCAAACTTCATGATTGGCTCAGCCAACAGAGATTAGAACTGAGGTTCGTAAACTACATAAGCAAAATATTAGAATATAAAATCGGAGGCATTTTATAATCTGGGCTGATCAAATCCATTTCTGGCACTGAGAAGAGAGGAAATTCAAGCATTGCAGGTCATGCAGAGAAGTGTTGATGTCAGGAAACTGAGTTAAATGGAAGAGTGTGGAAAATCAGGCTTTTCAATTTAGGGAGAGTGTAATTGAGACATGATCTTGTCGAGAGCATAATATAGTTAAGGGTATAAGAAACATATCCTGAAATAATGCCCTGAAGCAGTAACTGTTTCTATCCAAACAGATATACTTAACTTATTGAGTATTAATGACCTTATTTGTTTCAATCTGTCAATAATATCTGCTTTTATTTTATTTGGCAAATTGTATGAGGTATCAGGCAGTATTGATTGAATATTGATTAATTAATTGATTGAATAAAAACCCATAGGAGCATAATTAAGCCATTGGGCCCATCGAGTCTGCTCCACCATCCAATCATGGCTAATCTATCTTCCCCTCTCAACAACATTCTCCTGCTTTCTCCCCATAACTGTTCACACTCGTGTTTATCAAGGTCCTATCAATATCTGCTTTAAAAATACCCAATGACGTAGCCTCCACAGCCAACTGTGGCAATGAATTCCACACATTCACCATCCTCCGGCTAAAGAGATTCCTCCTGATCTCCTCCCTGATGGTACATCCTTTTATTCTGCAGCTGTGCCTTCTGGTCATAGAGTCTCCCACTAGTGGAAATATCCTCTCCACATCCGTTCTATCCAGGCCTTTCAATGGATCAGCAGCTTCAATGAGCATCACTGCTTGCTTCAGCTTGACATTTGCTGCAGGAGGTGGCTGTAGTAAGGTTGTTGGCTTCAATCGTCAGGCCTAGTGTGCGGACAAATTAAGAAAATTGACACCTAGCTTGCTTAAGGTACTTTTCAGATAAGACCAGATTTGGTTTCCATTTATATAAAATGTTATGTTCCATGCAAAAGTTGCCTTTCTCTCTCCACATGGTTAATCACTCATTCAAACATTGAAAGGAGCAGCTATTTTACCAAAAGGCTTAAATCAAAATAAATGCTACTGGGTGCTGGAGGAACTCTGCAGGCCAGGCAGCATCTGTGGAGGTAATGGGATAGTAAACATTTTTGGTCGAGGCCCTGCATTACGATTGAACAGGGTTTTGAAATTGTTGATAATTGCTTTGACTTCACAGATGCTGCCAGAACAGTTGAGATTCTCCAGCAGTTTGTTTTTTGCCTAAGATTACAGCATCTGTAGCCTCTTGTGTCTCTAAATGTTACTGTGACGTGTAGTAATTTGAACATGCTGACAGAGCGAGAAGCGGAATTACTTTTATTAACACAGTGCACCACAAAAATCCAAATCTAAAGGCATTTTCAACACCAGACATTCATGTTGTAGCTAAAACAACCATGGTGCTACTATTATATGCCACATAGTAAACAAAATTACCAGTTACTATTAGTTTTATCTGGCAGATAACCAGTCATATTTTGCAGCTTTTATTGTCTGTCAAATGATACTTAAGCCCACAAATTACATAACATTTCTTATTTTGGCATTTAAAACACCAGGACATTATAATTAAATCTGTTGCTGTCAGTATTGTGGTTAAAATGATTAGGGAGGTCTGTAGATGTGATAATATTGCAAACAATGGTCTGATTGTCAATTCCTATGAATATATTTTGACCATGCCTATGTCATCAATTGGTAAATTTGGCTGATAAACAGTGTCATTTACTTACAGTGACATTTAATATTTATAATGCAATAAATCAGCTAAATTAAAAATAAAAATCTCCTGACATTGATGGCATAGTGAGTAATTTGACTCAAATAGTGTTTTTTTTATCTCTTGAGATTAACAAATGGACCACTGGTAAATATTTAATAGAATTGTCTACTATTCCTTTCTCCAACTTTCGAATAACTATTTCAAGTAGTTTCCTTAACACAAGAGGCTTTGTAACATTGGTGCCAATTATTGGCTCTGATTTTTCAGGAGCAACATCTCAGAAAAACTGGAGCCACAAGAAACACCAGATGATGGAATCTTGAGCAAGACACAAAAGTGCTGGAGGAACTCAGCAGGTCAGGCAACATCAGTGGAGGGAATGAACAGCTGTCATTTTGGGTCTAGACAATTCTTCACATTAGGAGTGGTGGTGGGGGGGGGGGGGGGGAAGCTGGAAAAGAGGGGGATAAATGGGGATGTGAAATGAGTGTACCATGGAGGGGAGGTAAAGTGACTGGGGAATTGGGAGGTGGTTAGAGAGTGTGTGTGCACCCGGTAGGAGGGGGGGGGGGCGGAGTGGGTGGGTGTGGGGAAGGGGGGGGGGGCATGGGAAAGGGGGGGTACTAGGGAGCTAGTTTGATTCCCGACCCAATATGTCAACTGTCCATTCCTTCCACAGATGCTGTCTGGTGCGCTGAGTGCCTCCAGCACATTGTGTTTTGCTCAAGGACAGTGTGGGAATGAGAAGGGGAGTTAAAATGGTTAGCTCGGAACTTAGTCTGTAAGTGACCCTGTAATGGAGAGAGATCAAGAAAGGGGAGGAGGGGTGGCAGAGTTCAAGTGAATCTGAGGTTTTGATTGATTGAAAGATACAGCACAGAAACAGGTCCTTTAACCCATCGTGTCCAAGCTGACCATCACTGATTTACACTAGTTCACCATTTCAACTCCCCTTCCCATTCCCATACCCACCCTTCTATCCTAGATCTCTTCCATTGCCAGAGCTGATCAGTAGGACATCCATTGCATCTACTGCCCTGCCTTAGCACAAAAAAGCCAGCATTGATTCTGATGATCAAGTTATCCCCATTGTATATTTGTTTGCCATACTTCCCTGGCTTCATCAACAATTCAAGAGTTGTACTGCACAGAAGAAGGCCAATTGTTGCATTGTGTCAATGATAGATTAAAATCTTCTAACGGTGATGATTCGCCAAGAAGCATTTTTAGGAGGAGGGGGGGAAAGCAACTCTTATAAAAAAATAGATTGATGACTAACTGGAATTGGGGTTTGAAATGAATTCAGCAGGACAGATATCACTGAGCATAGACACAAAATTCTGGAGTAACTCAGCGGGACAGGCAGCATCTCTTGAGAGAAGGAATGGATGACGTTTCTGGTCGAGACCCTTTGTCAGAAGGGTCTCAACCCGAAAGGTCACATCCATGGGCGCCGCATGATTGGCAGCCCCGCCAACAGTCTGTCTGTTTTTTCGTCTATTTTTTAATTTTTAGTGTGTATTAAAAGTTTGTGTAAATGTTCTCCAATTTGTTTCATGTGGGAGGAGGGGGAGGGGATCAGGGGAAGCTTTTTTTTCAATTTCTTACCTTGCCGGAGATGCGATTATTTTCCGGATGGTACCTCTGGTTGCTCTGCGGCCTAACTTCGATGGAGCTGGCGGCCTCCTCGGACTGACCTTGAGCTCCACCGCGGGGTGTGGGCTTAATATTGGAGCCGATACCATGCCTGGGATTGCTCCAACCGTGGCCTGCGGACTTTATCAAGAGATGCTGCCTGTCCCGCTGAGTTACTCCAGAATTTTGTGTCTATGCTCAGTGATATCTGTCCTGCTGAATTCATTTCAATCCCCAATTCCCGTTAGGCATCAATCTATTTTTTTATAAGAGCTGCTTTCCCCCTACCCCTAAAAATGCTTCTTGGTGAATCACGGAGTCTCAGGGGAGCCCGTGTTGGGAGGCTCGACCAGCACTGACACAGTGTCTGATCACCGGGGTGGGGGAGCTGATCGTCCTGGTGCGGTGGGCCCAAATGCCGCCGGCTATGGGAGTCAAGATCGTCCCGTCAATGGAGGGCCCCGACCGCGGGAGAGCAAAGAAAGGAAGAAATTTTAACTTTTTTTCATTTTCCATCACAGTGAGGAATGTGGAGGAGTCACTGTGATGAATGTTTATGTTAAAATGTATTTTGTGTATTCAGTTGCTTTTTGTTTGGCAAGTGAAATTCCTCGTATGTGGAAAAACATACTTGGCTAATAAAGTATTATTGTGATTGTGATTGTGATTGATCGTGATTCCTTCTCTCCAGAGATGCTGCCTGTCCCGCTGAGTTCCTCCAGCGGTTTGTGTCTATCTTGGGTTGAAACCAGCATCTGCAGTTCATTCCTACAGATATCACTGAGCAGCTTGATAGGATGGAATAAAGAATCATGGTCCCACCGATGGCTACAGGCAGTGCTATCTCCATTTTTGAGCTTGTCTCAAGAAGGTACAAGACTCAGCTTTATTCATGTTAAACCTGAACTGCTGGCGGTAATTCTATTCAATCATTGCCAGAACGTTGTGATTGAATCTTTACGTTTGATGGGTGGCTTAACAATTATTCCTGTCAGTACTCATTTGCATCTTAATGATATTTCTGGTAGTTCTTTCTTCCTCTGCGAGGTGACAATGGAGAACCGAGAGTAGTTCCTGTTGTGGTAAACTTTCCCAAGTGAATCGGTTACAATTCCCAGCTCATTCCTGACTTGTCAGAACCTGCCACAGCTATAACGATCTTTTTATGTGGGTGGAATTAGTACGTCGCAGGTGCACTTTGTGATTTTCATTGATTCCTCCTATTAGAAAGAAACTAAGAATTAACAAGCACAAGGATACCAGACAGTGTTGGTACAGTCTTGTACTAAAAGCTCCAAAAACCTGAAGCAATTTCCAGACAAACATACAACTAACAAATTGCTGGAAATTAACAGGGAATTTTATTTTGGAGTCACGTGAGTGATTCCGTGAACAAGCCCCGCCAGTGTGCATGCGCGTCATTACGTCAGATGCATGGCGCACCGACGGGCTGGAGAGCGCAGCTCCATCAGTGGTAGGTTAAAAACCCGCAGGTAAGTGCTTTAAAACTTTACTGCGGTTTGCTTAGGTTCCGTAAGGCTGGTTGCAGGAACCAGCAGGAACAATTTCAAAATGGAAAAACTAACGAAAAGTAAGGCGAGGGATGCCGTCGTTAAAAGTAAAAATCCTACCCGCGGGACCGCGGTCAGCGAGCATATGCCGGCTCCAGAGACGCCGGCTCCAGAGACGCCGACTTCAGTGCCGCCGGCAGTACAGCCAGCGGCAGCAACTCCAGTGCTTCAGAGCACTGTGGCCACTCCTGTAGGGAAAAAGGCCAAGAGGAAATCATCCAGGCCTGTCGACTCTGATGAGTCAGGCCAGGAAGACTCCCCTCCTACCAACAAAAAGGTTTGGGGACGTCTGGATAAGATGGAACACCTCCTAGAGAAAATGCTCAACCATGAGGTGTTCCAGCCAGGGTTTTATACCCCCAGGGTTCCCCAGCAGCTCTCAGCAGCAACCTCTAGCAGAGGTCCATATAGTGAAGAGCTATACCGGCAGGAAGACCCATATGCCTATGAGTCTGCATGGGGGCCCATACCAGCAGTGCCATGCCAAGGGCTGCATGATACCTCCCTTGGGCATGATATCTCCCTAGCCGGGAGAGCCAGGGCAGTATGACTCTGACCCTGAAGTTGGTGATATTGCGGAAGAGCACACACCAAAGCACATGAGCTTCGGGGCTGGGAAACGAAGAGGTTGGAGGCTCGGGGGCTTAGGGAGCCGGAGTTGATGAAGTCGGTTATGGTGCTCGAGATGGTGGCCTGGTGCTCGTCAGTGGGGTCATGGTCCAGGGGTATATAGGAGGAGGTGTCCGAGAGTTGGCGCGTGGCATCCGCTTTGTAGAGATCGACGCGCCAGACTACCACGGCACTTCCCTTGTCGGCTGGTTTGATAACCCAGTCTGGGTTGTTACGGAGTGAGTCGATGGCAGTACGTTCAGGGGGGGGGGGGGGGGGGAAGAGATTGGAGTGAGACAGGGGAGTGGAGAAGTCGAGGCGGTTGATGTCCTGATGGTAGTTTTGTATAAAGAGTTCGAAAGCTGGAGGGCCACGAGGGGGGGTCCACGAGGAGGAGGTTCATGGGAGACAGGAAAAGGGATCATCAGTGGGTGGCAAGGACTTATTCCTGTGAAAGTATCTGGGGGTCTTGAATCGAGTTCATCTCTGAAGTACATCCACCTGTACAAAATACATCTAGTCGGTTATTGATTTTTTTCAAAACCAGAGACTCTACAGGGGAATGATGAAATTGGAATATTATTCCAAAATGGGGTAATTGAAAGGACAGCATATCAGCCTCAACAATTTGTGTCCAATATATTCCCCAGGCAAAAGAAAGATGGTGGGTGTCGAGTCATTCTGGACCTAACCCGACTTAACTCTTATGTCCAGTATAAACATTTTAAAATGGAAACTTTCAGTACTGCTAAGCAACTGGGATCCTAAGGGTGTTATATGGCAAGCATAGATCTGAAAGATGCATATTATTCAGTTCTAATTCACCACCAATACCATAGATACTTGGATAATGTTCTGATTGTAGGCAAAACTCAGGAAGCAGCAGAAGTGTCGGTTTCAATTACCAAACACCTGTTTGAGAGGTTAGGTTTCCTCATCCATCCCACTAAATCCAAATTAGTGCCATCTAGAATGATTGACTATTTGGGGTTCATCATTGATTCAACTAACATGTCAGTGACCTTGCCTACAGCCAAAACCTTAGAAATAATGGAGGCCTGTAGCAATCTGGTAGGTGAACAGCAACCCTCCATCCGACGAGTAGCCAGTGTTATTGGTAAATTAGTGGTGGCTTTCCCTGAACTGCAGTTCGGGCCTCTGCACTATCAGAATGTGCAACAAGCTAAAGAACAAGCACTCAAAGAACATGCAGGTCATTTCGATAGACCGATGTAGTTGCCAGTCGAAGCTATCACCAAGTTGCAATGGTGGATAACTAATGTCTCACAATGTACTAGAGACATTCTGTTTCAACAACCACAGTTATTTTACAAACTGATATGAGTGCTTCAGGGTGGGGAGCTGCTGATAACGAGTCTAGCTGTGGCGGCAGATGCAGTGTGCAAGAGGCATTAATCCTGCAGAGGCATGGGATAAACTACTTAGAATTGCCTGATGCAGTCTATGGTCTAAAAGCATACTGTTCAACAATGCATGATTTACATGTTCAGCTCCAGATTGACAATACCACAGCTGTTGCATATATCAATCACATGGGTGGAATTAGGTCATTATCATGTGATAATTTGGCTAACCTCATCTGGCACTGGTGCATTACGAGAAACATCTGGGTCTCAGCTATCTACCTACCAGGTAGAGGTAACGTGGTGGCAGACACCAGGTCACGTAAGTTTAATGACAACACAGAATGGATGCTGAATCCAAAAGTTTTCAAAATGATTGTCATCCGGTATGGATTGTCAGACATGGAACTGTTTGCATCCAGGTTAAATCACCAGTTACCTAAATACGTCTCATGGGAACCAGATCCAGAGGCAGTAGCGGTGGATGCATTCTCGCTACATTGGGGACGTACGTTCTTTTACGCTTTTCCTCTATTCTGCCTCATCAGTCAATGTCTCACCAAAATAGAGCAGGACTCTGCTGCAGGCGTTTTGGTAGTTCCAGACTGGCCCACACAGCCATGGTTCCCATTGGTTCTGAGACTGATGACACAACCATTCATGACTATCGCCAAATGCAGCACATTGTTGGTTCACCCTGTAACAGGAGAGAGTCACCCTGTACATGATCGTATTAATCTGTTGATTTGCAGATTCTGACCAGACCATTCCAGGGGCTCAGGCTATCGAGTAGGACCATGGATGTGATTACTGCGGCCTGGAGAGATAGTACCAAAAAACAGTATGTATCTCATATTAAGAAATGGGAGATGTTCTGCTTACAGTCAAATATATATTATCATACTGCAGGCATACCTCATGTATTGGAGTTCCTTGCTACATTGCATTTTGATGAGCAGTTGAGCTATAGTGCCATTACTAGTGCTCAAAGTGCTTTGTCCTCCTATTTATGGCAAGGGTCGGGACAACACCTTGTCAGATCTCATCCATTGGTGTCCCAATTCATGAGAGGTATTTTTAACAAGAACCCTCCCAGACCTAGATATACGGAAATCTGGGATGCGAGCTTAGGTTTCACACTGCTTAGGCAATGGGCTCCAATTACATCTCTGTCTTTCCAGAAGCTGATGCTCAAAATGGTCATGGTCATAGTGCTAGTTTCAGCGCAACGGGTCCAGACATTGCAAAAGCTACGACTAGACAGCTTGCATTCTTCTGTAGATAATATTAGGTTTTAAATATATGATTTAATCAAACAAAGCAGGCCAGGGATGGCTGGAACCAAAATAAGCTTTAAAGCATACCCCATTGACCTGAGACTATGTGTAGTTACGCACCTGAGTCAATATATCGAGGTCACCAAGAGTCTCAGAGGCTCTGAAACAGTGATGCTCATCAGCCACAAAAAACCTCATAGAAAGCTGTCAGTACAAACTATTTCTAGATGGCTGAAACAGGTTTTGGATTGTGCTGGAGTAGACATTGATGTGTTTAAATCTCACTCCACGAGGGCAGCGTCAACATCCGCAGCGAAGGTGCTGGATGTGCCTTTAGACCAAATCCTCGGTGCTGCCGGATGGTCCAGTGAAGGAACCTTTTCACGATTTTATGATAAACCTGTCCTCGCAATGGAAGGATTTGGGCCTGCTGTTTTGGGTTCTGTTTTGAGTTCTTCTTTGTAATTTCCCCCTGAAAGAGAGGGGTCATTACTGTTCTTTTATTATTAAAAACATTCATTGTATAATTTAAACAATGTTCAATATGTTATTTGTTTATCCTGTGTCAACCGAAACAGTGTGTCGTATGGAACGGGATCTACGGCATGAAATCACAGAGCTTTGAAATCTTCACGGAATCACTCGCGTGACTCTGAAGTAAAATAGTAAGATTAAATGAGCACTTACCAGTTTGAAGTTTGATCTACATTTTATTTTTAGTTACGGTGAGCGATTACATGCCCTCCGCTCCCGGCCCTCATAATCGCAAAGATCATCTGCTGTTCTAATCTTCTGAGTCTTACTATATCACACTGTGATTTCACACTGCTGCTTTGAAAATTGACGCGCATGCGCACTGGCGGGGCTTCTTCACGTAATCGCCCACCAATAGTATTAAAGAGATCATAACTCCTCATAAAATAAAGATCAAACTTCAAACTGGTAAGTTCTCATTTAATCTTACTATTCTAGATGATCAGAACCTTCACTACAATAGCAATTTTTGAGAGTGATGGGGACTTGTAGAATGAGGGGGAATTTAAACATGTGGAGGGTGGAGGGATTTATATAACATATTGCAATTACCTTTAGGTTTTCTGTGTATCCTAAGCAGAGTGAGCCAATACAATATTATGTTGGATTCCTTTTTAAAATAGTTTTCCACAGAAAAATACGGCTTCATTTCCCTTCAAATTATTATACGTTATAAGATGGCGTTTTACCCAAACATAAGGTAGATTAGAAAGAAGTGTTGATTTGTGACATACACAAAGCAAGCCCTTTAGTTAGTAATTGTTCATCTTCGACTCAATAGATAGCGAATCTCTATGAGATACAACATTTCACTGTCAAATGTATTTCCTGATTGCATTTCCCTCGAAAGGCTTATATTTCAGCTGCTGCCATGCTGAAAAAGCAGGGTATTATTTAAATTAAAAATGGTCCATAACTACTTTCACTACAGAAAATAGAAGTGCAACTGTCTTTCTGTTTCATTAAAAAGACACTTGTGTGTAGTTACTTATTCATATCATGTTTATTCCATTGAAAAAAACGACCCTGTTGATAATTGTTCTTCCCTTTCCAACAACATTTGACCATTCTATAGGACACTCTTTATTCAGCCAACTTCATTTTATCCTTCATTGGATTGTGCAGAATGAATGTAATACTATTTTGTGGCTAATGTCTTTGCTTCTTGTCTGAAATATTAATAAAAACAAACAGTTTGAATATCACTGATATAATAGCAGATGCATTCAGAGAGTTCCAAAACCACCAATAGTATTAAAGAGATCATAACAGTAATTTCTTGCGTCTAGACTATATTGTATAGAACTTGGCTAATTGTCCTCATTGTTAACGGAAATTTATCTTGGGCTGAATGTGTGAAATGGAACTGGATGCCCATTTTCTTAAAATTGGTATTTAATGAAAATGAGTTCAGGAAAAGGAATTCCACGGCTTAAGATCACTGTGTCCATCTCCATTCTGAGTGACAGTTCTGTGAATAATGCGCTTTGCTGAGGTGATAGCTGATTTTCACTTCCTTTCTGCCCTGAAGTATCCATTTACTGTACAAAAATTTCACCAGCCACAACCTTATTTTGGTAATTGCTTTGATGTCATAAATCTTAAGATCATAAGTGATAAGAGCCAAATTAGGCCATTCAGCCCATCAAGTGTATTCCGTCGTTCAATCATGACCATACTAATCAAGAATCAATCTATATCTGCCTTAAATGTACCACTGACTTGGCCTCCGCAGGCTTCTGTGGCAAATAATTCCACAGATTCACCACCCTCTGACTAAAGAAGTTAGATGTCTTTATTTGAACTAAAACTTAGCACATGGGTGAGAGCAGCCTATCCCTGTTGAATAACTTTCTCAGTTGCATTCCACTACATGGAACAGAGTGGAAAAACGGCGTGGGGGAGTCGCAAAAAACAAAGATGGAACTGGCGTGGGGGGGGGGAGGGGGGGGGGGGGGGTGGAAGGGCCTGCTGCCACGTGCGGTTGCAGGCAGTGGATAGGGCTGTTGGGTACTTTGTAACTTTGTTGGTGCCAGACATATGGTAATACTTGTGTACTGCCTAGGTTGTATGCAAAACAAAGCATTTCTCTGCACCTACGTACCCTAGATACACGTGACAATAAAGCATCATTCATTCATATGTCATCTAATCTACATAGCGGGGAGTGTCATGAAATTAATAGTGGTATCTTCCCTTATTTCTCTCTGATCTGCGGGGACTTCAGTTTCTCCCACCTTTATTAAAGGCAATTTCCTTCACGCCCTTGGTCTCAATGATTGGAAAAGTATTTGGGTTCTCATCAGATTCAATAGATAAAGCAAGAAGACTTGAATCATACCATGACATCTGTGGGAAATTATCTGAAGGGAAAATAACATTGAAATTAGGGCAATTGCTATTTTTCTTTTTTTTCATGTTTCATTTTCTTTGATGCATCCTATATTCTGATTCAAACGATTGGAGCTGCGCTGGATTCATACTGGAGCATCCACGATGCAGAGAAAGTCGTGGACAGCACATACAGCGAGTTGGTCATGCCACAGGTAAAAGGTAAGAGGACAGAAAGGGAGCGGGTGGCCAATAGCCAGCAAAGCAGTAGGCAGATAGTGCAGGAGTCCCCTGCGGTCATCTCCCTACTCGACAGGTTTACCATTTTGGATACTGTTGAGGGAGATGGCTCATCAGGGGAATGCAGCAGCAGCCAAGTTCATGGCACCATGGGTGGCTCTGCAGCACATGACGGGGGAAAAAAAGAGGGGAAGGGCTATTGTAATAGGGGATTCAATTGTCAGGGGAATAGATAGGCATTTCTGCGGCCGCAAAAGAGACTCCAGGATGGCATGTTGCCTCCCTGGTGCAAAGGTCAGGGATGTCACTGAACGGCTGCAGAACATTCTGGAGGGGGAGGGTGAACAGCCAGTTGTCGTGGTGCATATTGGCACCAATGATATAGGGAAAAAAAGGGATGAGGTCCTACAAGGTGAATTTAGGGAGCTAGGAGATAAACTCAAAAGTAGGACCTCAAAGGTAATAATCTCTGGATTATTACAAGTACCACGGGCCAGTCAGAGTAGAAATAGGAGGATATTGCAGATGAATACGTGGCTTGAAAAATGGTGCAAGGGGGAGGGATTCACATTTTTAGGGCACTGGAACCATTTCTGGGGGAGGTGGGACCAGTACAAACAGGACCGTCTGCACCTGGGCTGGAATGGAACCAATGTCCTTGGGGGAGTGTTTGCTAGTGCTGTCGGGGAGGATTTAAACTAATGTGGCAGGGGGATGGGTACAAGAGCAGAGAGGCAGGTGGGTGTAAAACGAGGGTGGAAGCAATAGGGAGCAAGGTGAAAAGTAAAAGTGGCAGGCAGACAAAACCAGGGCAAAAATCAAAAAGGGCCACTTCTCAACAAAATTGTATAAGGGGTAAGAGCGTTGTAAATACAAGCCTGAAGGCCTTGTGTCTCAATGCAAGGAGTATTCGTAATAAGGTGGATGAGTTGAACATGCAGATAGCTATTAATGAGTATGATATAGTTGGGATCACGGAGACATGGCTCCAGGGTGACCAAGGCTGGGAGCTGAACATCCAGGGATATTCAATATTCAGGAGGGATAGAGAGAAAGGAAAAGGAGGTGGGGTAGCGTTGCTGGTTAGAGAGGAGATTAACGCAATGGAAAGGAAGGACATTAGCTTGGAGCATGTGGAATTGGTATGGGTAGAGCTGCGAAACACTAAGGGGCAGAAAACGCTAGTGGGAGTTGTGTACAGGCCACCTAACAGTAGTAGTGAAGTTGGGGATGGTATAAAACAGGAAATTAGAAATGCGTGCAACAAAGGCAAAACAGTTATAATGGGTGACTTCAATCTACATATAGATTGGGTGAATCAAGTTGGCAGGGGCGCTGAGGAAGAGGATTTTTTAGAAAGTATGAGGGATAGTTATCTAAATCAACATGTAGAGGGACCAACGAGAGAGCAGGCTATTTTAGACTGGGTATTGAGTAATGAGAAAGGGTTAGCTAGCAGTCTTATTGTGCGTGCCCCCTTGGGCAAGAGTGACCATAATATGGTCGAGTTCTTCATTAGGATGGAGAGTGACATTGTTCATTCAGAAACAATGGTTCTGAACTTAAGGAAAGGAAACTTTGAGGGTATGAGACGTGAATTGGCCAAGATTGACTGGCAATCAATTCTAAAAGGGTTGACGGTGGTTATGCAATGGAAGACATTTAAAGACTGCATGGATGAACTACAAAAATTGTTCATCCCAATTTGGCAAAAGAATAGATCAGGGAAGGTAGTGCATCCGTGGATAACAAGGGAAATCAGGGATAGTATCAAAGCAAAGGATGATGCGTACAAAGTAGCCAGAAAAAGCAGCATACCAGAGGACTGGGAGAAATTCAGAGACCAGCAGAGAAGGACAAAGGGCTTGATTAGGAAAGGAAAAATAGATTATGAAAGAAAACTGGCAGGGAACATAAAAACTGACTGCAAAAGTTTTTATAGATATGTGAAGAGAAATAGATTAGTTAAAACAAATGTAGGTCCCTTGCAGTCAGAAACAGGTGAGTTGATCATGGGGAACAAGGATATGGCGGACCAATTGAATAACTACTTTGGTTCCGTCTTCACTAAGGAAGACATAAATAATCTGCCGGAAATAGCAGGGGACCGCAGGTCAAAGGAGTACTTGAGTGAAATCCAGGTTAGTCGGGAAGTGGTGTTGGGTAAATTGAGTGGATTAAAGGCCAATAAATCCCCAGGGCCAGATAGGCTGCATCACAGAGTACTTAAGGAAGTAGCTCCGGAAATAGTGGATGCATTAGTGATAATCTTTCAAAACTCTTTAGATTCTGGAGTAGTACCTGAGGATTGGCGGGTAGCAAACGTAACCCCTCTTTTTAAGAAGGGGGGGGAGAGAGAAAACGGGGAATTACAGACCAGTTAGTCTAACATCGGTAGTGGGGAAACTGCTAGAGTCAGTTATTAAAGATGGGATAGCAGCACATTTGGAAAGTGGTGAAATCATTGGACAAAGTCAGCATGGATTTACGAAAGGTAAATCATGTCTGACGAATCTTGTGGAATTTTTCGAGGATGTAACTAGTAGTGTAGATAGGGGAGAACAAGTGGATGTGGTGTATCTGGACCTCCAGAAGGCTTTCGACAAGGTCCCACATAAGAGATTAGTATATAAACTTAAAGCATATGGCATTGGGGGTTCAGTATTGATGTGGATAGAGAACTGGCTGGCAAACAGGAAGCAAAGAGTAGGAGTAAAGGGTCATTTTCACAATGGCAGGCAGTGACTAGTGGGGTACCGCAAGGCTCAGTGCTGGGACCCCAGCTATTTACAATATACATTAATGATCTGGATGAGGGAATTGAAGGCAATATCTCCAAGTTTGCGGATGACACTAAGCTGGGGGGCAGTGTTAGCTGTGAGGAGGATGCTAGGAGAATGCAAGGTGACTTGGATAGGCTGTGTGAGTGGGCAAATGTTTGGCAGATGCAGTATAATGTGGATAAATGTGAGGTTATCCACTTTGTTGGCAAAAATAGGAAAGCCGACTACTATCTAAATGGTGGCCGATTAGGAAAAGGGGAGATGCTGCGCGACCTGGGTGTCATGGTACACCAGTCATTGAAAGTAGGCATGCAGGTACAGCAGGCAGTGAAGAAAGCCAATGGTATGTTAGCTTTCATAGCAAAAGGATTTGAGTATAGGAGCAGGGAGGTTCTACTTCAGTTGTATAGGGTCTTGGTGAGGCCACACCTGGAGTATTGCGTACAGTTCTGGTCTCCAAATCTGAGGAAGGACATTATTGCCATAGAGGGAGTGCAGCGAAGGTTCACCAGACTGATTCCTGGGATGTCAGGACTGTCTTATGAACAAAGACTGCATAGACTCGGATCATACTCTCTAGAATTTAGGAGATTAAGAGGGGATCTTATAGAAACTTACAAGATTCTTAAGGGGTTGGACAGGCTAGATGCAGGAAGATTGTTCCCGATGTTGGGGAGGTCCAGGACAAGGGGTCACAGCTTAAGGATAAGGGGGAAATCCTTTAGGACCGAGATGAGAAGGAATTTTTTCACACAGAGAGTGGTGGATCTCTGGAACTCTCTGCCACAGAGGGTAGTTGAGGCCAGTTCCTGGCTATATTTAAGAGGGAGTTAGATGTGGCCCTTGTGGCTAAGGGGATCAGAGGATATGGAGAGAAGGCAGGTACGGGATACTGAGTTGGATGATCAGCCATGATCATATTGAATGGCGGTGCAGGCTCGAAGGGCCGAATGGCCTACTCCTGCACCTAATTTCTATGTTTCTATGTTTCTATGTTTCTAAACTATAGTTTAGTAGTTAGCAGGGTGACGGCTATTTCCTTGCCAATGTGTCAACTTCCTGAAAATTCTACTACACATGTTCATCTCTGACCTGGCAAATAATATTAAGGAGAATCCATAGACAGTACATAAATACAATGAGGGAAAGAGAAAACTAGAGAGACAATAGGGTGGATCAGAAACCAAAGCAGTCATTTCAATCTGGATTTGCAGGAGACGGGCAAATTCCTCGATGAGTATTTCTTCTCTGATTTTCCCATGGAGAAAGACATGCAGTTAATGGGCACTTAATGCAGATTGAAGGGTCTGTAATACAGTTGAGGAGATGCTGGATGTCCGAAGGCATACAAAAGTAAATACATCTCCAGGCCTGATCCAAGGATGCTGGGAAGCTAGAGAAGAAACTACAGGTGCTCTGGCTAAAATATAGGGATCATCATTAAACAGATGAAGTACCAGAAGACTGGATGATGGCTAATGTTGTGCCTCTATTTAAGAAGGGTTGCAAGGAAAAGCCTGAGAAGTCATAGTCCAGTGAGCATAACATCTGTGATTGGCAAGTTACTGCAGAGGATCTGAGGGAAAAGGTAAAAAGAGATAAGAATCCATAGAGAGCTGACTGACTGGATAGAGATTTGACTTCATTAAAGGAAGCAGAAGGTATAATTTTGCTTATTTGGAGACCTGTGACTAATGGGGTGCCACACGGATCGGTGCTGGGCCCATTGCTATTTGTAATTTAAATCAACTGTTTGGATAAGACTGTACAAAGCATGATTAGCAAGTTTGCTGATGACACAAAAGTGGGTCGTATCGGAGGTAGTAAAAATGGTTATCAAAGAATACAGCAGAATCTTGATCAGCTGTGCAAGTGTGCTGAGGAATGGTCAATGGAGTTTAATGCAGGTAAGTGTGTGGTGTTGCATTTTGGGAAGTTAAACTAGGACAGGCCCTTCGCGGTGAATGGTAGTGCTCCGGAGAGTGTCGTAGAGCAGAGGGATCTAGGAGTACAGGTACATAGCTCCCTGAAAGTTGTTTGTCATGTACATAAATGATCTGGATGAAGGGGTAAATTGGATTAGTAAGTATGCAGATGATACCAAGATAGGGGGCGTTGTGGATAATGAAGAGGATTTCCAAAGTCTACAGAGTGATTTAGGCCAGTTGGAAAAATGGGCTGAAAGATGGCAGATGGAGTTTAATGCTGATAAATGTGAGGTGCTACACCTTGGCAGGACAAATCAAAATAGGACGTACATGGTGAATGGTAGGGAATTGAAGAATACAGTTGAACAGAGGGATCTGGGAATAACCGTGCATAGTTCCTTGAAGGTGGAATCTCATATAGATGGGGTGGTAAAGAAGCTTTTGGTATGCTAGCCTTTATAAATCAGAGCATTGAGTATAGAAGCTGGGATGTAATGTTAAAATTGTACAAGGCATTGGTGAGACCAAATCTGGAGTATGGTGTACAATTTTGGTCGCCCAATTATAGGAAGGATGTCAACAAATTAGAGAGGGCACAGAGGAGATTTACTAGAATGGTGCCTGGGTTTCAACAGCTAAGTTACAGAGATAGGTTGAATAAGTTAGGTCTTTATTCTCTGGAGCGCAGAAGGTTAAGGGGGGACTTGATAGAGGTCTTTAAAATGATGAGAGGGATAGACAGAGTTGATGTGGACAAGCTTTTCCCTTTGAGAATAGGGAAGATTCAAACAAGAGGACACGACTTTAGAATTAAGGGACAGAAGTTTAGGGGTAACATGAGGGGAAACTTCTTTACTCAGAGAGTGGTAGCGGTGTGGAATGAGCTTCCAGTGGAAGTGGTGGCAGCAGGTTCGTTGGTATCATTTAAAATAAATTGGATGGGCATATGGATGAGAAGGGTATGGAGGGTTATGGTATGAGTGCAGGCAGGTGGGACTAAGGGAAAAAAGATGTTCGGCACGGACTTGAAGGGCCGAGATGGCCTGTTTCCGTGCTGTAATTGTTACATGATTATATGGTTATATGGAAAGTGACATTACGGGTCGATAGGATGGACCATGAAAGCATTTGGTACATTGACCTTTATCAATCAGGGTATTGAGTCCAGATGCTGGGATGTTATTTTACAGTTACACAACATGTTGGTGAGGCCACGTTTGGAGTTTTGTGTTCAGCTTTGGTCACCTTGCTACAGGAAGGACGTCATTAAGCTGGAGAGAGTGCATTGATGATTTGTGAGAACCTTATCAGGATTTGAGGGACTGAGGTACACAGAGATGTTGGGCAGGCTAGAGTATTTTACCCAGCATAGAGAAATCAAGACCAGCGGACATAGGTTCAAGGTGAGGGGAGAAAGACTGAATAGGAACCTGAGAAGCAACATTTCATGTAGGTACATGGAATGAGTTGCCAGAGAACTTTGTCGAACCATTTGCCAATCAACCTCCTGTCCCCCCCTCCCCCTCCCCCCCTCCCCACATCCCACCTCTGTCCACTTATCACTTCCCAGAGTTTTTCTTGCTCCAATGTATGCGAGCTTTCTCCCCCCCCTCCCCTCCCCCCCAGAAGTTTGAAGAAGGGTCACCCCACAGCCTCCTTTGCTCCAGGGAAAGTACATCCAACTCGATCCAATCTCTCCTAATTTGAGCCGTCCAGTCCAGGCAATGTTCCTATGAATCTTTTCTACACTCTCTCTCCCTTAATTAAACATGAAACATAAAATCCTTCGTCATATCCTTCTATCATATTAATCACATCCTTACTATAGAATTATATTCACTAATGAATAACAAAGGTGGCACTTCGCCGTGTCCTATCTGATCTCATCTCAACATTTAATGGAAGTTGTTCGACGAGAATAATTTGAAAAAAAGAGTTCAAGAAACACAAACGTTTGAGCATTTGTAATGAAGGAAAAATACTAACCTAACTGGCAGGATGTCAAAAATTAGTAGATGTACTGCAGGATGGTCTAATAGACAATTGTTAGGAAGTGTCTTCAATCTTTCTTAAATTGAAGTTTTAAAGAAACATATATGCACCACATGGATTAACTATAATTCTGAGCTACTGTATGCTGAGGTTAACAAGGGAAGGCAGGATTTAATATAATACTGGTCAAGCTATTTTGCAATATTTTTACCTCACTACGAAGCTGTTACTTAATTTAATGAAACTCTTCACAGATACTGTAATGCAAGCAATCAGAGCTCCAGAGCAGTAGCCATCTTGTTTCTCCGCCTCCAAACAGTAGGGGTTTCTCCTTTCAACTCATTCTATATGCCCACATGAAATGTTGAGAGAGAGCCAAAAGATGCCACTATATACAGTCTGATCAAACATTGCTCTCTGGAAAGGGGTTTGAAAAAATTCCATTAGAAACTTGCAATTATTCTATCTACCTTATCTACTTTATTTATGCCTCTCATAATTTCAATCAGATCTCCCCTCAGGTCTCCTTGCTCTAAAGAAACCAGAACTGCACATAATCCTTCAGATGCAGCCTAATGAAAGTCTCCGAGAGCGGATCATGACTTCCTGACTCTTATACTTAATGCCCCAATCAATGAAGGCGAGCATACTATATGCCTTATTTACCACTCTATTCACAGGATTGCCACTTGGTTGGATGAACTAAGGTAGGAAAAAGGTTGGTAAGAAAGCAGCTTCCACAATGGGATGGGTGTCTGTGTGTCCCTAGTTTGCTTCAATTCATAACTTCATGGGTTTTAGGCCATTCAGCCCATTGTCTACTCCGTGATTCAATCATAGCTGACCTATCTTTCCTCCTCAACCCCATTCTCCTGCCTTCACTCCATAGCCCCAGACACCCTTACTAATCAAGACTCTGTCAATCTCCGTCTTAAAAATATCCATTGACTTGGCCTTCACAGTCGTCTGTGGAACTGAATTCCAGGTTAAGTTAGCTAGGTACCTGGATGCCGAGGTTTGCACATTAATATAGACAACAGAAGTGATGAAGTACCCTGTTGGGTGAATACTGGTTGTATGGAATTGAACTGCATTGAAATGAATTGCACCATCAGAAATTAATGCCTACTATTTGGTCAGTTATACATCAATAAAATCTTTACACTCATTTTCTTTCATAATGAAATAAAATTATTTTTAAAAGAAACATTTGTATTAAAATGAGGACGAAGACCGAATAGTAGTGACAGTGGTTTTAATCACCAATGTATTGAATTAAGACAATGGTAAATATAGGAAAGAAGAGATTCACTGTAGAATGCTAGACGGAATAAATATAGAGAACACAAAAGATGGATGATCTGACAAAATATTAATTAATATATGGTGTTGCAAAAACAAACTGACAATTTTATTCCATATTATTCAAAACCAAAAATTAATTTGCTTCCACTTAAAAGCACCTCTGTAACAGAGCTGTGTTGATTAGCTTGTTTATCACCGTGGTATGATCACCTTCCTAGTTGAAAATAATGTCATTGGAAGAGAAGATAGTTAAATTTAGATTAAGAAAGAGCCCATGGGAGCCAAGTGAAATGAGATGTTAAAATGAACCATGTTAAATTTGAAGGTAGTTCTCTTTAAAAAAAAATCAATTCCCTTGTGCTGAAGAAATTGGTTTGTAATTAGAATGCCTAGGTGTAATTTTCTACAGACAACATAAAAACCCATTGTAGCAAGGTGTTGAAAATAATTTTGGTTGCAAATAAAGAAAAGTACTTGCGGAATTCTGAGTCTAGAGGCTGCTGAATGACTTCCTGTGAGTGTCATGCATTCCAATTTAGAAAAGTAAGTGGTCGAAATAGAACGAGATATAAATGAAAAATATCCCAGATTTTTCCCCCTAATTTGGCATAAAAGTTATGCAAGTTATGCGAAAATTGGTGACGAGCCAATGGATTTTTGTTGTTGTATATTATTGCATGGTTTGTAGTTTTATTGCTCCTATGAACGACGTTGGTGAGATTGGGCGGAGCTGGGTACTTCCAGGACCGAGCGCCAAGGCCAACAAAAGAATGGATGACCCTTTGGGTTGGGACCCTTCTTCAGATGTTTTGGGACCTGACCAGAAACGTCACCCTATCCTTTCTCTCTGGAGATGCTGCCTGACCCGTTGAATTACTCCAGCACTTTGGTATGAAGCAGCATCTGGATTATTTTGTTTCAACAATATTAGGTAATTTAGAAGCTGACATTTTTTCTACAATAGGTTCAAGTTCAAATTCACATTTATTGTCACATGCACCAATTGGTACAGTGATATTTGAGTTAACATACAGCCATATGAATAAAAAGAACACAATACACAATAGAATTTAACATAAACATCCACCACAGTGGAATCAACATTTCTCACTGTGATGGAAGGCAATAAAGTTCAGTCAATCTTCCTTCTTTTGTTGACAACGTGGTTTGGGCCTTGAATAAACAATTTTTTTTTGGCAAAAGTACTGCTGTACTTTTTCTGTTTAAAAGGATTTATGATTATGGAAGAGATTTATCTAATTGAAATAATTACATAGTAACCTAGAATATGTACTGGACTGATCTTGGTGGCACTAATGCTGGACTTACCTGGGTATCCCAAGGGAAACATGGGGATTCCTGCATTAGTATTGGTCAAGTGTGCCGTTTAATATCAAACTGCTAGTGAAATAATTACATTTATTGCATAATAATACTGACTAAATCATTTGCACAAACTGCCTCATAAAGTCTTCTTTCTTTACAGAAGGTGAACGGAAAAAGGATTTTCTCAAGAGAAACCTCAGCTTCATATCATCCTCTGGTTTATTTCACATAAAATACAGGAATAGTCACAGATTTTGTAGAGGCAACGATCTGCTGTTTCTATATTATGTACAAGAGCAGCATAAAGCCCATGTGGTGTTAAATGTGGGCTTACTGCCCCAGTGAAACCTTCAAACTGAAACCAGTTCAGACTATCGACACCAGGGATAGGGGACATTGATCAGCTTGAGGTAGAGAAAGAATGACATGGGAGAGAGAAACTCCTTGAAGTTAGAGAAAATAGGGGCTCAGTTCACTGAACTGTTAATGAAGGCTACACTCTTAAGGGGAATAACTATCCTTTGATGTGCTAGAATATGCTTTTACTCAGTTCCCATTGTCAAACCAGTAAGTCTGTGCAGTGTGTAAGATGATAACAGGGAAAGAATAACAGCTAAGGTTTAAAACTTGAGTATATAATGTTAGCGTTGCTGAAATGACAGAAAGCCATTTATTAGTTTTACCATCTTAAGGCAACACAATCCAGTAGCCTATCATACCCATGTCAACTTTGAATATTCCAGCATCCATGTTTGATCATATTATGTTACTGCTATTTATTTGCTTTCTGAACTCATATTCAGTACATTGATTTGAAAGCTAAGCCAAGACACGAGTTGTATTGTTCATCTTAAATTGTTGCTTGGGAGAAGAAACCGTGGGATAGATCCTGCTGATAAAGAAATCAGAGCTATGTTTACTGTTCATAGTTTCATTAAGTTATCAAAACAGAATGTGATATTTGAACCAACATGGATACACTTGAGGCTTTAGTCAGACTGGACTCATTTAAGAAAGTATTCTAAACAAAATAAATTAAAATACCAATAAGGAAATCTGGTCCAAAGATGTAACATATTTGTTTCCCTCATCGTGGTTCTCTTTCCTTTCCTTATCTTTTTGGTTTACTCACTTCAATACAATTAATCATTTCCAAATTTCTCTGCACCCAAGTATTATTTCCTATCTTATCTAATCTCCTTTCGTTCCTTTGTTGGAAACAAGGATGCTTTTGCTTCAAATACATCAGCCTTCAATCTTTGTTTCCTCGTGATAAAAACATTACTCTGAACAATAGCTTGTGTTTGAAATAAGATGTCCCAAGTGTTTCACAGGGCTGTAATGGGACAGATGTCGACTCCAAGCCAACGAGATTGTTTTTAAGGAGTAGCTATCTTAGAGAAGTTAGGACGGCAGAGAGAATTATGTATTGGAATTCCAAACCTGTTAACCTGGACAGCTGACGATACTGGGAATAGACACAAAATGCTGCAGTATCTCAGGAGGACAGGCAGCATCTCTGGAGAGAAGGAATGGGTTATGTTTTGGATCAAGACCTTTAGACAGCACTGGCATAGAAACCAGAAATGAAGAAGCACAGTTTTTAGTCATGCTACAGCAGGTTACAAAATGAGGGAGGGGCTAGCTTCCCCTAAAAAAGGTTTTACGCGAGAAATAATTTGAAATTTGCTGCTATCCATTCTAGACCCAGTTCAGATCAGGAGTACGTACCAGCTGGAATACAGGCAGAACTTTTTCAGATGCACCAAAGTTACAGCAAGTGGCAGATTGGAGGATGACCTGGAAAGCAATGAAATAATATAGTCATAACATTTAGATGAAGGTTTAAGCACCAGATGAACCAAGTGGGGAATGCAGATAGATAATGTGGCCAATGTTCCCTGTTTTTGTGCAGAAACTAACTCAGGATCAGAAAGGACAGCAACATTACCAATGTCTGAAGAAGGGTTTCGGCCCGAAACATTGCCTATTTCCTTCGCTCCATAGATGCTGCCTCACCCGCTGAGTTTCTCCAGCATTTTTGTCTACCTTCGATTTTCCAGCATCTGCAGTTCCTTCTTAAACATTACCAATGGTCTGATTCAGCCCAAGACAGTGATTAATGAATAGGATGTAATAGGAGACAAGGCAATAGAAATTGCAGCACGAAACAGTGACATCAATGACGTAAGACATTGAACTGAGAATAATCCTTTAAAAGCAAAATACTGTGGATGCTAGAAATGTGAAACAACACAGACTTGGGAATACACAGTACCTGAGAGAAACAGAGTTAATGGATATGATAATGAGACACACAATGAATCAAAAGAGGTGTCCAATGGATGTGTAATAGGAAGAGCAGAATCGTTACTCGAAACTAATGCTGAGTCCAGAAGACTGTAGTGTGTTTGATGAGATGCTGTTCCACGAGATTTTGTTGAGCTTTTAGAGCCTGTCCCACGAGCATGCGATCTGCATGCGGCAAGCGCGACCAAACCGGAAGCGGGGGCCGTGCGGAGGTCGAGTGAATGACGTGAAGTTTGAGCGAAGTCCACGGGAAGTTTGCTCGTGATGTACGCCATCGAGACGCTGCGTACGATGTGGAGGTGGTGAGTACGGCGTCGCGGCGGCTGCGGGCCAACAGGCCGTTGCTGCGCGGAATTTTTGAACACGGTCAGTTTTTCGGAGCCCCGTGCGATGTCGGGATCAGCTCCGCACAACTCCATATGGCTCCGGCGATCGAAGTGGGACCGGCCCAGCGAGGCCACACTTTCAAGCGACCACGTTAGGTCGCGCTTGCCGCATGGAGTCGCATGCTCGTGGGACAGGCCCTTTACTGATCAAAGAAATGTTCTGAGAAGTCAGACTGGGAGTGGGTTGGAGAATTAAAGTGAGAGACGACAAAGATTTGAACTTGTAGCTGTGCCATGTAGCAGTCTCGTGTGCAGTTTGGGTATCTGCACGCACAGTGGCACTGGAGGCTTCAAATCATGGCATTGTAAGCAATGAAAGAAGAGTGCAAAATTGAAGGAAGAAGCATTAGATTTCTGTTTTACCTGAAAAAGATTTTGCTACCCTCCATCTGCTGGGCATCTGCTGATTTTGCAAGGGAAGATGTCACAGTGAAGGTGGTAGCCGGTGTGCTGTACACCATGTCACCATGTCACCCTGTCACCACAGAGGAAAGGGTTCCTTCAGAATATTATGGGGAGGATGAAATGAAGGCAGAAGTGTTGGCAATGGCAGAAATACATTTAATCCTCCTGTCAATTAAGCTGGGGGGAATCCTCCATAAAGGGATACAGAAAATATTTGGAAAGTATTGTCAGAGAGCTTTCATCAGAATAGATACAACAGAGACAGAGAAAGTTATAGAATGAAATAGACTCTCTAAAGGATGTAGATTAGCAAGAAAAGCGTAAGAGTTTGCTGTAAATGGTGAAAACAGACGTGTTAATCGCGTCCCATATTATAAACGCTTGCAATAAATTCATTTGACTTGCATAGAATAGTTCCAATATCCCTTGATTGGCATAAGTTGCAAAGAAGATAAGTATCAGCTCGATTGACATCAAAATATATATTGATTTTTATCCAAAATGAAAGGAAAAACCAATGTAGAAGCAACCCCTGAATTGAAGACTTTTAAAAACTTTAAAATATAAACCAGATTCATCTTTACTAAAAAGATTATTTTTAGAAAAAATGGAATAAAAGGCACGGAACCAAGTCATATTTCTGAATGTGTACTACTCAAGTATCTGCTTTAGTGATTTACAAGTGACGGTTGTATTATTAGTGCATTGAACTAACTTCAGCATTAAAGACTGATAGTTATCTTGCCAGTCAGGTATTGTTTGGCATTTCGGAGTTGGGAGATCAGTGATGTGTTCTAAAGGAGAAGAGAGCAGAATGAACAATTGCAAAATTGCATTGTTAGGTTAGTACAGTGGGAGTCGAATAATACGCTGATGTATCAGTTGTGTACTGGTGCAGGCAAGACCAGCTGGAGTGCCGTTTGAATGGTTAGCCGTTGTTACAAATCACAGAGCAAAATGTTCAGTCAGTACTTAAATTAGCCAGCTCTTCAGCAGATAAAGATTCCTCTGACGATTCCCGCGACTCCAAACGCCTACCCTGTAATCAGGAGGTAATGAGAGATAAAGGAACATACTAGCTTAGTCTTTCATTGAAAGGGAACAGCGCAGAGCCATCTTCGCTCAGGATGCTTTTACGGGAATGTGTTGGGGAACAGTTTTTTAGTGAGCCATTTCGGATTCACGATTTCAGCCTTTTCTTTAAAACTACTACAATCTTAGCACGGAAACAGACCCTTCAGCTCACAAAGTCCAGGGTGACAATCAAGCAGCCATTTGCACTAATCCCCTGTTATTTCCTTCACTTACTCATCAACTCTTCTCACCCCAACTGCCCAATTGTACCACTTAGCTGCACATTAGGGACAATTTACAGTGGCCAATTTAACAAGCAAGCAGACACACAATTGGTTGTGGGAGGAAACCAGAACATTCAGAAGGAACCAAGCACCACTGCAGGATAGCAGCACCACTTATGCACCATTGGTCCATCCTACTGCACCATTAGCTGTATTAAGGGGCTGTCCCACTGCGGCGACCTAATCCGCAAATTCAGAAGAGTGTCATCGACCTTCAAGCTCAAGGGCACTCGCCTGAAAAACCTTGAGCTGGATCGACCGTCAGCGATGAAACCGTGAGCTGGATCGACTGACTGTACACACACACACAAACACATCGCAAAGGCGGGGGCCAGGGAAAGCGGGGGAGCGCTGTATGAAATTCACACTCACGATGAAGAGGAAGTCAAAAGACGGCTGCACAGTGTACGGTAAGTCCTTTAGAGAGTGTGGGTGGGGAGGGAGGGGAGAGAGAAGGAGAGAGAAGGGGAAAGTAGGGGGGTAGGGAAGGGGGGGGCGAAGCAGTGGAGACACTTTTAAGAAGTCAGACAATGTTTAATAAAGTTTAGCGGGCATTTAACCTACCGGTCAGTTTTCCTTGCTCCTGAAAACTCCAATGAGCCAATTAAAATGCCCAGTCAGCGAGAGGAGATTGCCTACGGTTGCCCTCGACTGCCTGTTACTAAATAGTGACCCCAATCCACTGCACTACGAGTTAAAAAGAACAATGCCGACCAATTTTTACTTGCGGAAAAATTTTCAACATGCTGAATATTTTTCGGCAACCTAGCTGTGGCCGCGAGTATTCCGGAACTTCCCTCGAGCATGAAGGAGAGTTCCAGTGACCTCATAGGACCCCCTAGGACCATGTGTCGGCCATGCTGTGAGTTTGAGTCAAGGGCAAGTTCTTCTAAACAGATGAGGTCGCTGCGGTGGGACAGCCCCTTTAGTGTGTCATCCTGCTCAAGCTCACACTGCTTTTTGAGCTTTTCAAGTTATCAAAGCAGAATTAGGCCATTCAGCCCATCAGGTCTACTCTGCCATTCAATCATGGGTGATCTATCTTTTCCTCTCAATCCCATTCTCCTGCCTTCTCCCCATAATTCCTGACACCCAAACTAATGAAGAATCTATCGATCTCCACCTTACAAATATCCATTGACTTGGCCTCCACAGCCTTCTGTGGCAATGAATTCTATCTAGTAGTTGTCAAATCTCCACAGGCCTGTTTGGGATATGTCACCCTAAGATCAGTGAGGTGTACCTGATTACCCGACCACAGCAAAAGTAAGAAGTCATAATCATAGTCCTACAGCACGGAAGCAGGACCTTCGGACAAATTTGTCCTTGCTGACCAAGATGCCCCATTTAAACTAGTTACATTTGCTGCTGTTTGACCCATCTTCCGCTAAACCTTTCCCATCAAAGTCCCTGTACAAACATCTTTTAAATGTTGTTATTGTGTCAGTCTCAACTACTTCTTCTGGCAGCACGTTTGATGTACCCATCAAAAATGAAAATGCTCTCTCCTGCAGTCTGTCTTTTTACCCTTTTAGTGTTTAAAAACACTGACTTGAAACACCGAGGAGTCTGGGATGTCTCGCCAAGATCACCAGAGTCGGAGCTCCGACCAGCGCGACCTGGGGACTTCAGGAGCCGTGATCTCTGGGGAGGAAGCAGCCGTTCCTGTTACTCCAATGCCGCTGAAGAGTGTTCTCCCGACGCTGGAACTCCATCATCCGGCGAGAGGGCCTATGACATCGGGCCACCATACGGCGACTGCGGAGGCCTCAAATAGGCCCCGACCTCGGGTGAACTAAGTGGAGGAGGACTGGACTTTTTGGTGCCTTCTCTCACAGTGGAAAGTGTTGATTCTGCTGTGGGGGGACGTTCATGTTAACTTCTATAATGTGTTGTGTCTTTTATATTTTTTTATTTTATATGGATGTATGGTAATCTCATTTCTTCTCTGTAAAGAACTTTGGCTTCTCTTAGTCCTTTTAGGAGAACTTTTAGTTTAAGAACTTTTAGAACTTTTAGTCCCTGGTAAACTCCTATCTCACGAGGGACTAACTCTACTAACTTACTGTATCACAATACCGCCCACAATATTTAATATAAAAAAGAACATGTGATTCTGTTTGTAGTTTGTTTGTTTGTTTTTTGCACAAAGTCCGCGAGCACTGCCACTTTTCATTTCACTGCACATCCCGTAGGTGTATGTGACGAATAAACTTGACTTGATTTGACTTGACTTGACTTTGCTTCAACGTGATTTGATTTAAAAGTGTTATATAAGTAAAAATTACTTACTTACTTACTTATCTTAAACCTACACCCTCTAATTCTTGATTCCTCTAAGCTGAGATAAAGTCTGTACATTCACCCTGTCTATTTCCCATTATTTTATACATTTCCATAAGATCACACCTCAGCCTCCTATGCTCAGGGAAGAAAGTCCTCGCCTGCCCAACATCTCCCTGTAGCTCAGGCCTTGAAAACCTGACAACATCCTCTGAAATGTTCCTAGAACCCTTTCCATCATACTAGCATTTTTCCTATATGTCTGTCCAACACTGAACACAGTATTCCAAGTTCAGACTCACCAATGTTTTCTTACAACATAATGACCCAACTTCTATATTCAATGTGTAGGAAGGAACTGCAGATGTTGGTTTAATCCGAAGATAGACACAAAATGCAGTAACTCAGTGGAACAGGCAGCATCTCTGGAGAGAAGAAATGGGTGACGTTTCAGGTTAAAACGTCACCCATTCCTTCTATATTCAATGCCCTGACTGATGAAGGCTAGCATGCCAAACGTCTTCTTCACTACCCCATCTATCTGCAATATCACTTTCAGGAATCTATACACTTGTACTCCTGGATCCTTCTGCTCTATGATATAGGCCAAGACCCTACCATTCACTGTGATTGGCCTGCCCTCGTTTGACTTCCCAAAATGTTGCACCTCACACTCATCTGTACACTTGCGCCCACTTGCCCAGCTGTAATTCCCGTCTCTTGATGACCATTTTCACTGTCTATGAAACCACATATTTTAGTGTAATCTGCAAAGTTTCTAATCCTGTACTTGTACATTCCATCCAAGTTGTTGATAAAGATGACAAACGCCAATGGGCCCAGCACAGATCCTGAGGCACACCACTAGTCACATGCCACCAATCCATTAATACAACCTTTCACCATCACCTTCTGCTTCTTACAGGCACGTGCTGTGGGTAATTACTCAGGGTAGGCACTCAGTCGGATAAAAATAAAAACTGCGCATGCGCAAATTGTTCTCTCCGTAAAAATAAAAAATAAAAATAAAAACAATAACAAGTCAATTTGCCCAAGGCTTCCTAGTCTCCTTTATTCTGAATTACTGAAGGGGGAGGGGGGGGGGGGGGTGTGAAGGGTGATGGCAGGTGGTGGGAAAAACGGGAGCACACAGGGAAAAGTTGAATCAGTTGTCATCTTATTGAATGACAACACTTGTTCAAGGGACCAATTGGAGGGGACAGTTCCTTTCACAGTGTATGGGGAGTCTGTGCCAGCGGTAAAGTTTCGGGGAGATCAGGGCTGTTGAGAATGAGGGGGTCGGGTATAATGCCAGTAACTCACTCACTTATCGCTGCTGCGGCGCTCCAGGCGTGGAGCCACCACATTGTATCTGGGGAGAGAAGTCGCCGGGACCCGACAGTCAAACTGTCTGCCACTTCAGCATCTTCTACCGGCCCGCTCACCTCTGGCAGTGTTCTCCGTCTCAACAACTCTCACCTGCCTCTCGCTCATGTCAGTGGCTTCCTGCAATCCTTAAATTCCACAGCCGAGTAACCTCAATCGCGCTGTCGGAATTGAAGGATTTGCGGGACATGAGTGAGGCCATCCAGCAGCAGGAGAGAGGTTTCACACGCCTCCGTGCAAGGAGCATCGCAAGCGGCATTATCCCGATCCCCTCCTGCACAACATTCATGCCCTCCGCACAACTTTACCCCAGGCCAGACTCCCCAAATGCTATGAAAGGAGCTCTCCCCGCACCCCCACACCCCGGGAAGTACGATATTTAAAAACATAAACACAAATGTACTTACCACATTATCGGTACATGAGATCCATTCTTCTCTCTCTGTTTCCTAAGATACACTTAAAATATTGCCAATCCATATATGAAAACCCTGCCAAGAAACTAGCACTGCGCAAGCGCAGTAGGCTGCTGCACTTGCACAGTGCTGTAAAGGCAGAATTTCTGCTGCCTTCAGCCCCGCTTGAAACTGACGCTTGAAGCAGCGCTGACGGCACGTGGGCTGCACAGACCTTCCCATGTTACAAGTGCTGCCGATGAAAGGCATAGAGAATTATGCCTACCTCAAAGATCGATCTCTTGGTTAGGCATAATTCTCCCATGCCTTTATTATTTATATTTAGTAATTATTATGTTAATTTTTAGTCAGGGTAGGCAGTGCCTTCCTTGCCTACCCTGATGGCATGTGCCTGGCTTCTTACCATGAAGCCAATTCTGTATTCAATCAGCTATCTCTTCTTGAATCCTATGTGATTTAACCTTCCAGAACAGCTTGCCATGCAGAACCTTATCAAAGGTCTTGCTGAAGTCCATATAGATATGTCTGCATTAACATTCTCTGTGCTCATAACATTCTTGGCCATTTATTCAAAAAAACAATCAAAGTTGTGAGACACGATGTACCATGCATTAAGCCATGCTGTCTCTCCTTAATCAACCCCTGGCTAAATGCTTAGATGTATTATCCCTCAGAATCCACTCCAATAATGTACCAACCACAGATATAAAGGGCCTGTCCTACCAGCATCTGACTCCATGCGATGAGCGCGATGAAACTAGAAACGGGGGCCGCGCGGAGGTCGTGTGATCCCCTGTACAGGGCTGTTCCCACCAGCATGAGCCTGCATGCGGCAAATGCGACCAAACCGGCAGCGAGGGCCGCGTGGAGGTCGGGTGAGTGGCGCAACGCGGCGCAAAGTAAGGCGAACTTGGAGCGAAGTCTTCAAGGTAAGTTCGCCAGGACAGAGAGGGGCACACAGAGAGGGGCACAGAGGCACACACACAGAGGGCCATGGAGCCACACACATAGAGGGTCACAGAGGCACCTACAGAGAGGGTCACGGAGGCACAACGTCGAGACGGTGTGTAATGCGTCGAGGCGACTGCGAGCCGACAAGCCGTCGCTGCGTGGAATTTTTGAACATAGTCAGTTTTTCGGCGCCCCGCGCGATGTCGGGATGAACTCCGCACAATTCTGCACGGCTCCGGCGATCGAAGTGGGACCGGCCCCGCGACGCCGGACGGCTCAAGCGACCACGTTAGGTCGCACTCATCGCATAGAGTTGCATGCTGGTGGGACAGGCCCCTTAGATTCACTGGTCTAAAGTTCCCAGGGAGACACACCATTAGCCACCCTCCAATCATCAAGCACCTCACCCATTTCTAAAGATGAATTAGTTTACTTTAGTTTAGTTTAGTTTGGAGATACATCCTGGAA
This sequence comes from Raja brachyura, assembly GCA_963514005.1. The sequence continues at coordinate 38,805,496 of OY740783.1, read as the reverse complement.
ACAGGCCCTTTGGCCCACCGAGTTCGCACCGATCCCCGCACACTAACACTATCCTACACACACTAGGGACGATTAACATTTTTACCAAGCCAATTAACCTACAAACCTGTACGTCTTTGGAGTGTGGGAGGAAACTGAAGATCTCAGAGAAAATTCATGCGGAAACGGGGAGAACGTACAAACTCCGTACAGACAGCACACATAGTTGGGATTGAACCCAGGTCTTTGGCGCTGTAAGGCAGCAACTCTACTGCTACACCACCGTGTTGCCCATATATCTCAAATTTAGGAAATGTGTTAATTTTAATTACAATTGATTTATCCAATAATATTTCTTATTAATACTAATTGTAACATGTATAACATCTGAATGCAGCATGTGACCAGCTTTCTGTTTATATGCTGCTGCAATGATCAGGAAAAAAACTTCCAGTCATCTTTATCCATTGGCCAATTGCCCTCGATTTAATGTAGCAGATATACATTGTGGACAGGATGCCTGTTTCTGTAAGATTCCATGTTTAATAAAATGTTTGATTCGTATCCTGGCTGGTATCCTAGAAAATAATACAGAACAAAACACAAAATGCTGGAGTAACTCAAAAGGTCAGGCAGCATCTCTGGAGGGAATAGATAGGTGACGTTTCCAGTCACGACTCTTCTTCAGACTGTTGCTTGACCCACTGAGTTACTGCAGCACCTTATGTTTAGATTTCAACATCTGCAGTTCCTTATGTCTACAAGCAACACTGAAGTTTGAAGTGTTTGGTAATAAAAATTAGGATACAAAGTGGCTGTGTGCTGAAAGCTGTGTGATTATAGTCAGATACCACAACATGAATATTATGGCCAGTGACCTGTCTACAAAATGTAGACATAACAGTGAAATCTCTACATTCCATACTGAGCTGATGATACATGACAAACCATAACAGATGAAAGTGAAGATACTATTATGTCCTGTTGGCTACAAGAACAAAGAATTCTATTGTACAGTGAAGCCCTTAATGCAACACTTGAGAATGAATTTGTTGTATTCCAAGCACAGTGAAACCCATCTAGCAGTGAAACAGTTGACTGCTCCGAGTTCTCTTCTCACAGCCAGGAACAAGGAGAATTATTTGATACTTCCTTAATAGAACACGTACCGTTAGCAAATAACTACAATTTTGCAGTTTTGAAGGACATTGAATTGGTTGTGATATAATGAGGGCCAGACTAACGAAACGCAACACCTTGTGAGGAGGAATCAACTCCAGAATGGTGCTCACAAATGTGCGAAGCTGAGGAGATATCCAAAACTGGGCCCAATATCATGAAGGACGATTTTGAATTCACAAAATGGGTTCTAACATCCGGATGTAGAGCAAATCTCGTATTTAGCCTGTTTCAACACACTATTTCATAGAGGAATGCAGGCAGGTGCAGCACATAGTTTGTAGGGCAAATGGCATAGTGCCCTTTTGCAATGGGGTTTGAGTTTAGATTAGCATTGTTATCATTTTACAGAGTAAAAGTGAGAGTACACTTGAAATACTGTGCATTGTTCTGGTCTCTTTATTTAAGAAAAGATGTACTAGGATTGGAGACAATCCAAAACAGATTCATTAGCCCATTTCTAGGGATTGTCGTCTTATGAATGACTGAAGAATCTAGATGGTCACGACAGGGTAGATGTTGAGATGTTCCTACTAGTAGGAGAGTCTCAAACAAGAGGACATAGTTATAGGATGAGGGCTGCTAATCCCTACAACATGCATTGAGGTAGGTATGAGCTGCTATAATTTGCCCCTGGCATGTGGGAAAGTGGGACAATATGGAGGGAGTTAATGAGAATGTGGGGAGAATTAATTCAACCATCTCATTCAAAATTGGGATTCGAGCCACTTGGACTGTCATGAAAGGGAACAAGTGTCCATTGCATTTACAGTAAAAAAATTTTGATCTCAGTTTGTGTTGCTTCTTCAAAGGTAGTGTTGTGAAAGAGTTACCAAAGTGTTTGGTTTTGATGCCTCATATCGATGTGGTAGTTACTGAGATGGGAGTATGGCCATTTCTGTAACCATGAGATAGTCGCTATGGGAATGGCAGGCTTCATATCCAGGAATGGAGGCAGAGAGTTATGATCTGCAACTCGTGTAAACAATCTGACCAGTAACAAATTAAACAAAGAACAGGTAACGCAAGAACAGGCCCTTCGACCCACAAAGCCTGTGACAAACATGATGCCTAAACCATCCTTTATCTACCTGCACATAATCCATAAGCCTCCATTCCCTGCATATCCATACTGTATGTCTATCCAAAAGTCTCTTTAATGTGATTATCGTATATTTCTCAACCACCACCCACCCCCAGGCACATGTTCCAGGCATTCACCACCCTCTGAATAGAAAAACATGTCCTTTACCTTTAAACTTTGTCCATCTCACGTTAAAGAACCTGTCCCACTTAAGCGACATTTTTGGCAAGTGCAGGAGACTCTGCGCCACATGGTCACCACATGTTCGCTGGTGGTCTCCTGCATGGTCACGAGGAGTTCCCACATTCTGGGAACTAGTCGCGGCCTCAGTATGGTCGCCGAAAATTGATAATCCTGTAGTCGTAGGTGCAGTTGTAGTAGGGTTGCCATGTAGTTATACGTAGTCGAGGTAGTCGTAGGTAGTTTTAGTTAATCGCCTTTGCTGACTGGTCATTCTCATTGACTCATTGGGGGAAAAAAACGTAAGTACGAGTTTTCAGAACCAAGGATAACCAACCGGTAATGTTAAATGCCCGCTGAATTTCACAGCTGTGTATCTCTGGCTTATTAAAAGTTGTCTGGCTTTGTAAAAGTGTCTCCACTCCTTCTCCACTCCTTCTCCCTCCTTCTCCCCCCCCCCCCCCTCGCCTCTTTTAAAGGACTTACCGTATACTGTGCTAGCCGTCTTAACCTTCCTGTTCATCGCGGTGTGTGTCTGTATCACCTTGGCTTTGCACCACGTGAATTTCAGACAGTGCTCCCCGGGCTTGCCCTGGCCCCTGCCTTTGCGATGTGTTTGTGTGTGTGTTCCACTCTGACAGTCGCCGTTCCAGTTCCCGGTTTTTCAGGCGAGTGCCAGCAACTTGACAGTCGCCGGCAGTCCGCTGAAAAATCGCCTAAGTGGGACAGGCCCTTAAAGCTCTGCCATCTAATATTTGATTTTTCCCTCCTGGGAGAAAGGTCTACAGCTCTCGTAGTGTTATATACAGAACCCCTATCTGCTTTCCCCACAACTTCTGGCGGTCCAGAGTAAACAATCCATGTCTGTCCAACCTCTCACTCTGAAGAAGGGTCTTGAATGAAAGCATCGCCTGGCCATGTTCTCCAGAAATGCTGCCTGACCTGCTGAGATGCTCCAGCACTTTTTGGTCTTTTATAAATTAACTAGCATTTGCAGTTTCTACCCTCTCATTTTAACTAATAGGCATCATTCTGCTCTGTAAACCTGCTCTGTACCTTTTTCAAAGCCTCCATATCCTTCCTGTAATACAATGACCAGAACTGCATGCAATACTCCAAATGTGGTGTAACCAAAGTCCTATAAAGCTGCATCATGACTTCCTAACACGTATACTCTATGAAGGCAAGCTTACCAAATTAATAATGTCTTCTTTTACCACTCTATCTACTTGTGTTGTCACTTTCAGAGAGTTATGGACCATAACATCCCTCCCAACATCATTGCTGTTCAGGGTAATGCCATTAATTGCATATTTTCCCCTTGCATTCAACCCCCCAAAGTGCAACACCTCACACACGCTGCTCATTTCTGTAGCTGATTTATATCCTGTTGTATACCTTGACAGCCTTCCTCACAGTCCCAGCGACCTTGATGTCATCTGCAAACTTGCTAACCAACCTGTCTCCAATTAATTCCAAAGATAGACACAAAATGCTGGAGTAACTCAGTGGGGCAGGCAGCATCTCAGGAGAGAGGAATGGGTGGTGTTTTGGGTAGAGACCCTTCTTCAAACTGGGACCATTTATGTCCAAGTCATTTATATATATCACAAATAGCAGAGATTCCAGCACAGATCTTTGTGGATCCATTGTGATCCTTATTGCGCCACCTTACTGGAACATGCTGGTTCTGAACTTCACTCAAATAATGGAATATTTGTCACTCAAAGTTTAACCGATGCATCACTTCCTCAATGTGAGTTTCATTTCCTTCACATTTAGGCTGATATCATATTAGCATTTCAGAGGTTTTTAGATAGGCATGTGGATATGCAAGGAATGGAGGAATATGGATCTCATGCAGGCAAATTAGATTAGTTTAACTTGGCATCATGTCTGGTACTGTGAAAATGCGCGAAAACAGGCCCTTTGACCCACCGAGTCCGCACCGACCAGCAATCCCCACGCATTAACACCATCCTACTCTAGGGACAATTTACACCAACACCACTCCTGTGCATCTTTGGAGTGTGGGAGGAAACCAAAGTTCTTGGAGGAAACCAATGCAGGTCACGGGGAGAACGTACAAACTCCGTATAGACAAACGCCCATAGCCAGGATCGAACCTGGGTCTCTGGCACTGTAAGCAACTCTTCCACTGCGCCACCGTGCCGCCCTCTACCACTGCGCTACCATGCTTAAGATGGAGTTTGTGTTGCTGCAGTCTTCTGAGCACTTCCTTAAATCTCTGAAGATTCTCCAACACTGGCTGCTGCAGTTGGAACATCATCCTAAGTGCACAATTAGTGGTGGAGCATCAGCAGAATCCTATCAAAGGATGTTTGGAAAGCCTTTCGCACAGATTTCATCCAATATGGTGGTTTGTTTGAGTAACAATCCTCTGTGGATATTAATCGTCAAGAAATGTTGATTGTCTTCATCTGTGTTTGCTGCCCTTGGCCATGAGAGAAGTTTAACATTGTTTCAGCTTTCTTCAGCTGCCAATACAGCAGATTAATCTAGGGATGTGAGCAGATGGGATGGTTTATCATCTATTGTTGTATGATAATCACTTTGTAAACTCTGCAGGGCCTTGGGACCACTGTTGACCAACAATTTTGTGCCACTTTCACCAATACCACATGCTGCTTAATTCTTCTTAGCCCTTCTATCCCCACTTGTAATCCACAGGATACAATTATGAGGCTACACACACTTGGTCAGGGGTCTTGCTTTGTATGTTTGCCAGATTTACACCCCCTGGATACTGAATGTTGTTATGTTGCAGTAGCCTGCTTAAACCTGGTTTCATATTTATGTGGAATATAATGTTTCCAGATCATTGATTCTTCCAACCAATCCCTTGCTAACAAGGTTGATATGTTCACATAATGAATGTATTATTGGTGGCCTTGACTTCTAACCAGACATCCAGCTTGTCCTCATGTACTGAGGATCTAACTAGACCATGATGTTGATTTTAAATTGCATGTTAATAGAACCAGACTAACTTCTGGTTATTACTGTTGCCTCCCACAGAAAAAAATCTGTGGCTCTGTATCATTAATATCAATCTCATGGATATTCATCCGTGATTTAATTGTGAAATCACATTTGTTGATTTTTTTAAAAATATGCTACTAGTGGCACACTGTGTATTGGATTCAAAACTGCACCCCTCCATCCATCTCAATGCTGAATAAATTTCAACAGCAAAGGAGTAAAGGGCCTGTCACACTAGCGCGCGATTAGACGCAATAAGCGCGACCTACCGTGGTCGCTTTAGTCGTCCGGCCTCGCGTGACCCTGTCCCACTGCGATCGCCGGAGTCTGGTGGAGTTCCGCGGACTCGTGTGGAGCTGGTGTCGACATCGCGCGTAGTGTCCAAAAACCGACACTGCTTAAAAATTACGCGCGGCAAAATCCTGTCGCGCGGAACGTGATGACGTTTTGACGTTGTGCGTCTTCAGCGTGGCGTTGCGTGATGACGTCACTGCTCATGCGCATCGTCACGTGATGAAAAATAACGTCCTTCCTTCGGACGTCGCGCGTGTAATCGCGCGCTAGTGTGACAGGCCCTTCACTCGCACCGGGATCGCCTGACCCCCATGCGACCCCCGCGTCCGAATTTGTCGCGCTTATCGCGTCTAATCGCGCGCTAGTGTGACAGGCCCTTTAATGTTAAAGCGGAACTAAACTGATATCAGTTACCGACATAAAAACTGTTTTGAGATTTGGAAATGAAACAAACTGGATACATGACAAAATCTAATTGAGAGAATTTTACAAACACACCTGAAATTTGACCTTTAATTTCAGAAATTGGCACAATTTGGAAATCTGGTACTGAGGCTGAATAATGCAGAAGAAAAATGATTTTCTGTCAGATTCTTCAGACGGAGATGTTTGTGGTATTGATTCAACAGGAAGTTTAAGAATCAAAATGTTGTAATGAAGAGATAGATGCAGAAACTGAGAAAAACATTGAAAGAATAAAAGCTAGCAAGGAAGGAGCTTTTATTTCATATTCAGTATTTTGTATCCAGTTGTACGTATGGCTTCATATAAACTCACTCTTCACCCAGAGAGTTGTGAATCTGTGGAATTCTCTGCCACGAAAGGCAGTGGAGGCCAAATCACTGGATGTTTTCAAGAGAGAGAATTAGGTCTTGGGGCTAATGGAATCAAGGGATATGGGGAAAAAAGCAGGAACGGGGTACTGATTTTGGATGATCAGCCATGGTCATATTGAATGGCGGTGCTGGCTCTAAGGGCCGAATAGCCTACTCCTTCACCTATTTTTTATGTTTCTATATTTCTATGTACAAAACATTGTAATCAGTGAGAAATTCTTAAGCAATCTTAAGTTCTCTCCAGTCTCATGCTGTCAAGCAATTTCCCACCCAATTTAGATATTGCTTCCAATCTAACAGCTAAAATAAGATAATATTATTCTGAAATTAATTATCTCCATATTAGCAGAGGATTATAAAACACTGCAGTTCAGAGTTGTTAAATGTCTGCAGATCAAAATAAATGATCTCTTGTTCACCTTTATATTACACGTGAAAATAAAAACTCCCTTCTGATCATCTTATATTTAGATAACATTGTTACATGAAGAATTTTGCAGATACCTTTAGGAGAATTATTTGCGTTACTTAATATAATTTTCCAAATATATATTCATTCATTCCTGAGATTTAATCAACCGACTTGATATCAATGGTGCAAAATGTTATATACTTTTATTTAGCATTAAATCTCCACAATGTCAAGATGACAAGCACCTTCAGCTGTTGTCAACATTTTTTCCATTTCTTAAATGATAAAGTGTACATGTTTAATCAGTATAAGCTTGAGTTATAATCTATATTCGACTGTCAAAAGATGAAAGATAATTTTTCATCCATACATCAAACTACAATTGGTAACAACATAGCTATTTTTAGAGATTTTTTATGTTACATAATCTATCTTTCCACAGTTTGTTAAAGAGGCAAATCAATATTAAGATGAAGAAAGTGACTAATTTTCTTAAGCCTTGCACAAAGGCACCATACAACATGGCAATGTCACAAACGTCCAAATCTTTAAGTACTTGTCACCTTGGGGGTTTTATTATCAGATTTATGAAACCATTATGGGCAATTTATTTCTGTGTTAGCTCACTTTTTCCATTTAAATGTTATTGGCATAATCCCCAGTCTTATGAGTGAATTAATTGGAAATCACTATAAGATATATACAAGTTATTTAAAATAGTGATTTAAATGTATGGGGTACATTTTACACCATGGAGGCTAACATCAAGTGGATAGGAGTTGTAAATTTATGGAATAATGGCTACATTTTCTTATTCATTGAAATTAATGGTTAAAACATAAAGCAATCATTGGACATTTCTGATCTCATTGACTTGGTAAGAATGATAGGAATCATTGAATTAAAGGACAGAGTTATAGAGTCATGGAGTTATACAGTGTGGAAACAGGCTCTCCGGCCCAACTTGCCTACACCGGCCAACATGTCCCAGCTGCACTAGTCCCACCTGCGTGCGTTTGGTCCATATCCCTCCAAAATTGTCCGATCCATGTACCTGTCTAACTGTTTCTTAAACGTTCGGATAGTCCCAGCATCAACTACCTCATCTGGCAGCTTGTGGTTGTAGGAAAGACTGGAAGCGTTTTTCATCTCATGGTTGAAGGGTAATCTAAAATTCATCTTTATAATTACAAAATAGATTTGATAGGGTTAGCATGGAATAATGAACATGTGAGGGGATGTGTAGGAAATAACTGCAGATGCTGGTTTAAATCAAAAGTAGACACAAAATGCTGGAGTAACAGCGGGACAGGCAGCATCTCTGGAAAGAAGGAATGGGTTGTGAATGGGTGATATGAAAACATTTAACAAAATCCTATCCTGACGTGCCATCAACTTGCCCACTTCCAGGTTAAATTGTGCTGAACCAAGGTTGGGCAGAAACCTGCTCTCGTGAGATGCATTGGGAATTTAAAATATTTTTATTGAGACTAGCAGCCTCTGACTGAAACCATCTCCCTGGCTTGGCTAGGCATTCTGGGCATAGGATGTTTCTACTAGTGGGAGAGTCTAGGACTGGAGGTCATAGGCTCGGAATTAAAGGACATTCTTTTACGAAGGATATGAGGATACATTTCTTTAGTCAGAGGATGGTGAATCTGTGGAATTCTTTACCACAGAAGGCTGTGGAGGCCAAGTCAGTGGATATTTTTAAGGCAGAGATAGATAGATTTTTGATTAGCATGGGTGTCAGAGGTTATGGGGAGAAGGCAGGAGAATGGGGTTAGGAGGGAGAGATAGATCAGCCATGATTGAATGACGGAGTAGACGATGGGCCGAATGGTCAAATTCTACTCCTATCTCTTATGACCTTATGACCATAGGACATTCAACGCCTAGAGGGGAAATCAGCCTTGGGGAGAAGTTAGTGCTCAAACATCATAGCTTGTCAAGAGTGTTTTATTGCCATATATATCGGAACGCAATAAAGACATTCTTTCTTGCAGTAAAGGGCATCTTACTTGCATTTTTTTTGACACAAGATCAAGGTGTGCTTGTCCATAACTCCCACACTGCACTTTTCATCAGATGCTACCACCGTAATCCAAGAATTCATAGATATTTTTGTTTGTTCATTTTTAATCAGACATTGGTTTGATGTAGTTTCACAATGCCTCTTATTTTGCACCCATCTCAAACTTTTGCACCTTACATGGGTTCTTAACACTAATCACAGATATTTCAGTGATAAATAACTTGATTTGAACTCATTTTATTACTGTTTCATGTGATCCAGCCTACCTATAAGGCACCATTACATGCTTGCAGTTCTGGAAAATATCATTATATTGGTGTATTTGTCTTTTTCTCCATATGCACAGCAGGGTCAAAGGATTGACTGGCTTAACCCTGCTCCTAATTTATATGCTCATGTACCACTTCTCATTCTATTCAACTGAAATCATTCCTTCCTTTGGTACAAGAAGGATACTGAACATAAATAGGTTTTGCATGGCATCCTTCCTGCTCTTCCTCCCTCTTTACAATATCGTCTGACACAGAGAAACCTCTTTTCCACCTTTTATCCTCTTCACTGCTCTCAATAAATCATTCCAATTATAATTTATTATCGTTTTCCATGCTTTTCATCTATCTGCGATATTATTGACCAAGATATTTCATAGAAACATAGAAACATAGAAAAATAGGTGCAGGAGTAGGCCATTCGGCCCTTCGAGCCTGCACCGCCATTCAATGTGATCATGGCTGATCATCCAACTCAGTATCCCATACCTGCCTTCTCTCCATACCCCCTGATCCCTTTAGCCACAAGTGCCACATCTAACGCCCTCTTAAATATAGCCAATGAACTGGCCTCAACTACCTTCTGTGGCAGAGAATTCCAGAGACTCACCACTCTCTGTGTAAAGAATGTTTTCCTCATCTCGGTCCTAAAGGAATTCCCCCTTATCCTTAGACTGTGACCCCTTGTTCTGGACTCCCCCAACATCGGGAACAATCTTCCAGCATCTAGCTTGTCCAACCCCTTAAGAATTTTGTAAGTTTCTATAAGATCCCCCCTCAATCCTCTAAATTCCAGCGAGTACAAGCCGAGTCTATCCAATCTTTCCTCATATGAAAGTCCTGACATCCCAGGAATCAGTCTGGTGAATCTTCTCTGTACCCCCTCTATGGCAAGGATGTCTTTCCTCAGATTTGGAGACCAAAACTGTACGCAATACTCCAGGTGTGGCCTCACCAAAACCCTGTACAACTGCAGTAGAACCTCCCTGCTCCTATACTCAAATCCTTTCGCTATGAATGCTAACATACCATTTGCTTTCTTCACTGCCTGCTGCACCTACATGCCTACTTTCAATGACTGGTGTACCATGACACCCAGGTCTCGTTGCATCACCCCTTTTCCTAATCTGCCACCATTCAGATAATAGTCTACCCTCATGTTTTTGCCACCAAAGTGGATAACCTCACATTTATCCACATTATATGCATCTGCCATGCATCTGCCCATTCACTCAGCCTATCCAAATCACCCTGCAGCCTCCAAGCATCCTCCTCACACCTAACTATACCCCCCAGCTTGGTGTCATCTGCAAATTTGGAGATGTTGCATTGAATTCCCTCGTCCAAATCATTAATATATATTGTAAATAGCTGGGGTCCCAGCACTGAGCCTTGCGGCACCCCACTAGTCACTGCCTGCCATTCTGAAAAGGACCCGTTAACTCCTACCCTTTGCCTCCTGTCTGCTAGCCAGTTCTCTATCCAAATCAATACTGAACCCCCAATACCGTGTGCTTTAAGTTTGTATGCTAATCTCTGATCAAATATGCTAATCAAATATGTGAGCACTGGAAGCATTTGTCCTGGTCTTTTCTTGCTTATTTTCCCCCATCCCTTCCACTATCAATCTGAAGAAGCTAGCGACCAGAAACGTCATGTATCCAGTTTCATAGAAACATAGAAACATAGAAACTAGGTGCAGGAGTAGGCCATTCGGACCTTTGAGCCTGCACCGCCATTCAATATGATCATGGCTGATCATCCAACTCAGTATCGTCTACCTGCCTTCTCTCTATACCCCCTGATCCCTTTAGCCACAAGGGCCATATCTAACTCCCTCTTAAATATAGCCAATGGTTTCTCCAGGGATTCTGCCTGACTCGGTGTGTAACACCAGCATTTTCTGTCTGTCTTTGGTATAAACCAGCATCTGCTATTTCATTTCGGAGTCACGTGAGTGACTTCGTGAAGAGCCCGCTGGCGCGCATGCTCGACATATCGTCGTACCGCGTTGCTGCGACGGCTGGCGGTGGAGCGCGCTCCTCGCCAGCCCTTCATAAGGGGCCATGGAGGTGAGTATTCTACCTTTAGTGGTGGTCCTTGTTGTTGGTTATGTCTTGCAGCAAGGACATGGATGGGAGTTCCAAGGGCCAGAGGACGCCAGGACGAGTTCGCCGGTCAACAGTTCCGGGGTCTTTACCATCGGCAGTACCTGCAACGCAGGCCGGGACTCAGGCGGAGATGTGGGTAAGCCCTGTGGTTACAGGTCCAGATCCGCCAGCACACCACAGCTCAGAGGAGTTCGACGAGGAGGAGTGTGGTGTGCCGCCAGAGCAGGGGGACCCTGCCGTGGCAGTCAGGTCGTCAGCGGGCTCGCTGGCGACCTCGAGCAGGGTGCGTGCGGCTGCACGGCCTGTTCCACTCAGCCCTCCGAGTAGGGGAAGGGCAGGAGCCCAGAAGCCTAACCCTACCAGGGCTAAGGCATTGCCTGACACGGAGGAGCGGTCAGGTTCCAGGGCGAGACCCGGGGCGGCTGTGAGGTCCAGCCGGCACACCCCGACTCTCGACGCCGGGACGGGTCGGTTGAGTCGGGTCTCGTCACGGTCGCCGAGCCCCCCATGGATGGGTGGGCGAGACCATGCGTCGGCAAGGTCCACGATGTGGGCAGCCGGCAAGCCTGCGCGGGCTTCAGGCAGCCATGCTTCGGCTGGTGCCGACACCACGCCGCAAGTGCCCTTAGTGGCAGCGGCTTCAGCTCCTGCTAAACGGAGGCGGTTGAACACGTCCGCGCGGGAATCGTACAGTTTCGCCTCGGTGGCTGTTAGCGACAACTACCGGCACCGGCAGGGCCTCGATGAGGTGCGGGCCGATGATAGGAGCCCGGTTTTCTTTTCAGAGCCGGAGGACTCCGACCACCTGAGTGTTCAGGGTGAAGGGCGTATTGACCGTATGGAGCGGCTGCTGGAGCTCCTGCTTCAAAGTCAACAACAGCAGGCCAGCAACAGGCACAGGGCGTCGTCACCAGCCTCTACCATCAGCCTGGAGCAGCAGGAGGAGGAGGTTTTGGTGGATCCCATACCATCTCCGTTGGAGGTGCCAGCGGAGGATCTTCTGGATGTGGCGACCAAATTTGCGGCCCCACTTTCATCTGGACTTCCTTTAAACGCAAAGCTGGCAGCCACTGTGGACTTTCTTAACAACCAGCAACTACAGGAAGAAGTCCTCATTCAGGCAATGAGCCGTCACAAGGCTCCATCCAATTGCAACTCCCTCAACGTGCCTGTGGTCAATACACCGATATGGGGCAACATCAGTGCGGCTATCCGTCAACAAGAGGTAAAATTGCAGCGGATCCTGAAGCTCCTCACGGCCGGTATTACCGCCTTTGCGCGGTCGGTGGACGGGGACGAACTGAATTTGGACCAGGAAGATGCTCTGGCCCTCCTGTGCGCGACCCAGCACGAAATCAACGGGTTTCGCAAAACCAGCATCCGCCCAGCGCTCAATCCGAAGTTTGCAGGACTGTGCAAACCACCGCCGCCGCCCCCGCCCCGTCAGCTCTTTGGGGAGGACCTCTCGAAGAGAGTCAAAGAGATTGACGAACAAGCCAAAACGGTGGGGATCATGCGCTCTCAGAGTGCCCCCGCACCGTCAGGCTCAAAGTCTCCATACATTCGATCACGAGGGTCTGCTAGTACCTCGACGAGGACCCACCCTCAAGCTCCACAACGACAGCAACATCAGACCCAGCACCAGGGGTCTTTGTTAGGACAGGGTCGGCAGAGACCCTGGTGGAAAACGAAGACGCCGCGCCCTCAAGCCAACCCAGCACCTCCACGTCCACCCATGCGTGTCAAGGACCGCCGGTAACCACGGAGGTGAGGGGGTCTGGTTCTCTCTTTTCTCTTTGTTTAACTTCACATGTTGGTGGTCGCCTTCGGTTGTTTTTGGGTGCATGGGGTAATTTTACTGGTGACGAGCATGTGTTGCAGAATATTCAGGGGCATAAAATTGAGTTTATTAATGGCGACATTCCTCCATCCCAGCACATGCCCGCTCGAACGTTTAAATTATCTGCTGCAGAACAGGCAGCAGGCTACAAGGAACTTTTAAGTCTTGAGCAGAAGGGAGTGATTGAGAGAGCGGTGCATGAGCCAGTTGAATTTGTTTCGAATATATTCACCAGACCTAAGAAGGATGGAGGTTGTCGTGTCATTATTGATCTAACCCGTTTGAATACTTTTGTAACATATACTCATTTTAAAATGGATACGTTTGAAACAGCCAAATCATTGATTTCTCATGGTTGCTTTATGGCATGCATCGATTTGAAAGACGCATATTATTCAGTATCCATCCAGAAATATGACAGAAGGTTTTTGAAATTCATCTGGATGGGGCAACTCTGGCAGTACAAGGCTTTGCCTAATGGGCTCACCACAGCCCCTAGATTGTTCACTAAATTAGTGAAACCAATTATGGCTTATTTGAGACAACGATACCATATAGTTATGGCCTACTTAGATGATATCTTAATTGTGGGCCACACCCTGGAATTGGCTGAACAGGGTGTTGCAGCTGCTGTCAATATATTTCAACAATTAGGGTTTATTGTCCATCCAGAGAAATCAAAGTTCTGCCCTGCCCAGGTGATTAATTACCTAGGGTTCACGGTGAACTCTATGAGCATGAGGGTTACCATTCCAATTAACAAGATTGAGGAGGTTACCCAGGTGTGTCAAGATTTAATCCGCACCAATATACCATCGATTCGGCATTCAGCTACAATAATTGGGAAACTTGTAGCTTTGTTTCCGGCAGCGCGATATGGACCTTTGCATTATCAGAATTTGCAAAGAGCTAAAATTGCTGCGTTAAAACAGAACGCTGGTCATTATGATCGGTCCATGAAGCTGCCGCCCGAAGCGATAAATGAGTTGCAATGGTGGGTGTGTCACATTAGCAGCTCATTCAAGCCTATCAGGGAGGCTAATCCGGTGGTATATTTGCAGACTGATGCAAGCTCCAATGGCTGGGGAGCCACGGATAATTGTTCTAGTTGTGGGGGCAGATGGGACACCCTTGAATCAATGATGTTGTTGACTCAAGGGATTAACTATTTGGAGTTGCTGGCAGCATTCCACGGACTTCGTGCGTATTGTTCCAAGCTTGTTGGAGCACATGTCCGTCTCCAAATAGACAACACCACAGCAGTGGCATACTTAAACCATATCGGTGGTACCAGGTCAATTTCGTGTGACAAATTGGCTAACTCAATTTGGCTCTGGTGTGTTCAAAGAGACATTTGGATTTCAGCTACCTATTTGCCAGGTGAGCTTAATACTGTGGCGGACACCAGGTCACGCAAATTTAATGACAATATTGAATGGATGTTGCATCCTGAGATTTTTTCTAAAGTCACAGCCAAATTTGGTAAACCGGACATTGACCTTTTTGCGTCACGGTTGAACCATCAGGTACCAACCTACGTTTCATGGGAACCAGATCCTGGGGCAATAGCGCTAGATGCATTCTCGCTGGACTGGGGAATTGGTTTTTCTATGCCTTCCCCCCGTTTTGCCTCATCAGTCGGGTATTGCGAAAGATTCAGGCAGATGCTGCCGAGGGCATCCTTATTATACCCGACTGGCCCACACAGCCTTGGTATCCGGTGGTCTTTGACATGCTCAACGAACCTTGGGTACTTTTGAAGGGTTGCCCACAATTGGTTACTCACCCTGTCTCAGGGGAGCCACATCCCTGCCATGGCTATTTAAATTTGTTGGCTTGCAGGTTCTGAACAGGCCGTTAGTCCAATACGGCCTCTCGGCTCGGACCATGGATACCATCGGGGCGTCGTGTCGAGAGTCCACAAGGCGAAGATACCGCTCGCATATTAAGAAGTGGGAAGCCTACTGCAGCCGCTCTCGCATCACGTACGATGACGTGACAATAACCGACGTCCTGGAATTCCTCGCGGGGTTGCACCATGATGAACACTTAAGTTACAGTGCCATCAACAGCGCCAGAAGTGCGCTATCATTTTACCTCGATATTGGGGTAGGATCCAACAGGCTAGTGTCCAGACTCATGCGGGGTATATTCAATATGAATCTGCCTACACCACGCTATAATATCACCTGGGATGTCAGGGACGTATTAACCCTGCTCAGGACGTGGTCTCCCATGGAAGGGCTCCAACTGGACCAACTCACCATGAAGCTGGTGATGTTACTAGCGCTGACTTCAGCTCAGAGGGTACAGACACTACACAAACTTTGTGTCGACAGAATGACTTCTACCCCTACAGAAGTAGTCTTTTTCATTGACGAGCTACTAAAGCAGCATAGACCTGGGTGCACAGGGCTGCAGCTGAAGTTCCCGGCATACCCCGCAGATGCTAGGCTATGTTTAGCCTCACATATCCGCCACTATGTCAAGGTGACGGCACGCATCAGAGGAATGGAGAGATACCTGCTTGTCACTCATAAGAGACCTCATCATCGAGTGACAGTCCAGATGATATCCAGGTGGCTTTGAGTCGTCTTGGGTAAGTCAGGTATCGACACTAATGTGTTCAAGTCTCATTCCACCAGGGCTGCATCGACGTCAGCGGCGAGGGTCATGGAGGTGCCCATGGACCAAATTCTCGCCACAGCAGGATGGGCTAATGAAGCTGTGTTCCAGCGTTTTTATAACAAGCCTGTTGCTGCTCCTCTACAGTTCGCAGAAGCCGTGCTGAATGCAGGTTCAGAACGTGGAGATGTCCCTGCATGAGGGGTATTGATTTGTTATTAATAAATATGCTCTTGTTTTGCAGTATGCACTATTGAGCAAGTTTGTTCCTCCCATCCATCCCTGGTAGTGGTGTGTCAGCATGGACGTGGTCCAGGGCGTGTAATCACAGAAGCTTTGAAGTCTTCACGAAGTCACTCACGTGACTCCGAAATGAAATAGTAAGATTGAACGAGAACTTACCAGTTCGAAGGTTGATCTTTATTTTATGAGGAGTCGAAGTGAGGGATTTCGTGCCCTCCTCGCCCAACCCTCAGTCACCTTCATCTGGTAATCTTAGTCACTTCAATCTTACTATGCGAAGTCATTTCTATTGTTGGTTTCTGTGATTCCACGCCGCTACTTTGAAGTATGTCGAGCATGCGCGCCGGCGAGCTCTTCACGAAATCCCTCACTTCGACTCCTCATAAAATAAAGATCAACCTTTGAACTGGTAAGTTCTCGTTCAATCTTACTATTCCTTTTCATTATAATGACTTATTTCATCTCTTCTGATCTCATTCATCACCTAACCTCTATATTTTGTTTCTACTGCTAACTTGAGATACATAATTGTAATTAACCTGTTAGAATAGCTAGTTGAGAACTTTCTGGATAGAGAACAGGGAAATTATGATCAATACAGTTGTTGGTTTGTAAAGAATTCAGCAACAAGTGCTGAGGAAGAAAATGGACTGTGTCTTGTGAATACCGGCACTTTACTCCACAGTTTATTCTTCTACGTTGTTACCTCTCTGTGCATTTGAAGAAATTGCTACATTTTTTGCTGTCAGGATTAAGTAAAGCCCTGAAAGAAATTTAGACCTGCTAAACAATGATTTAAGAACCCTTTTAGTAATGAGATTTATGTTTTTGTAGCTCAACCTTTCTTGACCAAGAAGGGGAAGAATCGAATAATGGAATCTCTCCTCTGCAGGTAGTAAATTATTTCTATTGGCGCTAAAATCTCAATTTTTTTCCTTACTTTTCTTTTCATTTTATTTTTCTTTAACACTAAATCAGAATTTGCTTCCTCTTTATGGTTCTATTAATTGGACTTTAGTTGACTCTATTTCCTTCTCCATTATTCGTGTCGCTTTTTTTTAAACAGTTAAAGAAACGAGTGTTGCTCTATTATTCACCCAGGTCTTAGATGCTCCTCTGACCCCAGCATCAATTAGCTGGAAAAAAAATACTTCAAACTGAAACGTACAAGGACAATTCCTTATTCTTATCAAAAACACTTTTCTCCAAATCAATTTTTTTCTACAATGTGTCTGTGCACATCACTATGTTCTCCTAAAACCAATTCTTACCTGACTTATCATTTACTGTACATCACTGTAAAGTTTGATATTAGGTTTTGTATTCCCAGTGTGGGTTACTAATACATAACCACAAGGACCAGTGGTCATAACAGTGATCCATTGGAAACATACCCGAATTGTAGGCTGAATTGAAAATTCAGCAGCAAGCCTACAGTCTGCTGTACTCCTTGTATCTCACCTTCCAACTGTCACAATGTTCTTTTTAAACCTGCAAGGCACATATTGTTTTCAAATCATTTCTCTGTCGAATGCCTGGAATGCGTGCATGCAGTGAGATTGTGATTAAACTTTGTCCCAGTGAGGATTCTGCTCTCTTATACTCTGCAATACTCTGAAGTTTCAAAACTACCATTTCTTCAGCATTATTTAATGGTTCCCTTGTTCATTAATATGTTTGAATCAATCGTCCTTCCATTGGGAAGCTGATGAAAGTCACTATTATCCTTCATTGTTCAATCAATGCTGTAAACATGGTTGACTCTGATCTCCTGCCTCTGACAGCAATAGATGAAAGGTCAAATCTCATCTGTTAAGAGGAGTTCATTTCAAATACACGAGGATCACTCAAAAACCTTTTAAAGATACTTAGAGATGTATTCCTAGGAATTCATCATAACAAGCACAAAGCTTCTGGAAGGCATCTGAAGCTGTGAATGAAATATAGGTCTTGCTGGCAACATCCAAATCCTAAATCCTAAAGAATGAATTAGGAAATAAAATGAATGCTAGCCTTTTTTCAACCTTTCCTCAAAGTCAGTTATTAAAACTTCACTCCAGAGAAACAAACACATAATCCTGGTGGACACTTCACTGTTGTACTGCGAGAAAGCAGCATGATTGGTTATAGCATCTGTTAGATTAGATAATAAACCAAAGTCCCATCTGCACTCTTAGATGAACATAAAAGATCCCATAGAACCACTTGAAATGCAGGAAGTTCTCTTGGTGTGTTGGACAACATTTATTTCTCAATCAACATCGAAAAAAATAATAATATATCTGATCGTGTAGGTCCTACCGTTTGGCACAATGCCATGTACAAATTTGCCATTGTGTATCTTACATTGCATATCCTTGTGCAACTACAAAACATTAATAAAGCAGTTGGAAGCGGTCAGCAGTTCAGGCAGCATCTGAGGACAAGAAAATGTGGTTAACATTCCGGGTTTAAGTCCTCTTTTCATTAATCTTCCATTTCCTGTGTGTGCATCCACTATATCTGCAGCAAATGTACAAGTAGGCTGTTCAGATCCTTTCCTTGACCATTGAGTTGAAGTCATCAGTGTTTTACAGGCAAGAATGCTCACAAGAGGTTGAACTTGGCGATCAAGCGAGGAAATGCCATGTTGACTAATTACCTGGGGTCAGGGGAGACATAGGGGAATGGCAATGAATGAAGTAGAAACACATCTCTGGCTAGGTTTGCTAACAGCTAGGTTTGCTACCGATTCTTCCCTTCATTTGCTGGATGATGGGGGTAAGTTATTACAGTGTTGGGAAGCATCCGTCCATGCAAGAAGACATCCTTGTGGCATAATCCATTCTCTCTTGACATGGACTCCCTCATTCTTGCAGTACTTGGGTCAAAGTGCTTATAGGTTCTGAACGATCATTACAAATCCTCGATTATTTCCCTTTATATCATATGCCCCTGGATTTCACTCCCTGTATTCAGCTGAGCAGAGCCTGAAGGGTCATACACCCTCTGAGCTGACGATTGATCGTTGTCCTATTTCTTCTCAAACGTATCAGTGATGTAAGAGTCATCAGGGTAATACCAGTGTAAAATGGATTTGGCATAGAGGTGCCATTAAAGTCTGAGCAACCAACCCTGTGCATGACAAATACAAGCTCTGATGGTGAACCATTGAACAAGTTTGCTCTTCGGAAGATTTGTGTTTTATAAGCAAAAAAACAAAAAAATTGCAGCCGAGTTGCAGACAAGACATTCAAAAGAATGGAAAAGTTAAACCCTTCTTCAGTCTTCAGTCTGAAGAAGGGTCTCGACCCGAAACAACACCCATTCCTTCTCCCCAGAAATGCTGCCTGTCCCGCTGAGTTACTCCAGCTTTTTGTGTCTATCATCGGTTTAAACGAGCTTCTGCAGTTCCATCTTACCCATTTAGTGACCACCAGTTTAGGTTTATTTTTATAACCCATGATTTCTGATGATCATTGATCTAAACTATTGCTCACCAATCCCTATTCTTCACCGGATGCCAGAATGGAATGCAGGTGGTGAGGACAGGCCTTGGGGAGGATCATGAGATTGCATAGCAGTGTGGGGTGTGTAGTGATGGATGGATAGGAGGAATTGCATTATAGGATGGGTATTTTTATATAATGAAAGATGCCGACTTTATAAGACGACACAAGAAAGGAAGCAGGAATCATAACGCGCAAAGAAGGATATAGCTGAATTTGCAATTGTATTTACCTTTCCTGCTCTGTTTAGATCATCAAGCCCCTGCAATGAATGCTGTGGCATAATGCCCCACTCTCCACCTGCACCCACACCTCCTAAGCCACCCCCAGTCACAACTCCTTTTGTGTGGCTGCGTACAGTATTACTCCCTTCTATAACTAGGGAAGGAAATGTCCTTTCATTTCCTCAGAAGTAGGCATCTTTGAAATGGAGGATAATTGCCATGCCGATATATTGTTGAAACAATTCTTTAATTTTTCTTTTCCATATCAATACTCCATTAAACTTTGTGTATGGAATTGGCTTATGCCGCATGCAGACATATGACAATCCTTTCCATTGAGAACTCCCACTATCAGCAGTTAAAATCCAGGCCAGTATTTGAAAAGCAAATATTATGCTTGGAACTACCTTCTATAATATTTGAAATGAAATTCCAGCAATAGCTTCCAAGATGGCGCCCAACACAGGCGATTATTTGTGTGCTAGCCACAGAAGCAGATCTACAAACTCATATCACAATCACTCCACACTCTTAAATCTGTATTCCTGCAGTACCATTTCTTACATTATTCCCAGCTGTTATCAGGCAACTGAATCATCCTACCACAAACACAGAGAGTGCTGAACTACTATCTACCTCTTTGATCAGCCAGGTCAGACATTTCTTCACTGGACTTTGCTGGCTTTACCTTGTACTAAATGTTATTCCCTTATCATTTAAGGCAGAGATAGCTAGATAGATTTTTGATTAGTAAATGTGTTAGAGGTTTTGGGGAGAAGGATGGAGAAAGGGTTTAGGGGGGAGAGATAGATTTGAAAGGGTTTAGGGGGGAGTAAATTTGAAGGTCAGAATGGCCTAATTCTACTCCTATCACTTATGACCTTATGTATCTATATACTGTAAATGGATTGATTGTAATTATGTGTTGTCTTTCTGCTGACTGGTTAGCACGCAACACAAAGTTCTTCACTGTACCTTGGTACACATGACAATAAACTGAACTGAACTTAAAGAAGAGAAATAAGCACACGCAAACAGACAAGTTCCAATTTTCTTAGTCTACCTTGTTTATATTCATTCCCAAGCTATCAACAAAAATGATTTGCAGATTCAATACTATGTTACTTATGAATGCATTTACACTCTGCTTACTACATAGTAAATTTTGCCTATGATCTCGAAACTATCTAGCAAAGTTAACCAGGCTTGTACACAAATGCTGAAAAAGCCATTAGTGGTGTATAATGATTTGCGAACATTGGCCAGCTGGCATGAATTTTAAATCAGTCCCATCAGGAAAAGAATGCAATCTGTGCAGAACAACATTGCCACAACATTTCTGAAATTACACTTCGTAGCAATGGTATGTGTTTGAATCATGCTTTACATAAAAAATGGTGTTATTGATCTAGCTATGGTTCAAATTTCACCTGGTGCTCCAGTTTCTTCCCACATCCCATGGATGCACTGGTTAGTAAATTAATTGTCAAGTATAAACTCTCCCTCGGCTAGATGGGCGGAGGTGTTGATGGGTGTTGAGAGAGAGATCAGTCTACATGGAAACAAGCAAGGGAATGGATCTGATGGATTTGTTGCAAGAGCTGGAATAAGCCTATGGGCCATTTGATCTCCAATGCTGAATGAACCATTGAGCAATGTACATGATCGTAAAGGCCAGGTTACATTAAAAAACTTGAATTTCATAACGCAATGTAAATTAGACAACTTCTGTTATTTAGATTTGTGCAGGTAAATGCACAAGTCTTGAATTTTCTGTCAGAATCACCCTGCTGTCACAAACTTTCAGAGGTACAAATATTCATTGAGAGAATTACCTGCCAAATTCTTGAAAAGTTGCATTTGTTGTTCCTACCATGAAACATTCCAAAGAGCTGCCTCAGCAATATTCAGCTACCCGTGAATCTTCTTTGCTTGAATTGATTGATTCAAAGATATAGCATTGAAACGGGGGCATCGGCCCAGCAAGTTCACACCAATCACCCATTTTATATCGAAGTCATGTGAGTGACTATGTGAAGAGCCCGCCAGCCCGCACGCGCGTCAATATGTCGACGCATGGCGTGAGGTTTGGTTGGGGATGAACGTTGGTCTCCTCACTGGTAAGGTTTAAAAGCCAATCAGGTGAGTACAAATGTAAAACTAATTCCGACATTGGCCTAGGTTTGTCGTGATGGAAAAACCTAGAGCGAAAGTGAAATGGGCTGCTGAGAAAGCAGCGGCAGAGGACCGTGGCCGCGGGAAAAGCCGACGGCTGTCCATTTCTACTTCGGAGACGCTGGCAGCTGCGGTCTGCACAGCAAGCTTCTATTCAGCTCCAAGAGGGAGCAGCTTAGCAAAGCCAAAGCTAACTCAGTAAGAAATGTCCAATCGGACAATTCTGGACAGGAAGACACTGTCCCAACATCTATGGAAGATGTTGTTTGCCGGCTATCTAAACTAGAGTGGCTCATTGAAAAAATGATGGAACAAAATATGCTCCGTGCTCAGGAGGCATTAACAGGCGGCTCCAGCCAAATGCCTGTAGCAACACCTGGCTCAGAGTTGCAGTATATCTCTGATGAGGGAAGTATCGGAGAGTATTACAGAGGGGACTCCGATTATAGGGATATCAATAAGATATGTGGATCCCATGATTTAATTGGTGATATGCGGCAGGCGCATCGTAAGGAAGAACTACCTCAAAATTTGCCATCCCTCGGGGCAGGTGAGCCACTACAGGAAGAACTGGCCAGCAGCATCAGCTATTTAACATCTCATCAGTTGAAGGAGGAGGTTATGCTGGATGTGGCTGGAAAATATCCCAGCCCAGAAAACTGCAAGACTTTGGATGTCCCGAAAGTCAATATTACCATTTGGGAAAATTTCAGGGGCAGAACAAAGTAAAAAGAGCTAATATTGCAACAAATCCTGAGATTACTATCAGGGGGTATTACGGCCTTTGCTAGGTCAGTAGATGGGGCACAGCTTTCAGAAGTACAGCAGGATGCGATGGCACTGTTATGTAATATTCATTTTCAGATAAACCACTTCAGTAAATATTCCATCAGGCCTGAAATAAATCCTAAATTTGCACACTTATGCAGGGCTAGTAATGTGCAGCCTGCCAAATATCTCTTCCGCGAAGATTTATGTAAGCAAGTCAAAGACTTGCAGGACGAATTGAAGGCTGCTGCAGGTATGGTTAAAACACCCTATATGGTTAAGGCTCCAGTACTCTGGCAATTTAGGCCCAGCCAGAGGTCTTTTTTATGCCCAGGTCCATCTCGTCCATTTTGGAAGATGCGTACACCGTGAGTTCAGGCTCAGTTCCCAGTAGGTCAAGATATCAGAGCAAAAGGAAGGAGACCAAACAAAATCTAGAGTGTGCTGGCTCTAGTGATAAACCACCTATGACCATTGAGGTAGGTGGATGTGCATCCATCAGTCACATGGGGTGTGTGAAGGAATTTCGAGTCGGTGGCAGATTAAGGTTATTTTTAAACGAATGGCAACAGATAACCTCTGATCCGTTTAGACTGCATAGCATAACGGGTTACAAAATTGAGTTCTTGGCTGACAAGTTTCCTCCTCGACAAGACATGTCGAGACCGGTGTATATTCGATCCAAAAAGGAAACTTTGGATATGCAAGCAGAGATAGAGGCACTGCGTAAAAAAGGAGTGATTGAGCAGTCGGTCCATGAGAAAGAGGAATATATCTCTAACATTTGCTCAAGGGAAAAGAAAAATGGGGGGATGCCGTATCATTCTTGATTTGGTTAGTTTAAACTCTTATGTGCAGTATAAACACTTTAAGATAGAACATTTTCACACAACAAAACAGCTGATTACTGAGCATTGTTTTATGGCATCCATAGATCTCAAGAATGCATATTGCTCGGTTCCTATTCATAAGAATCACAGGAAATATCTAAATTTTATCTGGCTGGGTCAGTTGTGGCAATTTAAGGTTTTACCAAATGGTTTGAGCTCAGCCCCTAGGCTATTTACTTAAATTCCTAAACCAGTGCTTGCCCTACTCAGAGCTGAAGGGCATATTATTACTGGATATATAGATGACATTCTCATAGTCTGGAAGACGTTACGACTCGCACAGCTTGCTGTTTCAGCTGCCAAGCTAATCTTTGCGAAATTTGGATTTCTCATTCATCCAGCAAAATTCAGGTTGATACCAACAAAATCTATTTCTTATTTAGGGTTTATCATCAATTCGGCAGAGATGTCCGTGACCCTGCTCATGGAGAAAAAACATAATTTGGTAGAGGCTTGTTCAGTTCTACTGATTACTGAGAAGCCTTCTATCCGCCAGGTTGCAAGGGTAATAGGCAAGATAATAGTTGCCTTCCCAGCCGCATGTTATGGGCCCATGCATTATCGAAATCTGGAGCGTGAAAAAGATCAGGCAATAAGACTCCACAAAAGTCATTTTGACAGACCTATGAAGTTGTTGACAGTCAAAATCTGAATTACAATAGTGGATTGCAAATATTCATGGTTGTTCTGGTGGCTTTCCACCTAGTAAACCCATAACATAGAAACATAGAAACATAGAAAATAGGTGCAGGAGTAGGCCATTCGGCCCTTCGAGCCTGCACCGCCATTCAATGTGATCATGGCTGATCATCCAACTCGGTATCCCGTACCTGCCTTCTCTCCATACCCCCTGATCCCTTTAGCCACAAGTGCCACATCTAACGCCCTCTTAAATATAGCCAATGAACTGGCCTCAACTACCTTCTGTGGCAGAGAATTCCAGAGACTCACCACTCTCTGTGTAAAGAATGTTTTCCTCATTTCGGTCCTAAAGGAATTCCCCCTTATCCTTAGACTGTGACCCCTTGTTCTGGACTCCCCCAACATCGGGAACAATCTTCCAGCATCTAGCTTGTCCAACCCCTTAAGAATTTTGTAGGTTTCTATAAGATCCCCCCTCAATCTTCTAAATTCCATCGAGTACAAACCGAGTCTATCCAATCTTTCCTCATATGAAAGTCCTGACATCCCAGGAATCAGTCTGGTGAATCTTCTCTGTACCCCCTCTATGGCAAGGATGTCTTTCCTCAGATTTGGAGACCAAAACTGTACGCAGTACTCCAGGTGTGGCCTCACCAAAACCCTGTACAACTGCAGTAGAACCTCCCTGCTCCTATACTCAAATCCTTTCGCTATGAATGCTAACATACCATTTGCTTTCTTCACTGCCTGCTGCACCTGCATGCCTACTTTCAATGACTGGTGTACCATGACACCCAGGTCTCGTTGCATCTCCCCCTTACCTAATCTGCCACCATTCAGATAATAGTCTACCCTCATGTTTTTGCCACCAAAGTGGATAACCTCACATTTATCCACATTGTACTGCATCTGCCATGCATCTGCCCATTCACTCAGCCTATCCAAATCACCCTGCAGCCTCCAAGCATCCTCCTCACACCTAACAATACCCCCCAGCTTGGTATCATCTGCAAATTTGGAGATGTTGCATTGAATTCCCTCGTCCAAATCATTAATATATATTGTAAATAGCTGGGGTCCCAGCACTGAGCCTTGCGGCACCCCACTAGTCACTGCCTGCCATTCTGAAAAGGACCCGTTTACTCCTACCCTTTGCCTCCTGTCTGCTAGCCAGTTCTCTATCCACATCAATACTGAACCCCCAATACCGTGTGCTTTAAGTTTGTATGCTAATCTCTTATGCGGGACCTTGTCGAAAGCCTTCTGAAAGTCTAGATATAACACATCCACTGGTTCTCCCTTATCCACTCTACTAGTTACATCCTCGAAAAATTCTATCAGATTTGTCAGACATGATTTACCTTTCGTAAATCCATGCTGACTTTGTCCAATGATTTCACCACTTTCCAAATGCGCTGCTATCCCATCTTTAATAACTGACTCTAGCAGTTTCCCCACTACCGATGTTAGACTAACTGGTCTGTAATTCCCCGCTTTCTCTCTCCCTCCTTTTTTAAAAAGTGGGGTTACATTAGCTACCCTCCAATCCTCAGGAACTACTCCAGAATCTAAGGAATTTTGAAAAATTATCACTAATGCATCCACTATTTCTGTGGCTACCTCCTTGAGTACTCTGGGATGCAGACTATCTGGCCCTGGGGATTTATCGGCCTTCAATCCGTTCAATTTACCCAACACCACCTCCCGGATAACCTGGATTTCACTCAGTTCCTCCATCTTATTTGACCCCCGTTCCACTGCTATTTCCGGCAGATTATTTATGTCTTCCTTAGTGAAGACAGAACCAAAGTAGTTATTCAATTGGTCTGCCATGTCCTTGTTCCCCATGATCAATTCACCTGTTTCTGACTGCAAGGGACCAACATTTGTTTTAACTAGTCTCTTTCTCTTTACATATCTATAAAAACTTTTGCAGTCAGTTTTTATGTTCCCTGCCAGTTTCCTTTCATAATCTATTTTCCCTTTCCTAATTAAGCCCTTTGTCCTCCTCTGCTGGATTCTGAATTTCTCCCAGTCCTCCGGTAGGCTGCTTTTTCTGGCAAATTTGTATGCCTCATCTTTTGTTTTTATACTATCCCTGATTTCCCTTGTTATCCATGGATGCACCACCTTCCCCGATTTATTCTTTTGCCAAACTGGTATGAACAACTTTTGTACTTCATCCATGCAGTCTTTAAATACCTTCCATTGCACATCCACTGTCAACCCTTTAAGAATCACCTGCCAGTCTATCTTGGCCAATTCACATCTCATACCTTCAAAGTTACCTTTGTTCAAGTTCAGAACCCTTGTTTCTGACTTAATTTTGTCACTCTCCATCCTAATGAAGAACTCAACCATATTATGGTCACTCTTGCCCAAGGGGCCACGCACAACAAGACTGCTAACTAACCCTTCCTCATTACTCAATACCCAGTCTAGAATAGCCTGCTCTCTCGTTGGTTCCTCCACATGTTGGTTGAGAAAACTATCCCGCATACATTCCAGGAAATCCTCTTCCTCAGCACCCCTGCCAATTTGATTCACCCAATCTACATGCAGATTGAAGTCACCCATTATAACCGTGTTACCCTTGTTGCACGCATTTCTAATTTCCTGTTTGATGCCATCCCCAACTCCAATACTACTGTTAGGTGGCCTGTACACAGTTCCCACTAGCGTTTTCTGCCCCTTAGAGTTTCGCAGCTCTACCCATATCGATTCCACATCCTCCATGCTAATGTCCTTCCTTTCTATTGCATTAATCTCCTCTCTCACCAGCAACGCTACCCCACCTCCTTTTCCTTTTCGTCTATCCCTCCTGAATATTGAATATCCCTGGATGTTCAGCTCCCAGCCTTGGTCATTCTGGAGCCAAGTCTCCGTGATTCCAACTATAGCATAGTCATTAATCGCTATCTGCACCTTCAACTCATCCACCTTATTACGAATGCTCCTCGCATTGAGATACAAAGCCTTCAGGCTTGTTTTTACAACACCACTGCATAACAGCACTGCAAAGTGATGCTAGGACTAGGATGGGGTGCAACTAACACCATCTTTAGTTGTGGTGGTAGGTGGAACAAGGAAGAGTTACGCCTTGGGCAAAAATATGGCATAAATTATTTGGAAATGTTAGCAGCATGTCATGCCTTGAAAGCATATTGTTATAATATTATTCTATACCTTCCCTCCATTCTGCCTTATTGGGAGATGCTTGCAGAAGATAATTCAAGACAAGGCATCAGGCATTTTAGTAGCTCCTAATTGGCCTACTCAACCATGGTTTCCATTATTAAAAGGATTATTGAAGGAACCTCCCATGGTTGTTCACAGACATAAACATATGTTAATTCAGCCTGTCACTCAGGAACCTCATCCATTGCATGATCGCATTGACTTATTAATTAACAGAATTTAAGAAGGCCTTTCGAGGGACTAGGACTATCCAACAGGATGGTTGACGTAATAACTGCAGCTTGGCGATATGGCACAAGGAAGCAGTACTACTCATACATCAAACAATGGAAGAAGGTTTGTGAGGAGGCACATATAAATTACTTTATGGCAGATATAGACGATGTGTTGGAGTTTCTTTCAGCTTTATATTTTGAAAAAGAGTTAAGTTACAGTGCTATTAACACTGCTCGTAGTGCTTTATCATAAATTTAGTGCTCGTGTCTGGACATCAAACTGTTGGCACTCACCCATTGGTATCTAAATTCATGAAAGGTGTTTTTAACAGGAGCCCTCCAAGGCCTAGATATCATGAGGTATGGAATGCTAAGGTAGTGTTAAGGCTGCTTCGCAATTTGGCACCAGCCGCATCTTTATCTTTGGCTCAGCTCACTCACAAATTGGTAATGCTTATGGATCTTGTCTCAGCACAAAGAGTTCAGTCTTTGCAGAAATTTCGACTGGTTAACGCTGTTATATCCGACAGAAAAGTGGTCTTTTACATAGATTGATTAATTGACTAATTGATAAACTAGAGCAGGTCAGGTGCGTTGGGATACAAATTAGAGCTGTTGGCATATCCACCAGATCAGAGATTGTGTGTCCTTACTTATGTAAAGAAATACATCGAGGTTACAAAAAACCTTCAAGGTAACGAACAAGCTGTATTCATAAGTTATAAAAAGCCACACAGAAGGGTAACAGTGTAAACCATTTCTAGGTGGTAAAATGTATGGTATCAGATGCGGGAGTGGATACTGATATTTTCAAATCTCACTCTACCAGGACTGCAGCTACCTCGGCCGCAAATAAAATGGAGGTTCCGCTGGATCACATTCTTGCGACAGCAGGATGGGCAGATGAGCGCACTTTTCAGAAGATTTACAATAAACCAATTAACAGGCTTGGCTTATTTGCTAATAGAATTTTATGTTGTGTTGATTAAGACAATTGTTTATCCCTGAGGTAAAGGGATTGCTTTCTATTAAAAAGCATGTACATGTATGCAAATTAACATCATATTTCAATGAAGTATACTTTTTCTTTCAACCATGTATGGTTGATCGGTGCAGTGTGTCCACATATAGACTGGCTCACTGCATGAAACCACAGAGCTTTGAAAGCTTCACGTAGTCACTCACGTGGCTTCGATATAAAATAGAAAGATTAAACAAAAACTTCCATTTGAAGTTTGATCTTTATTTTATGAGAAGTTGAAGTGAGGGTATACGTGCCCTCCACTCCCAACCCTGATTCTCATAAAGATCATCCGGTAAGTCTCAGGTTGTTAATCTTTCTATAGTTTAAGTCCTGCAACTAGTCTGTGGTTTCATACAGTTGCTCTGAAGATCAACGTGCATGCGGGCTGGTGGGCTCTTCACGTATTCCCTCACTTCAACTTCTCATAAAATAAAGATCAAACTTCAAACGGTAAGTTTTTGTTTAATCTTTCTATTTGCACTAGTTCTATGTTATACCACTTTCACCTCCATTCCATCCACACTAGGAGAAATTTTACAGTGGGCGATTAACCTACAAATCCACACATCATTGAGAGGTGGAGTGGAGGAAATTGGAGCATCTGTAGGAAACCCAAGGGGTCTACAGGAAGAATGTTCAAACTCCACACAGACAGCATCCAAGGTCAGGATGAAACCTGGGTTTTTGGCACTCTGAGTCAGCAGCCCCACCAGATGCACTACCCAGGGCATGGTGGCACAGTTGGTGACAGAATAATCTTAATTATTACAAAATAACCTATCTGACCCTGAAAATCTAGTTTTCTGTATGCAAAATTTCACTTCTAAATTTGACAATCATTGGACATAAACAATTTTACTTCGGAGTCACGTGAGTGACTACGTGAACCCCGTACAGCCGTTCGTGCGTCATTGCGTCAGACGTTTTTCGTGCAGACAGCTGTGGAGCAGCGCAGCTCCTCCATGGTAAGTCTAAAAAAGTTGCAGGTAAGTGCTATTTTTCTTACCTGTTCTAGGTCTCTGCAGGAACCTCCGGGGTTTCTGCAGTGGATGTTCGCGATAGCCGACAAGGGAACCAGCCGAGGGCTTTGGGGGGGGAAACCCTGGTCCGACCGCGGAAGCGGAGAGCTGGGAAAGTCGGGTTCGCGATCGGAGTCACTGATAACGCGGTCAGTGACTCCACAGGTTGGGTTCCCGGGTAGGGGAAACCCGAGAATAGTGCGGTTTTAGACCGCAGTAGTCCCTAGGGGATGGGGCTTAACGGACCTGAACGGTCTGCCTGGGTTCCCGGTGGAGGGGAAACCCGAGGATAAGTGCGGTTTTAGACCGCAGTAGTCCCCAGGGGATGGGGCTTAGCGGACCTGAACGGTCAGCCTGGGTTCCCGGGGAGGGGAAACCCAAGCATATGCGGTTCTAGACCGCAGTAGTCCCCAGCACATGGGGTTAAAACTAACCTAAACGGTTAAGCTGGGTTCCCGGTGCAGGGGAAACCCAGGTATATGTGTGGTTCCCAGACCACAGTAGTCCCTAGGTAATGGGGTTAATTCACATAAATCATTAGCCTGCGTGCCATGAGGGTACCGTGAGTATCTATTTATATATATATATTATATTTATATGGATTCCTGGTGAGGGGAAATTCACCTATGGGGTTCTCAAGCTACAGTAATCCCCAGGATATGGGGACAACTGACAAAATAGTCAGTACAATTGGGAAAGTTGGGAGATTTCACCTCTAGGAATTAATTTAGAGAGCAGCACTTTTGGGTAGGGCTGCTTCATGGGAATGTCAAGTTATGGCAGTGCCAGCCTATGGGAAAGGCTGTGTCAGCAGTACCTTTGTTTAGGACTGCTAATGGGGATGCCAAGCTATGGTAGGCTCGCCTGATGGAGAGGCTGTGCCAGCAGTACCTTTGCTCAGGACTGCTCATGGGGATGCCAAGCTATGGCAGGCTAGCCTATTGGAGAGGCTGTGCCAGCAGCACCTTTGCTCAGGGCTGCTCATGGGGATACCAAACTATGGCAGGCTAGCCTATTGCAGAGGCGGTGCCAGCAGTACCTTTGCTCAGGACTGCTCTAAAGGAATGCCAAGTTATGGTAGGCTAGCCTATTGGAGAGGTTATGCCAGCAGCACCTTTGCTCAGGGCTGCTTGATGAGAATGCCAAATCTATGGCAAATACTGGGCTATGGGAAGTCCGGGCCAGCAGCTACTTTGTTCAGGGCTGCTTCATGGGCACTAGGGGTACCTTGTTAGGGCTGCTTTATGGGGATAGCAGTTTAGTAGGGTATTCCCATTCACAGTGATCATGGGGGATGAGGAGGCATTGTTAGGATAAGGCAATATAACAGAATGATGACAAAAGTATTCAAAGAAAACTATACACAGTTTAAACGTGCTTGTGCTAAAATCCGCTGTCTAGTCTCAAACTATATTTGAGAAATTGGGCTCCTCTATCCAGTTAGATTAAGTCCTATCAAATAGATTTGTAGGATGTTGGGATTTACTTTTAGGTATTCAATTGGCCATGATGCCGGCCTGGGCAACAGATTGCAGTCAATAAGACTTTGGTAACAGTTGTTGGTATAAAACAGTTATAGTCGTTGGACTAATTGTTAAGTGCATAGATGCAATTCAGGTGTGTAAGTACCTGCAACAGTTATTTTGTTAAATGGTTAATTAGTAAGTGCCATCTAGGTCATTGTTAACACCAGCTGAAATTAATAATGTCACGATGATGGACAAACAGTGTTCATTACTGCTCTAGTAGTTGTTAGGTAAACCTTTTATTCTATTGCAAATTGGTGCTAATGGCCTAAATGGGAAATGGTTTCAGCAGGGCTTTGTAGCAGGCCTGCTTTATGGCTCCCTCATGTAAGAGGTGAGCATGTGGGATTGGTATAGTTTAACGCCGAGTCTGAGGGTATAGCCATAGAGCATGCCCAAGAGATCGGGGCATGTGCCAGAGGTTTAGGCCTGGCAAGAAAGTTACCATCCCAAACACAATATGCAGTGAACACCGCTCTCAGGGGGACATTACAGTTGGCTGCCGAATCCTCTATTCAGGTAAGACTTTTCCATAGGTGTAACCTGGAGGGCGAAGCACAAGCTATTGGAACAAGCAAGGTTTCATAGTTTTGGCAACAATGCATCCCATGTCTTTATTGGCAGTAGCGGTTCACTGAAGTTGCTGGCAGCATGAAAGCTGACCAGAGGTTCCACGCACTGGACTTGTGCTACTCTACAATTAAGGGACCACTTGCAGTTTGGTAGGTGTATACTTAGTTATACAGTACAAATGATTGAGACATTACCAGCTACTTTGAACGGTAAATGTAAAATGTACAATATTGGTTTTCAAGCAGATTAGAATTGCACAGGTTCAGTATAAGGACCAAGATTGTCTTGTTAGACTGGCTCGGAAATCGGGCCACAGTTGCTATTTAAGGTAGTTACCAAGTAGCTGAAAGATCATCTCGAGTTTGGAGATGGAACAGATTTGCATGACTTGCCCAAAAAGTTCTGTTATTAGTATCAACTATTTATAGACTCTACGGGCATTGTATGGGCTATAGAGTGATTGGACAAATAAGCATATTGTCATGCTCATGTTCAGGTTGATGCATTGTGATGATGGCATATGTTAGTCACGAGGGTGCAATCGGTTAAAGAATCACTGGAATGGTTACATAGTTTTGTTGCCACAGGAGAATCATCAAGTGTGGGTAATGGCAACACAGTGTTGGTGTTGAATCGCACTGTATTATGAAATTCTGGTTCAATGGAACACCTAATATGAATATATGT
Organism: Raja brachyura; assembly: GCA_963514005.1. The sequence continues at coordinate 38,772,977 of OY740783.1, read as the reverse complement.
GTATACATATGTATGTTGGTTTCATGTTTATTTCACTGGTTGCAAAATAGTTGGCATAGCAGTGGCAAAAGATACATTCTCGCCAAAAAGGAGCAGGTGGGTCTTTTATGGCTACCTCCATTTTGTCTCATCACTCGAGGTTTCAAATAAAGTCATTAAGAGGCTTTAAGTTCTTATTGTGTGATTATGCAAATTGATTCCCGATTTGTTGCAAATAATTATATAACCTTATTGGTTATTTTAAACTTGAATTTGCTTGTTCAGCCTGAGGCTTCGGAAATCAGATGTTTCATGATAAACTCAAATTTATGTTCTGCAGGTCTAACAAACTGTCCTAAGGTTTGGGTTGTTACATCTATCCTTCTATGTGTTCAAAGAGTTTGCATAGCACCAAACGGCTATATTTTCTTTTCCAGGAGATGAAAGAGTTTGTTATGCTAATGTTCCATGAAAAATGGTATTGATTGCTAATGTTTCAAGTTCATGCTAAATGATTGTCTGTTAATTATAGAGTAATACGGCCATTAATTGGCTCAATGAGCTTCCTCATTGAATTGGCTGTAACGAACAAGACTCGCTGTCGGGTCCACACCGGTTATCAAGGGGTAGGATAGTTTCAACATAGGTCCCAGGACCAGTATAATGCCATATGCGATGTTGATATCTGTGAACACTATTTCACCAGGAGGCAGCAACTATATCCTTAAATTTGGCTGGAGTTTATTAGGTAGTTATCCTTCTGGCACTGGTTTAGTGCAGCAGGTTGTCGCAAAATAATTGTGATGGTACAGGATGATAATGTCTGTAAATTATAATATATAATATGTTATAAATACTTGAGCAGACCAGAAGGGGGTCAGGTCTCAAAATAGTCACAGGCATACCAGGGGACCTTTGATAAGGTAAGCACACATGTATACAACAATATGTCAAGGTCATCAGGAGCCTTGGAGTTCTGAACTAGCAATGTTGTTAGTCACAAAGAATTTGGGAGAACGTATTGTTCATGGCATTCCAGATGAGGAAAACGGAGTTGTGTTATGCACTAATGGATTCTGTTTCCAGATCTCATTCCACCAGGGCTGCTACAACATCAGCAGCAAGGGTATTTATGTTCCGCTGGGTCGCATTGTTGCGGCTGGAGTATGGTCCATCGAATGAATCTCCACACATCTGTAATGACCCATTGGTGAACCAGGAGTATTGTTAACTCTATTTATGTTCTGGTTATATGTTCCATCTGGGTGAGAGATGGAAATATTATTGTTTCATTTAAACAGCATCGGCATGTTTTACATCTATGTTATGACTGTATGCATTATGAATGTTTTCCCTTCATTTGTCAATGAAGCAGCTGTGGTTGTGTATCCTCGTTTCACACGGCATGAAATCACAGAGCTTTGAAGTCTTCACGTAGTCACTCACGTGACTCCGAAGTAAAATAGTAAGATCAAACGAGAACTTACCAGTTTGAAGTTTGATCTTTATTTTATGAGGAGTCGAGTTGAGGGACTACGTGCCCTCCGCTCCCAGCCCTCATAGATTTCATCTGGTAGTTCTAGTCTTTATCTTACATTATACTTCGGTTTGCTGTGATTTCACACCGTTGCTTTGAAGATTGACGCACGAACGGCTGTACGGGGTTCACGTAGTCCCTCAACTCGACTCCTCATAAAATAAAGATCAAACTTCAAACTGGTAAGTTCTCGTTTAATCTTACTATTTTTCCTAATAAATTATTTGTACAGTCTCTTTCATCTCATGTTTTCTTACACCAGTCTTCCTTCCTTCATTTGATTTTGCTTTCAACACCTCATTTGCGTTCTACACCTGTTGAATTAACAAGCCAAATTTATATTTTTTTGGTTAGACTTATATCTCAGTAAGGATTCTCCTCGGTTGCTGACAGAGTCTGTGGATATCCCTAAAAGATCTCGAAGTACTGTGTTGTTACTTAAAAGCTCACAAAATATCAGTGAGCTGCTAGAAGAAAATGAACGCCAAATCTCAGTCCCTTGCTATTGACGGACAGATCCAAGCCACCATCATCTATGAACACGCACACAAAGCCAGCTCACCGACACTTAAAGAGGACACAGGGATTGGTAATAAATCTTATCACACATGAATAAATAAATATAGGATGTGATTGATTTTTTTTCCAACATTTGGTAAATCATTGCTTGAAGTATTTCAGTGATAACCTGGTGCACTTTTATTAACAAAGCAAAAATTAACATTGCATACATTAAAAGTTGTTTTTTGTTATCTATGATTAACCTAAATTGAAATCATTGAAAATAACTTCTAAAATCTACACTTAACTATATTCACTGGTTTAGTTTAGACGTAATGCGGAAACAGATCCTTCGGCCCACTGAATCCACGCAAACCAGCAATCCTCGCACGCTAACTTTATACTACGCACACTAGGGGCAATTTTACATTTATACCAAGCCAATTAACCCACAAGCCTGTATGTCTTTGGAGTGTGGGAGGAACCCGAAGATCTCGGAGAAAACTCACGCAGGTCATGGGGAGAACGTACAAGCTCCGTACTGACAGCATCCGTAGTCAGGATCGAACCCGGGCATCTGCCGTTGCAAGGCACTAGCACTACCGCTATGCCACCATGCCACCCATAGTCGAAACACCATCTATTTATTTGTAAATTATTTATTTTCATTTAAAACCTTTCAAGATGTGCAACATTTGAATGAGTTGAAGATCTTTTCAAATGAGTACAATCAGGAGTAATTCATCCTGTTGGTTATCTCAATCTGAGATGCAACCATTTATGAGTCATGGCAATGCCAAGATTCAATGAAGGTTGATTTATAGCTTCTTGAATATTTTTATTATATCTCGACAAAAATGGATGGCAAAGCTGATGTAGTAATTAAATGAGGCCTGGATACAAAAACAACCTGGCCATTTTATGGCTGCAATGAATTGGTATCATCATGGAATCAGAGTCATACAGCATGGAAACAGGACCTTTGGCTCAACTTGCCCATGCTGACCAAGATGCCCCACCTACACTAGCCCCATTTGCCCTTGTTTGGCCCATATCCCTCAAAACCTTTCCTATCCATGTACCTGTTCAAATGCTTTTTAAATCAAAACCTATCTGTCAAATACCAACTGGGCTAAAACTATGAAATAGGACTAACATTTTCCCATCTTGTAAGTTGCATAAGTTATTGATGTTAAATAAGAAAACTGGTCCAGCCACCTTGCACGAACAGAAACCTCACCATGATTTGTAAACAGAATGGGGTTCATTTCTCCAATGAGCTGCCCGATGAAGTGGTAGAGTTGGGTACAATGACAAAATTACCTGTTTGCAGTCTGAAAAAAGGGTCTAAAAAGTCTGAAGAAGGGTTTCAACACGAAACATCATCCATTCCTTTTCTACAGAGATGCTGTCGGACCCGCTAAGTTACTCCAGCTTTTGAACTTGTACTGGTAGATGTTTAGAAAAGATTTGGAGGGATATGGGCTAGGTTCAGGTACGTGGGACCAGCTGGGTGAGGCACTATGATCAGCATGGATGAATTGGGCCAAAGGGCTTGCTTCCGTGTTGTATTACTCTATGAATCTGATTCTCTGACAAGAACAGCCAGCTACTTCTTATGATTGGTGATAACAGTCAGGGTAGGAGATATACTTTCTGCTCTTTGTACAGACAAATTGAATCTTTAATATCCATTTAGAGGTGCAGAATAGAGCCTTGATTAAGCACCAATGAAAAACAGCATATCCAATAATACACTAATATACCAATGTCTTGGTCAATGTTTGGAGCTAAATTTCTTATTAGTATCTTTTAACTCGGATTGAGCTGTATCAATTAGATTAAGTTGTTGTGATGATTGGACCAGGCTCTTTTGGTAATTACCTATTATATACGCTTTTGTTAGCTTATTCAGTTTGACACACCATCTACAGGTGCAAACCAGACTGGCCTTTTCCAACATTCATGCAATGCAATATTGTACATGTTTATGTTGATGTTGGACACAAAAGCTTTCCTATTCATTATTCCTTTGCAATTGCCACCCAGAAAATAGATATAATTTGTTTCAATGCTCCTAAATCTGGATTTTATAAATATTTATATTTTACACGCTCCAAATAAATATACCGGTATTCCTCGGAATAACTTCACAATCTTAGAATCCAAAATGCAGGAAAGAGAATTTCTGTCTGAAATTGTTTATGCCTAGTCAACAAAATCACCAATTTGTCTCTATACTGAATGTGCAGCCTGCTCAATATTAAAAATAGTGGATCACCAAGGATATGTTATTTGGGGATATGGCCTAAGTCTACAGGGCCCAAAGCTCTGTTAGGGAGGTATAGAAACTATCTACATTGATTACAACAATCAATTTTGAAACTATGTTTGAAGCTAGAAGCAAAAGGAGATGTCAACTGAAAGATAGGGATACACCATCATGGCCACCATTGCCTTCAGCGGGTCCATAGGAGAGAGCAGCACTGCTAACAGGGCCACAGAGCTGTGGATTATCTTGTGCATTGGCCAGTGATACATTACAACATGTGAAGGGAGGAACTGCAGACGCTGGTTGACACAAAAACAAAATATAGCTTCAGGTGTATGAATGCATATTGGCCAATGATATCATGCCTCTTGTGGCAGACTCTTTTGGGAACCATAGCATATTATGTGATGTTTCAATATCTTGAATGCCACATTGATGGAAGGAAGCCAATTTGCATTTTAAGCAATCTAGCTTTATGCTTGGATTTGCAAAATTACCGATTTCAAATTCTGAGCAATTGCCTTTCTGCAGAAGTAATTAAATTCTATAAGATGTTAAATTATTAACGCATACTCTATTGTTATTTTCAATTTCAGTGGTTTGCAATTGATGAACAGTTCATGACAAGAGGATTTCAGTACAGGACTAAAGAGGTTCTTCTGCAGTTGTATAGGGCTCTGGTGAGACCACATTTGGAATATTGTGTACAGTTTTGAGTCCAGAACCAGGGGCCACAGTCTTTGAATAAAGGGGAGGTCATTTAAGACTGAGGTGAGAAAAAACCTTTTTACCCAGAGAGTTGTGAATTTATGGAATTCCCTGGCACAGAGGGCAGTGGAGGCCAAATCACTGGATGGATTTAAGAGAGAGTTGGATAGAGTTCTAGGGGCTAGTGGAGTCAAGGGATATGGGGAGAAGGCAGGCACGGGTTATTGATAGCGGACGATCAGCCATGATCACAATGAATGGCGGTGCAGGCTCGAAGGGCTGAATGGCCTCCTCCTGCACCTATTTTCTATGTTTCTAAGTAGTTGATGCATTTTGGTAACCACATTCTGCCTCTCTGACGGCACCAATCAGCGGGATTCAGTTTCTCTTGGTCTCCACCTTATCACAACATTCTCCCTTTATTATCTCTCCCCATCCTCCTTCCAGATGGCCTAAAATATGTTTTATTTCTAGCGTTTCTCTGTCCTGAAGAAAGGATATTGATCTGAAGCATTGATGTTTTCCATGTATCTGAGTGTTTTCACCATTATCAGTTTTTCATCAGTATTGGTTACAATGTATATTCTTTGTAATTCTCTGGGTCATGCCGATATTCAGTTGTTTAATTAGTTCATTGCTGAAGTTGGGTGATGTATGTCTCCTCTGTGCTATTTCTGAGACTCCCAGTTTGCTGTTGTGCTCAAATGATTTTTCCAGAATTGTTTGGTAGAAATCTCCACCATCAAGAAGGCAACAGACTTGTGCATAACTTGTGCATGATTTTTCCCGAATTGTTTGGTAGAAATCTCCAACATCAAGAAGGCAACATACTTGCGCATAACAGACTTGAGCTTGATGTAATCTTAGAAGATCAAGTGACTGATACCTGGGCAGGTTGTGTTCTGGGTTCACTCAAATATATCTGGTTTGTGCAAGGAAACAAAGGAAGTGTCTACACCAGGTGAAAATACTGGAATGGATAAGAGTGTGGGGGATGAGAACATCAAAGTTGCTTGTGTGAGTTTGGTGTGTAAATCAATAGCTGCGCTAGTGATGTTTATTGAAAGATAAACCTCGCCCACGGTGCCAGGTGAAGTCTCTATTCTTATCTGAATATCATAGTATCTTTTATGGCCACCCGAGGGTCAGACAGGAACTTGGCTTAGTGTTTTATTTTAATGATGAAAGTGCAGCACTCCCTTAATATTTCCGTCAAGTGCTAACTAACATTATGCGAGTATGAACCAGGTGTAGGGGTGGATTTGCAATAACATGGAAGAGAGAAGTCAGATGAGCCAGCACAAGAGAAGTAATCTTAGCTGCGGCTAAGAAGTAGAGATAAAGAAAACAGTTGGTGTTGAACAGAAAAGAGATGAATCCCAGAGGGGGGTTACTTATTGATTATATGTTGGTTTCTATATCTGTTTGAGAACTTGTCCACTAACGGAAATGATCACTACACTTAATAATTTGCCTTGACAAATCTGCATTAATTATCCATTGCAACTTCCCCTGGAGCATTGATGATGGCTCCGAACTTGAACCATGGTGGTCCTTTTGCTATTGAGTTCCTGTAGTTCCCATTCAACCATCATTCCTTTGCCAGCTGGCTGACGCTGCCCTAGGGACAAGCAACAAACTCAATTTTAAAATCCTTGCATCTACAACTGCATCCTCACCATCTCGAAAACCTCCTTCAATCTTGCAGTTTTTTCTGACCTCTGCAATAGGCTGATAATCATCTCTGAAATTAATATCCCTATCATTTTTAAGGCCAACTACTTTTAATCTTATCTTATTTAAATCATTACTACATCTGTTTTGGGGTCGTTATTTTGAAGAAATAAAAATGATGGCTGGTGATATGTTATTAGTGAGTGGCTATTGTCTGAAAGTAATATCATCTTCTTTCATTACTTTTTTTGATGATTAGGATGATCTTAGAAGGATAATTACCCATGTGAGTTTTTTTGTTGTTGATAATCAGATGGGCTACACCTTGTGTTCATTTTTGCAGTATCACTTTGCAAGGAGCTGTGGCGTCGGACCTGAGTATTCAAACTTTAGGTAATTCTGCTATAACACGAGAGTTGCGTTAATCTAAGAGACCACATGTTAATAAAATTGCATTATAAAATTAATGTTGCCATGAAGTTAAACGGATTTGGGGACAGAGATTTTCAGAATGTTATTTTTACCCAGCATTTTCAAAAATAAATGCATTTTCAATCGCAATAAGTTCATTTTTGCAATTCAATTAAAAATACTTAAGGCTGAACGATACTTGATTAACAGAGTATCATTGCACAAGTGTCAATAGAAGCGATTGCTTGTCAATTTCAAAGTCTTCTTCTGCTTCTTGCGTATGGCGTGCACAGTGTAAAGTTGTAGGACAGCTCGTTCTATTTGATCTTATTTAATTGTGCCCGCCAGGTTGATTGCATTCTTTGAAACAGGGCCGACCATGTGAAGGTTGCAATCTTCCACCCCAATTTCAATGACCACCCACGCTTAATTTAGCAGCTGTGTTCTTAAGAGACGTCTGATTACTGTGGGGAGGTTACATGGAAACACTTTTTTTCCCCAGTCCATTGTTAAATCAAAGGCAGCTTTTTGTCTGCTTGTCAATTTCCAAATTAACTTTTAAGGGATTCTCCAGATCCCAATCAAAATCATGTTATAACCAATTTGGCTTGTGCATTGTAATTAATGTTCTCTAATTCATCACTTGCACTATATCTGATTTGTGTAATGGAAACGTGTTGTAGCAGAACTACCTGTAATGTAATTATTTCAATATAAGTTTGTTGGGAGTTGAAGAACCCCTTAAATTCTTAAGGGGTTTGACAAGCTAGATGCTGGAAGATTGTTCCTGATGTTGGGGGAGTCCAGAACAAGGGGGTCACAGTCTAAGGATAAGGGGGAATTCCTTTAGGACCGAGATGAGGAAAACATTCCTTACACAGAGAGTGGTGAGTCTCTGGAATTCTCTGCCACAGAAGGTAGTTGAGGCCAGTTCATTGCTATATTTAAGAGGGCATTAAATGTGGCACTTGTGGCTAAAGCGATCAGGGGGTACGGAGAGAAGGCAGGTACGGGATGCTGAGTTAGATGATCAGCCATGATCACATTGAATGGCGGTGCAGGCTCGAAGGGCCGAATGGCCTACTCCTGCACCTATTTTTCTATGTTTCTATGTTTCTATCTATGTAGCGGTCAACTTGATTTCATAACATTCCCATTTCAAGGTTTCATGGATATTACAAAACTCTGATCTTGGATGTGGATGTATTTGTGTGTGGATGTATGTGTTTGTATGTGATTCACATCTCCTTGAAAACCCGACGTGCTAACCTGAAATTTTACATATTCCAGTAGAGATTTACCTCATGATCTCCAAAATTGGATTGGACCTGGATTGAAGCTGATGACGAGTTACGTTAAACCCCCCCTCCGACTCAGTTATTTTGTCGCCTCCTGACTCACAGTCCACTCGCACTTGGCCGGCTGTCCACAGCGTAGCGCCCCGCCCCGGGCTCTGGAATGTAGCTGCTGAAAACTGACTATACTTGCACCTTGGCTTGGGTTTCCCGAGAGAACCTGAGAGACACCGATAGCTTTGTACTAGAGTCGGGTCCTGTACTGGAGCTCTCTCTCTCTCTCTCTCTCTCTCTCCCCCCGGGCTCTCTCCACTTTTCGCAGCCCACATGCTCGCCCGACTCCCCTCCTCCTCTTTCCCCCTCCACCTATTGTTTATTGTCTATTGTCTACTGTACATCCATGCTTATATGCCACCAACTGAATAAGGATACTTTCCATTCAAGGGCATCTGAGATGTTCTCTTTCTTTAGTAAACATGGTTTCTTCTGTCATAGATGAATTTCTCACTCCTGTTTCTTCAGTGTCCTGCGGTACTGTGTTCCCTCCTCTTCTCCCCAGATGGAGCAAGAATACAATTCCCCTGGTCCTTGCCTTTCACCCCATCAGCCTCCGCATCTAATACATCATCCTCTGATATTTCCATCTTTTCCAACGTGAACGTATCAACAGTCACATCTTCCCATCCCCACCACTTTCCACCTTCCACAACTTGGTTCACTCTTCACTTCCTACGTAAACCGCCCAGTCCCTAAGTATGTTCCCCAGCAATTGCAGGAGATGTAATGCCTGCACTTATATCTCCCTCACTCCATCCAGGGACCCCAGAAGTCTGTCCAGGTCAGACAGAGAATCGCATACACCTCCTCTAACCTCATCTATTACATCTGGTGTTCCCAATGTGGCCTCCTGTGTATTAGCCAGACCAAGCTTAGACTAGGCAACCATTTTACTGGACACTTGCACTTGGTCTGCCAAGGCTTACCAGATCTCCCAGGGCTAACCATTTTAATTCTTCTTCTCGTACTCATACTGACCATTCTTTCTTGGGCCTCCTCCATTGCAAGCAAACTGGAAGAACAGCACCCATTTATCCACTTGGGTATCTTAAAACTCAATAATATGAATATTTAATTTTTCAATTTCAGGGAACTTTCTTTCTTTCTTTCCCCACATCCCTCCTCTCTCCCCTATGCCCCACCTGGACTCACATTAATTTCTTCCCCCCCACTCCACTTCCACCTACAACACCTCCTCTCTTTTCATCTCTGGGCTTTGTCCAACCATCTGCCTAACAAAACCCCTCTCACCTTTATCTACCCATTATTCTCTAGGCTTTGCCCCCCCCTCCTCTCTTCCAGCTTTCTGTTCCCCCTACAATCAGTCTGAAGAAGATTCCCGAACCAAAACATCAGCCATCCGTGTTCTCCAGAGATACTGCCTGATCCACTGAGTTCCTCCAGCACTTTGTGTTTTGTTTTTAAAACCAGACAGTGCCGATCCTTGTTTCTACATTGTACTGTTAGGAACTACAATAGTTTTGTTTATAATCTGGGTAATTGTTTTAGCCAATTTATACAGAATGAGATCCCATTAGCAGTAAACAAATGAGAGATTAATTAATCTGCTTTTGACAGAATGTTGATTATGATGGCAAACCAGGAGAGATATCTGGTCTTTGTTTAAATGGGGCATTTAACATCAGTCTGAACCAACAAATAGATGCATGTATGCTTTAAAGCTTTATCCGAAACTCCACTGACAATGCACTTCTGGAATATATGGTCAAGGTTTGTACTCATGTCAGGAATTGAGGTTCCTAAAATAGATAAATTAGAATGTTACAAGTGAGTTAAAGGATAAATTGAGCCAATTCTGCTGCGTGCACCTGTGCACAAGTGAGCTGACATTGGCAGATGAAGCAAAGTCAATCCAATTGCATAATTCTCTGGTGTTTCACCAGCATCCTTTCATGCAAGTAGAGTAGCAGGGCTGCATTGCCAATTTCCTATTGTCAGGTACGAACTGCTTCCTGCCAACCTTCTGCCTGGCAGCTTCCTGATGATTCAGAAATTTGTCTGACCCCCATTGTTATCAATGAATACATTCAACTGACTGACATAAATGTGAGCTGAGAACAGTGCTATCAGTTTCCATTTCTTCCCAGATTGGAGTGTGGCTCAATCACAGATCCCTTCCTTGATGCATCTTCCTGTACTCTTACCCATCTTCACATAAAACTGCAGTTCCTGAAGCCATGCTTGTGCATCATTTTAGTTTGGGCTATACTTAATGTAGAAGCTTTATTTTAAACAATTTATTAATAAAGTACTGAAAAATTCAAATAATCACAGGGTGAAAAATCAGCAATATTTTGCGATCTTGAAATCTCAAAAAGATATGCAAATCATAGACTAGGGATTGGTGGTCATGTCCCTGTGCTTTCTGTGAATGGAGCTATTCATCTGAGAGTGCGGGGCAGTAGAATGGCCGATAAATTAAAATCCACCTATCCATGCGATATTTAAATATAGAAAAACTGCAAGGAAGTAGACATAGAAAAAAACATAGAAAAATAGGTGCAGGAGTAGGCCATTCGGCCCTTCGAGCCTGCACCGCCATTCAATGTGATCCTGGCTGATCATCCAACTCAGTATCCTGTACCTGCCTTCTCTCCATACCCCCTGATCCCTTTAGCCACAAGTGCCACATCTAACACCCTCTTAAATATAGCCAATGAACTGGCCTCAACTACCTTCTGTGGCAGAGAATTCCAGAGACTCACCACTCTCTGTGTAAAGAATGTTTTCCTCATCTCGGTCCTAAAGGAATTCCCCCTTATCCTTAGACTGTGACCCCTTGTTCTGGACTCCCCCAACATCGGGAACAATCTTCCAGTATCTAGCTTGTCCAACCCCTTAAGAATTTTGTAAGTTTCTATAAGATCCCCCCTCAATCTTCTAAATTCCAGCGAGTACAAGCCGAGTCTATCCAATCTTTCCTCATATGAAAGTCCTGACATCCCAGGAATCAGTCTGGTGAATCTTCTCTGTACCCCCTTTATGGCAAGTATGTCTTTCCTCAGATTTGGAGACCAAAACTGTACGCAATACTCCAGGTGTGGCCTCACCAAAACCCTGTACAACTGCAGTAGAACCTCCCTGCTCCTATACTCAAATCCTTTCGCTATGCATGCTAACATACCATTTGCTTTCTTCACTGCCTGCTGCCCCTGCATGCATACTTTCAATGACTGGTGTACCATGACACCCAGGTCTCGTTGCATCACCCCTTTTCCTAATCTGCCACCATTCAGATAATAGTCTACCCTCATGTTTTTGCCACCAAAGTGGATAACCTCACATTTATCCACATTATACTGCATCTGCCATGCATCTGCCCATTCACTCAGCCTATCCAAATCACCCTGCAGCCTCCAAGCATCCTCCTCACACCTAACACTACCCCCAGCTTGGTGTCATCTGCAAACTTGGAGATGTTGCATTGAATTCCCTCGTCCAAATCATTAATATATATTGTAAATAGCTGGGGTCCCAGCACTGAGCCTTGCGGTACCCCACTAGTCACTGCCTGCCATTCTGAAAAGGACCCGTTTACTCCTACCCTTTGCCTCCTGTCTGCTAGCCAGTTCTCTATCCACATCAATACTGAACCCCCAATACCGTGTGCTTTAAGTTTGTATGCTAATCTCTTATGCGGGACCTTGTCGAAAGCCTTCTGAAAGTCTAGATATAACACATCCACTGGTTCTCCCTTATCCACTTTACTAGTTACATTCTCGAAAAATTCTATCAGATTTGTCAGACATGATTTACCTTTCGTAAATCCATGCTGACTTTGTCCAATGATTTCACCAATTTCCAAATGCGCTGCTATCCCATCTTTAATAACTGACTCTAGCAGTTTCCCCACTACCGATGTTAGACTAACTGGTCTGTAATTCCCCGCCTTCTCTCTCCCTCCTTTTTTAAAAAGTGGGGTTATATTAGCTATCCTCCAATCCTCAGGAACTACTCCAGAATCTAAGGAATTTTGAAAAATTATCACTAATGCATCCACTATTTCTGTGGCTACCTCCTTGAGTACTCTGGGATGCAGACTATCTGGCCCTGGGGATTTATCGGCCTTCAATCCATTCAATTTACCCAACACCACCTCCCGGCTAACCTGGATTTCACTCAGTTCCGCCATCTTATTTGACCCCCGTTCCACTGCTATTTCCGGCAGATTATTTATGTCTTCCTTAGTGAAGACAGAACCAAAATTGTTATTCAGTTGGTCTGCCATGTCCTTGTTCCCCATGATCAATTCACCTGTTTCTGACTGCAAGGGACCAACATTTGTTTTAACTAGTCTCTTTCTCTTCACATATCTATAAAAACTTTTGCAGTCAGTTTTTATGTTCCCTGCCAGTTTCCTTTCATAATCTATTTTCCCTTTCCTAATTAAGCCCTTTGTCCTCCTCTGCTGGATTCTGAATTTCTCCCAGTCCTCCAGTAGGCTGCTTTTTCTGGCAAATTTGTATACCTCATCTTTTGTTTTTATACTATCCCTGATTTCCCTTGTTATCCATGGATGCACCACCTTTCCAGATTTATTCTTTTGCCAAACTGGTATGAACAATTTTTGTACTTCATCCATGCACTCTTTAAATACCTTCCATTGCACATCCACTGTCAACCCTTTAAGAATCACCTGCCAGTCTATCTTGGCCAATTCACATCTCATACCTTCAAAGTTACCTTTGTTCAAGTTCAGAACCCTTGTTTCTGACTTAATTTTGTCACTCTCCATCCTAATGAAGAACTCAACCATATTATGGTCACTCTTGCCCAAGGGGCCACGCACAACAAGACTGCTAACTAACCCTTCCTCATTACTCAATACCCAGTCTAGAATAGCCTGCTCTCTCGTTGGTTCCTCCACATGTTGGTTGAGAAAACTATCCCGCATACATTCCAAGAAATCCTCTTCCTCAGCACCCCTGCCAATTTGATTCACCCAATCTACATGCAGATTGAAGTCACCCATTATAACCGTGTTACCCTTGTTGCACACATTTCTAATTTCCTGTTTGATGCCATCCCAAACTCCAATACTACTGTTAGGTGGCCTGTACACAGCTCCCACTAGCGTTTTCTGCCCCTTAGAGTTTCGCAGCTCTACCCATATCGATTCCACATCCTCCACGCTAATGTCCTTCCTTTCTATTGCATTAATCTCCTCTCTCACCAGCAATGCTACCCCACCTCCTTTTCCTTTTCGTCTATCCCTCCTGAATATTGAATACACCTGGATGTTCAGCTCCCAGCCTTGGTCACCCTGGAGCCATGTCTCCGTGATCCCAACTATAGCATAGTCATTAATCGCTATCTGCTGCTTCAACTCATCCACCTTACTACGAATGCTCCTCGCATTGAGACACAAAGCCTTCAACACTCTTGTTTTTCAACAAAACTTGTTTTTACAACACTCTTACTCCTTATACAATTATGTTGACAAGTGGTCCCTTTCACATCGATCCCCATTACCCTTGGCCATACTCTCCTATCCCTTTGTGAGCTTTCTTTCCTGTTAATTCTGGGGTCATTAACCATCCCTTTACTCTCTTTCCCTTTAACTCCATCCTCGACTATCCCATTTGACACCCCACCCCCCTTATTCAGTTTAAAACCATCCGTGTAGCAGTGGCAAACCTGCCGGCCAGAATGCTGGTCCCCCACCTGTTAAGATGCAATCCGTCCCTTTTGTACAGTTCCCCCTTACTCCAAAACAGATCCCAGTGATCTAAGAATCTAAATCCCTGCCCCCTGCACCAGTTCCTCAGCCACACATTCAGGTCCCATATCTCCCTGTTCCTGCTCTCGCCAGCACGAGGAACTGGAAGCAAACCGGAGATAACAACCCTGGAAGTCCTGCTTTTCAGCATTTTTCCGAGCTCTCTGAAGTCCCACTGCAAAATTTTCATCCCCTTCTTTCCAACATCATTTGTGCCAACATGCACAACCACTTCTGGCTGTTCACCTGCACCCTTGAGGATTGTCTGCACTCTGTCTGTGACATCCTGGATCCTGGCACCAGGAAGGCAGCACACCATCCTCGAATCCCATCTGTTGCCGCAAAACCCCCTGTACGTACCTCTCACAACGGAATCTCCAACTACAATGGCGTTGCCCGACTTTGGCCTCTTTGGTTTTGGCTCAACAGCCCTTTCTGTTTTGCAAGCCAGTCCGCTGCTCAGTGAGATATCATCTTCTATCCCGGCAGCTTCCACGTGGGGGAATCTGTTCACAAGAGGTACAACACCCGGGGACCTTTTCATTCCATGTTTTCCTCCCTTTCTCACCGTCACCCACCTTCTCTCTTCTAGTGCCTTGGGTGTAACAATCTTACTGAAGGACGTGTCGAGGAACGACTCAGTTTCTCGGATGAACCTGAGGTCATCCACTTGTTTCTCCAGTTCCCCAACACGGTCCTTCAGGAGCTGTACCTGGATGCACTTCTCACATTTGTAGCAGCCAGAGGCACCAGCAGTGTCCTTGACCTCCCACATACTGCAAGTATCACACTGCATCAGCTTGCTTGACATCTTCTTTTGCCTCAGTCTCTCCCTATCCAGTGTTTTGCGCAGCCTCCTCTCCGAAGACTCTCGAGCCAAAGACTCACACTTTACTCACAGGGCACTTGACCAAAGACTCACACTTTACTCACAGGGCACTTCCCTCACTGCCGCTCCCCAAGAGCTGCCTTGCTTATATTGACTGTTAAATTGCCTAATTTACAAACCAAATTCCTCAGTTTTCAACTGTTTTCCCCCTCTGACTCACTGAGAACTCTCCTCCCACTCGGGCTAGAGCCAATCAGTGATTTCTCCTGCTTCTCTTTGTTGCTGTTGCTTCAAAATCCACGGGAACACTGATGTCTCAGCCTAAAAATCACTTTTCCCCCCAAAACCTTCAATGAATTACGTAAAATAACTTGATTGAAGCACTTAAGGGCCTGCCCCACTTGGACGACCTAATCCACAAGTTTAGAAGACCCTAGACGAGTTGAAAAAAATGTTAAGGTCGTGTTGACTCACCAAAGTAAAAGACCACATATGACCTCCGACGATTATGTCTACGACCTCCTTCGACTATGTCTACGACCTCCTATGACCCCCCTCGACCTCAGTCTTCCATACCTAAGACCAACTACGACTAGCTATGAGTGGAAAATTGTCACATGATAAAATGATGTCATGTTTGCATTTATTTTGCATTTACCTACGAGTAAAAAGTATCAATTTTTTCAATGCCGACATTTTTTTTACTCGTGGACATTTGTCATCAGGCTGAAAAATAAAACGCCGCAACCTACTTGAGGCCACGAGTACGCGGAGACCACTCACGAGCATGAGGAAAGGTTACGAAGACCCCCTATATCCTCCTACAACCTCGGGGTGACCATGCTGCAAGTATGAGTCAAGGGCAAACTCGGCAGAGGTCGCCAATTAGGTTGTGAAAGTGGGTCAGGGGTTTTACTTCCGAAGTCTTTAGTTGCTCTAGACTGAACAAGGATCATATTTTAACAAAACATTTTAGGCTCAATTCAATATACAGTAATGGTGATCTTCCTACTGTAATGTTGTGCAATGAGACCCATACACAGGTGTAACCAGTAACCCATACACAGCAATGTCCGGCATGCATAATATGTGTGGTGATAGATATAGTAAAGGTAGGCTAATATGGTTAATCTATTTCCTTCCTCTTAAGGAATAATAAAATTCCTTAAGGAATAATAATATCCTCATAATAAAATAGATACGATAATCAAATGCAAATATATATGTGGCACTGGTTATGGTTAATCTACACCTCCTGGTTATGATTAATAACAATATGGTTAATCTACACCTTCTGCCAATTTATTTAAACATGGGCCAATAAAATGCTGCCAGTGACGATTGAAATTGCTCAAACAGGATACAAGCAGCATGAAAATGTGATTAATTTTGTCCAATAGATAGTCAAGATGTATCAGACCACTTTTTACCCTCAATTACAGATTATTAATAAGTAGAATGTGCCAATTAATCTTTTATATATTGCCCAATACTTCCTTTTATATTTTCAGATTTGTCCATGCAACTGTAGAGACCATATTATTGTACAGGTGCGAGGCATGGACTCTCACTCGAGCACTGTCCAAGTCTCTCGAATGTACCTACACTCGAGCAACACTGCGTCGTTAATGTTTCAACGATGATGAATGACGATGATAAATATTTTTGCCTCTATTTCTCCCTTAAAGTATTGGCATTGTCACTTTGCAGCATTAGCTTTAAATGGTGTGATATTTCATTCTTGGTCTTTAAATGATCAATTTCAATGATCCATCGCTAATATTCATTCTACTTTTAGATTATTCACATACTAGGCATTTTCCAGTTTTGCATCTATTCTCATGTGGGCTTCCCACTGACTCTTCAACCTCACTAACTAGGATAAGTACGCAAGAACAAAACCTACCAAGCCGAAAGTGACCTGAGATCAACCAGTCGTTGAAAAATAAATTAAATATTTGAATAACACCAAATAGGAGTTAAAGTGTTCAATTATAACATGTCATTGCTTGTAATGGATAACATAATTTCAATTTTTGAGTATATCATTCAGATACGATACTAATTGTAATATAGGTGTGACTAATAAATAATTAACAAATGTTTATCAAATATTCACTGTTAATTTAGGTACAGAAATGTAGCATTTTTTACATTTAAAATTGTTGCCTAACAAGCTATTATGGACAATTAATTCATGAATTATTGTAATGAACTTCTGATTGTTTTATAATAGTAATCTTCCAATTTTAATTTACGTTCTCAGCTTGCCTCTTGCAAATCAATCCAAGGATTTGGATACAATCTTCCCTTTAATGATAAGCTTGTGACATTTACTCTAAAGGTATCGTAACATGATCCATTAGTCAGGCAATGTTTTCTTGATTGTTAACTACATGCCCTACTTTCAACAAAAAAGGTAGCTTAAAGACGCTGGCTATTCTAAATGAATACATTGGTTTGGAATAAGGCAAGCAAGGGCAGGAAATAATGAGATCTGATATCTATGGCTCTTGCTTGTAACAAGTCCCATTAGTGTTATATGATCCCACACAGGATATTTAAAATGCTCATTAAAGATAGAAACTCTGTGTCAATGAGGAAATTATGATGCAGTTCAATTCACTGCTGTTTTCTGCTGAGTTACTGGCCTGCATTAAGTTAAAGGTCATTCATAGTGTCATCTGCTGGTGTGGGATCTATTAAAATTAGACTGCAGCCTTCATGTTCCCACCCCTGAACTGGTCCTTGGGATCAGTTTCAAGATCTGTGTCAGCTGATTTCATAAGTTCGGAAATAAAGACAAAGAATGCTAGTCATGTAACTCTTACACATGTTTGGAAAGCATCTGAGGAAAGTGTTTTCACAGGCTTGAGCTTTGCTTGTAAGCAATTACAAAGCTAGGACATGTGCTGCAGGGAAATGTGCAATTAGCCTACAAGGCAGAGGCTACTGCCAGAGGCAATTAATTCATTCCAACTGCCCTCAACTTCTGTGTTAATGGACATTTTCAGGCTCTGCTATTTGCTGTACAATACAATTTACATTGCACAGGTATATTAAGCAAGCAGGGGCCGATGGCTTGCGTGTAGCCAGCACCAGAACAACAAAAATAGAGTTGTTCAGCACAGAATCAGATCCTTGAATCCACCGGGTTCATGTGGACCATTACACCCTTCTCTACCATTTCCATTTATTCCCATTAAGTTCATAGCCCATGCTTTGGCAATTAAAGTACATGTCCCAATGTTACTTAAATATTGTGAGAGTACCTGCCTTCACCACCACCTCAGTGTGTTCCAGACTGCAATTACTATCTATGTCCTTTCCAATCTAAATCTCCCCTCTAAAATTCCCTCTCATCTTAAAAATGATGCCCTCTTGCTTTGGCCTCCCCTCAACATGGGGGAAAGATTTTGACACTACCTATCCCCCAATTTTATGTATCTCAATGAAATCACCATACTTCTGTCAGATCACCTCCCCTGAAAACAAACCCAGACAATGCAATCTCTATTTGTAACTGAGTACTCCTACCCAGGCAACATCTTGCTTTATCTCCTCTGAACCCTCCAGCACAATTGTATCATTCAGAGAGTCTGGTGACCAGAACTAGACAATGCTCCAAGCATGGCCCAACCAATGTTTTATCAAACTATAACATGATATCTCACCTCTTGTATTCTTGTATGAATGCAATCATCCATCTGTATGTCTTTTTCAGCTATTTGCCTACCAACCCTGCCACTTTCAGGGCTGTATGGATGTGGAGCATGACTTGACTTCCTGTTTCCCCATCATACCAGATTCTCCAAGATAAAATGATTAATTGAAGGCACCAGAAACACAATTTATAGGACCAGAGAGAGCTTCCATTTCATGTTGGTCAGGACTTGTTTCTGCACATTTAGGAAGAGAGGGCTATATTTTGGCTACTTAGAGGGGCAAGGGCATTCCAAGCCTAAAACTTTAGTACATTGAGAAGCTAACTTTAGGATTTTACTCTAGTGTACCAGGCTGTGTGCGAATGTTAGGAGACTGCACATATAACAAACGTCAATCACTCAGTATATATTGTCATATTTTATAACTTTTAATCCTTGGATTACCTGAACTTCCTGAAACCTCTCTTGAAAATGCGATAAATGGAGAGGCCTAAGCAATGTCCTGAAATAATGTCAAAGTGGTGCTTTACCTGTTTGTGACAAAGTATCTGAACATAGAACAGTACAGCACAGGAACGGACTCTTTGGCCCACCACATTTATGCCAATCATGATTCCAAGTTAAACTGATCTCATCTGTCCGTGCATGATCTACACCCCTCTATTCCCTGCACTTCTATGTGCATATCTAATTGCCTCTTGAACACCACTAATTGCCTCTTGAACACCACCACCTTTGGCAGTGTGTTCCAGACCTGCACTACTCACTGTGCTAAAAAAAAAACTTGCCCTGCATATTTAATTAAAGTTTTCCCCCTCTCACCTAATAGCTATGCCCTCCAGTGTTAGGGAATATGGGTCTGACTGTCTACCCTTTCTATGCCTCATAATTGTATAAACAAATTGTGTTTGTCTGTGTTTGTTTATTTATTTAGTTATGTAATTGTTAATTTATGTTTATTCCTATACAAAAATGTGTGTGGTATGTCTTCTGGGAATTCACTGTGCACATTTAAGTACTTAGAACATGCAATAGGCACTTTGAGGTGCAAGGTGCAAACTGTGCTCTGGAGCTCTAATTCATCAAATTGTATTATTGCTGTTTATACAGCATTAGAATGGATGTTAGATAATTATTATCTTCAGAATAGTTGGCCCATGAAGTTCATGCAGGCTTCTAGGTAAATAATCCCGTTTAATTCTATTCTGCCCCTCATTTACCTGTACCTGTGAAATTTATTTTCCCTCGCACCTTCCCATCATTTCGCCTTTTATTTTATATTTCTCTTTAATCTTGGAAAATGGTTACATTTCAGTAACCAGTTAAACTACCTAGGCAGAACTAATGACCTATTGTATCAGCAGCCTGTTTGTCACATACCTGGGTTCCATAATAGGATAGGGATCAACTGAGTAGACAATGTCCTTACACATGAGCCCCACAAGTGGGAAACATTGTTCCTTTATATGTCAGAACACCTGTACCTTAGGCATCTTAGGGTGTGATGATAGGTGGGGTGCTGTTTTCTGGGCAGTCAAAAGTTGTCATGATCCTCAACCATATTGCCTTCATAAGATCATAGGAGCAGAATTAGGCCATTCAGCCCATCAAGTCTACACCATTCAATCATGGTTGATCTACCTCTCCCTTCTCACCCCATTCTCCTGCCTTCTCCCCATAACCTCTGACATCCATACTAATCAAGAACGAGCCGCCTGCAATATTCCAGAGATATGCCAAAGACATTTGCTGGATCTTGGCTAAAGCGTAATGTACAAGACCAGTAAATCTTGGTTGATGCTCCTTGCCATCTATTCTGCCTGCAAAAACGTCAGTCAAAGTGATTGGTTGTCTTCCTCCAGGTACAGGGTATCATTGAGTACACTGATGTGGCAATTGAATCACCCAGATATGTTTCCCATCTGTAAAGACTTACGTTTTCATTATTGTGATGTGCCATCTTTGTTTTTGGGATGGCATATCACAATAATGAAATAAGATGCTTCTTATGGACATCCTTATGCAGATATCCATAAGAAGCCAAGTTGTTGTCATAACCAAGTTGCCCAGTAACAGTACAATATTGTAGACAACTTGGTATCCTGAACCAGAATTATCAACTAGATTTTCTTTAGACGTGGGATGTCCACCTTAAGGGCCTGTCCCACTTTCACAAGTTATTCACACATTCTCCCGAGATTTCTGTTGGAAGATTTCTGTTGGATGCTGGAAGATGCTGGAAGATTGTTCCCGATGTTGGGGGAGTCCAGAACAAGGGGTCACAGTCTAAGGATAAGGGGGAATTCCTTTAGGACCGAAATGAGGAAAACATTCTTTACACAGAGAGTGGGGAGTCTCTGGAATTCTCTGCCACAGAAGGTAGTTGAGGCCAGTTCATTGGCTATATTTAAGAGGGCGTTAGATGTGGCACTTGTGGCTAAAGGGATCAGGGGGTATGGAGAGAAGGCAGGTACGGGATACTGAGTTGGATGATCAGCCATGATCACATTGAATGGCGGTGCAGGCTCGAAGGGCCGAATGGCCTACTCCTGCACCTATTTTCTATGTTTCTATGTTTCTATTTCCCCCTGATTCAAACTCGCAGAATGTTCATAACAAGGCCGTAGGAGGTCGTAGGAGTTCGTAGATATATCATAGCGGCTTGTTATGCCAGCCGTAGGTACTCGTGGCATCAGGTAAGTCGGGACGTTTTTTCCAGCCCGATAAAAAATGTCCACGAGTAAATAAATGGTCGGGATGACTCGTAAGGAGGGCATCAAAATAGTCGTGGGAATTCGTAGACATACTCGTGGGAGTTTGTGAACATAGTCGTGGAAGGTCGTAGGAGTTCGTAGATTACCACAATCTTGATTTTTGTTTTAGGTCCTTTAAACTCGGCAGAGGTTTTGAATTAAGTCGTGAGAGTGGGACAGGCCCTTTAGCTATAATTGATATACATTCAAGAGTGGCACACCAAATATGTGATCAACCAAACCATCAATGTGCTCCAGATACATTTTAGGAGGACAGTTTCTATGGTTGATGATATAATTGGGTGAGAAGCATGAAAATATTTATTTAATGAAGTATCTCCACTTAAAAAGCCTGACATATGTCCTTCATGTATTTCACTGATTAGCAGATTTCTCATATGTTTCTGTATTGCCAGCCCACTTCACCCAGTATTCCACTTCTCATGCTTCTACAGATAAAATCTATCAGGAACGACAATTCCAGTATGTTCCCTTGTCAAGCAACTTGCTGGTTAAACAGATTTAAGAAAGAACGAAGAAGGTTATCTGAGGTTACTGCAGGATTTGTGTCAACAGGGCCAATGGACCAAGGAAAGGCAGATGGAGTTTAATTCAGATAAATGTGGTATTCTATTTTTGAAAGATAAACTCGTGTGGGACTTGCATTGTAAATGACACTGCCCGAGAAGTGTTGTAGAGCCCAGTCGCTCCATTCTTTTATCATATGACAGTCTCGCTATTGTGGAATTGACCTTGTGAACCTACGCTGCACTCCCTCAATTGCAAGCATGTCCCTCCTCAAATTTGGAGACCAAAACTGCACACAATACTCAAGGTGTGGTCTCAGCAGGGCCCCGTATAACTGCAGAAGAACCACTTTGCTCCTATACTTAACTCCTCTTGTTATGGCCATTAGTTTTCTTTACTGCCTGCTATACCTACTTACTTTCAGTGACTGATGAACAAAGACCCCCATATCTCGTTGTACTTCCCCTTTTCCTAATTTGGCACCAATCAGATAATAATCTGTCTTCCTGCCCTTGCCACCAAAGTGGATAACCTCATATTTATCCACATTAAACTGCATCTGTCATGCATCTTCTCACTCACCCTGCATCCTCACAGCATCCTCCTCACAGTTCACACTGCCACCAGCTTTGTGTCATCTGCAAATTTGCTATTGTTACTTTTAATTCCTTCATCTAAATCATTAATGTATATTGTAAATAGCTGCGGTCCCAGCAACGAGCCTTGTGGTAGCCCTACTAGTCACTGCCTGCCATTCTAGAAGCAACCCGTTAATCCCTACTCTTTGTTTCCTGTCTGCCAACCAATTTACAATCCATATCTGTACCCTACCCCTAATACCATGTGCTCTAATTTTGCAAACTAATCTCCTATGTGGGACCTTATCAAATGCTTTCTGAAAATCCAGGTACATGGCATCCACTGGTTCTCCCTTGTCCATTTTCCTACTTACATCCTCAAAAAGCATTATTTCTCCTTTGTAAATCTATGCTGACCCAGACCGATCCTGTTACTGTTATCCAAATGTGCCACTATTTTATCATTTATAATTGACTCCAGCAACTTCCCCACCACCGATCTCAGGCTAACATCTATAATTCCCTTTTTTCTCTCTCCCTCCTTTCTAAAAAAGTGGGATAACATTAACTACCCTCCAATCCACAGGAACTGATCCTGAATCTATAAAACATTGACAAATGATCACCAATGCATCCACAATTTCTACAAACCACCTCCTTAATAACCCTGGGATGCAGACCATCCGGCCCTGGGGAATTATCAGCCTTCAGTCCCATCAATCTACCTAAGACCATTTCCTGCCTAATGTGAATTTCCTTCAGTTCCTCCGTCACCCTAGATCCTCTGGCCACTATACATCTGGAAGATTGTTTGTGTCTTACTTAGTGGACAGATCCAAAGTACCTGTTCAACAGTATGCCATTTCCTTTTCCCCAAAAATAAATTAACCTGTTTCTGTCTTCAAGGGAGGTTTTAACTATCTTCTGTTGTTCTTTAAAAAATTCCCAATCCTCTGGCTTTTCATTCATCTTTGCTATGTTATACTTCTCTTGACTTTCCTTGTCAGCCATGGTCACCTCTTTCTCCCCTTGGAATCTTTCTTCCTCTGGAATGAACTGATCCTGCACCTTCTGTATTATTCCCTGAAATACCTGTCATTGCTGTTCCACAATCACCCTGCCAGGGTCTCATTCCAGTCATCTTTGGCCAGCTCCACCCTCATGCCTCCATAGTCCCCTTTGCTCAACTGCAATACTGACACTTCCGATTTTCTTTTTTGCCTCTCAAATTGTAGATTAAAACTTATCATACTATGGTTGATAATTCTGGCCAAATTGGAGATGCCAGGACAGTAAAATTGAGTAAAGGCTTCTGTGCTGCTAGGCCATTTGGTCAATTTAAATGTGCCTTTTGCAGAACTGAGACAAGCTGCAGTATCAGCAGTCCCAGCTTGTCTGGAGCCCAAATAAGAGTTGCAAGGAAAGAATGGGACATCTGCAGGTTCTTACAATTAGGTGCAAATTACATGAAATGGATTGGGTGAATGCAAACCAGACATACACACTGTAAATAATGTTGCCAAGCTCTACTTTGCTAATTGATGATTGGTCGAACTGTTATATTTAAATCGCTATATTTAAGAGGGAGTTAGATGTGACCCTTGTGGCTAAGGGGATCAGAGGGTATGGAGAGAAGGCAGGTGCGGGATACTGAGTTGGATGATCAGCCATGATCATATTAAATGGCGGTGCAGGCTCGAAGGGCTGAATGGCCTACTCCTGCACCTAATTTCTATGTTTCTATGTTGAGCCTTGGAGGAACTGTCTGAATCTCAGGGCACATGTTGCTATGTTTGCTTCCTTCTTGAAGTTTCTTTCAAATACAATGTGTATAAGATTATATTATGGGTTAGGGAACTGTCAATTATGTACTGATATAATTAATATGTGTGATTGGTTTGTAGGGGTTGCCTCCCCCAAGTAATTTCACACCCTTAGTTTGGAGGGGTATAAGAGGGTATGTAATTCATTGGGGTTTGTCGGTTGAATGTGACTTCTGTTCTGTTTGCACGAGATATTGTTGACTTGCGTGGGTGGATCAGCAACCATCCCTGCAGTTTGGTCTTCAATAAAGTAAGGTTTTGGAACCAGAGTTTGACTTAGTGTTTGACGAAACCAGTCTATGGGGGTAAGTCTAGAACCGGAATTTACATTGGAGACTCGTCCGGGATCCCAACGGAGCCCCAGATATAAGTTTGTGGTCAGGGAGTTGAGTTGTTCCAGGTTGCGAGAGGTGAAATCAGCACCATGGTTTTCAAATTGATTTTCCCTGCTTCGCTGATCAGGACGATTCAATAATTCGCATACTTGTTCTGGGGATCCTGACGAGATAAGAGAATAGTAGTCTGGCAAACTCTGGTTTAGTGAGGGTTCGAATCTCTGGGGAGGGTTGCAGCATCTTGTTTCGAATCTCTGGGGAGGGTTGATTAGCTGTCTGAGGATATAAGTCAGCAGCTGTTTCGAGTCTATGGAGAGGGTATTCAGGTCAATTATGAGGGTATTACTGGGGGTCAAAATATGAGGGCTGGGTCAATATATGAGGGCTGAGTATTGGGGTATACGACTGGCAATGTACCTTACAGTACAATACTGGCAGATTATTAAGTCACTGAACTGTGATCTAAATTTTTGAAAATTCTCTAAATTTCAGGTGTTCACATTGAATATCTGTTTTGATCTAGATCTTGTAAAAATGTAAAATAGCTCCGTAATTGTATATAACTCTATATAACGCCATAATTGTAATATGACGACTTGCTTAGAATTGCTTAATCCTCAATCTAAACACATGCAAATGTGTTCCAAACACACAAGTAACAGTGTATGCAGACAATAAACTACATCATTTATTGTTATCAGGCACAACCACACTCCTACATAAACCACAATCATTCGTCTAATGTCACATTCAGTAACTATACAGTTCCAAAAGCAAATCACAATATTTCAATCTAGCTTCCAAAATTTGAATCAAAGACAATACACAATCTACAGTAAATACAATGCAATACACCATAAACTACTACTTCATAATGTTGTCTCCACAGACCAATATAGTGCATTAAATCACACTATTTTAAATTACACTAGATCTCACAATTCAAGCAAACAGTTCTAATAATACAGGAGCAGAATTAGTTACATTACCAGAGCAAAACCAGTTTCATTGAAATAACAGAATATCACAACTCAAATAAAGGCAGAGCAGTACAATTTAAGCAAACATTTTTTTTAAAGAAAAGTGTTTAGAAGGTGTTTGAATGTTTAGATTTAGATTTAGATTTAGATTATCCTTTATTGTCATTCAGACCTTTCGGTCTGAACGAAATTCCGTTACCTTGCAGTCATAACATATAATAAAAAACAAAACACACAATAAACACTTTACCATCCACCACAGTGAGTTCACCAGGCACCTCCTCACTGTGGTGGAAGGCAAAAGTCGTAAGGGCCTGTCCCACCAGCATGCAACTCGATGCGATTAGCGCGACCTAACGTGGTCGCTTGAGCCGTCCGGCGTCGCGGGGCCAGTCCCACTTCGATCGCGGGAGCCGTGCGGAATTGTGCGGAGTTCGTCCCGAGTTCGTCCCGACACCGCGCGGGGCTCCGAAAAACCGACTATGTCCAAAAATCCCGCGCGGCAACGGTTTGTCGGCTCGCAGTCGCCGCGACATTTACATACCGCCCGGACATCGTGCCTCCGTGAACCTATTGGTAAGTGCCTCTGTGACCCTCTATGTGTGTGGCTCCGTGGCCCTGTATGTGTGTGTGTCTCGGTGCCCCTCTCTGTGTGCCCCTCTAAGTCCTGGCGAACTTACCTTGGACTTGCTTCAAGTTCGCCTCGCTTTGCGCCGCGTTGCGCCACTCACCCAACCTCCGCGCGGCCCCTGCTGCCGGTTTAGTTGCGCTTGCCGCATGCAGGCGCATGCTGGTGGGACCGGCCCTGTACAGGGGATCACCCGACCTCCGCGCGGCCCCTGCTGCCGGTTTGATCGCGTTCATCGCATATAGTTGCATGCTGGTGGGACAGGCCCTGTAGAGTCTCGGTCTTCTTCCCTCCTTGTTCTCCCTCTGCGCTGAGGAGATCCAGGCCTCCGATGTTGCCATCCACCAGGCCCGCAGCCAAGCCTCCTAAGCCATGCTGCCGCCACCGCCGTCGCCGGAATGCCGGAACACTGCCACAGGGCCCGCCGCTGGAACGCTGGAGCCCCGCAGCTCCAAAGCCCAGTCGCCGCTGGAACGTCGCTGGAGCACCGCAGCCCCGAAGCCAGGTCGCCGCTGGAGCACCACAGCCCCGAAGCCAAGTCGCCGCTGGAGTACCGCAGCTCCGAAAGCCAGGTCGCCCCTGGAGCACCGCAGCC
Source organism: Raja brachyura (assembly GCA_963514005.1). The sequence continues at coordinate 38,746,089 of OY740783.1, read as the reverse complement.
CCGAAGCCAGGTCGCCGCTGGAGCACCACAGCCCCGAAAGCCAGGTCGCCGCTGGAGCACCGCAGCCCCGAAAGCCGGAACGCCGCTGGAGTACTACAGCTCCGAAGCCATGTCGCCGCTGAAGCTCCGAAGCCGTGTTGCCGCTGCTGGAAGCTGGAAGGCCGCAATAGCTCCAAGGCCGCCAGCTCCGCCATTAGGGCCTCAGCACAGACGGTGACTGAGGATTGTGGAAATTGTAAGGTTGAAAATGGATGGACTTGTGGGAGATAGGAGAAGAATTTGAATAAGAGAGTAGGATTGGCGGAGCACAGGAGTAAAGAAGTGCGAGGCTGCGGACACTTCGGAGCCATTTGCCACTGTTCTGGAGCGAGCTTGATAAATTTAGGGATTAACAGGAAGGAGTGAAGGATTTAGGAATTCTGTTTCGGTTGTTCAGAGGCATGGGAAACAGCGTGAAGACCATATGACAGAAGATGAAAGGAGCCCATTGCAAATAATGTACAATGAGTTCCCTCAGAAGGCAGAGAAATTAAGAGATTTGTCAGGAGCGCTAAATAAGAAACTTGGAATAGAACTGAAAGAAGGTGAAGTAGATCGACCTCCAGGTAGTAGGAAAGTTAGGAGTAGAGATGAAGGAAAACACACAGAACAGGGAAGAGGTAGAACTGCTGGAAGGAAACTAGTCGCTGAAAATTTAAAGGGGTTAGTGCTGACTTCGAGGGGGAAGGAGATTAATATTTGGGAGAATGGACAAATGTGAAAAACAATGGAAATTTTCAGCTCCCACCATGTTCTTCTTGCGTTTCCCAGGCTTCACTTGCACCTTGCAATAGAGGACTTGTGTCCGAAATAATTACTTTAGGTCTACAGAACCTATAACAACTACTGCAGATTCAACATCTGAGCATACTCTACTGCTAGCAGAGACTGAGGTGCCAGATTATTTGACTCTATCCACTCCACTATTAATAGATCATCCAGTAGCATATGGCACCCGGAGTAGAACAAAATGGTTAGCCCCAGTATTTAAAGAAAAGGAAGATAAGATAGATATAGTGCAACAGCCAGGATATTTCTCTGAGCCACAACCTAGACAAATTAGACGAATAGCGAGAGGGAGGAACAAATTATTTGGACAGTATCGGGAACCCCCTTGTGAATGGAAAGATTCATCTGAGGGTGAGACTGTAATTGAAGATACCGAGATAGATTTCAATGTAACCAAAAGTTTACAAATTGAATAGATATCCCATAGACAGTTCCCAGTTAGGGAATTGCTGAGTACCTTTGATTCGACCAGCACAGTGGGTGTAAATAATCCCCTTACCACAGAAGTCCATATTCCATGGAAGCCCCAAGCAATAATGGCAGTACTAAACAAAATCCCTGATAGAAAAGAGTCACCTGCTGCCTTTATAGATTATTTAAGAACCACAATGCGTGCATATAATGCAGATTCCCGAGACTTATGGGAGACCATACAACAAATGATAACTCCAGCTGAAAACATAAAATTTCTAATAGCCCTACGACACCCAAAATATGAAGCTTTGGCAAACATATTAGAGGATGACAGTGCAAGGGAAGAGGTTGTTTTAACGGCCCTTGCAAACACCTTTCAAAAGCCAAGTGATCTAACACGAATTTTGGAAATAAAACCAGAAAAGGGTGAAGGAGCAGGTGAATTTTTAGACTGATTTTCAAAATTATACAGGGACCAATCAGGTGACTTAAACTATCAAAATGGAGTAAGTTCCCCACAATATTGTGCCATCTTATTGAATTGTCTCCCCACTACAGTAGCTGACTCAATTAAGACTGATAACAGGGACTGGTCTGGGCGCCGCGCCAGTCAAATGGCCGGAGCTGTGAGGCATTATTGGTAGGAAACAGGAAAATTATCCTGTAATTAGAAGAAGTCAAGGCAAGTCAAGTCAAGTCAAGTTTATTTGTCACATACACATACGGAATGTGCAGTGAAATGAAAAGTGGCAGTGCCTGCGGACTTTGTGCAAAAAACAAACAAACAACCAACGAACTACAAACAGAATCACATGTTCTTTTTTATATTAAATATTGTGGGCGGTATTGTGGTACAATAACTGTAGTAGAGTTAGTCCCTGGTGAGATAGGAGTTTACAGTCCAAATGGCCTCTGGGAAGAAACTCCTTCTAATCCTCTCCGTTCTCACAGCACGGCAACGGAGGCGTTTGCCTGACCATAAGAGCTGGAACAGTCCGTTGCAGGGGTGGAAGGGGTCTCCCATTATCTTACTGAAGTTGCACCTCCTGATGTATAGTTCCTGCAGAGGGGCGAGAGAAGTCTCCTTAGTGTGTTCGGCCGAACGCACTACTCCCTGCAGAGCCTTCTTGTCCAAGGCAGAGCAATTCCCAAACCAGATTGTAATGTTTCTGGACAAGATGCTTTCCACAGCCGCAGAGTAGAAGCACTGGAGGATCCTCGGAGACACTCTGAATTTCCTTAATTGCCTGAGGTGGTAAAGGCGCTGCCTTGCCTTACTCACGAGTGCTGCAGCGTGCGATGTCCATGTCATATCCTCAGAGATGTGGACTCCCAGGTATTTAAAACAGCTCACCCTATCCACAGTATCCCTATTTATCCTCAATGGTGTGTACGTTCTCGGATGATGTGCCCTCCTAAAGTCCACGATCAGCTCCTTCGTTTTTTTGATGTTCAAGAGGAGGCTGTTGTCCTGACACCAGAGTGCCAGATCAGCCACCTCCTCCTAGTAGGCTTTCTCATCGTTGTCTGAGATCAGGCCCACCACCACGGTGTCATCAGCAAACTTGATTATCGAGTTGGAGCTGAACCTAACCACACAGTCATGTGTGTACAGGGAGTACAATAGGGGGCTGAGGACGCAAACCTGGGGGGATCCTGTGCTCAGGGTGAGGGACTTTGATGTATTCCCTCCCATCTTGACTAGCTGGGGCCTGGCGGTGAGAAAGTCCAGGACCAGGCACACAGGGAGGTGTTGAGCCCTAAATCCAATAGCTTCGCGGCCAGTCTGGTGGGGACTATCGTGTTGAAGGCTGATCTGAAGTCTATGAACAGCATCCTCACGTAGCCCCCCTTTTGGCTGTCAAGATAGGAGAGAGCGGTGTGCAAAACCTGGGAGACCGCATCGTCCGTGGATCTGTTCGGATGGTATGCAAATTGTAATGGGTCCATGTTGCGAGGGAGGAAGGCGCAGATGTGTTTCTTCACTAGCCTCTCAAAGCATTTCATGACTACCGAGGTGAGGGCCACTGGACGGTAGTCATTCAGACAGGCTGGGGAGGCATTCTTTGGTACAGGTACAATGGTGGATTTTTTGAAGCAGGCAGGGACTACGGACTTGTCCAGGGAGAGGTTGAATATTGTATTGAGCATCGGAGCTAGCTGCGTAGGACAGGACTTAAGTACTCGCCCCGAGATGCCATCGGGGCCTGCAGCTTTCCTCGTGCTCACCCGTGTCAGAGCCCTCCTCACATCGTGCTCAGACAGCGAGAATGTGTGCTCACTCCTCCCATCAGCTTCGTTAGCCAGCCCGCTGGTGGAATTGTCAATAGTCGGCAAACCTGGGGTGTTGTTGCCCATCTCGAACCGAGCGTAAAAAGAGTTCAGGTCATCAGCTAGGGAGGTGCCGGCACTTGCGGATGAGGGGGTGCTGCTCCGGTAGTTGATTACAGTCTATAGCCCCTGCCACAGGCGTCTGGTGTCCTGCTGCTCCATCTGTGACTCCATCTTGTCCCTGTACCTCCTTTTTGCGTCCTTCACCGCCCTTCGCAGTCGGTAGGACTCTACCTTGTAGACGTCCATGTTTCCTGATGCCAGGCCAGAGTTGTAGGCAGCGGTGCGAGCATTCAAGGCAACACGAACGGACCTGTCTACCCAGGGTTTTTGATTCGGAAAGGTGCTAACCCTTACCGTGGGGACGATGTTGTCGGTTATTGTTGCAATGAAGTCCATGACTGCTTCCGCGAACTCACTGACCTCGCTGGAAGTTGCTTGGAACATATTCCAGTCGACATCGCTCAGTGCATCTTGCAGCATGGCCTCTGACTGGTTGAACCACTGCTTTACGTCCCTCGTCCCTACCGCTTCCCGAACTATCCTCTGTTTATACTCCGGCCGCAGGAAAATGGCAGCGTGGTCAGATTTTCCTAGGGGAGGGAGTGAAATGGCCTTGTAGCCCTTCCAGAATGGACTATAACAGTGGTCCAATGTTCTTTCCCCCCCTGGTGGCACACGTGATGTGTTGGTAGAAGTATGGCATGACCTTCTTGAGATTTGATTTATTAAAATCTCCAGCCACCACCATAGCCACATCTGGGTTCTTGTTTTGGTGTCGACATCGTACATCGTGTAGGGCCGATAGTGCCCCGTTGGTGTCCGCATGCGGTGGAATGTAGACGGCTGTGACGATCACTGAGCCGAACTCACGGGGCAGGTAGAATGGACGGCATGAGATCGTCAGATGCTCCAGGTCCGGCGAGCATGAACGGGAAAGCATCTTGATATTTCCAGGGTTGCACCAGTTATTATTGGTCATGAAGCAGACTCCTCCACCCTTGGATTTCCCAGATGCTTCTGTTCTGTCAGCACGATGGACAGTGAAGGACTCGGTTGGACAGATTACCTGATCCGGAATCAGTGATGTCAGCCATGTTTCAGTCAGGAAGAGGATGTTGCAGTCCCTTATGCCCCGCTGGAATCTGATCCTCGCTCTGAGATCATTCAGCTTGTTTTCCAGGGACTGGACGTTCGCCAGAAGAACGCTGGGCAGAGGGGGACGAAAGCTTGGGCTCTCAGCCTATTCCGAATCCCCCACCGCTTACCTCGATGTTTTCTTCGGGTTTTCCTTGTAGCCGAGCTCTCCAGCGACGTTCCGGCGGCGACCTGGGTTTCGGGGCTGTGGTGCTCCAGCGGCGACCTGGCTTCGGGGATGCGGTGCTCCAGCGACGTTCCGGTAGCGGGCCCTGTGGCGGTGTTCCGGCGTTCTGGCGACGGCGGTGGCGGCGGCCCGGTTTCGGAGGCTCGGCCGCGGGCCTGGTGGACGGCAGCATCGGAGGCCTGGATCTCCTCAGCGCAGAGAGAGAATAAGGAGGGAAGAAGACAGAGACTCTAAGAGTTTTGCCTTCCACCACAGTGAGGAGGTGTTTGGTGAACTCACTGTGGTGGATGTTAATTTTGTGTTTATTGTGTGGTTTTGTTATTTTTATATATGTATGACTGCAGGCACGAAATTTCGTTCAGACCGAAAGGTCTGAATGACAATAAAGGCTATTCATTCATTTATTCATTGTTGTTACAGCAGCTTCTGTTGATCTCTGCTGGCCATGCTGGATCAGTAAGTACAGCATTTAAAAAGTCTCCGTTTGCCCTAGAGTTTAGATTTAAGAGAGTTTCCCTGCCATACTTCGTTAGTACTAGGGAGTTAGAACTTAGAAATAAGTTAAAAAGGAACATAGAAGTTAAAAATACACACACTTTTTGCGGAGCTGCCACAATGGTGACTGGACAGGGCTGCACCATTTATTTTTTTCCGGATACATAAGGGACTGCAACATCCTCTGCCTGACTGAAACATGGCTGACCTCACTGATTCTGGATCAGGTAATCTGTCCAACCGAGTCCTTCACTGTCCATCGTGCTGACAGAACAGAAGAGAAACTGAACGTATGGTTAAGAAGAAGGAACCAAGCTCTGGCTCAGGACCATGTAGTCCCCAAGTGTTAGCGAGGAATGGAATGGGAGAAATAAGAGTCCCAGACTATTCAGATTATTAATACAATTATACTCCCAATTTAGAACCAATGGAACCAAGGGGTAAAAGAAATCCAACCATATTACCTAATCAATGTTACACTTGTGGGGTGATGGGACACTGGAGTCAAGCCTGTCTGACAAGGGAGTGAGTGAGAGAGAGGGGCCCAAGAAAGAATTTCCAGGATTATGAAGAAATTAGGGATCCTAGAGAATATAGAAATATCCGAGATCCCAGAAATTATAGGAGGTACTTCAATTCAAGAGACTACTGGGACCTGAGAGAACAGAGAGAGAGCTGGCCCAAATGTCAGGAACCATGAAGTCACACACCGTTTACTCAAACCAACCCATTCTCTCAGTCCTGACCTACCAATCTGTCCAGGAAATGTGGACGTGGAAATATGACCCCTACTCGAGAACCCCCTCAAGTAATTTACCAGAATAAAATAATTGGATGTACTATCATAGTAAAAACTGAAGATCACATGAAAGAAAATCGTAAACAATGCTATACCTTCCAAAGAAAACCCCTTAGAGCAAAGATTATTGTAAATCAAGGATCTTGTCACATCTGTACACGGTCAGGTCATTGGAGTAATGAGTGCCCAGCGAAAAGACAGAGTATAGCAGAATGGAAAATAAATGATCAGCCATGATCATATTGAATGGCCGAAGGGCCGAATGGCCTACTCCTGCACCTATTTTCTATGTTTCTATGTTTCTAAATCAAGGGGTAATAAAGAAATTAAGAAAAATAACACAGTATAGAAGAAAAAAAAAGAAAAATAACTAAAGAGAACTAAACTGGCTTGAGGGGAAGAAGAAATGAATTATGCAGGAGGCACAGGAGTAGGGATAGGAGTCATTGAGCCATTTTAAATATGATTTATAACTTGTTATTAAGTTTGTGCCTCCAGGACAGTATCACCTGCAACAGGCCACTATCTGGGGAGTGAGGTTAAGAGTATGTGGACCCATGAGAACTGGCAGAAGACACAGCTCGGGTAGGATATGTAGTTATTATCTCCATCCAGGGAGCTCCCCAGAGACAAAGACCAACAACGAAGAAGAAATTATACTGTCCTGTCCCTTTAAGGGATTATACAGTGAAATGGAAAAGGCATAGTATTGACAGAACAGAATTACAGTGAATGTATGGAAACATTAATACATGAATGGTAACTTGCTTTGTCCCAAGTTTTTCAGGAATTATAGATTATAGGTTTGACTATAGAAAGGAAATGGAAGAATGGGCAACAACATGGATGGAGGGAATTCGCGCCCACAAAAACTCAGGAAGCTTGATAAGATTCTGGGGAGAAATACCATTGTCTTGTTGTTGTTAGTAGATGGAGAATGTAATAGTTACACATATGTATGTCTGGTTATCTGATTATTTGGTTATCATAAATGATGGTTTGTTAATGTTAATTCTGTCCAAATTGGAGATGCCAGGACACTAACATTGAGTAAAGGCTTCTGTGCTGCTAGGCTATTTGATTAATTTAAATGTGCCTTTTGCAGAACTAGGACAAGCTGCAGAATGGTGCCAGCTTGTCTGGAGCCCAGATAAGAGTTGCAGAGAAAGAATTGGACATCTGCAGGTTCTTACAATTAGGTGTAAATTGCATGAAACAGATTAGACAAATGCAAACCAGACAAACACATTGTAAATAATGTGGCAAAGCTTTACTTTGCTAATTGATGATTGGTTGAACTGTTGAGCCTTGGAGGAACTGTCTGAATCTCAGGGCACATGTTGCTATGTTTGCTTCCTTCTAGAATTTTCTTTCAAATACAATGTATATAAGATTATATTATTGGGTTAGGGAACTGTCAATTATGTACTGTTATAATTAATATGTGTGATTGGTTTGTATGGGGTTGCCTCCCCCAAGTAATGTCACGCCCTTAGTTTGGAGGGGTATAAGAGGGTGTGTAATTCATTGGGGTTTGTCGGTTGAATGTGACTTCTGTTCTGTTTGCATGAGATATTGTTGTCTTGCGTGCATGGATCAGTGACCATCCTGCAGTTTGCTCTTCAATAAAGTAAGGTTTTGGAACCAGAGTTTGACTTAGTGTTCAACTAAACCAGACTAAGGGGGTAAGTCTAGAACTGGAATTTACATGGTCACTACCTTCAAATGGCTCTTTTACCTTGAGTTCCCTTATAAAATCTGGTTCATTACACAACACTAAATCCAGAATGGCCTTCTCCCTGATAGGCTCAGATCTCAGACTCAGATTACCTTTATTGTCATTCAGACCTTTTGGTCTGAACAAAATTTCGTGCCTGCAGTCATACATATATTAAAAGTAACAAAAACACACAATAAACACAAATTTAACATCCACCACAGTGAGTTCACCAAACACCTCCTCGCTGTGATGGAAGGCAAAAGTCTTAGTCTTTGTCTCTTCCCTCCTTGTTCTCCCTCTGCGCTGAGGCGATCCAAGCCTCCGATGTTGTGACCTCGCCGGGTGTTGGTAAGTGAGTCAGGCAACGGGCCGATTCAAACTCCAAGGCCTGGGGCGGTCAAAGCTGCCGAAGCTGCCGCCCTCCATTCCAGCGGACGCAGCTGTTGTTGCGGGAGCTCCGGAAAACAGGTCACCAACCTGTGATCTGCGAGCTCCCGACGATGTCGTTCACTGGGTCCGCGATCGGGCCTCGGAAGCCGCGCCGCCACTGCCGATGAAACGGCAGAACACTGCCACAGCTCCAAAGTCAGGCAACAGCTCCAAGTCAGGCTGCTGTCGCTACCGGAACGCCGGAGTGCCGCCACAGCTCCAAGTCAGCCCACAGCTCCAAGTCGGGCCGCTGTCGCTACCGGAATGCCCGAGTGCCCCCACAGCTCCAAGTCGGGCCGCTGCTGCTGCCAGGTCGGGCCAGTCGGGCCACTGCCACTGCCGGAACTGCCACTGCCGCGAACGCCGCCCGAGGCCGTCAGCTCCGCCATTAGGCCTCAGCGCAGACGGAGACAGGGGACACGGCAAGAAAAGGTCGTATCCCCCAGAAGGAAGAGACTAAATCCTGTTTCTCCCCCCCCCCCCCCCACACTTACACAATCTAATAAACTAACTAAACTAAACTAAACTAAAACAGACATAAGCAAAACAACAACAAAAAGAAAAAAACAGATGGACTGCAGGCGAGCCGCAGCTGCCAGGCAGCGCCGCCACTTCCGGTTCCAGTACAAGCTGCTCTAAGAATCCATCTCGGAGGCACTCCACAAACTACCTTTCTTGGGGTCCAGTACCAACTTGATTTTCCCAGTCTACCTGCATGTTGAAATTTCCCATAATCACCTTTATCTTTTACCTTTACCCATTACCTTTGCTACATGCCAATTTTAACTCCTGATTCAATTTGCACCCAATATCCAGGCTACTGTTTAGGGGCCTGTAGATAACTCCCATTAGGGTCTTTATACCCTTACAATTCCTCAGTTCTATCCATACTGACTCTACATCTCCTGATTCTACGTCACCCCTCACAAGGGATTGAATTTCTTTCCTTATCAACAGAGCTACCCCACCCCCGCTGCCCACGTGTCTGTCTTTTCGATGGGACGTATACCCCTGAATATTCAGTTCCCAGCCATGGTCCTCTTGCAGCCATGTCTCTGTAATTCCCACAACATCATACTTGTCAATTTCTAACTGAGCCTCAAGCTCATCCACTTTATTTATTATACTTTGAGCATTCATATACAACACTTTAACTTCAGTATTCACCTCCCCTCTCACTATTGCCCCTGACCTTACTCTCTTATCCCTTCTCGAACTTTCCTTCCCATTAATTTGGGAGTCTTTTGTAACTTTTGTGGGACCAGTTCAGTTAGACAATGGGTAGCGATGACAAGTTGGGCCGAAGGGACTGTATGGCTCTGTGACTCTGTGATGAAAACGTAAGGGAAGATTTTAACAAACAATTGTTCCTCACTGGTTTGAGCTTGTATAGCAAAGTTGACATATTAAAGAAGGTCCTACTTGCCTCGGTACATCTAAATTCATCTAAATAAATAAATCTAAGTATTACTTCATTTTCTTGTAGTATTATGATCTCTCTGGATGTCAGAGGTAGAAGAGTTTCTCTTGTAAGCTCTAGCTTAAAACTTTGTCTTGCCTTTGAAAAATAATATTAGATGTTTTCTTGCAATGCCTGGGGCAACAATGCATATATGGAATTGATGGAAAAACAGTAAGACGGTGTGTGTTATGCACACTATTTCTTATGGGAAATAATCCGTTTCCATCTTCATACACATTTTTCCCACTCAAGTGAAAGTTAGGATTGACTGTTTATCACCAGGGGCTTCTCTTGTGGTGTTTGGACTGTTCTCCTTAAATAATGATTTGTTGCAGCATCAGACTAGGTGGCTTTTATTGTTCCCCTTTCATGCACCAATAGCTGCATTTTTGCAACTGTACACTTGGTAGCTCCTTTCCTTGAAAATAAATCACTTTTCCTCAAGGCAATGCACAGTCCTTAAATAGTGTAATAACATTAAACTGGATTGATAAATGGAGGTCAGCCTGCACAATTAAAACAACTTTAATTGAGAAGTTTGTGTGAAAATCACCATGCCACCCAAATTAAGTGGTTTTCTCGTAAGTGTGGTGTTCATTATAATGTGCAAATATCAGATTTTACAATTAACATTTATGTTGAAACTGGGAAAACACACACCTAAAAGTCTATTTGAGCTGCACAATGGTGCAGTTAGTAAGGGTGGCACAGCTGGTAGATTTGCTTCCTCAAAGCACCAGAGACCCTGGTTCGATTCAGACATTGGGTGCTGTCAGTATGGATTTTGAACATTCTTCCAGTGACCCTGTAGGCTTCTTCCAAATCCTCCGAATTCCTCCCACATCCCAAAGACTGCTGGTTTGTCTGGTAATAGGTCTCTGTAAAATTGCTCCTAGTGTGTAAGGAGCGGATGAGAAAGTGGGATAATATAGACCTAGTGTGAACGGTCGATCAATGGTCTGTGTACTCGATGGGTCAAAAGGCCCATCTGTATTTCTAAATTAAAACTAAATTAAAGAAATAACCAGTTATACAACAATTATACAATTTATTTATTGTCATTTGAACCTCAAATGAAGTTTGGTTTGCAGTCATACAACAAGAAAAGAACCAAGACACAACCAACACAATTTACACAAACATCCATCACAGTGAATCTCCTCCTCACTGTGGTGGAAGGCAAAGTCTTGTCTCAACCCAGTGTTCCATTATTCTCCCGATGTTAAAGCCCCTGGCGGCCGATGTCAAGTCTCTCGGCAGTTAAAGCTGCGTCGGGCGATGTAAGGCCCCGCTCCGGGTCTTAATGTTGGAGCCCCCGGCGGGCGTTGGCAAGTCTCACGCGGGGCGATGTAAGGCCCCAAGTCAAGTCAAGTCAAGTTTATTCGTCACATACACATACGAGGTGTGCAGTGAAATTAAAAGTGACAATGCTTGCGGATTGTGCCAAAAACCAAACAAACTAGAAAACAGAATGGAACAGAATCACATATTAACATATTACATATTTGTGGGAGGAAAAAAGAAAAAAACAGCAATTTTAAAAAGACACCACACAACAGTGAAATGGTACAGTAAAGTTAGTCCCTGGTGAGATAGAAGTTTACTGTCCTAATGGCCTCTGGGAAGAAACTCCTTCTCATCCTCTCCGTTTTTACAGCATGGCAACGGAGACCTTTGCCTGACTGTAGCAGCTGGAACAGTCCATTGCTGAGGTGGAAGGGGTCTCCCATGATCTTGTTGGCTCTGGAGTTGCACCTTCTGATGTATAGTTCCTGCAGGGGGGTGAGTGTAGTTCCCATAGTGCATTCGACCGAACGCACTACTCTCTGCAGAGCCCGCAAGGGGGCAGATTATTATCTCAATGGGGTTAGGTTTGGTAGAGTGAGACCTGGGTGTCCTTGTACACCAGTCACTGAAAGTTGGCGTGCAGGTACAGCAGGCAGTGTCGAAAGTTAATGGAATGTTGGCCTTCTTAACAAGAGAATATCAGTACAGGAGTAAAGAGGTTCTTCTGCAGTTGTATAGGGCTCTGGTGAGACCACATCTGGAGTATTGTGTACAGTTTTGGTCGCCTAATTTGAGGAAGGACATCTTTGTGATTGAGGCAGTGCAGCGTAGGTTCACGAGATTGATCCCTGGAATGGCGGGACTGTCATATGAGGAAAGATTGAAAAGACTAGGCTCATATTCACTGAGGTTTAGAAGCATGAGGGGATATCTTATAGAAAAATATAAAACTATTAAAGGACTGGACAAGCTAGATGCAGGAAAATGTTCCCAATGTTGGGTGAGTCCAGAAACAGGGGCCACAGTCTTAGAATAAAGGGGAGGTCATTTAGGACTGAGCTGAGAAAAAACTTTTTTACCCAGAGAGTTGTGAATTTATGGAATTCCCTGGCACAGAGGGCAGTGGAGGCCAAATGACTGGATGGATTTAAGAGAGAGTTGGATAGAGCTCTAGGGGCTAGTGGAATCAAGGGTTATGGGGAGAAGGCAGGCACGGGTTATTGATAGCGGACGATCAGCCATGATCATATTGAATGGTGGTGCTGGCTCGAAGGGCCGAATGGCCTCCTCCTGCACCTATTTTCAATGTTTCTTGTCCTGGGCAGAGCAGTTCCCAAACCAAATCGTGATATTTCCGGACAAGATGCTTTCCACTGCCGCTGAGTAGAAGCACTGGAGGATCTTCAGAGACACTCTGAATTTCCTCAATTGCCTGAGGTGGTAAAGGCGCTGCCTTGCCTTACTCACCAGTGCTGCAGCGTGTGATGTCCATGTCATATACTCGGAGATGTGGACTCCCAGGTATTTATAGCAGCTCACCCTATCCACAGTTTACCCTATCTACAGACCCTGCTCCGTGTCTTAATGTTGGAGCCCCCGGTGGGTGATTGCAAGTCCTGCGGCCGTTAAAGCCGCGCCGGGCGATGTAAGGCTCCGCTCCGGATCATTTTCAACCTCGCAACTCGGGCGGGAGAAGTTGCCATTGCAGGAGCTCCGAAAAGCGGTCTCCCACTAGGAACCCACGAGCTCCCGATGTCACCGTCCACCGGACCTGCGGCTGGAGCCTCCGAGCTCCGGAGTCGGGTCGTAGCCACGCGCCACCACAGCTCTCCATGCTCTGAAGCCGGCCAGCCCCACAATGGTAAGTCCGCAGGCTCCGCGACTGAAGCCCCCTGGTCGTTTCGAATGGAGGCCGCTCCACGGTGCTAGACCCCAACGACAACGGACCCGACAGGGAAAAGGGCGGGTCCCCCGTACAGGGTAGAGATTTAAAAGTTTCCCCGGCCCCCCACATATACACAGCTCAAAACAATATAAAAACCACACAAACTATACATTCGACGGGCCAAAAATTAAAAAAGGACAGACGGACTGCAGGGGCCGCTGCCGCGAGACGCCACCACTTTACACAATTTAAACTCTCATACCATGAAATATAATTAGCAATGTCTTAGATCGCTGACCATTGTCTGCTGGGATTGCAGGCCCTCAAAATTCCCTATGATCATTTAAGATCTGGGAATACCTGCCTGAGATATCTAAGCCCAGGGATAAAGAGTTGTTTTGTGCAGTTTCAATGGGTTAACAAATTGCTAGCTTGTTTTAACGTGCCAATTAAGCAGCTTGAGATATAGGATTACGATGGGTTTTTTCTTTGCAACTCAGTTCTGATTTCCCTTACTGCTTTGTGTTAAAGAAGGAACTGCAGATGCTGGAGAATCGAGGGTTACACAAAAAGCTGGAGAAACTCAGCGGGTGCAGCAGCATCTAAGGAGTGAAGGAGATAGGCGACGTTTCGGGTCGAGACCCTTCTTCAGACTGGTCAGGGATCAGGGAAACGAGAGATATAAACAGTGATATGGAGAGATAAAGCAAGAACAATGAGTGAAAGATATGCAAAAAAGTATTGGTGATAAGGAAAGCAGGCCATTGTAAGCTGTTTCTGGTGTGAAAATGAGAAGCTAGTGCGACTTGGGGGGGGGGGGGGGGGAGATGGAGAAGGAATGTCAGGGCCCGAGGGCTGAGGGAGAGGTGGGGGGGTGGGGGGAAAGGAGCAGTCTGGGTTAACAGAATTGAGAAAATTCAATGTTTAAGCCCAGAGGATGCAGACTCCCCAAGCGGAATATGAGATGTTGTTCCTCAAACTTGCGGTGTTGTTCACTCTGGCCATGGAGGAGGCCCAGGACCGAGAGGTCGGATACGGAGTGGGAGGGGGAGTTGAAGTGCTGAGCCACCGGGAGGTCGGGTTGGTTATTGCGGACCGAGCGGAGGTGTTCGGCGAAACGATCGCCTAGCCTCCGCTTGGTCTCACCGATGTAGATTAGCTGGCATCTGGAGCAACGGATGCAGTAGACAAGGTTGGAGGAGGTGCAGGTGAACCTCTGTCGGACTTGGAATGACTGCTTGGGTCCCTGAAAGGAGTGGATGGGGGAGGTGAAGGAACAAGTGTAGCATCTCTTGCGGTTGCAAGGGAAAGTGCCCGGGGAAGGAGTGGAGCAGGAGGGAAGGGAAGAATTGACGAGGGAGTTGCGGAGGGAGCGGTCTTTGCGGAAGGCAGATAGGGGGGGAGATGGGAAGATGTGGCGAGTGGAGGGGTCACGTTGGAGGTGGCGAAACTGGCGGAGGACTATCTGTTGTATGCGCTGGCTGGTGGGGTGAAAGGTGAGGACCAGGGGGACTCGGCCCTTGTTGTGAGTGGGGGAATGGGGAGAGAGGGCAGTGTTGCGGGGTATGGAGGAGACCCTGGTGCGAGCCTCATCGATAGTGGGGGAGGGGAAACCCCGTTCTCTGAAGAACGAGGACATTTGCGATGACCTGGTGTGGAACACGTCATCCTGGGAGCAGATGCGGCGTTGTAGCCTTATTTTGCAGTGGATTCTTAGAACACCACTGTTCCTCCCTTTGTTTGATTTGGGTCTGATCAAACAAAAACAAATAATCTTCTTGCTATGCAGGTAATCTGGTGATCTAGAATGGGTTAAGCAAGATTTTTAGAGAGGGATTATTTGACCACAATAAAGTGAATTTAGATCAAAATCATAAAAGCTATAGAATACTTGTTCAAAACTTCAAAACTTGTTATACAATTTTAATTTGTCACACTGAGAGTCAATTGAATAATATGGATCAATAAGAAACCCAATAAGAGCAATTCTTTCAATAAACATCTTGAATGCCTGTCAATTAACTGATCCAATTAGAGCTTTACCTAGAGACTTTCGGCAGCAAATTAATGGAAGATTTTGTGGTATTTTGGTGCAAGCGGAGGGATTAAAATATTACTGCCAATGTCTGCTTTGTACACTTATCACTCTGACTGCTTCAATTTGTATTCAGCTCTTTTAAAAGGTTTGACACATACCATGTCAAGCAAATTAACATGTGCATTGTTGGACAAATGAAACCAATGACTGTAATAGAATAAAACATTTATTTTCTGCAAGCCATGTAAATGAGTCCTCACCTATCAATGACAGTTATAATTTTATAGAAAATTAAATTAGTTGAAAAGGCACTTATTTCCACAATGATAATATGTAGATTATTTATTTCTTAGTTTTCATCATGGAACTAACTTAATTACTTTATTGGCTATTGAAATAAATTTTAAGCTGTTACATTTTAAAAAAAGGATAATCGAGAATCCTGCCTTTCCACGTGTAGAAAGAAGTGCCCCAACTTACATTGTGTTGAAAATCTGATCCAGGCAATCCAAAGTGAAGAATCAATTTGAATTTCCGAAAGCGCAAAGAGGAAGTGAATATAATAAAGATGTAATGGAGTTACCCACTGTGCAGACCTGTGATAATCTAATGGATTGAGAGCTGTAGTCCTTTTGAGTAAAAAAAAATTCTCTCTGCAGCCTATCAGAAATTGTGAATTTTGTGCTGGACTTGTGCACAGAAAGAGGCTCAATGGAATTTTAATTTGTTTTAATTTAATTTGAAATGCAATAACTTCTACAGGAGCTATGTTGGTAAAAGCTATTTTACAATTTATCTCTTATAGGTAAGTTCACCAATGTCACACAGATTCTGAAGCCAGCTAAAATGCTTGTTTGCAGGTCTTTAATTCAGAGATGCCCTTTGATAGAGTCTTGCCAAAAGGAAACAAACATTGTCAGGGATGGTTGAGTTAGTAATGTGTTAAATAGTTGTTCCATTTTTTAATTTATTTTCTGAGGATGATAAAGACATTCTTTCCATAAAATCTCAAAATAACACTGTTTGAGAAAGGAAATTGATTTATTTTGCTGAAGAAAATATTTACTGCATGGTAGCTGAATGAACATCCGTTTTGATGAAAAATCGCTATGCAGGAGAATGCACAAAACGGGATTTTCTTTGTGACCAGGGAAAAAATGATTGGGCAGTATTTTAAACTATATTCAGGGTATAAATAAAGTAAAATGATCTTTTCAAGGAATTGTCTGTTGGATTGTAGGTCCAGGAGATTTATCTGCTCAATTTTATCTGTGATTGCAAGTTTGAATTCTGCCGCAACACAGATAAGTAGCATCTGTCTAAAGGTGATAATGTCATTTCATGCAATGTGTACCATACATAAAACTGTACATAACTGTAACATTGATCTTTCCTTAGCTTTTCAATTCAATTATATCACATGGTTTGGCAATGCTTTTTTTTTAAATTGTTTTATTTATTTTTGTTAGTACTTTTGGAAAAACGCAACCACGCCAACATTCAAAATGTGGATTTCAAATATGTCGGAAACGCTACATCTTGATGAAATGAGATTCCTCCTACTAGGCAAAGTAGACCAATTCTTAAAGACTTGGTCTCCTTTTATCAACTTTTTACAAGCATATGGTGCAACATAACATAACCTTAGAAATTAAATGGTTTAGAACCGGGTGACAGATAAGCAAAAATACGAAATAGGTAAATCTCTCCTAATCTCTCTTTTCTCTACTTTCTCCATTTCTTTCAATCTTTTTAGCTTCTCGTCTCTGTCCTTTATTTCTTTTGCTATCTGCTTCTACTCGCTTGTCTATCTATTCTGACACTCTTTATTTCTTTTTTCTCTCACTGTTCTTTTATTATTAAATTATCAAATACAAAGTTGTACAAGAATGGAAATATGTATGTATGTATGTATTAGGTACTCAAGTACCACACTATTGTACTTACTTCTAACAAAAATAAACAAAAAACAAACAAGAAAAAGAAGTGCAGTAGTGTGGTACCTAAGTACCTAATACATCCATACATATTCCCATTCTTGGGCAACTTCTTACTTTTAATTTATTAATAAAAGAACAGTGGAAGAGAAAGGGAAATAAAGGGTGTCGAAATAGATGGACAAGCGAGTAGAAATAGATAGCGAAAGAGACAAAGAGCAGAGGTAAAAAGCTAAGAAGATTGAAAGAAAAAGAGAAAGTAAAGAGTAAAAGAAATTGGGAGAGATATACCTATTTCGTATCTTTACCCATCCGTCACCCGGTTCTGAACCATTTAATTTCTAAGGTTATGTTATGTTGCACCATATGCTTGTAAAAAGTTGATAAAAGGAGACCAAATCTTTAAGAATTGGTCTACTTTGCCTAGTAAAGAAATCTAATTTCTTCAAGATGTAGCGTTTCCGACATATTTGAAATCCACATTTTGGACGTTAGCGTGGTCGCGTTTTTCCAGAATTTGAGTATATGTTTTTTTGCTGTTATTAAACCATAATTAAGAAGAGCTTCTTGGAACATAATTAATTCCAAAGATAGTCCTTTAAGGGCGAATCATCCTTCTATTGCATTGTAATTTTTTATATGCCTTAAGATTTCTTCATCAATTTATTGGGAGTTGAAAATAAGTGGCTTTCATGTCATTGTTAATATGACCGTTAACTTGTGCAAAATTAGTTTCATGGTTAAATCTTTATCATCTTTTCTTTGATGTCCCACAAGGAAACAATATTGTGCATATAAATACATTTTCAAATGTGGAGTGGATTATGTAGGTAGTGTGGTAGATTTTGATCCTTTGGACATTGGTCCAGTGAGGAACCAGCACTCTTGCAGAAGTTTGAAAGGAAAACAAATGACATCAGTTTTTGTGAATATTTTACATGGTCTCTCATAACATTATTTATTAGAACAAAAAAGAAGATAATTTGGCCCATCAAATCTCACAGTGGAGCAATCCCATCAGTTTTATTCATCAATTTCTTACTTCCCTGTAACATAACCTTTTACATGCTCTTCGAATCTTCTGCCACTTAACCTAAGGGGTAGTAACCCAAGGGGTAATAATCTACCAGCACAACTTTGATACATGGGAGGAAATGGGAGCACCAAGCAGAAACCCATGTAGTCATAAGGTCATCAGGTCATAAGGAATAGGAGTAGAATTAGGCCATTCGGCCCATCGTCTACTCTGCCATTCAATCATGGCTGATTGACCTCTCCCTTCTAAACCCATTCACCTGCCGACTCGCCATAATATCTGACACCAGTATTGTTAGTCACATAGAGAACATGCAAACTCCACAGATACAACACTCTGGGTCTCTAGAGCTCCAGGCAGCAGTTCAGCTCTTGCCCCACCATTTAGGTAACAGAGTCTATCAAAGAATGCACTATTACGGCTGGGAACCATATTAAAAAACATTCCAAGGAAAGTGAAAGTGTCATGGTTAATTATACATTTGTTCAAAAATTAAAACCCTTCTGTCTATTTGGGGTATTGCCATGTACTTTTATGATTGCACAGATCAAATTTCAGTCGGAATTGGCAGATTACACACATAAATATGAAATATTTCATTTCTATGTCTGAGAGGGTATCAGACTATGGTGAAAACATAATACCTCAGACATTCCAATGTTTTTTTAAATATAATTCAATGACATATTTGTTTTGATTAAGTTGGAATACAATATATGAATCTCCTGTATTTGTCCACTTCAGATAATAGTTTTAGTGTCATGAAGTAATACAGCATGGAACACGTCCATGCCGACCAATCTAATCCCAAAGTTTAAGAAAGAACTGCAGATGTTGGAAAAGTCGAAGGTAGACAAAAATGCTCGAGAAACTCAGCGGGTGGGCAGCATCTATGGAGCGAAGGAATAGGTGATGTTTTGGGTCGAGACCCTTTTTTAGGTTGACCAACCTGATCTCCCGGTGGCTCAGCACTTCAACTTCCCCTCCCATTCCGAATCCGACCTTTCTGTCCTGGGCCTCCTCCATGGCCAGAGTGAGTCCCACCGCAAATTGGAGGAGCATCACCTCATATTTTGCTTGGGTAGTTTACACCCCAGCGCTATGAACATTGACTTCTCCAATTTCAGGTAGTCCTTGATGTCTTCCTCTTTCCCCTCCCCTTCCCAGCTCTACCACAGCCTGCTGTCTCCTCCTCTTCCTTTCTTCTTCCTGCCCCCCTCCACCCCCACATCAGTCTGAAGATGGGTCACGACCCGAAACATCACCTATTCCTTTCCTCCATAGATGCAAACTAATCCCAATTGCTCACTTTTGAATCTTTCTTATCCATGTACCCGTCTAAAGATCTTTTAAATGTTGTTGTTGTACCTGCTTCAACTAATGCGCCTGGCAGCTCATTCTAGACAGAATATGGAAAAAGGTGTCCCTCCACCGTGTTTTGACGTTATTTACAAAGTCCAAAGCCGAGTCAGCCCGCACGCTCCCGATCCAAGTAAGCCCCAAGCTCCTGCAGGGCCTTGCTCTGTCGCCTTCACCTGCGGGCATCCATCTCCTCGTCCGGCCATCTTGGTGACCCGAGGGCCCCTCTTGCAGCTGATCTTGGAGGTGCAGGAGGCATTGCTCCGGTTCACCCTCCTACCGGCCCTTGCTCCTCACGTCCAACGTCTCCAGTGGCTCCCTCTTCATCGGTTATCCTCGTAGGATAAGAAGGGTATGGGCCTGGCGGCTGTTCACGACAGGCTGTGGGCGAACGAGCTTTCAGGTCCTCCGGGCAGGTTCCCAGTTCCACCGCACGGAACCTCAGGAAGGCCTCTGCCACATGGCACCTCGGGAAGGCTTCAGGATGATGTAATCAACTTACAAAGTACAATGAAAATATGATATCAAAATCATGCATGCCTCATTCAAATGTTTCGTGTATTTGTATTTAACAGAACAATTAATTGTTATTTGGGTCTTCTGATCAGAATAACAGATTTGGATAAAAATATTGCCCACAGCCAATACTTAATCAAAAGCTAATCGTAGAGTGTGCACTATTTCATTTCGGAGTCACGTGAGTGACTTCGTGAAGAGCCCGCCGGCGCGCATGCTCGACATATCGTCGTACCGCGTTGCTGCGACGGCTGGCGGTGGAGCGCGCTCCTCGCCAGCCCTTCATAAGGGGCCACGGAGGTGAGTATTCTACCTTTAGTGGTGGTCCTTGTTGTTGGTTATGTCTTGCAGCAAGGACATGGATGGGAGTTCCAAGGGCCGGAGGACGTCAGGACGAGTTCGCCGGTCAACAGTTCCGGGGCCTTTACCATCGGCAGTACCTGCAACGCAGGCCGGGACTCAGGCGGAGATGTGGGTAAGCCCTGTGGTTACAGGTCCAGATCCGCCAGCACACCACAGCTCGGAGGAGTTAGACGAGGAGGAGTGTGGTGTGCCGCCAGAGCAGGGGGACCCTGCCGTGGCAGTCAGGTCGTCAGCGGGCTCGCTGGCGACCTCGAGCAGGGTGCGTGCGGCTTCACGGCCTGTTCCACTCCGCCCTCCGAGTAGGGGAAGGGCAGGAGCCCAGAAGCCTAACCCTACCAGGGCTAAGGCATTGCCTGACACGGAGGAGCGGTCAGGTTCCAGGGCGAGACCCGGGGCGGCTGTGAGGTCCAGCCGGCACACCCCGACTCTCGACGCCGGGACGGGTCGGTTGAGTCGGGTCTCGTCACGGTCGCCGAGCCCCCCATGGATGGGTGGGCGAGACCATGCGTCGGCAAGGTCCACGGTGTGGGCAGCCGGCAAGCCTGCGCGGGCTTCAGGCAGCCATGCTTCGGCTGGTGCCGACACCACGCCGCAAGTGCCCTTAGTGGCAGCGGCTTCAGCTCCCGCTAAACGGAGGCGGTTGAACACGCCCGCGCGGGAATCGCGCAGTTTCGCCTCGGCGGCTGTTAGCGACAACTACCGGCACCGGCAGGGCCTCGATGAGGTGCGGGCCGATGATAGGAGCCCGGTTTTCTTTTCAGAGCCGGAGGACTCCGACCACCTGAGTGTTCAGGGTGAAGGGCGTATTGACCGTATGGAGCGGCTGCTGGAGCTCCTGCTTCAAAGTCAACAACAGCACGGCAGCAACAGGCACAGGGCGTCGTCACCAGCCTCTACCATCAGCCTGGAGCAGCAAGAGGAGGAGGTTTTGGTGGATCCCATACCATCTCCGTTGGAGGTGCCAGCGGAGGATCTTCTGGATGTGGCGACCAAATTTGCGGCCCCACATTCATCTGGACTTCCTTTAAACGCAAAGCTGGCAGCCACTGTGGACTTTCTTAACAACCAGCAACTACAGGAAGAAGTCCTCATTCAGGCAATGAGCCATCACAAGGCTCCATCCAATTGCAACTCCCTCAATGTGCCTGTGGTCAATACGCCGATATGGGGCAACATCAGTGCGGCTATCCGTCAACAAGAGGTAAAATTGCAGCGGATCCTGAAGCTCCTCATGGCCGGTATTACCGCCTTTGCGCAGTCGGTGGCCGGGGACGAACTGAATTTGGACCAGGAAGATGCTCTGGCCCTCCTGTGCGCGACCCAGCACGAAATCAACGGGTTTCGCAAAACCAGCATCCGCCCAGCGCTCAATCCGAAGTTTGCAGGATTGTGCAAACCACCGCCGCCGCCCCCGCCTCGTCAGCTCTTTGGGGAGGACCTCTCGAAGAGAGTCAAAGAGCTTGACGAACAAGCCAAAACGGTGGGGATCATGCGCTCTCAGAGTGCCCCCGCACCGTCAGGCTCAAAGTCTCCATACATTCGATCACGAGGGTCTGCTAGTACCTCGACGAGGACCCACCCTCAAGCTCCACAACGACAGCAACATCAGACCCAGCACCAGGGATCTTTTTTAGCACAGGGTCGGCAGAGACCCTGGTGGAAAACGAAGACGCCGCGCCCTCAAGCCAACCCAGCACCTCCACGTCCACCCACGCGTGTCAAGGACCGCCGGTAACCACGGAGGTGAGGGGGTCTGGTTCTCTCTTTTCTCTTTGTTTAACTTCACATGTTGGTGGTCGCCTTCAGTTGTTTTTGGGTGCATGGGGTAATTTTACTGGTGACGAGTATGTGTTGCAGAATATTCAGGGGCATAAAATTGAGTTTATTAATGGTGACATCCCTCCATCCCAGCACATGCCCGCTCGAATGTTTAAATTATCTGCTGCAGAACAGGCAGCAGGCTACAAGGAACTTTTAAGTCTTGAGCAGAAGGGAGTGATTGAGAGAGCGGTGCATGAGCCAGTTGAATTTGTTTCGAATATATTCACCAGACCTAAGAAGGATGGAGGTTGTCGTGTCATTATTGATCTAACCCGTTTGAATACTTTTGTAACATATACTCATTTTAAAATGGATACGTTTGAAACAGCCAAATCATTGATTTCTCATGGTTGCTTTATGGCATGCATCGATTTGAAAGACGCATATTATTCAGTATCCATCCAGAAATACGACAGAAGGTTTTTGAAATTCATCTGGATGGGGCAACTCTGGCAGTACAAGGCTTTGCCTAATGGGCTCACCACAGTCCCTAGATTGTTCACTAAATTAGTGAAACCAATTATGGCTTATTTGAGACAACGACACCATATAGTTATGGCCTACTTAGATGATATCTTAATTGTGGGCCACACCCTGGAATTGGCAGAACAGGGTGTTGCAGCTGCTGTCAATATATTTCAACAATTAGGGTTTATTGTCCAGCCAGAGAAATCAAAGTTCTGCCCTGCCCAGGTGATTAATTACCTAGGGTTCACGGTGAACTCTATGAGCATGAGGGTTACCATTCCAATTAACAAGATTGAGGAGGTTACCCAGGTGTGTCAAGATTTAATCCGCACCAATATACCATCGATTCGGCATTCAGCTACAATAATTGGGAAGCTTGTAGCTTTGTTTCCAGCAGCGCGATATGGACCTTTGCATTATCAGAATTTGCAAAGAGCTAAAATTGCTGCGTTAAAACAGAACGCTGGTCATTATGATCGGTCCATGCAGCTGCCGCCCGAAGCGATAAATGAGTTGCAATGGTGGGTGTGTCACATTAGCAGCTCATTCAAGCCTATCAGGGAGGCTAATCCGGTGGTATATTTGCAGACTGATGCAAGCTCCAATGGCTGGGGAGCCACGGATAATTGCTCTAGTTGTGGGGGCAGATGGGACACCCTTGAATCAACGATGTTGTTAACTCAAGGGATTAACTATTTGGAGTTGCTGGCACCATTCCACGGACTTCGTGCGTATTGTTCCAAGCTTGTTGGAGCACATGTCCGTCTCCAAATAGACAACACCACAGCAGTGGCATACTTAAACCATATGGGTGGTACCAGGTCAGTTTCGTGTGACAAATTGGCTAACTCAATTTGGCTCTGGTGTGTTCAAAGAGACATTTGGATTTCAGCTACCTATTTGCCAGGTGAACTTAATACTGTGGCGGACACCAGGTCACGCAAATTTAATGACAATATTGAATGGATGTTGCATCCTGAGATTTTTTCTAAAGTCACAGCCAAATTTGGTAAACCGGACATTGACCTTTTTGCGTCACGGTTGAACCATCAGGTACCAACCTACGTTTCATGGGAACCAGATCCTGGGGCAATAGCGCTAGATGCATTCTCGCTGGACTGGGGGAATTGGTTTTTCTATGCCTTCCCCCCGTTTTGCCTCATCAGTCGGGTATTGCGAAAGATTCAGGCAGATGCTGCCGAGGGCATCCTTATTATACCCGACTGGCCCACACAGCCTTGGTATCCGGTGGTCTTTGACATGCTCAACGAACCTTGGGTCCTTTTGAAGGGTTGCCCACAATTGGTTACTCACCCTGTCTCAGGGGAGCCACATCCCTGCCATGGCTATTTAAATTTGTTGGCTTGCAGGTTCTGAACAGGCCATTAGTCCAATACGGCCTCTCGGCTCGGACCATGGATACCATCGGGGCGTCGTGTCGAGAGTCCACTAGGCGAAGATACCGCTCGCATATTAAGAAGTGGGAAGCCTACTGCAGCCGCTCTCGCATCACGTACGATGACGTGACAATAACCGACATCCTGGAATTCCTCGCGGGGTTGCACCATGATGAACACTTAAGTTACAGTGCCATCAACAGCGCCAGAAGTGCGCTATCATTCTACCTCGATATTGGGGTAGGATCCAACAGGCTAGTGTCCAGACTCATGCGGGGTATATTCAATATGAATCCGCCTACACCACGCTATAATATCACCTGGGATGTCAGGGACGTATTAACCCTGCTCAGGACGTGGTCTCCCATGGAAGGGCTCCAATTGGACCAACTCACCATGAAGCTGGTGATGTTACTAGCGCTGACTTCAGCTCAGAGGGTACAGACACTACACAAACTTCGTGTCGACAGAATGACTTCTACCCCTACAGAAGTAGTCTTTTTCATTGACGAGCTACTAAAGCAGCATGGACCTGGGTGCACAGGGCTGCAGCTGAAGTTCCCGGCATACCCCGCAGATGCTAGGCTATGTTTAGCCTCACATATCCGCCACTATGTCAAGGTGACGGCACGCATCAGAGGAATGGAGAGATACCTGCTTGTCACTCATAAGAGACCTCATCATCGAGTGACAGTCCAGACGATATCCAGGTGGCTTCGAGTCGTCTTGGGTAAGTCAGGTATCGACACTAATGTGTTCAAGTCTCATTCCACCAGGGCTGCATCGACGTCAGCGGCGAGGGTCATGGAGGTGCCCATGGACCAAATTCTCGCCACAGCAGGATGGGCTAATGAAGCTGTGTTCCAGCGTTTTTATAACAAGCCTGTTGCTGCTCCTCTACAGTTCGCAGAAGCCGTGCTGAATGCAGGTTCAGAACGTGGAGATGTCCCCGCATGAGGGGTTTTTGATTTGTTATTAATAAATATGCTCTTGTTTTGCAGTATGAACTATTGAGCAAGTTTGTTCCTCCCATCCATCCCTGGTAGTGGTGTGTCAGCATGGACGTGGTCCAGGGCATGTCATCACAGAAGCTTTGAAGTCTTCACGAAGTCACTCACGTGACTCCGAAATGAAATAGTAAGATTGAACGAGAACTTACCAGTTCGAAGGTTGATCTTTATTTTATGAGCAGTCGAAGTGAGGGATTTCGTGCCCTCCTCGCCCAACCCTCAGTCACCTTCATCTGGTAATCTTAGTCACTTCAATCTTACTATGCGAAGTCATTTCTATTGTTGGTTTCTGTGATTCCACGCCGCTACTTTGAAGTATGTCGAGCATGCGCGCCGGCGCGCTCTTCACGAAATCCCTCACTTCGACTCCTCATAAAATAAAGATCAACCTTCAAACTGGTAAGTTCTCGTTCAATCTTACTATTCTCTCTGTCTCCAGCAGTCAGTCAGGAATAGTCATTTCCTGAGAAAGGACCAATTTATCCACAAAGGACCCTGAGTGATTCTCCGGTAATGTAAGTACGCAGTTGACAGCTGACAGGTAGGATACAATTACAGTGAGTTCCTTTCTCAAGATGATTATTAGTGCGGAAACTTTTTGTTATGAGGTGTTATTGAAAACAGGGGAGCCCTGACGGGAGTCTATCATTTAAATAAAGGACTGCATAACCACTTTCAAAACAGCAGATGAATGAAGCAGAGGTGAAAGAGAAACATTTTGAGCTTGTGTACATGCTTACCGATAATTTCAACCGCATTGTCTGATGGCAGCTGCTGTGCATTTCTTCATACTTGTTGAGAATACTTTTTGTGGACAGCTAGCATGAGGTGTGATGTGAGGAAGGAGAAATCGGAAACATCATTTTCTTCCCTTTAGATGAAACACTTGGATATCATATCACATCGCATGACATCCAGGCAGCAAATTGATTAACTGAGGCATTTGTCTCTGCCAATCATTTCTCAGCCTGAATAACTGAAGCAGCCTTATAGAAAACAGACTTCTGTTAAGCAATTGAATTGTAAATACATATCTGAATGGTAAATAACACGAGTTACTGCAGCCATCTGAAAGCTCTGTCAATGATAAATGTTGGAAAGCCAATCATAAATCTTTTCATGGAGCTTAATATTAAACTTGCATTCTCATTTGGACTTTTAAAGCCAATTTAATCTTTAGTTCCAGAACTAAGATCGGTGAGGCATCACTCAGCTAATTGGACACTTGTGACTTGCCTACTGTTTACCAGGGAGAGGTGAATTCTAAATCACGCTCGCAGTGTTTGGTTTTACAAAGCTTTTTGTTCATCACATTGTTGATTGGCGCTGATCAGCTGGTTGCTTAATATACTGTGGAATAAACACAAATGTAAATAAGAGAAAAAATGATTGCATCAAAATAGAAATGCATAGCAGGTCTATCATAATCTCTAAACTCTAAACTAATCAATAAAGAGAACAAATGGGTTGATATTTAACATGTAGCTATTTGAGGAAGCATCACGTCACTGTCAATTGTTCTAGTTCCAGAATATCAGTACAAGAATACTTTAGGGCACGTGCTGGCTCCAAAGGTTTTATCAGCTGTGTTATTAATTAACTCCCTTCCATCCTAAGATCTGAAGTGGAGATGTGCAAATATTAATGAGTTAAGTTTGGACATTGTGCCCAATACATAGTGGCCAATATTCCGATATGAGCTAATACATAGCAAGTATCCTTCACAGCACAGAAGTATTGGCAATGACTAGTTCCAACAGCAGAGTGTCTAACAACCCATCTTTTAACGTTGGTTGTTATTATCATCAGTATCCCTACCATTATTATCTTGGGAGCCAGTCACCATTGACTGGAAAGTCAATAGTGGTATCTGGCAATGATTGTCCCACTTCTTCATGCCCCCAAGGCTTTTCCAGCATCAGTGAGCCTGCCATGCAATGATTACTTTGCACTTGGCTGATGATTGCAGCTCCAATTCTCCACATCATCTAGGACAAAGCAGCCTGCGTGATGGGTACCCCATCCACCACACCAAATATTATTTCCCTCCAGCATGGTGTTCAATTGCTGCAATTTGTATCCAAATGTAATGCAGTTAGTCACCTGGCATAGACTAACAGTATCTCCCAAACCCATGACCGTGTCATCAAGAGGAACAGGAGCATTTGATGCATTGTAGCACCACCACCTGCAGGTTCCTCTCCGTCACACTCCACCCTATGGTCACCACCATCTTTCCTTTTGTTGCTTGAGTTTATTGTGGAATTTCCCGCCCAGGAGCTTTGTGGGAGCATCTTCACCGGAATACCGGTTGTCACCACTTCCCAGGGGTTTTTGGACATGGCAATAATTGTGGCACGGTGGCAAAGCAGCAGAGTTGCTGCCTTACTGCACCAGAGTCCCAGGTTCGATCCTGACGATGGGTGCAGTATGTACGGAGTTTGTACGTTCTCCCCTGTGTGGGTATTCTCCGGTTTCCTCCCACGCTCCAAAGACGTACAGGTTTGTAGGCAAATTGGCTTTGGTAAAATTGTAAATTATCCGTAGTGTGTAGGATAACGTTAAGTGTGTGGGGATCATTGGTCGGTGTGGACTTGGTGGGCCAAAGGGCCTGTTTCTGTGCTGTATCTCTAAACTAAACTAAATGCTGGACTTGCTCGCGAGCAATTCCCGGATCTGACAATGAACAAAGAAAGTAGTTGGTGTCTTTCTGGGCTCATTTTTAATTTCTAGGATTTGACAGGATCTTGCAAAGGAGAAAATTCCAGGGATATCCAGAAAATCAGGAAGCAAATATGGAAATGGATAATTTACATTTCACGCTGATAATCTGAATACCTTGCCGAAGATTTCCCTTCAGAAGATGAATTTATTTTCATCAATCAACTGCAGAAATATTGGAGAAATTTTATGCTGTTGACTGAAGTGCAAATGATAATACATTAAAAACTATAGAACAGAAGCAATATTTGTATAGCAGAATGTCATTGTAGTTCTGCAGAATAAAAACAGAGAGCACAGAATAGTTCAGTGCAGGAATAGGCCTTTCATGCCACCATGTCTAGGGCAAACATGATGCCAAGTTAAACTAAACTTGTCTGCCTGCACACTATCCATATCGTTCAATTCCCTGCATATTCATGTGCTATGCCACATTATATCTGCTTCCAGATCAACCCTGGCAGTGCCTTCCTGACACACACCCCGCTCTCTGTATTTAAAGATAGTTGCTCAGCACATATTTTTAAGCTTTCCCTCTCTGACAATGCTATACCCTCCAGACTTTTAAATTTCTTCCCTGGGAACAGGGCTACATTATCTATGCCTCTAATAATTTTATAAACTTCTATCAACGTCTTTCCTCGGCTTCTTACACTCTAGTGAAGCCAATCCAGATTTGTCGAACCTCGCCTTACAGCTAATACTTTCTAATTCAGGCACCATCCTGGTAAACCTTTTCTGCACCTTTTCCAGACCGCTAGCTCCTATCTTTATAAACGATTACTTCACAAATTTTTATAAATTATTAACGTTTTGAACATCAAAAAAACATCAATAATATAATGTAATTTAAGTGCAGAGTTGATTGGGTTAGAAAGTGAAACAACAGAAAGTAACACAACTAATTCAACTAAAAATACACGCAAGAAGTAGAATTTAATGTTAAAGAAGGAACTGCAGATGCTGAAAAATCGAGGGTACACAAAAAGCTGGAGAAACTCAGCGGGTGCAGCAGCATCTGAGGAGCGAAGGAGATAGGCAACGTTTCGGGCCAAAACCCTTCTTCAGATGTGAATTTTCGAAAAAAAATTCATTTAAAAACTCAGTTATCGTTCTTGCGACCGCCAAAATGTGCTATTTACAGGCTTGCTCATAGAATTCAATCAGAAACATACAATGGATCTGGTGCTAGCACAATAAAAGATAGGGCCAGTTTATTTGGATGATCCTAAAACCAATGTGGTTTAAATCATCCACTCAATTGTCTCTTTAAGTTTTTATTTCTCCATTTGCTTTCACTGGGCAGTCTGCCCACTGCATCTACACTGAACAGTTAAAATTAACTTGCCTGAGAGTATCTTCCATCTCTAGCTCATACTGTGTTTCAAGACTTCAAGCCAGGAATGATTATGTGATCAGAGCACTCAATCAATTATTTTTATTTATCTCTAATTCTTGACCAGATAGCCTTCTGATCTGTAGGGTAGCAAAAGGGTCAGCTTCTATACAACGGCAACACAAGTAGATAGAGTGGTCAAGAAGACATATAGTATGCTTACCTTCATTGAACAGGGCATTAAGTGTAAGTCAGAAAAACACATTCCAGCTTTACAGGACTTTGATTAGGCTGCATATGGAATATTGTGGGTAATTCTGAACACTCTATTACAGAAAGGGTGGGGATGCTTCGAAGAGAGTGCAGCAAATGTTTACCAGAAAGCGACCTGGATTAGTAGGTATAAGCTACAGAAGAAGTTTGACAATCTTGGATCGTTTTTTCAGAACACCGGAAGTTGAGGGGCGACCTAATGGAAGTACATAAAATGATGAGAGGCATAGATAGAGTAGATAGTCAGAACTTATTTCCCAGGGTTGATATGTCAAAGACTTAAGGGCATGACTTTAAAGTGAAAGGAAAAACGTTTAAAGGAGGTGTGGGGGGCATGTTTTTGTCACAGAGATGGTGGGTGCCTGGTAGTGACAGTGGTGGAGGTGGATGCAATAATGCCACATAAGAAGCTTTTAGGTAGGCATGGAATGGAGGGATATGGATCATGTGCACAGAGAAGATTAGTGCAATTGGGCATCATGACCTGACATGAACATTGTGAGCCAATGGGCCTGTTCCTGTGCTGAACTGTTGTATGTTCTATGATAATTTATAAACCAAAACACACATAAGTTGGCACTTTAACTGAATCTCTTTTTGCAACTTCGCTGTTATCTCCACATTCTCACGACCTTCTCTCCCTCTGTCAGATGAAAAGAATAAATTCATATTTTAAGATCATCACATGTCTTGTTAACAGTGCTGTTTAATTATATATTTTTTTGATATTTATGCAGTTAATATAGTTTTACCTCAATAGTTAATCATTCAGAATATACTGTGGAGAGATTGAACTATATGCACATAGAATTTTAGAATTCTATTTAAAGTTTGTAACTTTTTTCGATTAATACATTGATTTCATAATGACTTAAATTATGAAATAAAATAATATGATTTGTTATAGTTGAGCATTTTACAGACAAGTATCTGAAAAAATAGCTCTCAGTGGCGGTGCATGATGTCAAAATGCTACCAAACTTAAAATCCCTCATTATTTTTTGTGCTTTCCATTAAAATAACAATACATGACATGTTGTTACCTCGGAGGCTGACTGCTGCATGGAGCTGATATTGTCTGAGGCCCTGTATGTGTGAGAACCTGCTGTACCAGAGACTGGTAGACAAAAAATGCTGGGGAAACTCAGCGGGTGAGGCAGCATCTATGGAGAGAAGGAATAGGCGACATTTCAGGTTGAGACCCTTCTTCAGGCTGATTTCAGTGGGGGGCGGGAAAAAGAAAGGAAGTAGGTGGAGACAGTAGTACTTGTAGGAGAACTGGGAAGGGGGAGGGGAAGGAGGGAGAAAGCATGGGCTATCTAAAATTAGAGAAGTCAATGTTCATAACTCTGGGGTGTAAACCACCCAAGCAAAATATGAGGCACAGTTCATTCAATTTGCGTTGGGTCTCACTCTGGCAATGGAGGAGGCCCAGGACAGAAAGATCAGATTGGGAATGGGAGGGGGAGTTGAAGTGCTGAGCAACCAGGCGATCAGGTTGGTTAACATGGACTGAGCGGAGGTGTTCAGTGAAGTGATCGTCAAGCCTGCGCTTGGTCCCGCCGATGTAGAGAAGTTGATACCTAGAACAGTGGATGCAGTAGATGAGGTTGGAGAAGGTGCAGGTGAACCTCTGCCTCACCTGGAAAGACTGATTGGGTCCTTGGGTGGAGTCGAGAGGGAAGGTATAGGGACAAGTGTTGCATTTCCTGCGGTTGCAGGGGAAAGGGAGTGGTTTGGGTGTGAAGGGATGCTTGACCAGGGAATTACGGAGGGAGCGGTCTCTGGGGGAAAGCAGAAATGGGAGGAGATGGAAAGATGTGGCCAGTAGTGGGATCCCGTTGGAGGTGGCGAAAATGTCGGAGGATTATATGTTGCATGCGACGGCTGGGGTGGAAGTTGAGGACAAGGGGGACTCTGTCATTATGAATAGGGGGAGGGGGAGTAAGAGCGGAGCTGCGCGATATAGAGGAGGTTCTTGTGAGAGCCTCATCTATCATGGAAGCGGGGAACCTACGTTTGCTGAAAGAATGAGGACATCTACGATGCCCTAGTATGGAACACCTCATTCTGGGCACAGATGCGGCGTAGACGAAGGAATTGGGAGTAGGGGATAGAGTTCTTACAGGAAGCAGGCTGGGAAGAAGTGTACCAGAGACTGACTGGCAGAAGTCTGTCAGGTCTGAAGAAGGGTCTCGACCTGAAATATTACCCATTTCTTCTATCCAGAGAAGCTGCCTGTCCCGCTGAGTCACTCCAGCATTTTGTGTCTATAGAAACATAGAAACATAGAAAATAGGTGCAGGAGTAGGCCATTCGGCCCTTCGAGCCTGCACCGCCATTCAATGTGATCATGGCTGATCATCCAACTCAGTATCCCGTACCTGCCTTCTCTCCATACCCCCTGATCCCTTTAGCCACAAGTGCCACATCTAACGCCCTCTTAAATATAGCCAATGAACTGGCCTCAACTACCTTCTGTGGCAGAGAATTCCAGAGACTCACCACTCTCTCTGTAAAATTTCTTCGGTATTTCTTCTATCTTCGGTATCAACCAGCATCTGCAGTTTCTTCCTACACCCGTCTCTTTGCTGCTTGAACAAGTAAATGGTGTCCAGATCAAAATAATTTGAGACAGCCTAGTTAGTTTTTAGAAACAAAATATTCCTTACAATACGGTTCAGTTGCAAACCTATGGAATGGTGAGACCACCGTTGGAGTATTGTGGGTCATTTTGAGTATCACAATTTAGGAAATCCAAAGGGTTTCTACAGCTATATTAATAGCAAAAGGATAACAAGGGATAAAATTGGTCCATTGGAGAGACCGAGTGGACAGCTATCTGCAGAGCCAAAAGAGATGGGGAAGATATTGAACAATTTATTTTCTTCAGTATTCACCAAGGAGAAGGATATTGAATTATGTGAGGTAAGGGAAACTAGTAGAGTAGCAATGGATACTATGAGTTTCAAAGTAAAAGAAGTACTGACACTTTTGAAAAATATAAAAGTGGATAAGTCTCCAGGTCCTGACAGGATATTCCCTAGGACATTGAGGGAAGTTAGTGTAGAAATAGCCGGGGCTATGACAGAAATATTTCAAATGTCATTAGACACGGGAATAGTCCCGGAGGATTGGCGTACTGCGCATGTTGTTCCATTGTTTAAAAAGGGTTCTAAGAGTAAACCTAGCAATTATTAGACCGGTTAGTTTGACTTCAGTGGTGGGCAAATTAATGGAAAAGATACTTAGAGATAATATATATAAGCATCTGGTTCAACTGTTGGGTATAAATGCAGGAATAGCAAGATGGATTCAACAGTGGCTGAATGGGAGAAGCCAGAGGGTAATGGTGGATGGCTGCTTGTCGGGTTGGAGGCAGGTGACTAGTGGGGTGCCTCAGGGATCTGTGTTGGGTCCTTTGCTGTTTGTCATGCACATCAATGATCTGGATGAAGGGGTGGTAAATTGGATTAGTAAGTATGCAGATGATACCAAGATAGGGGGTGTTGTGGATAATGAAGAGGATTTCCAAAGTCTACAGAGTGATTTAGGCCAGTTGGAAAAATGGGCTGAAAGATGGCAGATGGAATTTAATGCTGATAAATTTGAGGTGCTACACCTTGGCAGGACAAATCAAAATAGGATGTACATGGTAAACGGTAGGGAATTGAAGAATACAGTTGAACAGAGGGATCTGGGAATAACCGTGCATAGTTCCTTGAAGGTGGAATCTCATATAGATAGGGTGGTAAAGAAAGCTTTTGGTATGCTAGCCTTTATAAATCAGAGCATTGAGTATAGAAGCTGGGATGTAATGTTAAAATTGTACAAGGCATTGGTGAGACCAAATATGGAGTATGGTGTACAATTTTGGTCGCCCAATTATAGGAAGGATGTCAACAAAATAAAGAGGGTACAGAGGAGATTTACTAGAATGTTGCCTGGGTTTCAACAGCTAAGTTTCAGAGATAGGTTGAATAAGTTAGGTCTTTATTCTCTGGAGCGCAGAAGGTTAAGGGGGGGACTTGATAGAGGTCTTTACAATGATGAGAGGGATAGACAGAGTTGATGTGGACAAGCTTTTCCCTTTGAGAATAGGTAAGATTCAAACAAGAGGACATGACTTTAGAATGAAGGGACAGAAATTTAGGGGTAACATGAGGGGGAACTTCTTTACTCAGAGAGTGGCAGCGGTGTGGAATGAGCTTCCAGTGGAAGTGGTGGCGGCAGGTTCGTTGGTATCATTTAAAAATAAATTGGACAGGCATATGGATGAGAAGGGTATGGAGGGTTATGGTATGAGTGCAGGCAGGTGGGACTAAGGGAAAAAAGTTGTTCGGCACGGACTTGAAGGGCCGAGATGGCCTGTTTCCGTGCTGTAATTGTTATATGGTTATAGGAAGAATATATCAGCGGTGGATTGATACAATGCAAAGTTCTACCTGTACCCTTGATAGCTGGCTTACATGGAAAGATTACACATGTTAAAAATTGTATTCCCATGGAATTTGAAAAGCTACGGGTGACTTGATTGAAATAATTGTCTGAATCAGAATCAGATAGCTCAACATGATGAACCTTGTTATAGATCTGTGAAACCTTGCTTGAAGTATTCATGAGGAAACCTGTATTTGAAATGATGAGTCTTGCCAAAGGCAATGGTACAGGTCCCTTCTCCATAGTAGTGTACGTTTTGGTTAAAAATCACTACTTTTAAAAATAATGTTTTCTTGGGACACTGGAAGGGCACAGCTCTTCCCTTGTGCTCTGATATTAATAAAAATATAACACTCATGGTGCAATTATAGTTGCATAGGACCCACCAAAAGGGTTTTTTTTTTAAATCAGCTTTCCTATTCTGAAGGACATTGTGAACTAGTTTTGACTCCCTTGTATTTTTGGATACTTAATGTTCCAATGCCTGCCCAACAGTTCCACTGTTTGTGGAGTCTATTTTTTTTTTACAATTTTCAGGCATGAATTTAAACTTGTAGCCTCTGCACTGTTAGTTAGTACCACAACAATAGATTGCAATGTACTTTAGTAGACAATCCAACTACATTTGCTGCCTTGCACAATCTTGATGGTTTATACTCACAATAAGCCCCCACTTACATGTGTCATCTCAAATCATCAGATCAGGAGCCTTAAGCATCTCATAACAAAATTGCTGGACCTATTTCTGAGCTGGTGTATCCTACTTCAGGAAACGTAACTGCAAAATGTTACAACTGTTTTGCACTTCCCATTGCCTTAAACTCTTCTTCTGGATATTTTACAAACCTAGGGGTGTGAACACCCATCAAAATGAGTTTGTCTGTATTTCAGGTTCGATTTATGCAAATTTGTATTTGTGATGGAGGAAATGAATGTATACCAAGAAAACAAACGAGCAGGGATGATGCAAAGCAGAAATCTGTGGGAAGCATCTTTGGAGAAAAGGAATAGGTGATGTTTTGGATCGAGGCACCAGGCCATTATCTCGCAGAGTCTGAAGAAGTGTCTCAACCTGAAGTGTCGCCTATTTCTTTTCTGCAGAGATGCTGCCAGAGTTACTCCAGCATTTTGTATCTATCTTTGGTGTAAACCAGCATCTACAGTTCTTTTCTACACAATCTGTGGGAAGCCTCTGATAAAGCTTTCTTTACCACCTTTTTACCTTCATGCACATAAATTTTATTAATGGTGTCCCTCATAAGTCTCCAAAGGCTTCTTTGTGAGATGGGAGCTCTTCTATTGTGTATTTATTGATTCTGGTTATGTTAGGTTTATTCCTTCAAACAAATGAAACAGAATCACATTATGGAATCAGAATTCTGATTACGGATGGTTGTTACTGCAACGTTACGAGCAGCCCATTAATGTGAGTGCCAGTATGCTACTTGCATACAGATGCAGTATGATAGATGATAAAATATTCTCTACAGAGGAGAAATACAGAACATTTGAAAGGGACAATTTAATTGTTAAAATTGTAAAAATATCTTTGACTACATTAAGATGTCTCAGAATGTTTTATTGTCAGAAAGTACATTTTGAAGTTTAATCATTTAGCAGTTGAGGTATTTAGTGGATTCATAAGTTCTTAGAGCAGAATTAGGCCATTCGGCCCATCAAGTCTACTCCACCATTCAATTATGCCTCTTTCCCTCTCAACCCCATTCTCTTTCCTTCGCCCCATAACCCCTGACACCTGTACCCAATTGAGCAGCAGTAGAAAGGGGAAAGGAATTATCACGTTTCAAGGTTTTGACCCAATACATCGACAATTCCTTCCCCACCAGATGTTTGCTTAGAAGTTACATTTTGGTTAGTAACAGTAAACAATGGATGAATTTAGAAGAAGTTCAATGGCCTGGCACATGCATATAATCCATTCACAACAGCAACCTAGGATCAATTTTGTAGACATATGAATACAATGATATTGGATGAGGGCAAACATTGGTTTGGACAAAATAATTGAAAGTACATAGATAATTGGTGCAGTGCTGTTTATGACCCATCTGTTTTGCTGCAACATTCCAACAGTGCAATAAAGGCAAACCACACAATATCTGGAAAGAAAATATGATGGGAGCAATATTCTCTGCGGCAACTCTTGTGGGGCAGCTGATTTTCTTTGTTCCTACCATCTTAAGCTGCAGACATTTTTACACTTTCATTTGTTGGTGTTTACGTGATTTGCCTTCTAATCTGGAAAGGTTCACTGATAGCACCATCATTAAAGCATTTTCCTTACATGGAGCTGTACAGATTTGTTTGTCACTCAGTTTGTTAATCTGTCACTCAGCGTCTGAGTACAATCTGTGCCACTCTGAAATGCAAGTTAACTGTCCTCTTTGTGTTTAACAATGGGATCTTTCGGTGTAATTTATTACCCCTGAAGCATCATTCTTGCCACTGATTATTTGAGGCTCCTTGCAAGATCACATTGAGGAATAATGTTTTTGTAATCATACCTTGTAATTCAAATTTCCTCCTTTTCTTCGGGCATTGAAGGACATTCAACGTATCTAGTCTATGATGGCTCTGACCTATCAAATTCCCCCATTTATTTCCCTATAACTATTTTTTCTCATGCCCACAAAACTCCACAATTTCCTTCCCTCCATCCCTCCATTTTTCTGCCAATGGTTCAATTTTACTCTATTGTCATGTGTACCTAAGTACAGTGAAATTCTTTTTTTTTTGCATATAGTTCAGTGATAATCCTTCTATACATTAGGCACAATCATATTAAGTATAAAGGTGTAAGCTAGTACAACACGCTGAGTCAGTACTCAGGAGTTGTCAAGTTTTAGGCACTTGCTTGTACCCTTCAAGTCCGAAATTTAAAAATATTTTAGTATTCACTTGGCCATATAGGCCCGCTGTCCTGGTGGCAACACAGGGTCGGAGATGCACACATCCATGCAAAGGCAGGAATTTAGAGTACCCAATTAATTTATCAACCAGCATATCTTTAGGATATCTTTGGAAACTCCACACAGACCGAGGGCTGGATCAAACCCCACTTGCACAAAATGTGAGGCACACTAACAATCAGTGTTTCCACTTTGAAAGAAATTACCTGAAATTCTAGAAATTCTGGTAGTCTGGGTAATTTTGGGGAAATTGAAAAATTTCGGGAAATTTCGGGAAAGGGGGGGGGGGGGAGAGGGGGGGGGGAGAGGGGGAGGGGAGAGGGGGAGGGGAGAGGGGAGAGGGGGAGGGGAGAGGGGGGGGGGAGAGGGGGGGGAGGGGGGAGGGGAGAGGGAGAGGGAGAGGGGGAGGGGGAGGGGAGAGGGAGGGGGGGAGGGGAGAGGGAGGGGGGGAGGGAGGGGGGGAGGGAGGGAGGGGAGAGGGGAGGGGGGGGAGAGGGAGGGGGGGGGAGAGGGGAGGGGGGGGAGGGGAGGGGAGGGGGGGAGGAGGGGGGGGGGAGGAGGGGGAGGGAGGGGAGGGGGGGGGAGGGAGGGGGAGGGAGGGGGGGGGGGGAGGGGAAGGGGGGGGAGGGGAAGGGGGGGGAGGGGAAGGGGGGGGAGGGGAAGGGGGGAGGGGAAGGGGGGAGGGGGGGAAGGGGGGGGAAGGGGGGGAAGGGGGGGGGAAGGGGGGAGGGGGGGGAGGGGAGGGGGGGAGAGGGGGAGGGGAGAGGGGGAGGGGAGAGGGAGGGGGGGGAGAGGGGGGAGGGAGGGGGGAGGGGAGAGGGAGAGGGAGGGGGGAGGGGAGAGGGAGAGGGGAGGGGAGGGGAGAGGGGGGGGGGAGGGAGGGGGGGGAGAGGGGGGAGGGAGGGGGGAGGGGAGAGGGAGAGGGGGGGGGAGAGGGAGGGGGGGGGAGGGGGGGAGGCGGGGGAGGGGGGGGGAGAGGGGGGGGAGGGGGGGGAGAGGGGAGAGGGGGGGGGAGAGGGGGGGGGAGAGGGGAGGGGGGGGGGAGGGGGGGGGGAGAAGGGGGGGGGAGAGGGGGGGAGAGGGGGGGGAGAGAGGAGAGGGGGGGGAGAGGGGGGGAGGGGGGGGGAGAGGGGGAAGGAGAGAGAGGGAGGGAGGGCGAGAGAGGGAGCGAGAGAGAGGGAAGGAGGGAGAGAGAGAGAGAGAGAGAGAGAGAGGAACGGAGAGACGGAGTGAGGGAGGGGGGAGTGGGAGGCAGAGACTGAGACACATGAGAGCAGTGAAAAATCGAGGAAAACGAATGCTGTTGGAGGCAACTAAAGCTGTCTTGCAGAACACTGTACAAGTGAGTAACAGAAGCAGGCAGATACAGTGTAGTTACATAGATCTGTTTTGCCTTGTTCTTCTTTGTATTGTTAACTTGTGCCCACGAAAAAAAAACAAAAAACAAATTGCATGCAGGAAGCATTTTTTGAAAATGTCAGGAATAACCATCAAATTCCAGGAAATTTGGGATTCCATTTAAAGAAAAAAAAAATTAAGGTGTGGAAGCACTAGTAACAATACCGTGTCACACACATGAGATCCAAAGATATCCTTGAAAGATTTTTAACATCCGTTTCTTTTCAAATGAGGAATCAAAGTTGGATGCATCTGCAACAGCAATAATTACTGGGAGAATGCTTTTATTTTGTTGTTATATCTATGAGTTATCAAAACATTTAGTTTTATTGAGGATAATGAAACATTGACTGCAGACGCTCATCAACCAATAATATGAATTAAGTTAATGTCTATCCCAAATCCAAATGCTTACTTTCACTATATATATTCGTCATCTTACTTTCACCATTCCATTGTAGATAAAAATGCTGGAGAAACTCAGCAGGCAGCAACTATGGAGCGAAGGAATAGGTGACGTTTCAGGTCGAGACCCTTCTTCAGACCCTTATTCACCATTCCATTGATACTTAATTGTAATTTCTTAACTCACTAGTCCAGGTGCTGTCCATTGAAGATTTAGATCTATGAAGTAATTTACTAAATCATCACATATGGCCATTGCTTCCTTGTGCTGGGATTAAATTCCTTCACAATAGTTATTACTCAACAAGGAGGGCAGCAGTTTAAGAAGGAATACTGCAGGCCCATCTAAAGGATGGGAATGAATTGTCAGCAATGTCCACATTTTATATATAAGTAGTTAAATTATCCTTTATCTTCCCCTTAACCTTGCACAAAACCCAAAATGCTGGGGTAACTCAGTGAGTCAGGCAACATCTGTGGAGGCGATAGGCGCGTTTTGGGTCGGGACTATTCAAGATTGCAGCAACTGCAGTTCCTTGTGTCGCTGTTATTATGTATATATTTGGTGAAAATGCACTGAAAGGAAAAAAGTGTACCTTATTTGAAAAGCACTAACAAAAATAATCAGAATTGAACAATTTTTGAAAGCATGTAATTAGTAGTAAATTAACTATTGATCAGATACCATTTGCAATGACAGCAAGTGCAGGTTTATGTATAATTTGATTGCATCATTAGATAACCTGACCCAGCAAATTTGTTTTTTGCTCACAATTCCAGCATCTGCAGTCTCTTGTGTCCCTAAGAAATTCTTTAATTGAGCATTTTATACAAAAATTTACAGCAGCTAGAAACAGATTATTGGAAGCTGCAAATAATCGTTAAGGCTGAATTATGCAAATTACTGTACGTGCAAATTATCATATAAAAACGATCTACTTCAAAATTAAATTAGCAAAATAGTAAAGTACAAAATAATTAAAGTGAAATCCCTTGGTTTCATGCCATATTATCAGGCATAATCCATGGTCAATGGATTGTGAAAATGTGAAATGATAAAAGCTCCACTGATTTAGGCTCTTCTATTACTTTTTCAAAAATCGATTGATCTTCCTTTTGTTTGCCTTCTCTGACTTCCAAATGTCTACGTGTGTTGTAGTGGTTGTTAGTGCATGGTTGGGTTCATTGATGTGTGATATGGTGAAATGATGCCCAGTAGGGGGCAGATTTCAGTGCACTTACAATGAAAGAGATTTATGTTGAACTACTTTAATAATCTTAAACCCTGCTGTGAGACATATGTGGAGAGGATTTAACCACCTCTGAATATTTAAAACATTTCAAAGACCCTGGGTTTGTTTTGTTGCTTAAGCTGGCAGCATCATTCAATTTTAAAGACAAGGTCCACAGGCAGGCTGTGACCTCTTGTCACTGTGTCACCGAGTGGCCACTTTCCTTCAGATTATTGAAAAGGAAAAGATTTTGGGCATCAGACAATACTCCCTTTCATGTTTTTCTCTTTCTTAAAAAGTTTAACACCTGCTCTGTGTTCAAAGTTATTTGCTTGAGCTGTTTAGATCGTATTTGAACTGATATTTCACCAATTTAATGTCTGC
Organism: Raja brachyura; assembly: GCA_963514005.1. The sequence goes on along the minus strand of OY740783.1, from coordinate 38,706,051 downwards.
TTGCAGTATTTTCCATCTAAAGTCACTATAATTGCTCCTTGCTGATCATACCCCGATTATGCATGGTCATAAAGCTGCAATCAGCCCAAGTAAATAAGAAATGATGTATGCTGAGCAAGCCAAGCCAATGCTTTAATAACATCTCCACTCAGTATTGTTTGAAATAAAGATATTTGAAATTTGGTAAAGTTTAAGAATACGTGTTTCAGTGCGTAATTATTTTTGACTTCAAGATCAGAGAATGTGAATGTAAAATGGTGGCATTAGTGTGAAGACATGGTTGTGTTAAAATGGTAATGAAACATGTTGAATACGTTTGGAACATATCAGCTTCTATTGATGTTAGGAAATTAAATGGCAGTAATTGCTGTGCACCATGCTAAAGTAGTTAATCATTATTAAAAACATATATTTTGTACACATATTTCTGACACATCTCCTTGCATGAAATTTAGTAGATGTGTGAAAATAATGTGTTTATTCCTTCTCAAGCACATTCAGATGGCGTGGTGTACATTAACGGAATGTAATTGTTTTAGTTTTGATCAATGTTTGTATGGATCAGGTTGAGGAAGATGTTAGGGAACTTTTCCATTCAAATTCTTCATTTCAGTCACACTTGGAGCCTGAAAAACGAGAAGGACAAGGGTAGGACAAAGGCTGCAGTACTGTGAGCTGCCTGGCATTTGGTGATTCCTAGATAAAACAACAGGTAGGTCTGTACTTTATTGTGTTGTCAAGCTTCACTTAATAAACATTAAACAAGCTGTAGAACATGACATGGCTTTAAAGGCAAAAATGCATGACAGGTATATATTTCCACTTGATATTTCCATATTTCCAATTAAATAAGCTAAAGCTGGCATTGTTGGTTATTGCCGGGCATCAAGAGAGTACTTGATAGTTGTGTTGAGAACAAATGAAGTGTCCATTTTCTACAGCTTCCAAAAGCATTTGAAAAGAACAGATGTGTCTACATTGGTTACTGCTACTTGTGGCTGCTATTTGAATGTCAATCTAATGTAATTCATTCTGAAATCTTATTGTGCAGTGGATTGACAAACTCCCAAGTGAAACTGCCACATTATGGCTGATTCCAGGTGGTTTTATGCTGTGGCTATGCATCTACTGAGAATAATTTCAAGAAAATACTGAAAAATCTTGCGATTCTTGGCAGAGCCGTTGACGTGATAAAGTACAGAGGAAACTCAAGAAACAATCAATACACTCTGTAGGCTATGCACCCCTATTCTAATATGGCCGATCCTGACACACAACTCATTATTGGAGTTTGTAAAATGTGTGCAGGATAGTTTTTTGCAGCAATACATAGAGGTGCCTACTAGAGGAGGGGCAGTGCTGGACCTCCTGTTAGGAAATGAGACGGGACAGGTGGCGGAGGTATGCGTAGGGGAGCACTTCGGGTCCAGTGATCACAATACCATTAGTTTCAATATAATTATGGAAAAGGACAGAACTGGGCCTAAGGTTGAGATTTTTGATTGGAGAAAGGCTAACTTTAACGAGATGCGGGATGATTTAAAAGGAGTGAACTGGGACATTATGTTTTATGGGAAAGATGTAGAGGAGAAATGGAGGACATTTAAAGGGGAAATTTTAACAGTACAAAATCTTTATGTTCCTGTTCGGTTGAAAGGAACCAGTAAAAATTGGAAAGAGCCCTGGTTTTCAAGGGAAATTGGACATCTTGTTCGGAAAAAGAGGGAGATCTACAATAATTATAGGCAGCATGAAGTAAATGAGGTGCTTGAGGAGTATAAGGAATGTAAAAAGAATCTTAAGAAAGAAATTAGAAAAGCTAAAAGAAGATATGAGGTTGCTTTGGCAAGTAAGGTGAAAGTAAATCCAAAGGGTTTCTACAGCTATATTAATAGCAAAAGGATAACAAGGGATAAAATTGGTCCATTGGAGAGACCGAGTGGACAGCTATCTGCAGAGCCAAAAGAGATGGGGGAGCTATTGAACAATTTCTTTTCTTCGGTATTCACCAAGGAGAAGGATATTGAATTATGTGAGGTAAGGGAAACTAGTAGAGTAGCTATGGATACTATGAGTTTCAAAGTAAAAGAAGTACTGGCACTTTTGAAAAATATAAAAGTGGATAAGTCTCCAGGTCCTGACAGGATATTCCCTAGGACATTGAGGGAAGTTAGTGTAGAAATAGCCGGGGCTATGACAGAAATATTTCAAATGTCATTAGAAACGGGAATAGTCCCCGAGGATTGCCGTACTGCGCATGTTGTTCCATTGTTTAAAAAGGGTTCTAAAAGTAAACCTAGCAATTATAGACCGGTTAGTTTGACTTCAGTGGTGGGCAAATTAATGGAAAAGATACTTAGAGATAATATATATAATGATCTGGATAAAGAGGGTCTAATTAGGAACAGTCAACATGGATTTATGCCTGGAAGGTCATGTTTGACTAATCTTCTTGAATTTTTTTGAAGAGGTTACTAGGGAAATTGACGAGGGTAAAGCAGTGGATGTTGTCTATATGGACTTCAGTCAGGCCTTTGACAAGGTTCCTCATGGAAGGTTGGTTAAGAAGGTTCAACTGTTGGGTATAAATGCAGGAATAGCAAGATGGATTCAACAGTGGCTGAATGGGAGAAGCCAGAGCGTAATGGTGGATGGCTGTTTGTCGGGTTGGAGGCAGGTGACTAGTGGGGTGCCTCAGGGATCTGTGTTGGGTCCTTTGTTGTTTGTCATGTACATCAATGATCTGGATGAAGGGGTGGTAAATTGGATTAGTAAGTATGCAGATGATACCAAGATAGGGGGTGTTGTGGATAATGAAGAGGATTTCCAAAGTCTACAGAGTGATTTAGGCCAGTTGGAAAAATGGGCTGAAAGATGGCAGATGGAGTTTAATGCTGATAAATGTGAGGTGCTACACCTTGGCAGGACAAATCAAAATAGGACGTACATGGTAAACGGTAGGGAATTGAAGAATACAGTTGAACAGAGGGATCTGGGAATAACCGTGCATAGTTCCTTGAAGGTGGAATCTCATATAGATAGGGTGGTAAAGAAAGCTTTTGGTATGCTAGCCTTTATTTACTAGAATGTTGCCTGGGTTTCAACAGCTAAGTTACAGAGATAGGTTGAATAAATTAGGTCTTTATTCTCTGGAGCGCAGAAGGTTAAGGGGGGGACTTGATAGAGGTCTTTACAATGATGAGAGGGATAGACAGAGTTGATGTGGACAAGCTTTTCCCTTTGAGAATAGGGAAGATTCAAACAAGAGGACATTACTTTAGAATTAAGGGACAGAGGTTTAGGGGTAACATGAGGGGGAACTTCTTTACTCAGAGAGTGGTAGCGGTGTGGAATGAGCTTCCAGTGGAAGTGGTGGCGGCAGGTTCGTTGGTATCATTTAAAAATAAATTGGATAGGCATATGGATGAGAAGGGTATGGAGGGTTATGGTATGAGTGCAGGCAGGTGGGACTAAGGGAAAAAAGTTGTTCGGCACGGACTTGAAGGGCCGAGATGGCCTGTTTCCGTGCTGTAATTGTTATATGGTTATATGGTTATATGGTTATTAGCTTGGAGAATTAAAAGTCGCGTTTTAATCAAATAATTCATGGATAGCTGCTAAATATATTTACAATCCTTAATCATGCTTCTCAACCGACTACAATCCAGTTCCATTATTAAGGCTGTTAATTTATCTTAATTCAACTTCCTTTTTCTGCAGTTTGTGAAGTTAGTTCCACATTCCTGTTTGAAAGGAATTGAGATTCAGGTAGCCAGTGTTAGTGGGTTGGGAGAAACAGTTCTTGGTTAATTTAGATATACAGCAAGGAAACAGACCCTTCAGTCCATCGAGTCCATGCCAACCAACGATCATCAGTCCACACTACTTCTATGTTATCCCACTTTATCATCCACTTCCTATACACGAGGGGCAATTTTTACAAAGGCCAATTAACCCACAATCTTGCACATCTTTAGGATGTGGGAAGAAACCAGAGCACCCAAAAGAAACCCAAGCAGTCACAGGGAAATGTCATACAAACTTCATACAGTCAGCACCCAAGGTCAGGATCAAACCCAGGTCTCTGGCATTGTGAAGCAGCAACTCTTCCAGCTGCATTACTGTGCCACCATAGCACAAGGAGCTGATTATTGACTTTAGAAGGCTAAAAGCTGTCTTCATCGATGGGTTGGAGGTGAAACATCAACAGTTTCCAGGTTATGGGCATGCAAATCTCTGAAGATCGTTCCTAAGCCCAGCACATTGACGCAGTCATAAAGAGAGCCCCCAACGCTGCTGCTTCTTTTGAATATTGATCAGGTTCTGTAAGACGATGAATACGTTCCAGAACTTCTACAGGTGTATAATAGTGAGCATATTGACTGGTTGCATCACGGCCTGGTTTGGCACCTCGAACATCCAGGAATTACAAAAAGTGGTGAACACTGCCCAGTCCACTAAGGGTACCGGCCTCCCCATCATCAAAGCGATCCATAGGAAATGCTGCCTCAAAAAGGCAGCCAACATCTTCAAAGACACACATCATCATTGCTACACTCACATTTCACTTCTATTGTTGGGAAGAAGGTACTGGAGTCTGAAAACTGTGACCAACCGGTTCAAGAACAGCATTTCACCAACAACTATCAAGCTCTTGGAAATGACACAACTCTAACTTCAACACTAAACCGTGGACCATCTTTGAGTGCACTAAGGCATTTGAGGTTTTTTGCCCTGGTATTGGGTTTATTAAATTATTTTGTTTATGTGTATTTTTAACAGCCTCTGTTAACATGCCTCTGCAAGTAAGAATTTCATTGTTCCATTTTCAGTGCATATGACATTTTAACACTTGACTCTTGACATGTTATCCTTGTTCATTGTGTGCAATTCTGAAGAACCCGAAACGTCACCCACTCCTTCTCTCCAGAGATGTTGGATGTCTCACTGAGTTACTCCATCATTTTGTGTCTACCTTGTGCAATTCTTTTATTCTTTGATCTCATACGTGGTGTTCAAATAATGTAGTTTATTTACCCCCTTTCATTGTTTTTGAAACCCCCTTCTGTAAATCAGTTTTTTATCCAATAGAATAAATCCTTGAATTTCTGCATATAGCTACATTTCCTGATGCCTGAAACTATTTTGATGACTTCTGTATGTCGAGCTTTCAATCCAAATCCTTTTGGAGATTGGGTGTAATTTCTAATGGTCTTATTACTGATTTGAATAATATTAGAATAGCCTCTTCTGATTTATAGTGCTATGTCTAATTGGTTTTACCAGTTAAAGCTTCATACTGAGTCGACACTTTGGAGTATGATCAATGATCAATCTCGGTCATTTCCCATTTGGGTCTTTGCCAGCATGTTTTTTGTTAGCTGCAGTTATGTGCTCTACCCTACATTAACCACATTAAAATCCATCTGCATTATGTAGCTCTTCTGTCCATTTGGAGCAAATTGCTCTTAAAATAGTCAGTCTTCTTTCTAGTCATTAACTGCTCCCGAAATCTTTTGTCATCATCAATGCAGGTGCCCTTTTCTTTACCAGTCTCTAAATCATGGGCGTCCCAGAAAGAACCCTATAAAGATCCATTCCAGGGCAGGGATTTTACACTTAGTACTGCGCTCAGTCTTACTTTCAAAGAAAATGTAATCCATCTAGACAATTTGTCTACCCTTCTATGCCCTTTCCTAACTTAACTGAGTAAAGTGAGTCTACAAAACATTGGAGTACACAGTGAGGGGCTGTTGCCATTTGCTTAGTGCTTACTGCCTCAGTAGATATCCATGGGCACTACTGTGACTTAAGCCCACAAGCAAATCTCAGAGGGAAAATCGTTTTTCACAGTTTTAAGTTGAAGATCTGATTTGGTGTACCAATTACAGATGCTATTATCTTCACTAAAAGTTACTGGCTTGTGCTGATGGTGGAAATGTCAAGTAGAGCTTAGTACATTGGAACTAATGACGGAGAAACAACCTAATTTCTCTTTAATCGAACAGCTTGGAACTTCCTCATTACTTCCAATATAAAAGGTATAATGGCTACATTGCACGACAGATAATGAAGAAAATTGTTTATAAATGACTTGCTCTGGTTCTACAGCTGAATCTTATTATGGGCTTATTCTCTCAACTACTGTATATGCGATGCCACAAACAATATCCTCCAAAGCCCTAACATTGTTTCTCTACATCAAAGACCAGAGAGGATGAGTTTGATAAATTTCTATCCATCGGAATGAACATAAATATTCACAAAAAAAATTAGGCAAAGCAGTTTCCAAAATATTTCATGTTTGTTAGACTTTTTTAATCAAGCATTTGGTTGTATTTCACCTTAGTCCTTCATCTTCCAAGTCTCTGAATGTTTTGTATGGTATTGGAATATGTAATAGTATAAGATGAGTTTCCACAATTGCAATTTATTTTATGTGGCATATGATGATGGCTTCAGATGTTGTATTTCATAACATCACTAAGCTACAGAGGAATTTAGAGAATTAAAATGTTACATGATGGATGCTTTCTTCTGACCGTATTTATGCTGTTTTTCTGCTTGCTTTCCATTGCTGCTTGCATTCTGGTGTATGCTAATGAGATTTTTATGAAATTGCTGTCGGCAAGGTCTGGGTTCTACTCGGGTCATCCGAAAACTGTTTCTCTTGTTGTGGGAATCACGCAGTAAAAGTCAAATGCAGGTTTAATGGAAAATTATTAAATAGGATAAACCCTCCAAAGAAGCCATGACAGCAGCCCAACGGCAAATAATTCCTCTTATAAAGGGTGGAATGGACATCCGAGAAGCGGAAGAAAATTTCTGGTAATCCTCTTTAAAAAAAAAATTGAAATACCATTCTGGCTTTTTGGACTATATTTATCTCACCCTCTTCCAGAGAACTACGATGTTGACCTCATTTATCGGGGAGATCATCATGAGAATGTTTGTTGGATGAAGTCTAACATTCCCTAAGCTCAGGAACATCCACCTGTTATTCCTCACCATTTATTTTCCTCACGAATGATTGATCATCCGAATGAGTTCCTCAATGACATTCCCACTCCCAGTATCTTCCATGGGTGGTTAGTGCAGGTGAAATCCACGTGGGGATTGGGTAGTGCAGAGGACACAGGTGGAATGGGCGTTGGTATTACAATTCCTCGTGACAGTGCCAGCTCCCCTCCCCGCCCTCCCCCCTCTCCTCCCCCTCTCCTCCCCCTCTCCTCCCCCTCTCCTCCTCCTCTCCTCCCCCTCTCCTCCCCCCCACCCCTCTCTTCCCCCCTCTCCACCCCCTCCAGCATTTGGTGTCTATCCATCTTTTATTTCTCATTTTCAGAAAGAATTAAACTATCATGTGTTCACTGATATCACTTTTCCTTCCTGTCAGGATAATATTAAAATTCTCTAGCAATAGGAGCCTAAGCGCGTGATACCCACTGCGGTGACTTCACATGAAACGCCCTTGTTCCCATCTATTACGGTATTAGTCAGTAAGATGCCAAAAATGGAATGAATTGTCCTCCTGCTGCTGCCTCTCCCCCGATAGCCTGTCCTGATTAGGAAAAGCAGACTGTCTTTCCTGTATGACAAACACTTGTTATTGCTGTCACAGACTGTTTAATTGGACAACTATTTGAGAATTCTTATCACTTCTCACAGAATTTCTGCAGAAATAGCAAGACTTTAATAGACATGCATATAATTAAGAATGCTGTCTCGCTTTGAGTGAAGATTTAAAGCACACGTGTCAGCATAGTTCGCTTAGTGCACAATGTGATATATATATAGATCTTTGAAGGCACTATACATTGAATGTAAATTGATTAGCTCTGCCGCAAAGGGAACTGACCGAGAGGGAAACCTGCTCGCTGGGTTAGTGTAATAGCTGTACTATTTTCACACCATCCATCCATATTGGAGGGCCATTATGTGTCCATAAGAGCTTGGCTGCTCATCCTACATATATTCATGTGGTGAGGTTGGCTTCAGCTGGATACTTCGATGTTGTTTGCTGTGGCTCTTGGGGTACCTGCTTCACTGCGCATTCATGGGGAGAGCCAGTCCGAAAATCATTAGTCCCATGATATTTAGGAGGCAAGTTCCACATTTATCTGCCTAAACACGAGGCCAGTATCCTGCCACAGGTCAGTCCTGTGATGTAGATATTGCAGCAATTTTCCACACCAAATTCACCCTTTTCACCTTTTATCCTTGGATTTAATTCGAGGTGATCAGTATGTTAGAGACCCATTTATGATGGATAAGGTTTTGGGGCTCTTGATGAGCTTTAAGGTGAATAAATCCCCAGGCCCTGATATGATCTGTTCCAGGTTATTGTGAGGACGCGAGAGGAGACAGAGGGGGTTAAGTCGAACACTTTTGAGTCGTGTCTGGCCACAGCTAAGGGTAAGTCAGGTTTTTTACACAGAGGGTGGTGAGTGCCTGCAATGGCTGGGTTTGGCAGTGGAATGCCAAGCTTGCAATGAAATAACTGCATACTGCCATTAGCAAACAACTGACCCTCAATCCAGACGCTGCCTTCATTGTTGCGGGCGACTTCAATCACTCCAACCTGAAGACTGTACTCCCCAAATTCCACCAACATGTCTCCTTCGCCACTAGAGAGGACACAACACTGGACAAAGTCTACACCAACATGGCTGAAGCGTACAAAGCCATCCCCCTCCCCCACCTTGGTCAGTCTGATTACTTATCATTGTTCCTGCTCCCTAAGTACGCCCCACTCATCAGACGTGATAAACCCACAGTGAGGACAGTCAAGGTTTGGTCAGATGAAGCGGACTCCACACTCCAGCAGCATTTTGGTAACACTGACTGGGATGCGTTTGCAGCTCAGGCCACCCTTGACTCTCACATTGACATTGACGCCTATACTTCCTCTGCTCTGGACTTCATCAACTGCTCCATCAACAGTGTCACCACTCTCAAACAAATCACCACATACCCGAATCAGAAGCCATGGATGAACAGCGAGGTCAGGCTACTGCTGAAAGCACGGGACTCGGCTTTCAGGTCAGGCGATGCCCGTGCCTATAGTTCATAGAGTGCCAATCTGAAGAGGGGCATCAAGAACGCCAAACATAGATACAAGCTGCGGATCGAGGAGCACTTCGAAAGCAACTCTGACCCCCGACGCATGTGGCATGGCATCTAGGCCATCACTGACTACAGAACCACCAACTCCACCCCCATTTCCAGCGACGCATCCTTCCTCGAGGAACTCCATCACTTTTATGGCCGCTTTGAAAGGGACAACCAAGAGTTGGCCATCAAGGCTGTGCTCCCCGATGACCACCAGCCCCTCATGGCCTCATCAGCAACGATGAGTCGGCCTACGGGAAGGAGGTTCAGCTCCTAACAGCATGGTGTGCCGACAATAACCTGGCCCTCAACTCCAAGAAGACCAAGGAGCTCGTTGTGGACTTCAGGAGATCGAGAAGCTGCACGCACACCCCCATCCACATCAACGGGACGGAGGTGGAACGTGTCTCCAGCTTCAGATTCCTGGGGATCAATATCTCCGATTACCTCTCCTGGACCCACAACACATCCTCGCTGATCAAGAAGGCTCACCAGCGTCTCTTCTTCCTGAGGAGACTTAAGAAGGTCCACCTGTCTCCCCAGATTCTGGTGAACTTCTACCGCTGCACCATCGAGAGCATCCTTACCAACTGCATCACAGTATGGTATGGTAACTGCTCTGTCGCCGACCGGACAGCGCTGCAGAGGGTGGTGAAGATCGCCCAACGCATCACAGGCTCCTCACTCCCCTCCATTGAGTCTGTCCATAGTAAACGATGCCTGCGCAGGGCGCACAGCATTGCCAGGGACAGCTCACACCCCAACCATAGACTGTTTACCCTCCTCCCATCCGGGAGACGCTACAGGTCCCTCCGCTGCCGTACAAGCAGGCTCAAGAACAGCTTCTTCCCTGTGGCTGTCACACTTCTCAACGCTGCACCTCAATGACTGCCTGTCTCCACCCCTCCCCCCGGGACACTGTATATGTATAGATGTATATTAACTCATACTACTGCACAATACTCATACTACTGCGCAATTACTTGTTCATTCGTAAGTTCGCCCTCCGGAGATACCAACTGCATTTTGTTATCTATGTATTGTACACTGCACAATGACAATTAAAGATTGAATTGAATTGGAAAAAAAAAAAAAAAATTGGAAGCAGATACGGCAGTGGCATTTAAGAAACCTTTGGATTGGCACATGGATATGCAGAGAATGGAGGGATATGGAGTATGTGTAAGCAGATAACAGTTAGTCTTGGCGTCATGTTTGGCACAGACATTGTGGGCCAATGGGCCTGTTTCTATGCTGTACTCCTGTATGTTCTATGATGGTAATCGGGTATCTAAGGTAAGGCTCATGGGTGCTCTTGTTTGTGTAGAAAAGTAATTTTCTTTTCCAGCATCACTGCTGTAGAGGTGCAAGGCTGACTCTTTTTTTCTTAACTAAAGAGGGCAGAGGTAAAATTCCACTGGGTGCTAGTGGTACGTGAGTGTCTTGCCTGATTCCGCTGGTGTTGCTGGATCTGCCAGGTCTGTCATGGTCATAGATGAACCTCTGGCATTTGGTGCAAGGCAGACTGTGATGCAAACACTGACGCTTGTGTCTGGCCATTGCTTATTGTTTGTGCCCAGCTGGTCTTGATGCCAAGAGAAATGTAGAATTCGATTAATTTCTACAGCATGACAATAATCCTGACATGACTGCAGCTTCATTTCTAGTATCACACCATATTGCTCCAGATTTCATCTGCCTCTGAGGTATAGTTTCAACATTTGGAGTCAGTGACAGCGTCCATTTAGAACAACATCTTCCCTCTCTGAACTTCACCTACTCATTTGGGCAGGTGGCTTCGAAGACAATTGTTACCTGGCCACGGATGAGCCTTTCGAACCCTGAAGACTGTGAATGATACACCTACTTTTCAAGTCATTTCGTGGCTTTCCTGGATTGAGAATAACATTAACTTCATAGTGATTTCACTGGTCAGGGAATATTGAAGGTAAATTTGCCAACCAGTGTTTTGCTGGAGTCTTGGCATCAACCTCGGTAGACTTTTCAAACTTACTGCTCATTAGTGTGGTGTTTGCCTCTTCACTGGTGAGCGCTGCTGTGAAAGTGATGCGGTCAGGAGCCTTTTGCTGTCAAAGTCAACATAGAATCATACAGTGCGGAAACAGGCCTTATCTTACAATAATTTTAAATTATCATTTAAGAATAAAAACTGTAATAAACATTGTAATAAACAAAGGAATTATAAAAATAATGAATCACTATTTCTAAATAGTGATTGTATGGTGACTTTTGAGGAACATTGAGGATTCTTAATGTTAAACTGGGTTTACACGAAATGTATTTTTGTATGATTTCTGATCTGTACAAACTAGGTCACCTGGCAATCTTACTCCTAACTCGTAACTGAAAAACAGATTAATAGTCTTTTATTTCTTCAGTAAACTGACATCTGTCAGGACAACATGTCATATTTAACCTATTTGTTATGAACCTGGTAATCCCAGTAGACAAGTATTTTGTATGAGTGCCCATCAAGTAATGTATCCTGAACCATATTCCCTTTAATCCCCGAAGAAGACTAGAAACTGTCTTCATCTCGCATCTTCAGCATAACGACTACCATAGTGTTGCAAGGTTTTGCCGAGCAAAGTATCTCCAAGAAATCAGTTTTAATAAATGTAAAAAAAGTTCAATGGAACATTATTTCCAAAAGATGCTATGGTTCAGTATTTGAATCAAAGTAATGAAGGTTCCATGGTGAACTTGGTAAATGTTTAAAAATCCATATAGGATGCTGCTGGAAAACATACTGTACAGTAGAATTGCACTGGATGATTAATCTGTTCTTTTCACCACTTTTGCAGACCACTCACAAAATTCACACTGCTGCTCATTATCATGATTTCATGGCCACACAATGTTAACTACGCTTTTAAGTACCTTAGCTTGACACTGTGTGATTTCGTTTTTGTGTGTGCCTCTCACTGACCAAACTGACTTGCCATGACTAAAGCCAGCCTGTATCTCTCAAAGAGGAGGTGCAATGCGACTGCTGCCAGTGCCAGAAGTTAGTCCAGATGTCATTGCCATTTTCTGAAAATTATTAAGGCTCATGAATATTTAATTATCATACGTACCTCGACCCAAAAAAAACAATTCTTGCTTGCTGATAGACACAAAAAGCTGGAGTAATTCAGTGGGTCAGGCAGCGTATTTGGATAAAAGGTGATGTTTCAGGTCAAGACCCTTCTTCAGACAGAGACGTCTCGACCCAAAACCCATTTCTCCAATGATACTGCTGACCCACTGAGTTACTCAAGCTTTTTGTGTCCATCTTTGGTTTAAACAGCTTCTGCAGTTCCTTCCTACACAATTTATACTTGCTGTAGCTTTAAACGTAACAAATAAATATACAATAAATTATCAGTTAAAGTCCCTGTCTCTACATTTTATACATGAGCATCTGCAGTTCCTTGTTTCTACATTTGATGAGTCTGAAGAAGGGTCCTGACCCGAAACGTCACCTATCCATGTTCTCCAGGGATGCTGCCTGACCTGCTGAGTTACTCCGGCACTTAGTGTCTCTTTTTTTGTCAGTCTGAAGAAAGCTCCTGACACGAAACATCATCTATCCATGTTCGGGGGTTACACAAAAAGCTGGAGAAACTCAGCGGGTGCAGCAGCATCTAAGGAGCGAAGGAGATAGGCGACGTTTCGGGTCGAGACCCTTCTCCAGCTTTTTGTGTAACCCTCGATTCTCCAGCATCTATCCATGTTCTCTAGGGATGTTACCTGACCAACTAAGTTGCTCCAGCTCTTTGTATCTCTTTGTTTGTGTAAACTGGCATCTGCAGTTCCTTGTTTCTAAATCTTAAAAATTCTCCACGGTTTACAATCAGATTCAAAATTAAGATTAAGATCCAGCCTTCACAAGCAGGATCGAAAACAAGAGGAAGAAATACAAAACCTTGACAAAGCCTGAATGCCTGGGTCTACTAGTCGTGTGGCAGATGAGGAGTATTTATTAAATCGACCAGTTCTTAAATCCACCATTTCTTAACATATTGCCAACAGAATCGACTCATATTATCTCGCTGATACAGATGTCATTTATTCACAAATCACTACAGGTTATCAAAGTTAGATAAATAAATACAATTGACATTTAACAAATGCTCGAATTTGTCAGCTAGTGTCATAATAATTGCAAACCCCACAAGGGCATAAAATAGATTAGGCAATATACTATTTGTAACTGAATGAAACATGTTCCTTGAAATATGTCCTGAATAATTTAAAAACAAATCTGAAATGCATTAAAAGTTCATGAATGTAAATAAAATATATGTCACGAAATACTGAGAGATCTAATTTCGATGAAGTTGCAAATTTGCCTGATATATTTAAGTTATAACCCAGTGATTTCCCAAGCATAAGAGGCAATGAATAATGGTGAACTGATAAAATAAATAATACCACAGCCATCAGTTAATCTGAATCAGAACTACTTTACAGTCTGTTCACTAGGGAAAAGTATTAGCAATTCACAGTGCTAGACTACATGAATTTTCTTATTGGAAATCACAACAATCACTGAAAAGATTTATTAAGTGTACATAGAGAAAGCCATGCATTAAATAGAGGGAATGTGACATATTTCAATAACAGTGCCATTTTGTTACTTTATTTTTCCCCTCCAAAATTGTATGTGTTAAGTGTTAATAGGAAGACAACAAAAGAGCATGGCAGTCAGACCTGTGATCGAGAAACATGTGAACAAATCCATGGAGTGCCATATTTCATAGTGTACGCATGCTTTGAATGAATGAATAAGTTTATTAGCCAAGTATTCACATATAAGGAATTTGCCTTGAGGGTTTTACAAACTTAGGATAGACTTTTTAAGGTTGGCAGGAGATACTAGAGCTATTGCTGAAGCTATTTCATCCAATTGTGAAATTTGGACATGTCACCACAATTTGAGAATGAGACCAAAATCGAGAAATTATAGACCAATTTCTGGCATATTTATGGCACATTGTTGGCATAAATTGGTGAGAGAGTGTCTGGAAAATAGTTAAGCCCTCCAATTTGCTCTTTATGACACAACATGACACAATGTGCTGGAATAACTCAGCGGGTTAGGCAGCATCTCTGGAGAACATGGATAGGTGACATTTGGGATTGGGACACTTCTTCAGACTGAAATGTTACCCATTCATGTTCTCCTGAAATGTAAACCGTTACATTTCCTTATTTCCTTAGCAATTCCTTGTTTCCTTATGACTAGTGGAATCTCATCTGTTTAGTGCATTTAGTAGTATCTTGGATGATATAATAGCAAGAAATTTGGGAAGGAAACAATGAGGGTAACATTTTGAGTAGTGTTAATGTAAGTACAAAAATACAAAATCATTTACTTTACAGAAGTGTGTCTAAATGGATATCAATGTAGGCAAATACAGCATCTCCACCTAAAACGTAAAAAAATATATATTTCAGAATATTTCAAAAGTGGGCAATGGCTAGCAGTAGCAGAAATCAAAGGCTTGGAAAACCCATGTCCTTCGATCATTAAAATGTCTTAGATATTACAAAATGCAATTATTAACAATAATCGAACGATGATATTTATACCGCCATTGACCAAAAAATAAGGGTTTCTTATAGCTAATTTGAAAATCCATTAGTGGACCATGTCTGTGGTATTGTGACCAGTTTTAGGCAAAGTTTTATCAGAAAAATATCTGGTAACTGAGGGTTAAATTGCAAGGAAAGGTTATAAACAGAAAATTGTATTCCCTGGGTCTTAGAAAGTTGAGGGATGATTTGATTGAAATGTTCAATTATTAAAAGGAGCTGACAGGAATGGATAGAATGAAGCGAGTTCCCTGGTTGGAAAGTCTAGAGCCAGAGGGCATAATTTAATAATTAGAGCCGAACCTTGCTGTTATCAAACACTTCAGACATCATATGTAGTAGGTTTTCAACTCCCTTCCACAATTGGAAATTGATGCTACCTTTGTTGTTAATCTTGTCAGTGATTTATGGGTTTTTAATAACTACAAATATTAAATAATAAGGACCAAAGGTTAGTGCATAGAACATTTTATCAAGTTGTCCATAATCATATTGAACAGAAGAGTTGTAGAACTCTTCTTATAGAAACATATAAAATTATAAAAGGACTGGACAAGCTAGATGCAGGAAAATGTTTTCCAATGTTGGGCGAGTACAGAACCAGGGGCCACAGTCTTAGAATAAAGGGGAAGCCATTTAAGACTGAGGTGAGAAAAACAATCTCACCATACCATCATCCAGAGAGTTGTGAATTTATGGAATTCCATACCACAAAGGGCATTGGAGGCCAAGTCACTGGATGGATTTAAGAGAGAGTTAGATAGAGCTCTAGGGGCTAGTGGAATCAAGAGATATGGGGAGAAGGCAGGCACGGGTTATTGATTGGGGACGATCAGCCATGATCACAATGAATGGCGGTGCTGGCTCGAAGGGCCGAAAGGACTCCTCCTGCACCTATTTTCTATGTCTAGATGTCTTGATGGACTAACTGGCCAATTGTATAATTCTAACAACTGGATTTATAGTCCTGGACAGAAAGTTCTCCAACTATCTGAATGAATGGACAATTGGCCATTTGGTTGGAACACTGGTGCTCCTCAGGGTTGTGTACTCAGTCCCTTGCTCTACTGCTGGTACACCCATGACTGTGTGGCCAAGTAAAATGCCAACTCAATCTTCAAATTTACCAATGATAGCATAGCTGTTGGCCGGATCTACAACAATGACAGATGAAGAACAGGTAAGTGATTAAAAACATAGTGTCATGGTGTCAGGACAATAACCAAGCTTTTACAACAAGCAAGATGAAATAATTGTTTGTTGATTTAACAAAGCAAGGGGGTGAACACAACCTGTTCCTCTTCAATGGAGTTGCTGTAAAGATGATCAACAACTTCAAGTTCCAAGGCATCTACATCACCAGCAACCTAACCTAGTCCCCTCGTAGTGATGGGGTGATCAAGAAAGCACCGACTTGCTCTGGCATTTGAAAAGATTGATTGAGAAGATTCAGCATGTCCACAAGGATTTGCTCAAATTTCAACAGAAGCACAATAGAGACTATTCTGACTGGGATGTATCACGGGCTGATGTATTAATTGTTCTCTTCTTGATCAAGTGAACCCACGCTTCCTTCCATCAACTCCATCTTCATTGTGCATTGCATCAGGAAGGCTGGAGGCATTGTCAAGGATACTTGCCACCTTGGTCATTTCATTTTTCTCTCTTCTACCTTTTGGGAGAAGAATCGAGAGCTTGAAAGCTTCTGTCCAGACTACCACTACCATCTAATTCTTAAACTAATCACACCCCTATTCCCGGAAATGCAGCCGCATACTATTACTCCTAACTCTACCTTGTTTGATTATTATGTTGTTAAAGAAGGAACTGCAGATGCTGGAGAATCGAGGGTACACAAAAGGCTGGAGAAACTCAGCGGGTGCAGCAGCATCTAAGGAGCGAAGGAGATAGGCGACGTTTCGGGTCGAGACCCTTCTTCAGACTCTGAAGAAGGGTCTCGACCCGAAATGTCGCCTCTCTCTGAAGAAGGGTCTCGACCCGAAATGTTGCCTATCTCCTTCGCTCCTTAGATGCTGCTGCACCTGCTGAGTTTCTCCAGCCTTTTGTGTACCCTTGATTATTATGTTATTGTACAGCACAATGGTGCAACTGGTAAGCTGCTGCCTCACATTGGGTGCAGTTTGTGCAGAGTTTGCATGTTCTCCCCATGACCATGTAGGCTTATTTTAGGGGCTCTGGTTTCCCCCTACATCTAAAAGACATGCAGGTCTGTAGTTTAATTAGCCTCTGTAAATTGCCCTCAGTGTGCAGAGAGTGGATGACAAAGTGGAAAATATAGAACTAGTGTGAACAGGTGTTCAATGGCCAGCATGGACTCAGTAAGCTGAAGGCCCTGTTTCCACGTTTCAAACAATTTAATTAGTTTGCACTACTCAGATTTTGCACATGCAATCTTCCCCCATTCTGCTGTTTTTCACTCATTATCGTATTTATTGTTTATATTTATCATTACTGTACGTGTACTGTTTTACTCCGAGAGCTTCATGTGGTCAAGGAATTTCATTGCACCCTGATGTACACGATCATGAACTAATCTGATCTGATTATATTCAGAGCCTTGGCATTCAAGGCAAGGCCGAAGAGCCATTTAGCTTTTATATTAAATGAATGGATCTGTCCTTTAAAGTGAATAGAATCCTGGAGGGTGAAGCAGTGATATTAACATGAGAGCCAAAATGATGTGATACGAGTGCAAAGAAACATATTCTTGGGCCAGAAGCATGTGACATACTGACATATTACCTTTTTGCGAAGGTAATATGCAGAAACTAAAGGATCACTTTAATCGTAAAGCACTGAAAAGGCTGGGAGCTATAAGTTTGAGTCAGGGCGAGTCAATTAACAAGGACATTCCAGCATCTGCAGCTTCTTGTGTCTACATTGTTTCATAACCAAACTTAAGGGCCTGTCCCACTTACGTTCCTTGGCACGCAAATTACGCGACCTCGTCGTAGCGTTGGGGCGCACGGGCATCGTATGGCCGCGCGGGGCAGGACCCACTGAGAAGCGTGGAGGGGTATGGAGTTGTGCGTGACAACATTTAGTTGACAACATCAACATTTAGTTGATCCCAACACAACAGACTTGTGTGCGAATGGTAGATAGGGTTGCCAACTTTCTCACTCCCAAATAAGGGACAAAAGGTCAAAATAAGGAACAAATTCTCAACGGCATGGAGGGGTGGGGGGGGGGGGGGGGGGGGGGGAGAGAGAGAGAGAGAGAGAGTGAGAGAGAGAGAGGTGGTCTGGGGGAGAACATGGGGATGTAGATAAAGACCACCTAAATTTGGAGAATTCAACGTTTATAAAAATGTTAAAGGATTTGGTTCACACAAAAGAGTGCAGCTGTGGTCCAATCAGAGAGCTGTGGCAAAGCTAAAGGTTGGAAAACTATGTCACTATGTCACAGAATACTGGTTTAACTAGTTCAACCCAAACTCGATCTGAAACATTGGAGGTCCATTTTCCTCCACAGATGATACCTGACTTGCTAAGTTCCTCCAGCAGTTTGATTTTTGCCCAAGGTTCCAGTGACAGCAGTCGCTTGCCTGTCTGCAAGGCTATTGTATGTGGGTAGGGGCTATGTTTCTTATATCTCACTATTGAAAGTGTACGAAATAAAATATGGTTAGCAGTGTAGTTTGGATGGTACGGATGTACTATACCTGATGAATCTATGTGTGTGATCTGTAGATTGCAAGGAATTGCAGATGCTGGTTTACACAAAAAGCTGGAGTCAATCAATGGGTCAGACAGCATCTCTGGAGAAAAGGAATAGGTGATGTTTTGGGTCAAGACCCTTCTTCAAACTGAGAGTAAGAGAAAGGAGAGCTGTAGACGGTGATATTGAGAGATATAGAAAAAATGAAAGAAAGATATGCAAAAAAGTAACAATGATAAAGGAAACAGGCCATTGTTAGCTGTGGGCCAAATGAAAACAAGTCACAGACAATGAGATTCAACAGGCCAACTTTGAAACTAGTACAATGACCTAGGTGGGGGAGGAATGGAGCGAGAGGGGATGCAAGAGTTAATTTAAGTTAGAGAAATTAATATTTATACCACTGGGTTGTAAGCTGCCCAAGTGATTGGGCACCAATTTTACTTCGGAGTCACATGAGTGACTATGTGAAGAAGGTCGTCAGTCGTCATGCTCGTCATTACGTCTGAAGCATGTGCCAACGACGGACTGGCAGGCGCGATTGCGTCTCTCCAGCAGTAAGTTTTAAAAACTGAGGTAAGTGTTTTAAACTAGTTACTTATAGTCATTGCTTGGTGGGTTTCGATTGTAAGTTTTTCTTTCATCAGTACGGACCTACCATGTCGAAGGTGCGGAGACGGTCTGCGAAGCCGGCTACAGAAGACCGCGGTGCTGCGGGTAGCGGATGGTTGTCCGAGTCGCCTTCAAGGCCGCCGGTGTTGGAACCAGCGGTAGCAGACCTGGTGCTACAAGAGAGCAGCCCCACCGGAGCGCAAAGCCAAACACAAGTCTGTTAGACCCGTAGACTCTGATGAGTCCGGGCCGGAGGAATCACCTCCCACAATGGTAAGCACCTGCGGACATCTCTCCCAGATGGAGCACCTTTTGGAGAGGTGCCTCCAGACTGATCTGCTCCAGAGGAGGGAGCAGTATCACGGCGGGTCTCCACGGGAGCTCGCGTTAGCAACACCTTATACAGGGTTGCGAAGTGTCTCCCTATCCATAGTGGGGAGTACACGGAGTCAGCAGTACCCTGACTCAGAGCAGGGAGGCACATCAGGGGAACACCCTGAGGACCTAGGGGCAACAGTGCCTTTCTTGGCATCCAAGTTTGCCATACCCACCCGAACCGGAAAGGACCTGGATGAAGAACTGGCCACCACCATTAACTGCCTGGCCTCGCACCAGCTAAAGGACCAGGTAATGGAGGAGACTATGGGCCATTATAGCACCCCTGTCAACTGTGCCTCCCTCAGTGTGCCTGCCGTTAACCATGCCATCTGGGGCCATATTGGGCCAGGGGTAAGAGCCCAGGAAGTAAAACTTCAGAAAATTCTGAAAATACTGGCCTCAGGGGTAACGGCTTTTGCCAGATCTATTGATGGCGGGCCGCTAATGGACACAACAGGATGCAGTGGGGCTCCTCTGCAATGCCTTGTTTGAAATTAACTAACTGTCTGCGGAAGAGTGCCATACGACGGCACAGAACCCGAAGTTTGCCGTGCTGTACAAAGCCAGCAATGTACAGCTGGCAAACTATTTGTTTGGGGCAGACCTGCCGAAGCAGGTACGAGAGCTGGATGACGAGGCCAAGACTCTCCGCCTCATGAGCCGAACTCCAACTCCAGGGGCTCATCACTACGAGGGCATCCTTATGCCACCTTCCACAACAGGCACAGCCAGCCTAGGGGCTCATGGACAGGAGGCAGAGTCCAGCAGTCTCAGGGAGGGAGGCAGGAGGCCAGGACCACACAGGCTGTAACACCGAAGGTAGGACATTCTAGTCCCTTGTGGGACAAATCACACACCTCTAATTTACAAGTTGGGGGAAGGTTAAAACATTTTTTGAATGAATGGAATTGGATTACAGCAGACCCATTCATACTGCACAGTGTAGAAGGGTTTAAAATTGAGTTCCTTCTTGGCCCAGCACCACCCACTCAAAATGTACCAAACCGCACATATCTGTTCCCTCAACAGGAAAGGTTTGAGATACAGGCTGAAATTCAGGCTTTAAAAGCAAAAGGGATGTTTCAGAGGTGTCACCCAGAATCACACCAATTCGTATCGAATATATTTCCTAAGCAAAAGAAAGATGGAGGGAGTCGTATTATCCTTGACTTGACGGAACTCAATACCCATGTGCAGTATAAATATTTTAAAATGGACAACAATTCAGCTAGTCTCCAAAGGATGTTATATGACTTGCATTGATCTAAAAGATGCTTATTACTCCGTAGCTATACACAGGGAACACAGAAGATATTTGAAATTTAATTGGATGGGGCAGATGTGGCAATTCAAGGCATTGCCAAATGGGCTGACTTCGGCACCCAGGCTTTTTACAAAATTACTAAAACCAGTTCTGGGACTGCTACAAGCTCAGAACCACATTGTGATGGCTTATTTGGATGATATTCTAATAATTGGCAACACAAAGGAATCAGCTGTAGCATCTGTTTCAGCCACCAAGCACATGTTTAAGAGGTTGGGATTTGTGATCCATCCAGTTAAGTCTAAATTGACTCCAATCAAGGTAATTGATTACCCAAGGTTTACAATCAACTCAAATCAAATGTCAGTGACTCTGCCAGCTGACAAGCAATCAGCCTTGAAGGAAGCCTGCAATAAGCTAATTGCTAATCAGAGGCCAACAATCAGACAAGTAGCAAGCATAATTGGCAAGCTTGTTGCAGCTTTTCCAGGTGTAAGCTATGGACCTTTGCATTACCAACATTTACAAAGAGCAAAGGAATGAGCCCTCAAAGCTCACACAGGCAAATTCAGGGAACATATGCATTTACCACCAGACGCTATTGCGGAGTTACACTGGTGGGCTACCAATGTACATCACTGTTCTAAGAAGATTCAAATTGACACACCATCGGTCATAATACAAACCGATGCAAGTGGCCTGGGCTGGGGGGGGCAACAGACACCAGCACCAGCTGTGGGGCAGATGGAATGTGCAGGAGTCCTCTATCCTACAACAATATGGCATTAACTACTTAGAATTGTTGGGAGCACTCTATGGCTTGAAGGCTTATAACTTAACATAAAATAACATAACAAATACTTTATTAATTACTTATTGCAGCAATATGCATCATGTGCATGTACAACTTCAGATTGACAACACCACGGCAGTGACGTATGTCAATCACATGGGTGGAATAAAATCTGAGTCATGTGATAAATTGGCAAACCTCCTTTGGCATTGGTGTATTGCAAGGAACATTTGGGTCTCGGCTATCTACCTGCCAGGTAGATATAATATGGTGGCAGACACAAGGTCACGAAAATTTAATGATAACACAGAATGGATATACCAAGACATGGGATGTAAGTGTGGTGTTGACGCTACTCCGACTGTGGGGACCAGCCACCACATTGTCCTTACGAAAGCTCACCATCAAGGTGGTTATGCTAATGCCATACACATACTGTGACTAGACAACATGCACAACACTGCCAACACCATAACTTTTATCGTTTATGATTTAGCAGAGCTGGGGTGCCAGGGCCCAGGCTTGAGTTCTTGGCATACCCCAAAGATCCTCGACTGTGTGTGGTAGATCACTTGCACCACTATATTACAGTCACCATCAGCCTCAGAGGCACAGAGTTAGCTGTCCTAATCAGCCACAAAAAAACCACACAAACTATCTCCAGGTGACTAAAAGAGGTACTGGCACTTGCAGGAGTAGATACTGATATTTATAAAAATCTCACTCCGCCAGGGCAGCATCAACATCGGCAGCAAGGGCTCTGGACGTGCCCCTCGACAACATCCTCGCGGCGGCAGGATGGGCCAATGAGAGGATGTTCCGCCGGTTTTATAGCAAACCCATTGCTGGACCGGGGGTGTTTGCACATACCATTTTGAATTCTGTTTATAGTTCCCCCCCCAGGTTGAGCGGGATCATTATTGTTTTTGTTTTGCATTAAGGCATCAGTTTTGTTACCTAATCATGTTATGTCTGAATGCTTTAACATTTTTTCTCACTCATCCATGGTCTATCCATTCAGTGTGTGATGCCTGGATTCGAACCGGCGTGAAATCACAGAGCTTTGAAATCTTCACGTAGTCAATCATGTGACTCCGAAATAAAATAGTAAGATTAAACGAGAACTTACCAGTTTGAAGTTTGATCTTGATTTTATGAGGAGTTACGATGAGCGATTATGTGCCCACCGCTCCCAAGCCTAATATTATCAGGTCATGTGGTAGTTCTAGTTTCTTCTAATCTTACTATCTTTAGGTCTACTTCTTTTATCTCTGATTCCACACCGCTGCTTTGAAGATTGACACGCATGATGACTGATGGCCTTTTTCACGTAATCGCTCATCGTAACTCCCCATAAAATCAAGATCAAACTTCAAAGTGGTAAGTTCTCATTTAATCTTACTATTCTATAGCTACTCTTCACATTTGTACTGAGTGTTAAGAGTAACACCATTGGATAGAAAAAAAAACAGTGATATACAGGCTTCCGAATAATTTCATTCTCCATCAGAAAATAAATGATACTAACATTGTCAAAATATTGCAATCTATTTTAAATTGTCTCTTGATTGTTAATTTGAGTTATTAACTCGCAGAACATGATTATCTTAAACTATAATAATATTGTCTAATGTTTCCAATTCCATTGATTGACAAGAAATTCACTGTTAAAATAGCATATAATAAGAGGTATGCGTAACTAAAAACAGATTCCAGTTACCAATATTATAGGTTGTTCAAGCTTGTGCAGTAAATATTGTGCTATCTGAAATCTAGCTACATCAAAAATACAAGAAATGGCAGGGACTGCCAATTCTAATTATACCAAAGGATTAGGTTTCAACTTCTATTAATTGACAACATTTCCAGAATGAAATTTAGTCTGTGAAAAATCAAAAATAATAGAAGTGGCTGATAAGCAAATGAAATATGTGATCATCAGTTCAACAAACTGAGGTTTTAAATCCCGGTATGGACAAATCCTAATCTATTTCTATGCTTTAGACTTGGAATATTTTATGAGCAGAACTACAAGCCCATCTCATTGATCAATTGGTAACATTCATATATCTTCTCTGTATTCTAAAAGTGATGAGTCACATATCCATTGTTAGTGATTTGAGGATGAATCCAAAACCTTGTAGTCATCTTGTTAAAAAATGCTCCTTGGATCTCAACAGCTTACCACTGATTCTGACCACCTCCCCTTGATCATATCTGCTCCAGATAGATTCAACAGCTTAACCTCCATAAGCATTCAGTGGAAATGACTGCGTAGCCAGTCACAGTGCAAACTCCATCATCAAGTTCACTGACGACACCACTGTTGTGGGACGTATCACTGATGGGGATGAGTCAGAGTATAGAAGAGAGATCGAACAACTGTCCATATGGTGCCAGCAAAACCAAGGAACTGATTGTGGACTTTGGAAGGAGTAGGATGGGGACCCACAGTCCCGTTTATATCAATGGGTCGATGGTTGAAAGGGTCAAGAGCTTCAAATTCCTGGGCGTGCACATCTTTGAAGATCTTTCCTGGTCCGAGAACACTATTGCAATTATCAAGAAAGCACATCAGCGCCTCTACTTCCAGAAAAGATTATGGAGAGTCGGTTTCTCAAGGAGGACTCTCTCTAACTTCTACAGTTGTACAGTAGAGAGCATGCTGACCGGTTGCATCGTGGCTTGGTTCGGCAACTTGAGCACCCTGGAGAGGAAAAGACTTCAAAAAGTAGTAAACACTGCCCAGTCCATCATCGGCTCTGACCTTCCTTCCATCAAGGGGATTTATCGCAGTCGCTGCCTCAAAAAGGCTGGCAGCATCATCAAGGACCCACACCATCCTGGCCACACACTCATCTCCCAGCTACCTTCAGGTAGAAGGTACATAGCCTGAAGACTGCAACGACCAGGTTCAGGAATAGCTACTTCCCCACAGCCATCAGGCTATTAAACCTGGCTCGGACAAAACTCTGATCATTAATAATCCATTATCTGTTATTTGCACTTTATCAGTTTATTTATTTATGTGTGTATGTATTTATATAATGATATATGGACACACTGATCTGTTTTGGAGTAAATGCCTACTATGTTCTGTTGTGCTGAAGCAAAGCAAAAATGTCATTGTCCTATCAGGGACACATGGCAATAAACTCACTTGAACTTGAACATTGTTTGGACATCTTGTCTTGTCCGATCAGGATGTGCCATCTACACTAGTCCCACCTACCTGGATTTACCCCATGTCCTTCTAAACCTATCCTATCCATGTACCTGTTCAAATGTCTTTGAAATGTTGTTGTACTACTTGCCTCAACTACCACCTCTGACATTTAGAAACATAGAAAAATAGGTGCAGGAGTAGGCCATTCGGCCCTTCGAGCCTGCATCGCCATTCAATGTGATCATCCAACTCAGTATCCCATACCTGCCTTCTCTCCATACCCCCTGATCCCTTTAGCCACAAGTGCCACATCTAATGCCCTCTTAAATATAGCCAATGAACTGGCCTCAACTACCTTCTGTGGCAGAGAATTCCAGAGACTCACCACTCTCTGTGTAAAGAATGTTTTCCTCATCTCAGTCCCAAGGGAATTCCCCCTAATCCTTAGACTGTGACCCCTTGTTCTGGACTCCCCCAACATCGGGAACAATCTTCCAGCATCTAGCTTGTCCAACCCCTTAAGAGTTTTGTAAGTTTCTATAAGATCCCCCCGCAATCTTCTAAATTCCAGCGAGTACAAGCAGAGTCTATCCAATCATTCCTCATATGAAAGTCCTGACATCCCAGGAATCAGTCTGGTGAATCTTCTCTGTACCCCCTCTATGGCAAGGATGTCTTTCCTCAGATTTGGAGACCAAAACTGTACGCAATACTCCAGGTGTGGCCTCACCAAAACCCTGTACAACTGCAGTAGAACCTCCCTGCTCCTATACTCAAATCCTTTCGCTATGAATGCGAACTTCTTCCCATATATTGAATAATTTCTTCCCATATACCCACCACCTGCTAATTCTTGCTCATGGTGTGGTCATCTCATATTTCCTGTGTCCAATTTCTCTTATTATCCTTCCACAGCTCTGTAAACTTCACTCACTCAGTAAGGCCAGCACCTGTGAAGCAAAAAGCTGTTCATGTTTCAGCCTGATAATATTTAATCATGTTTAGTTATTCAAAGAGCAAAAGGAACAAGAGCAGAAGTAGGACATGCTGCCCATCAAGGTTTATTTGTATTTATAGCTCATCAAAATTCCTAACTTTTGTTCTGATAACATTATCTAGCTTTGAATGCTTTATATTTTTTTGCAGATGCTGTTCCCAGGATTTTTATTAATATTTCAGGTCTCCAGCTCATCCTAAGCAGTGGAATCATAGAAACATAGAAACATAGAAAATAGGTGCAGGAGTAGGCCATTCGGCCCTTCGAGCCTGCACCGCCATTCAATGTGATCATGGCTGATCATCCAACTCAGTATCCCGTACCTGCCTTCTCTCCATACCCCCTGATCCCTTTAGCCACAAGTGCCACATCTAACGCCCTCTTAAATATAGCCAATGAACTGGCCTCAACTACCTTCTGTGGCAGAGAATTCCAGAGACTCACCACTCTCTGTGTAAAGAATGTTTTCCTCATTTCGGTCCTAAAGGAATTCCCCCTTATCCTTAGACTGTGACCCCTTGTTCTGGACTCCCCCAACATCGGGAACAATCTTCCAGCATCTAGCTTGTCCAACCCCTTAAGAATTTTGTAGGTTTCTATAAGATCCCCCCTCAATCTTCTAAATTCCATCGAGTACAAACCGAGTCTATCCAATCTTTCCTCATATGAAAGTCCTGACATCCCAGGAATCAGTCTGGTGAATCTTCTCTGTACCCCCTCTATGGCAAGGATGTCTTTCCTCAGATTTGGAGACCAAAACTGTACGCAGTACTCCAGGTGTGGCCTCACCAAAACCCTGTACAACTGCAGTAGAACCTCCCTGCTCCTATACTCAAATCCTTTCGCTATGAATGCTAACATACCATTTGCTTTCTTCACTGCCTGCTGCACCTGCATGCCTACTTTCAATGACTGGTGTACCATGACACCCAGGTCTCGTTGCATCTCCCCCTTACCTAATCTGCCACCATTCAGATAATAGTCTACCCTCATGTTTTTGCCACCAAAGTGGATAACCTCACATTTATCCACATTGTACTGCATCTGCCATGCATCTGCCCATTCACTCAGCCTATCCAAATCACCCTGCAGCCTCCAAGCATCCTCCTCACACCTAACTATACCCCCCAGCTTGGTATCATCTGCAAATTTGGAGATGTTGCATTGAATTCCCTTGTCCAAATCATTAATATATATTGTAAATAGCTGGGGTCCCAGCACTGAGGGACTGAATCCCGTGGGGTAGCTGTAAATATTTGGAAACAAGCATTTTTTTAAGCTTAATGTCATATTAGGGGGTGGCACGGTGACACAGCAGTAGAGTTGCTACCTTACAGCGCCAGAGATCTGGGATCGATACTGACAATGGGTCCTGTCTGTACGTAGTTTTCCCTGTGACCATGTGGGTTTTCCCCAGGTTCTCTGGTTTCCTCCCACATTCCAAAGACCTACAGGTTTGTACATTATTTGGCTTTGATTGTAAATTGTCCCCTGTGTGTAACATAGTGCTAGTGTACGGAGATCACTGGCCGGCGTGGACTCGGTGGGCCAAAGGGCCTGTTTCTGTGCTGCAGCTCTAAACTAAATCAATTTCGTAAAGTCTCTTGCTGAAGTAACTCCGATTAGAATGTCTGGAGATGGACGAGCTTGCTGAGGCATTTCTTTGTAACTAAATAGCACAAGCAATGTCTCTGCAAAATCACAGCAGCAATTGCCTTAGAAACTGACTTATCAACTAGAATTTTGTCACAACATGGCTTATTATGATAGTTTGTCTAAAGAAAACATTATTTATAGGAGCTGATACTTTCCTGCAATAGCTTTGTTGTTATTGTCAGAAACAAAGTTGGAGTGGCAAGATAGAAAACTGCAGAATCTGTTTTCCTCTAACCATGGTTTTTAAACATTCTCCAAGATTTGCCTAACAGTTGCATATCTTTCACTACACATTTTGCACCTTGTTTTGGCTTTGAACAGTTGATTAATGTGTCTGTATGCATTGGATGGAAGAGAATCCTTTGCAGATAAGGTATACTGCTTTGCAATGAGTAAATAGATGTCTGCTCTTTTGAACCAAGGTCAGGTTATCCCATGAAATGAATTACTTGTGATTTTTTTCATTGAACTGATGTCAGCAGTTTTGCTTATCATAGTAAAAACTACATTTGAACCAAAATGCCATTGCTATGCGGAGGACATTGCAGTTGATGGAGCACAGGTGTAGCTGTTTGATTTACCGTCGTGGTGTCCAACATTAAGCAAAGATTTCTCAGAAATAGTTATTACTGATGACATGAAATGTAATTGTTAATTTTCTGCTTGAATTGCCACATAATTTCTTCAAATCTTAAGGCTAATTCATCCTTTTCCTGGATCTATTTCTCAAACTCAAAGACAGACATGTCTTTGGATGGTGTGCTGGTAATTGAAGCTGTCGGTTACAATCTACTGACTACATTCCTCAAAAACTCTAACCGCGCCACTCAGAAAACATATTTTTCTTTCTTGCTTATTTTTATTTCCTCAAATTTCTTGGGTCATCCAAACAAAAAGAATTTAATCTAAATCATTTGGCAACTCATGTTTACTTAAATCAAACATCCTTTAAAAATACTTCCTGTTTAAATCGGTTATGGTCAAACAGATATATTCTAGCAATTTATTGAAATCCTTGACCTGAGACCGAAAAGTTAGTTATTTCTATAAAAGCAATAGTTAAAAACTTTAAACCATATTTTCTGTACTTGGAAAATATACTCTGTGGTTTCAGTGAGACACTAGTGACATTCCAGCCAGCATTGTAAGGGAACTACTGTATCTGCTGAATTACACATCAGGAGACTTTCAATCACACTCTCAGGGAATTAAAAAGGGACAACAAATGGCAGCCCTAATTGTCGCTGACACAGAGAAGGCAATAAAGATGGATCAGGATGTTGAAACTATTTGGTGTATAGTTTTTTTTTTATCCTTACTGTTTACATTGAGCGTGCAATTATGATATTGCATACTCAATGTGACCACCGGGAATTCCATTTGAGGGACAAATAATGCCAGGGCAGTAGGAGTGACATTTATGGCTTAGTTTAGTGGGATGGGATTTCTTTATAGAAGTATCCCCTGACCATGTACAGCAGTGAGTACACAACATATCCATGTACGTTAACGGATGAACCTTTCTGCAACTTTAGATTCCAGTTCTAATTCACCTTGGGAGTGAGGCTGAAATCTCACTTTTTAAAACGGTATTGCAAACAAGAAGAATAATCTCTTTTTGCAAAAGGAGCAACACATGTAAATTAAAGATAGACACAAATTCAAGATAGACACAAAAAGCTGGAGTAACTCAGCGGGTCAGACAGCATCTCTGGAGAAAAGGAATAGGTTTCGAGTTGAGGTGACCTGAAGCATCACCTATTCCTTCTCTCCAGAGATGCTGCCTGTCCAACTGAGGCTCTCTAGCTTTTTGTGTCAATCTTCAGTGTAAATGAGCAACTGCAGTGCCCTCATACACATGCAAATCAAAGATGGGTGATTCATTGAAAAATTAAATCCAAATGAGACTGCAGATGCTGGGATCTGGAAAACAAAACGGAACACTGGAAGAAAACACTCACATAAAAAGTATTTTTCACATGGCTTTAAGTGTTTCTATTTATTTGAAGAAGAAATTCTGCCCATCAGGGAATCAGTCCTGGCTATCCTGTTTTAATTTACCCAACTGCCAGTATAAGGTAAATCAATCCATTGAAGATGTCTACTATGAAGATGCGAAGTACTATGAAGTACTAAATATGTAAAGTACTATGAAGATGTGTACAGTTTTGGTCTCCTAATTTGAGGAAGGCCATCGTTGTGATTGAGGCAGTGCAGCGTAGGTTCACGAGATTGATCCCTGGGATGGCGGGAGTGTCATACGAGGAAAGATTGAAAATACTAGGCTTGTATTCACTGGAGTTAAGAAGGATGAGGGGATATCTTATAGAAACATATAAAATTATAAAAGGACTGGACAAGCTAGATGCAGGAAAATGTTCCCAATGTTGGGCGAGTGCAGAACCAGGGGCCACAGTCTGAGAATAAAGGGGAGGTCATTTAGAAACATAGAAAATAGGTGCAGGAGTAGGACATTCGGCCCTTTGAGCCTGCACCGCCATTCAATATGATCGTGGCTGATCATTCAACTCGGTATCCTGTATCTGCCTTCTCTCCATAACCCCTGATCCCTTTAGCCACAAGGACCGCATCTAACCCTCTTAAATATAGCCAATGAACTGGCCTCAACTACCTTCTTTGGCAGAGAATTCCAGAGACTCACCACTCTCTGTGTGAAAAATGTTTTCCTCATCTTGGTCCTAAAGGAATTCCCCCTTATCCTTAAACTGTGACCCTTTGTTCTGGTCCTCCCCAAAATCGGGAACAATCTTCCTGCATCTAGCCTGTCCAACCCCTTAAGAGTTTTGTAAGTTTCTATAAGATCCCCCCTCACTCTTCTAAATTCTAGCGAGTACAAGCCGAGTCTATCCAGTCTTTCCTTATATGAAAGTCCTGACATCCCAGGAATCAGTCTGGTGAACCTTCTCCATACCCCCTCTATGGCAAGAATGTATTTTCTCAGATTTGGAGATCAAAACTGTGCGCAATACTCCAGGTGTGGTCTCACCAAAACCCTGTACAACTGCAATAGAACCTCCCTGCTCCTATACTCAAATCTGTTCACTATGAATGCTAACATACCATTTGCTTTCTTCACTGCCTGCTGCACCTGCATGCCTACTTTCAATGATTGGTGTACCATGACACCCAGGTCTCGTTGCATCTCACCTTTTCCTAATTTGCCACCATTAAGATAATAGTCTACCCTGTTTTTGCCACCAAAGTGGATAACCTCACATTTATCCACATTATACTGCATCTGCCATGCATTTGCCCACTCACCCAGCCTATCCAAGTCACCTTGCAGCCTCCTAGCATCTTCTTCACAGCTAACACTGCCCCCCAGCTTCGTGTCATTTGCAAACTTGGAGATGTTGCATTCAATTCCCTTGTCCAAATCATTAATATATATTGTAAATAGCTGGGGTCCCAGCACTGAGCCTTGTGGTACCCCACTAGTCACTGCCTGCCATTCTGAAAAGGACCCGTTTACTCCTACCCTTTGCTTCCTGTCTGCCAGCCAGTTCTCTATCCACATCAATACTGAACCCCCAATGCCGTATGCTTTAAGTTTGTATACTAATCTCTTATGTGGGACCTTGTCGAAAGCCTTCTGAAAGTCCAGATATAACACATCCACTGGTTCTCCCTTATCCACTCTACTAGTTACATCCTCAAAAAATTCTATAAGATTCGTCAGACATGATTTACCTTTCATAAATCCATGCTGACTTTGTCCAATGACTTCGCCACTTTCCAAATGTGCTGCTATCCCATCTTTAATAACTGACTCTAGCAGTTTCCTCACTACCGATGTTAGACTACCTGGTCTGTAATTCCCCATTTTCTCTCTCCCTCCTTTTTTAAAAAGTGGGGTTATACTACCTACCCTTCAATCCTCAGGAACTACTCCAGAATCTAAAGAGTTTTGAAAAGTTATCACTGATGCATCCACTATATTTGTGGCTACTTCCTCGAGTACTCTGGGATGCAGCCTATCTGGCCCTGGGGATTTATCGGCCTTTAATCCATTCAATTTACCCAACACCACCTCCCACCTTACCTGGATTTCACTCAGTTCCTCCATCTTATTTGACCCCCGGTCCCCTACTATTTCCGGCAGATTATTTATGTCTTCCTTAGTGAAGACAGAACCAAAGTAGTTATTCAATTGGTCTGCCATGTCCTTGTTCCCCATGATCAATTCACCTGTTTCTGACTGCAAGGGACCTACATTTGTTTTAACTAATCTTTTTCTCTTCACGTATCTATAAAAATGTTGTCAGTTTTGATGTTCCCTGCCAGTTTTCTTTCTGCCAATAATCTATTTTCCCTTTCCTAATTAAGCCCTTTGTCATCCTCTGGTGGACTCTCCCAGTTCTCTGGTAGGTTGCTTTTGCTGACTAATTTGTATGCTTCATCTTTTGTTTTGACACTTTCCCTGATTTCCCTTGTTATCCACTATTGAACTATTTCCCTTGTTATCCACTATTGAACATTGGGAAATGATCACCAAAGCGTCTACTATTTCTAGAGCTACCTCCCTGGGGACCCTGGTAAGCAGACCATCTGGCCCAGGGGATTTATCATCTTTCGGTCCCATTAGGTTACCCAATACTATTTCTCAACTAATGAAAATTTCTTTCATTTCCTCTACCCCCTTAGATCCTCTGTCCTCCAGTACATCTGGGAGATTGATTGAGTCTTCCTTAGTGAAGACAGATGCAAAGTACCTGTTCAACCCTTCTGCCATTTCCTTGTTACACATAATAATTTTACCCATGTCTGCCTTCAAGGGACCCACATTTGACTTCGCTATTCTTATTCCCTTAAGAAATCTAAAGCGTTTATTGTCCTCTTTTATATCCCTGGCCAGCTTCCCCTCGTACTTCATCTTTTCAGCCCGTATTGCCCATTTTGTTTCCTTCTGTTGTCCTATGAAATTTCCAGTCCTTTGGCTTCTGGCTACTCTTTGCTGTGTTATACATCTTTTCTTTTAGTTTTATTCTATCCCTAACTTCTCTTGTCAGCCACGGTTGCCTCCTACTCCCCTTAGAATCTTTCTTCCTTTTTGGAATGAAATGATACTGCGTCTTCCGGATTATGCCCAGAAATTCCTGCCATTCCTGTTCCACCATCATTCCTGCTGGGATCCCTTTCCAGTCTACCTTGGCCAGCTCCTCTCTCATGCCTTCATAGTCCCCTTTGTTCAACTGCATCACTGACACTTCCGATATACTTCCGACACTTCCCTGTTCCTGCTCTCGCCAGCATGAGGAACTGGAAGCAAACCAGAGATAACCACCCTGGAGGTCCTGCTTTTCAGCATTTTTCCGAGCTCTCTAAAGTCACGCTGCAGAATACTCATCCCCTTCTTTCCAACATCACTACCACTTCTGGCTGTTTACCTTCGCCCTTGAGGATTGTCTGCACTCTGTCCATGACATCCTGGATCCTGGCACCAGGGAGGCAGCACACCATCCTCGAATCCCGTCTGTTGCCGCAGAAACCCCTGTCCGTACCTCTCACAATGGAGTCTCCAACTACCACGGCGTTGCCTGACGTCGGCCTTTTTGGTTTTGACTCAACAGCACTTTTTGCTTCGCAAGCCAGTCCATTAACTCAGTGTGTTAACGTCTTCTGTCCCGACAGCTTCTAAGTGGGTGAACCTGTTCTCAAGAGGTACAACATCCGAGGACCTTTGCATTCCATGTTTCCTTCCCTTCCTCGCCGTCACCCACCTTCTCTCTTCCAGTACCTTAGGTGTAACAAACTTACTGTAGGACTTGTCAAGGAATGACTCAGTTTCTTGGATGAAGCTGGGGTTATCCACTTGCCCAACACGGTCCTACATGAGCTGTACCTGGATGCACTTCTCACATTTGTAGCAGCCAGAGGCACCAGCGGTGTCCTTGACCTCCCACATCCTGCAAGCCTCACACTGAAACAGCTTGCTTGACATCTCCTTCTTTCGTCTCTCATTCTTCAGTGTTTGGTGTGGCCTCCTCACTGAAGACTCGCAGCCAAAGACTCACACTTTTCCCACAGGGACTCGCAGTCAACGACTCGCACTTTTCTCACAGGGCACTTCCCTCGACAGGGCCACACCCCTTGAGCAAGTCTTGCTTATATCAGATGCTAAGTTGCCTAATTGTCCAATTTACCAATCCTCCAAACTAATTGTTCAGCCAATCCCCACACTCACTCCAAACCTTCCTTCCTCTGATGAGCTTGAAAGTATGTGCTTTTTTCCGACCTGGATTCAAATCATTACAATATATATTAATGATTTGGATGAAGGGATTAAAAGTAACATTAGCAAATTTCCAGATGACACAAACCTGGGTGGCAGTGTGAACTGTGAGGAGGATGCTATGAGGATGTAGGGTGACTTGTACAGGTTGGGTGAGTGGGCAGATGCATGGCAGATGCAGTTTAATGTGGATAAATGTGACGTTATCCACTTTGGTGGCAAAAACAGGCAGATTATTATCTAAATGGTGTCAAGTTGGGAAAAGGGGAAGTACAACGGGATCTGGGGGTCCTTGTTCATCAGTCACTGAAAGTAAGCATTCAGGTACAGCAGGCAGTGAAGAAAGCAAATCGCATGTTGACCTTCATAACAAGAGAAGTTGAGTATAGGAGCAAAGATGTCCTCCTGCAGTTGTACAGGGCCCTAGTGAGACCACACCTGGGGTATTGTGTGCAGTTTTGGTCTCCAAACTTGAGAAAGGACATTTTGCTATTGAGGGAGTGTAGCGTAGGTTCACAAGGTTAAATCCCGGGATGGCGGGACTGTTGTATGTTGATAGATTGGAATGGCTGTGCTTGGGTACTCTGGAATTAGAAGGATGAGAGGGAATCTTATTGAAACATATAAGATTATTAAGGGTTTGGACATGCTAGAGGCAGGTAACATGTTGGGGGAGTCCAGAACCAGGGGCCATAGTTTAAGAATAAGTGGTAAGCCATTTAGAATGGAGATGAGGAAAAACTTTATCACACAGAGAGTTGTGAGTGTGTGGAATTCTCTGCCTCAGAGGGTGGTGGAGGCTGGTTCTCTGGATGCTTTCATGAGAGAGTTAGATAGAGCTCTTAGGGATTGCGGAGTTAAGGGATATGGGGAGAAGGCAGGAACGGGGTACTGTTTGTGAATGATCAGCCATGATCACATTGAATGGCAGTGTTGTTTCGAGGGGCCAAATGGCCTACTCGTGCACCTATTGTCTATTGTAAAGAGGAATGGAATTCATTTTCTAAGGCAGATGGAGTGTCTCTCAACCAAAGGTTACACATTATTTCTTATTCTTTATATTTGTCCCAACCTTATTATCACTGCAACCAGTCAGCATTCAATGCCTAAAGGAACATATTCACGAGTAACACTAAGGCATTCAAAATGACGCTAAAATTGTGTCAGCTTGTTTCACTCAGATGAACACCAAAGTAAATATTCATCATATTAAACAATTTACCTGCGAATATGTGACAGAGAGATTGGATTGATACTAAAAGTAGAATCCATACCTTTCTTTTAGCCCTAAGATATTATTAGTGTTACCTCCAGTAATCTTTTCGATCCTCAGAGGTTAGTCTAGTTTGTGGAGCTGACATTCATTGAAAATGCCTTGTGATTAAAATTTCACTAACTCCCATTGTGTGATTCTATGGAAGATGTCTTAGTTGAGGAAACTTTCTGAAACTCAACAATTCGTTGATTGTAAATTTATACTTGTTTAAAATCAGGCAACCTACCAGCCATAGGCGACTTGCCGACAAAGCAAAATCACGATGAGCCTCAAAGTATCCAGAATCTCAGTCATTTCAGCAAATAACTAGAGGCTCGGTATTATCTTTATAGAGCTTTGTGATAGTTTGTGCATTGACATGTCTGCCAGTGTGTAGCTGGGAGCTCTCAATTCTGAACAATGGATTGAACAGGTGCAGGAGGTAGATTTGGGCCAATTGGTCATGAGGATGTGAGAGTATTGCACATTTTGTCTATCGCATTTATTTTGTAGCTTCCCAATAACATTCTCCTACAGTATTCACATAACTGGGCCTTCTACTGGCTTTCAGTTGCCGCTTCAATAATCTGCTGAGAGAAATCTTTATTTCTTTTTGTGAGTTACTCTTTATTTCTTGGGAAGTCATGGGGTTATAGTTTTATTATTACATCTTAATTAAACGCTCTGAGCATTTGAAGAACGTTGCTCAGTTTGAAAGCTTAAAGCTGACATTCGTTACCCTTTGGCTGAAGGACATTCTCATTGGTGCCAATTCATTTAAACTGATTCATTTGATTCTGGTAACAAAATAAACTACCTGACCAGGTCTTTTCTGCAGTACGTTATGTGTTTTCTGTTAGATATTGGTGGTGATAATGTAACATTACCTCCACTCTACAGATGGACATTTTCTTTCACATTTTGCTTTTATTCCTTTCCCTCCTGCCTTTACTAAAGCCTGCCCTTTAACACTCTGTGACATGGGCTCATGGATTGGAGAATGCATGGTGGTGCAACGTGGACTTACTGCCTTACAGCCCCAGAGACCTGGGTTCAAACATGACTATGGGTGTTGTCTGTATGGAGTATGTAAGTTTTCCCCAAGACCGGGTGGGCTGTCTCTGGTTGCTCTGGTTTCCTCCCACATTCCAAAGACATACAGATTTGTAGGTTAATTGTCTTCCTAGTGTGTAGGATAGTGCTAGTGTATGGGGATCGCTGGTTGGTGCTGACTCGGTGGGGTGAAGGGCCTTTTTCCACGCTGGATCTCTAAACTGAATTAATCTACAATATCACTGCCGTGGACGCTCAGATGTTTGGTGTAAGCTGCCATGGCAGAATTTTGCCTAACTGCTTTTTCCAATGTGCTATAAATTCGAACCAATGTTATTGTTTCTTAAGTGTTTAAACAATAATTTCCCTGTAAATTGCCAACTATTTACATGTTGGTTTGATGTATTTATACTAAGCAGGATTACATATTTGATTGTTATAAGGAATGATTTGCCTCTGCCTTGAAGTTGGTACTCATCCTTGTCTTTAACATAGAAACATAGAAATTAAGAAATCAGTATCCCGTACCTGCCTTCTCTCCATACCCTCCGATCCGCTTAGCCACAAAGGTCACATCTAACTCCCTCTTAAATATAGCCAATGAACTGGATTCAACTACCCTCTGTGGCAGAGGGTTCCAGAGACTCACCACTCTCTGTGTGAAAAAGGTCTTTCTCATCTCGGTCTTAAAGAATTTCCCCCACTGGTTCTCCCTTATCCACGCTACTAGTTACATCCTCGAAAAATTCTATAAGATTCGTCAGACATGATTTACCTTTTGTAAATCATGCGCTATTTAGACTTCTCCTCTTCTTCCTCTTCCTCTACGTCGAGTTGATTGCATTAGTCGAAACAGGGCGGCCCACGTGAAGATTGCAATCTTCCTCCCTCATTCATTCATTGTATTGGGTGCTGGACATTCCTGTGTCATGTGTGACATAATGGAGATCTTATATTAATGACAATCTTTCACTGACTATATTAAATCCATCATTGCCATGATGTCCTGACCACTACTTATACTTAACACATTGTAGCTGAACTGAATGGATATTGAACTCCATGGTGAGATTTAGGACACCATTAATTCCTTTGGATTATAATGCCAAGCATTTTTCATTATTTTTATCTTCTCTAGTGTCTCTCTTATTTTGCCTTTGTTATTGAGTTGTTTTGTACATCTTCACACAAGACTCTCAAAGTTTGTATTTACATGCAAGATGGATGGAGTTTCTGTTATATTCTTCTGTAATTTTACCAGAATAGCAATTCTATCCAAATGATATACTGAGAAAATTGAATATTTCAGTCATCACCAAGAGCATGGTTTAAATTAGTGAGATGTAGAAATCTTGTGGAGAGGTTCAATGCATGCAGGATTATCTGAGGGTCAATCCACAAGTGGGCAAATTTACTTGAATAAACCATTACAAGAGTCTTCAATGAGATCGAAAAATATATGAAATGTAGGAATTGTCTTTTTAAAAAGAAACCACAATCAAGAAAATCCCAAATCAACATTGAGACTGGTCATTGGTACTGAAAATAAATGTTATGTAATTAATCTTGGTGAAAGTGTATTATGTTGCTAATGTTTCAGTAATGAAAATGTAATAACACCTACATTTTAGTGCAAGATTGAAAAAAATACTCCCGATTCTTAATAAATAATAAGGGCAGCTTTCAAATACCTGAAATACACGTGTCACAGTCAATGTCAGATAGGAACAAGCTTTGCATTTATTTCTTTATTAGTTTATCTTTGTTTTCTGCAGTTAAGAGGATTAGGGAGGGCACCATCTTTCAAGCATTCATCAATACTGCTTTGAGCTGGCTGTTAGGAGGTGTGCAGGAGTAAGTTTGCAATGCCTTTGGCTAAAACGTTTCCGCCTTAACATTAACCTAGCTGAGATATAAAGCTTAATGGAATGGGAAGGAGTGGGGGTAGGGAGGTAGCAAATACACATTCCACCAATTCACCATCACTTTCTGATGCTAAGTAAGATTTGCATGCTCCATTTGACCTGCATTTTGCAGCACATTTAATCAATGATGACATTATTAAAAGCCAGATGTATTCTGCTGCATCTAAATTTTAAATGACATTTATGTCTTCCAATTCCTTCATATATTAAGAGGCAATATATTTGGACGGCAGGAGAGTAATGACAGGTTTGGTGCTTATTTCACCAACAGAGTACACAATTAGGAGAATATGTGGAAACATCTCTTTGGTTTGGGCATGCAAACGTATTGCAGCCAGGATATATGATGAATTAGTGAAGTTACATCACTCTTAAAAGACAATGAAAGTTTGTCTTTTTAGGCAGACCCTTGGTCACATTGCCTTTGGTGCACAAACAATGATCTGGCATTTCCATTTAAGGAAAGTGTCTACTTTAGAATTTAGATCAATACAGCACAGGAACAGGCCCTTTGGCCTTTCATGTCCATCCAAACATGATGCCAAATTAATCTCCTCTGCCTGCACGTGATCAATATCTCTCCATTCCCTGCATGTCCATGTGCCTAAACAAAATCCTTCTTCAATGCTACTATCGTATCTGTCTCCGCATCACTCCTGGCAGCACAAGGGTTGCAATGAATGACCTGAGAACTATAGACCAGTAAATATAACAGATGTGGTAGGAAAGTTACTGGAGAGGATTTGGAGGGAAAAGGTATACATGCATTTGGAAAGGGCAGGGGTTTATGAGGGATAATCAGCATGGTTTTGTTGGAGCAAGGAATCTCTCTGCTGGAGGTAGGATGTAGAGTAGTAAACCTCCATGGCTTCCTATGGCTGCTCATTCCACATAAATACCACCCCCTGTATAAAAATATTGTCCCACAGGTCCTTTTAAAATCTTACTCCCTCACCTTAAACCTATGCGCTCTGGTTTTAGATGGATACAAGGAACAGCAGATGCTAGTTACCAAAATAAGACACAAAGTGCTGGAGTAACTCAGTGGGCCAGGCAGCATCTCTGGAGAAAATGTATTTTTCGATTTACCACATCTGTAAGGTTACCCCACAGCCTCATATGCCAGGGGAATCATGTTCCACTTATCTAGCCTCTCCTTATAACTCCAGCTCTCGAGTCCTGGTAATATCCTAGTTTTCTAAACCTCTTTTCAACTTCATGACATCCTTCCTATAATAAGGTGACCAGAGCTGGACACAATACTCCAAATGTGGTCTTGTGTGGCTGTAACATGCCGTCCCAACTCTTGTACTCAATATCGTCACCTATGAAGGCAAACATGTCAAATGCTTCCGTCTCCACCCTGTCTAACAGTGTTGCACCTTTATGGAACTACATACTTGCACCCACGGCCTCTCCATTCTACAACATTCCCCAGGGCTCAACCATGTACTGTAGAAATGCTGCCCTGCTTTGTTTAATCAAAGTGCCACACATTGCACTGATCTGAATTAGACCACATCTGACATTCCTTGGCCCACTGTGGTCCATTTGATCAACAATCAACCCTCAACAGTAATGGAAACAGAATTCAGAATATCTTATTAAAGGATAATAGAATCATACATGAAAAGGAACAAAGGTTTTAAGGTAAAAGCAAAGTAAGTGAACTAAAAATTGACAAAACAGAGGCAGAAATACAACCAATTGCCTCAGCGTTGTTAAATGAAACGATTCCACACACCGACTAAATAGCTTATCAACAGTTTCAGAATCAATTTTTCTTCAAGGGCTTTATTATTTATGATTTATATATAATTAGGTGCTAATAAAATTGTCTTGATGTTGTTAAATTTGTTTTTCGTGGGCCAAGATCAGGCCGCAGAAGCAGATTTAGTTCAGTTCCCATTCTCATACCACAAATTGTTTTTATTTTTATAATGGTAGCACTGAATTTAATGATTTACGCACTACTTCCAATGGTGACAATGCAACCTCTCCCCCAGCATGTTGTTCCAATTTTATTTGACTGGTTCCAACAGAACCTTCTATTGTAAGGGCTCGGACTTGGGGCATCACCCATCCATTTCTCCAGAGATGCTGCCTGACCTGCTGCGTTGCTTCAGCACTTTGTGTCCATCTTCTGATGTAAACGTGGACTGTGGAGTTTGTGATGTGAAATTGGAGATGTAAAATGTATGCATGAGAAGTTTTAGTATTCCGCCAAATGACCATGCTCGTCGTGATAGATGGTAATTGGAAAGTGTGATGTTTCTTTCGGTTGTTTTAATTGACTTTGCTATTCTCTCAGAAGGAGTAACATTTATCTTTGATTGCAAGTGCCCACCAGCCGTACACGCATCCGCACATTTTGTCTCATTGCCTGCAGTGAAACAGAGTGATCAGAGGTGAGCTTAGCTGGTGACCAATACTTTTCCATATACTTAGCACGAGCTATCAAAGCAAAATGTGTGTCCTTATCTTTTTCTTCCTCTGATTCTCTCACTCCCCTGACACTTTTTATTTGTAGTTTTCTTTCTTTTCAGATAGAATAGATGGTTGTGAGGCAGACAAAGGAATTGACAACAGCTTTAGGCAGTGCGTGGGATGGGAATTGTGGGGAAAATTACAGTATGACAAGTTTGCATTGATTTCTGTTATAAATCGGAGACAGGAAGCTTATAATGGGAAAATTTGATGTGAAAATGTGTCAAAGGCATGACAGCAGAGATAAGAATTTGTAGATACGAAGTGCAGGCAAACATTATGGGGATCACTGGATTATCCGCTGTCATTTCTATATGAGATTTACAGAAGCACTGGAGAAGCAGCATAAACAGCCATTTCAATGTGATTTATGTGGATCTTTTCCAAAGACATGGTGAACATATGCTGGAAAGAGTGCTGAAAAGAATTACAAGGATGTTTCCAGGAGTTAAGGGTCTGAACAATAAGGAGAGGTTGGGCACACTAAGACTTTATTCCTTGGAGCACAAAAGGCCGAGTGGTGATCTTGTAGAGGAGTATAAAAATCCCAAGGGGAATGGATAAGATTCATGCACAGAGGTATGGGAATCCCAGCAATCCCAGGGTTGGGGAATCAAGAACTAGAGGGCATAGGTTTAAGGTGAAAGGGGAAAGATTTACCTGAAGGGCAATCTCAGAGAATGGTGGGTATTTGGAATGAACTGCCCGAAGAAGTAGTTGAGGCAACTACAATAAAAACATTTACAAGACATTTGGACAAATACATGGAATAGGAAAGGTTTAGACAGATATGGGCCAATTGCGGGGAAATGGGACTAGCTTAAATGAGATGTGGTCGGCATGGATGAGTTTGTATGACTTGTTGA
The DNA here is from genome assembly GCA_963514005.1 of Raja brachyura. Next base: position 38,664,956 of record OY740783.1, on the reverse strand, counting down.
CTCTAATCAAGGAAGACCGGGCAGAAATTCAGCCACCAATGAAGGAGTTTCTTTACCGTCCATCACAGATTGTTGTTAGTGGATTGTTGTTTGATCTACTATCAATGTAATCAATAGAAGACTCAGAACATGTTTTTAATAACAAACAAATAACTCAGCTGGATGATCTTCATTTTGTTCAGTTGTATTTTAAAACTTACTTACTCACAGAATTGTAGTGTCATGCAGAATGGGAAAAGGCCCTTCTCAGCTATGCACAACAGGTTTTATAACCGAGTCCAATTTGCCTGCATTTGATTATATTTCTCTAAACCTTTCCTATCTATATAGCTGTCTAAATGTATTTAAAACTTTGCCTTTGTACCCACCTCTAACTTACTCTGACAGTCCATTCCACATACAGCCCCTCATATGAATAAATTGTCCCACAGGTCCCTTATATTTATTTTCTCTTTCTTCTTTAACCTATGACTTCTAGTTCTGAACTCCTCTAACCTGGAGAAAACAATTCTCATCTAAGCCACTAATGATGTTATATATCTCTGCAAGATTACCCATCTACCTCCTATGATCCAGTCAAAACAAGAGTCCTCGTCTATCTGGGCACTCCTTATAGCTCAAACCCTTAAATCTTGGTAATATCTTGGTTAATCTTTCCATACTATTTCCAGCTTAATGACATCCTTCCTATAGTAAGGTGACCAGAACTGCACACAATAATCCAAATGTGGTATCACCAATGTCTTCACCAGTTGTAAGAGGATGCCCCAATTCCTCTACTCAAAATAGATACAAAATGCTGGAATAACTCAGCGGGTCAGATAGCATCTCTGGAGAAAATGAATAAGTGACGTTTTTGGTAGAAATCTTTTTTGTGTCTATCTCTGGCTTTTAACCAGCATCAGCAGTTCCTTCCTACACACTCCTTTATTCAAAATCCTTACTGATTAAGGCAAACCAGCCATTACCACCTTTACCACCCTGTCTGTGTGGGAACTTCCTAAATGTTTCTTCCATCAATTAGTGACATCTGTTAGTACTTGTTCTGTTGGCCGATCTTTTGACTATGGGCCATGAATGATGGGGTATTATTAGACTGTAAGCAAAGTGTTCAACGGAGGGTGAAGGTCTATCAAGTGCTCAAGTGCTCATTTCATAGAGTTATACCATGTGGAAACGGGTCCTTTGGCCCAATTTTCCCACAACAACTAACATGCCCCATTTTACTTCGGAGTCACGTAAGTGGCTACGTGAAGAATCCCATACAGCCGTTCGTGCATCATTTGCGTCAGACGCTTTCGTGCAGACGACTGTGGAGCAGCGCAGCTCCTCCGACAGTAAGTCTAAAACATTTTCAGGTTAGTGCTATTTCTTATCTGTTGTAGGTCTCCTGCAGGAACCTCCAGGGTTTTTGCGGGATGTCCGTGATGGCCGACGAGTGAACCAGTTTAGGGCTTTGGGGGAAAACCCTGGTCCGACCGTGGAAGCGGAGAGCTGGGAATGTCGGGTTCGCGATCAGAGTCACTGATAACACGGTCAGTGACTCCACACGTTGGGGTCCGGGGAGGGGATACCCGAGAATATTAAGGTTCTAGACCGCAGTAGTCCCTAGGGGATGGGACTTAATGGACCTGAACAGTCAACCTGGGTTCCCGGTGGAGGGGAAACCCAAGTATATGCGGTTTTACATTGCAGTAGCCCCAGCACATGGGGTTAAAACAAACCTATATGTTTAGGCTGGGTTCCCGGTGCAGGGGAAACCCAAGTGTAGGTGGTTCCCAGACTGCAGTAGTCCCCAGGAATTGGGGTTAACTCACATAAATGATTAGCCTGGGTGCCAGGAGGGTACCGTGGGTATATAGTTATATATATCATATATTTATACGGATTCCCGGGGAGGGGAAATTCACCTATGGGGTTCCCAAACTACAATAATCCCCAGGATATGGGGACAACTGACAAAAATAGTCAGCACTATTAGGAAAGTTGGGAGGTTTCACCTCTTGGAATTAATTTAGAGACACTTCTTCAGCAGGAGTGGGGTCAGCAGTAAAGTTTTGGCAGTGTCAGCCTATTGGAGAGGCTGTGCTAGCAGCAACTTTGGGTAGCGCTGCTTCATGGGAATGCCAAGTTATGGCAGTGCCAGCCTATGGGAAAGGCTGTGCCAGCAGTACCTTTGTTTAGGACTGCTCATGGGGATGCCAACCTATGGCAGGCTAGCCTGTTGGAGAGGCTGTGCCAGCAGTACCTTTGCTCAGGGCTGCTCATGGGGATGCCATACTATGGCAGGCAAGCCTATTGCAGAGGCAGTGCCAGCAGAACCTTTGCTCAGGACTGCCCAGGGGAATGCCAAGTTATGGTAGGCTAGCCTATTGGAGAGGTTATGCCAGCAGCACCTTTGCTCAGGGCTGCTTCACGAGAACGCCAAATCTATGGCAAATACTGGCCTATGGGAAAGGCCGCACCAGCAGCACCTTTGTTCAGGGCTGCTTCATGGGCACCAGCGGTACCTTGTTAGGGCTGCTTTATGGGAATAGCAGTTTAGTAGGGTATTCCCATTTACAGTGATCATGGGGGATGAGGAAGCATTGTTAGGATAAGGTATTATAACAGAATGATGACAAAAAAGCATTCAAAGAAAACTATTCACAGTTTTAAAAAGGTTATATATGTGCTAAAATCCACTGTTAAGTTTCAAACTATATTTGAGAAATTGGGCTCCTCTATCCAGTTAAATTAAGTTCCTATCAAATAGACTTGTAGGATGTTGGGATTTACTTTTAGGTGTTCAATTGGCCATTATGCCGGCCTGGGCAACAGGTTGCAGTCAATTGACTTTGGTAACAGTTGTTGTTTTAAAACAGTTCTAGTCGTTAGACTAATTGTTAATTGTATAGATGCAATTCAGCTGTGTAAAGTAGAGCAACAGTTATTTTGTTAAATGGTTAATTATTAAGTGCCATCTAGGTCATTGTTAACTCCAGCTGAAATTAATAAAGTCACGATGATGGACAAACAGTGTTCATTACTGCTCCAGTAGTTGTTAGGTAAGTCTTTCATTATATGGCAAATTGGTGCTAATGGCCCTAAATGGGAAATTGTGTCAGCAGGGCTTTGTAGCACGTCTGCTTTATGGCTCCCTCATGTAAGAGGAGAGCATGTGGGATTTGTATAGTTTAATGCCGAGTCTGAGGGTATAGCCATAGAGCATGCCCAAGGGATCAGGGCATGTGCCAGAGGTCTATGCCTGGCAAGAAAGTTACCATCCCAAACACATCTGCAGTGAACACCGCTCTCAGGGGGACATTACAGTTGGCTGCCGAATCTTGTATTCAGGTAAGACTTTTCCATAGGTGAAACCTGGAGGGCGAAGCACAAGCTATTGGAACGAGCAAGGTTTCATAGTTTTGGCGACAATGCATTCCATGTCTTTATTGGCAGTAGCGATTCACTGAAGTTGCTGGCAGCATGAAAACTGGCCAGATGTTCCACGCACTGTACCTGTGCTACTCTACAATTAAGAGAACACTTGCAGTTTGGTAAGGTGTATACTTAGTTATACATTACAAATGATTGAGACATTATCAGCTACTTTAAACAGTAAATGTAAAATGTACAATATTAGCTTTTGAAGCAGGTTAGAATTGGGCAGGTTCAGTATAAGGACCAAGATTGTCTTGCAAGGCTGGCTCGGAAATCGTGCCACAATTGCTGTTTAAGGTAGTTACCAAGTAGCTCAAATATCATCTCGAGTTTGGAGATGGAACAGATTAGCATGACTTGCCAAAAAGTTATGTTATTAGTATCAACTATCTATAGACTGTACGGGCATTGTATGGGTTATAGAGTGATTGGACAAATAAGCATATTGTCATGCTCGTATTCAGGTTGATGCATTGTGATGATGGCCTATGTTAGTCACGAGGGTGCAATCAGTTAAAGATCACTGGAATGGTTACATAATCTTGTTGCCACAGGAGAATCATCAAGTGTAGGTAATGGCAACACAGAGTTGGTGTTGAATCGCACTGTATTATGAAATTCTGGTTAAATGGAACATTACATATGTGTATGTATATATGTATGTATGTTGGTTTCATGTTTATTTCACTGGTTGCAAAATATTTGCATAGCAGTGACGAAAGATACGTTCTTGCCAAAAGGAGAAGGAAGGTCTTTTATGGCTACCTCCATTTTGTCTCATCAATCGAGGCTTCAAATAAAGTCATTAAGAGGCTTTAAGTTCCTATTGTGTGATTATGCAAATTTATTCCCGATTTGTTGTGAATAATAATATAACCTTATTGGTTATTTTAAGCGTAAATTTGCTTGTTCAGCCTGAGGCTTCGGAAATCCGATGTTGTATGATAAACCTGCAGAACATAACTTGAGTTTAACAAACTGCCCTAAGATTTGGGTTGCTACATCTATCCTTCTATGTGTTCAAAGTGTTTGCATAGCACCAAACCGCAGAATTTTATTTTCCAGTGGATGAAAAAGTTTGTTATGCTTATGTTCCATGGAAAATGGTATTGATCGCTAATGTTTCGAGTTCATGCTAAATGATTGTCTGTTAATTATGGAGTTATTTGGCCATTAATTGGGTCGATGAGCTTCCTCATTGAGTTGGCTGTAGCAAACAAGACTCTCTCTGTCAGGTCCACACTGGTTATCAAGAGGTAGGATATCTTCAACATAGGTCCAAGGACCAGTATAATGCCATATGCAATGTTGACATTTGTGAACACTATTTCACCAGGAGGCTGCAGCTATACCCTTAAATTTGGCTGGAGTTTATTAGGTAGTTATCCTTCTGGCACTGGTTTAGTGCAGCAGGTTCAGTCGCTAAATAATTGTGATGGTACAGGATGATAACGTCTGTAAATTATAATATATAATATGTTATAAATACTTGAGCAGACCAGAAGGGGGTCAGGTCTCAAAATAGTCACAGGCATACCGGGGACCTTTGATAAGTTAAGCACATATATACACAACAATGTCAAGGTCATCAAGAGCCTTGGAGTTCTGGTCTAGCAATGTTGTTAGTCACAAAGAATTGGGGAGAACTTATTGTTCTGGCCATTCCAGATGAGAAAAATGGAGTTGTGTTATGTACTAATGGATTCTGTTTCCAGATCTCATTCAACCAGGGCTGCTACAACATCAGCAGCAAGGGTATTTATATTCCACTGGGTCACATTGTTACGGCTGGAGCATGGTCCATCGAACAAATCTCCAAACATCTGTAATGACCCATTTGTGAACCAGGAGTATTTGTTAACTCTATTTATGTTCTGGTTATATTTTCCATCTGGGTGAGAGATGGAAATATTATTGTTTCATTTAAACAGCATCAGCATGTTTTACATCTCTGTTATGACTGTATGCATTATGAATGTTTTCCCTTCATTTGTCAATGAAGCAGCTGTGGTTGTGTATACTCATTTCACACTGCATGAAATCACGGAGCCTTGAAGTCTTCACGTAGTCACTCGTATGACTCCGAAGTAAAATAGTAAGATTAAACGAGAACTTACCAGTTTGAAGTTTGATCTTTATTTTATGAGTCGTCGAGTTGAGGGACTACGTGCCCTCCGCTCCCAGCCCTCATTTATCTGGTAGTTCTAGTCTTTGTTATCTTGCCATTATGCTTCAATCACTATTAGCTGTGATTTCACACCATTGTTTTGAAGATTGATGCACGATGGCTGTACGGGGTTCTTTGCATTGTCCCTCAACAATGCTTGCATTGTAGAAAAACATATAAAACAATTGTGTCATTGGGGGAAAAGGTTGTTAAGTGGTAAAGAAATTCCGACTTGCAAAAACAAAGTTCTGTTTTCCGCAGGGTTTTGAACAATGAAGTTGTCTTAATAGCTATAAGATTATTTTGTTACAAATATGAAAGGCAACATGTTACATTGTTTAATAGAGTATCATTGCACAAGTGTCAGCAGAAGCAATCGCTTGTCAGTTTCAATGAATACCCATGGTGAAACAAACCTATGTTCTTAAGAGACAATTGTTATGAGGAAACCGTTTCTTTTTCTCCTAGATCATTTTACCCAAGGCTGTTTGTTTTTCTGCTAGTCAATTTCCAAGGTATCATTTCAGTGATTATCTAGTCCCTAATAAATATCATGATATAACCATTCAGCCTGTCTAATATTAAAGTGTCCCCTCATTCAAAGGTTCATGGAGTCGTACAATGTGGAAACAGGCCCTTCCGCCCAACTTGCCACACTGATCAACATGCCCCATCTACATGAGTCCCACCTGCCTGCATTTGGCCTATTCCCACTAAAGCTATCCTATCCATGTACCTCTCTAAATGATTCTTAAACATTGTGATCGTACCTGCCTCAACCATCTGGTCTGGCAGCTTGTTACATATGCCTACTGCCTCGTCATAACAAAAGCTATTCCACAGATTCCTGGTAAATAAATCCCCCTCATCTTAGATCTATGTCCCCGATTCCCTGACCCTGGGCAAGAGACTCTGTGCATTTACCCAATCTATTCCTTTCATGATATAAACCTCTATAAGATCACCCCTCATCGTCCTGCGCTCCAAGGAATAAAATCCTCTCCCTATAGCATAGGCCCTCGAGACCTGGCAACACCCTTGCATATCTTTTCTGCACCTTTTCCAGCTTAACAACATCTTCCCTATAACAGGCTGACCAAAACTGAACACAATACTCTAAATATTACCTCACCAATGTCTTGTACAATGCATCAATCGTATTATATTAAATCTGGATTGTAGACGCGTGTGTTATGGCAGAACTATCTGCAATGACTTATCATACATGTGTTAGTGTTATTAGCCTGCAATAAATTACACAACCATTTTCCGAAGGTCTTGGCATCTCCTAGAGCTCATCAGAGTGGTCCTTACTGACTTCACAAATTTCACTCCATCTTCATGCAGACTATACTGATACATGTGTGTAACTCATGCATATTGACTACTGGGAGATAAATGAGTTGGAAACAATTACTTCAAGCACCTCCATAGCTCTACAGATCAACGACACTGATCACAGGATCTCATTATTCCGCAGTCGAAGAAGATAAAACAGTATCAATAGTTTCCCGAATGCACAGTCATTAAACATGCAGACAGTGGCAATCTACAAAAAAACATATCTGCCAGCTTAAAAAATAGAAAGCTTAAAAGACCATACCATGGGGAGAAACACTAATTGCAAGAACATTAAATGCAAAAGAAAGCTGAGCTGATGGCTGTGCAGCCTTGAATGCAGCATTGTCGCTGCTCTGCTGGGAAAATGAGAAAAAAAGGTGAACTGGCTACAGAGACATCAAGCAGGTGAGTCCTCCACCATATATATTGAGTGAATTGACATGCTGCACTGCTGGAAATATTTTTGAAAGCGAATTTCATACTAAATACTAAAATAATTCCATTCACAGATGTATTTCAGATGTTATTTCATCTGCAACCGCTTGAAAGAGCAAAGAGTTTCAAGTTTGGCAAAAAGAATTAGAGCAGAGAGATTGTTAGCACCATTGTGACTTTGTTAAAATATCATCTAGCTTGTCGAGTCCAGACAAATTGGGTGATCTTAATGATGAGGGGTTCAGTCCAAACTGTTGAGCATAAAAAAAATTTAGATATGACCTAGCAAGAAAAATTGCCAGTAACCTATAAACAAAAGATAATAATGAAAGCTC